>CM068582.1:59168289-60368289 GCA_035048485.1 Pteria penguin
AGTGAATGTAACTCACCTGTAGGCAGATTAAAAGCAGCCTTTAGTAAATGGAAATCTGCAAATGTAAATCCATATATTTTGTCTGTGGTGAGTAACGGTTATGGTATACCATTTAAAAAGATCCCTCCAGCAACGGAGATAAGGAATAATAGGTCGGCATTAAATGCTCCGGATCTTGTTCAAGGTGAGATATATAAGCTTTTGAAGCTTGGGTGTATTTCAGAGGTTAAGAAAGAGGACGTACATGTTGTCAATCCATTGGCTTTAGCAGAGAACAAATCAGGTAAACAAAGGATGGTACTGGATTGCAGGCATATAAATCCTTTGTTGCATAGATTTAAATGTAAATTTGAAGATTCAGTTATAGCTAGGCAGATGTTTTCTTACAGGAGAGTTTTTGTTTAAGTTCGGTCTTAAAAGTGCTTATATATCATCACGTTATGATTTGTGAGACTCACAGGAAATATCTGTTTTAAGTGGTTTGAAGGTAATTCTAGTAAGTATTACGTTTTTAACGTGCTTCCTTTCGGATTAGCGACTGCTGGATACATATTTATAGGTAATGAGAGAAGTAGTCAAGTATTGGAGATCAAAAGTTGTAAAGGTCATTATGTATTTAGATGACGGGTTAGCTGGTGAAAGTGATTTTGATTTAGCAACGAAGGTGAGCAATTTTATTCACGAAAGTTTAGAAGAATTTGGGTTTATGATTGCAGAAGACAAATGTGAATGGGTAACTTGTCAGAAAATCACATGGTTAGGTTATATATGGAATACTGAAGTAGGAAAACTTCATGTTACTGCTGATCGCATGAATCGTTTGAATGATATTTTAACTTGATTTTTGAAAGAAATAGCATTTAAAAAAGAGCTTTTTAGATCAAAATTTGTAGCTCGTGTTACTGGACAAATCATATCTATGCAAATGGTATATTTGGAGGTATATGCAGGCTTAAAACTAGAGGACTTTATAAATGTATTGACAACAGAGCAAGCTGGAATTCATGTGTAACTCTTAGTAATGATGCTGTTAGAGAATTACACTTTAGGAGATTAAATTCATTTTCATTGAACAGTGTTGGTAGAAACATCAGAGACACACAAGTATGCACTTTAATAGCAGTTTATACTGACGCATCTGCTACCGGTTATGGTGGGTATATTGAGTCGCGGGTTGATACTGCTTCGCTCAGTAGTGTTGATAGTATTACAGACACAAATGCAGGTACAATTTGTACATGTTTGAATCAGCATGATGAAATAATTGTAAGAGATGCTGACTGTTGCTCAAAGTTTGGATTTTGTGATTGTATTGAGAAAGACCTTGACTGTGAGGTTAACAACTTGTCAATTGTAGACAATGATACAAAATCGAAAACTGTTACTGGGCATTGGTCAGATACAGAGTCAATAAAGAGTTCCACATGGCGTGAATTGAAAGCCGTGCATTATCTTGTTTTTGAATCTATTAGTTTATTGACTAATCAAGTGGTGGAATTGCTTACAGATAATAAAAAATATTGAGTATTGAGTATATACAAAATGGCAGCAGAGTTCCTGAATTGCACCAACTGTCATGTCAATTATATTGTATATCTTTGAGGAATAATATTGCACTGATTTTTAGCTGGATACCACGTGATCAAAATTCAGTGGCAGATTTTTTAAGTAGGTGTTCTGATTATGATGATTTGTTTGTAAATAAAGAAACTTTTCTAGTGTTAGATAGATTGTGGGGGCCACATTCTGTAGACAGATTTAGTTCAGAACACAATGCAAAATGTAAAAGATTTAATTCTAGGTTTTGGTGTCGTGATACAGAAGCGGTTGACTGTTTTACCCAGTGTTGGTTGGGTGAAATGAACTGGTGGGTTCCTCCTCCTAGACTGCTTTGCAAAATAATACATAAATTTATTTCAGAAAAATCGAGTGGAACTCTTGTCGTTCCTGTTTGGAAATCAGCTCCTTATTGGCCTTTGATATTGAACGGCATTAATTTTGCATCTTTTTGTAAAGAGCATATTTATTTTCAGCGCGCAAGTAACAATGTTACAGAAGCAGGTTTGGCCAGTACAGGGATTTTTAATTCTTGTCACAAAAAGTTTGATTTTGTTGCTTTGAAAATAAGATTTTGATCATTGTAATTTCTGGTTTATAGGAATAAAACTCAAACAGCATATACATAATGAAGCTAGTAGCAGTGGATTGGATGTTTCAAGAGGTGACATTGAAGCTTTTGACGGACAGTCTTTCGGATCGCTTGATAAATTCTAGGAGTGACAACACCGCACAAAAATATTTGTATAGTTACAGAAAATTCGAGCATTTTCAGTTGGTGACCAATATTCCCGATTCATCAGTGTTGCCTATTCATGTCGCTCTGTTCGTTACCCAATTGCTGGATTCCGGTGCGTTTTATTCCGTGGCATCTAGCGTTGTTTATTCAATTAAATGGGTGCATGAATTGAAGAATATGTCGGATCGACAGATAATTCATATGTGAGAAATTTGTTACAATCAGCGAAACGTTCGGCAGTGAAACCAGTAAATAAAAAAGATCCAGTGTCATCCGAAATGTTAAAAGAGTTGTGTTTTCAATTTCAAACTTCAAATGATTTATTAACTGTTCGTAATTTATGCACGAGTTTGATTGGTTTTAGTGGGTTTTTGAGGTTTAATGAAATCAATTCTTTAATATGTAATGATGTTGTTATTCATCCTGATTATTTTGTTTTAAAAATTCATGAGAACAAAACTGATCAGTATAGAAACGAAAGTGAGGTTTTGATATCTAAGGGTACAAGTGTTACATGTCCATATGCTATGTTGTTGAGATACATGAATTTAGCAAATATCAGTTGTTCTTCTGATCATTTTTTTATTCAAAACAATAAATAGGTCAAAATCTTCATGCAAATTGATTTTCAAAAACAAATCTTTAAGTTATACTTCCACACGTGAAAATATATTGAAGTTATTAGCTTTAGTAGGTGGGCATTTTAATTTAGGGTTGCATTCCCTTAGGTCAGGTGGAGACACTACAATAGCTAATTCTGATGTGAAGGATAGAAATTGGAAGCGCCACGGGCGTTGGAGATCAGATTCTAGCAAAGATGGATATGATGTAGATTCTATTGAGAGCCGCCTTGAAGTTTCTAAAAACACTTGGTCTGTAATATACGTTTGATATTTTGATAATCTATGTCAGATGTTAATTTTTCATTCTTCTTTCTTTGTAAGTTCTATATTAACGGCTGGCTGTCGGCAAAACAAAGATATGCGTTTTGTGTTAATGAAACAGAGATAAGACCATGCCCTCCCAATAATCCCGCCAGTGAGCATGCACACTAATAGGCTTTCCAATGATCCTGCCAGTGAGCATGTACTTAGCATGTCCTCCCAAAAATCCTGCCAATGAGCATGCACACTAATAGGCTTTCCAATGATCCTGCCAGTGAGCATGTACTTAGCATGTCCTCCCAATAATCCTGCCAGTGAGCATGCACTATAATAGGCTTTCCAATGATCCTGCCAGTGAGCATGTACTTAGCATGTCCTCCCGATAATCCTGCCAGTGAGCATGCACTATAATAGGCTTTCCAATGATCCTGCCAGTGAGCATGTACTTAGCATGTCCTCCCAAAAATCCTGCCAATGAGCATGCACACTAATAGGCTTTCCAATGATCCTGCCAGTGAGCATGTACTTAGCATGTCCTCCCAAAAATCCTGCCAATGAGCATGCACACTAATAGGCTTTCCAATGATCCTGCCAGTGAGCATGTACTTAGCATGTCCTCCCAATAATCCTGCCAGTGAGCATGCACTATAATAGGCTTTCCAATGATCCTGCCAGTGAGCATGTACTTAGCATGTCCTCCCGATAATCCTGCCAGTGAGCATGCACTATAATAGGCTTTCCAATGATCCTGCCAGTGAGCATGTACTTAGCATGTCCTCCCAATAATCCTGCCAGTGAGCATGCACACTAATAGGCTTTCCAATGATCCTGCCAGTGAGCATTTTCTTAGCATGTCCTCCCAAAAATCCTGCCAATGAGCATGCACACTAATAGGCTTTCCAATGATCCTGCCAGTGAGCATGTACTTAGCATGTCCTCCCAATAATCCTGCCAGTGAGCATGCACTATAATAGGCTTTCCAATGATCCTGCCAGTGAGCATGTACTTAGCATGTCCTCCCGATAATCCTGCCAGTGAGCATGCACTATAATAGGCTTTCCAATGATCCTGCCAGTGAGCATGTACTTAGCATGTCCTCCCAATAATCCTGCCAGTGAACATGCACACTAATAGGCTTTCAAATGATCCTGCCAGTGAGCATGTACTTAACATGCCCTCCCAATAATCCTGCCAGTGAGCATGCACACTAATAGGCTTTCCAATGATCCTGCCAGTGCGCATGTACTTAATATGCCCTCCAAATAATCCTGCCAGTGAGCATGCACACTAATAGGCTTTCCAATGATCCTGCCAGTGAGCATGTATTTAATATGGCTTGGCAATGATCCTACCAATTTGCATACACATTAATAGTTTACAATGATCCTACCAGTCAGAATGCACACTAACAGGCTTTCTCAATGGTCCTACCAGCGAGCATGTATATACTCTAACGAGACCTCCTTATGATCTTACCGGTGAGAATATATTTAACGTGCCTTCGCAATTATCCTGCCAGTGAGTATGCACACTAACAGGCCCTCCCAACGATCCTGCCAGTGAGCATGCACACTAACACTCTGACATCTTCTACATATCCTTTCAGTGAAAGTGCACTCTCACACACCTTGTTAATTCTCTTGGCCGTGAAACCTGCACACTGACACACCTCAATTATTTTAACAGTGAACCTGCATACTATCAGTGCTTCCCCATGATCCGGACAGTGATCATGCCTACTAATAGAACATCCTGCTTATCTTGTCAGAGAACCTATACACTCACTGGCCTTCCTCAATATCCTGTCAGTAAACTTGTACACTCAGGGACCTTTCCATTTACCCTGTCAGTGTGCATGCACACTTTCAGGCCTTTCCATGCTCCTGCCAGTGAATTTGCTAACCAACAGACCTTCCCAATTACCTGCTATCCCCTCAGAGAACCTGCACACTAACAGACCTTCCTTGTTATCCTCTCAGTGAATCTGCACAATTGCAAGCCTTCCAAACTATCCTGTCAGAAAACTCACCATGGTTCGTAGAGAAACATAGAACTCAAAACCAAGGTCTTTTCCAGGAATGTAGATAAATTTTCTATCCCTAACTTTGTATGAAAACTAACAGAAAAACAAGAGGCCCAAATGGGCCTATATCGCTCACCTGAGCACAAATTGCTTATTTACAATAAAATGACAGCTCATTTCAGTAGAAAATTTTGCTTTTTTTCTACAAGACTTTCTATAAGGTTTGGTGATGTTTTGTGCAGTCGTTTTGAAGAAGTCCAAAATGTGTCAACAAATTAGAGCCAATAGCAGCCATCTTGGATTATGGATCGGCACGAAAAACCCAAACTTGGTAGAGGACCTTGAGTACTTACTTCCTATGAGGTTTGGTGAAATTCTGTGCAGCACTTCTGGAGAAAAAGTCCAAAATGTGTCAACCAATCAGAGCCAATGGCAGCCATCTTGGATTACAGATCGGCATGAAAAACACAAACTTGATAGAGGAACTTGAGTACTTACTTCCTATGCAGTTTGGTGGAATTCTGTGCAGCCGTTCTGGAGAAGAAGTCCAAAATGCGTCAACCAATCAGAGCCAATGGCGGCCATCTTGGATAACAGATCGGCACGAAAAACAAACTTGGTAGAGGACCTCAAATAGTTACTTCCTATGAGGTTTGGTGAAATTCTGTGCAGCGCTTCTGGAGAAGAAGTCCAAAATGTGTCAACCAATCAGAGCCAATGGTGGCCATCTTGAATTACGGATCAGCACGAAAAACCCAAACTTGGTAGAGGACCTTGAGTACTTACTTCCTATGAGGTTTGGTGAAATTCTGTGCAACACTTCTGGAGAAAAAGTCCAAAATGTGTCAACCAATCAGAGCCAATGGCGGCCATCTTGGATAACTTGGTAGAGGACCTCAAATAGTTACTTCCTATGAGGTTTGGTGAAATTCTATGCAGCACTTCTGGAGAAGAAGTCCAAAATGTGTCAACCAATCAGAGTCAATGGCGGCCATCTTGAATTACGGATCAGCACGAAAAACCCAAACTTGGTAGAGGACCTTGAGTACTTACTTCCTATGAGGTTTGGTGAAATTCTGTGCAGCGCTTCTGGAGAAGAAGTCCAAAATGTGTCAACCAATCAGAGCCAATGGCGGCCATCTTGGATAACGGATCGGCACGAAAAACACAAACTTGGTAGAGGACCTCGAGTACTTACTTCCTATAAGTTTTGGTGAAATTCTATGCAGCAATTCTGGAGAAGTCGAAAATATGTCAACCAATCAGAGCCAATAGCAGCCATCTTGGATTACGGATGGGCATGAAAAACACAAACTTGGTAGAGGACTTTAAGTACTTACTTCCTATGAAGTTTGGTGATATTCTGTGCAGCAGTTCTGGAGAAAAAGTCGAAAATGTATAAAAGCTAAGGACAGATGACGGACGGCGATTGATCACAAAAAAAAATCAAAAGTACAATTAATTTAGTATCATGTCACCTTTTAATTTAATATTGTTTCAGACACGTTTCATTGCTAGTATCATTGTAAGTGAAAAAATAGTGAACATACTTCTGAGCATGTATATACGTTAAAATAGACCCGGATCCAGGGGTGAGCTTTACAAAAGTTCGAAAGCCCAAATGTAGATGTAGACATCAACTTTGCTAAGAAATATTAGTCTCCAACCTAAATGTAACGTATAGCTTTTACAACGTTTACCAATGTAATTACGTATGAACACAGACTTCAACAAAAACTCAACTGACGTGCACGTAAATTTTGACGTAGAGTTTACGTCTACGTCTACATTTGGGCTTACCACCTTTAGTAAAACTCACTCCAGATGTGACAAATCCGGATGAGATACTCAGATATAATGCGATGTTACATGAAACATGTCATTGGGTTAAAAAAATCCTTACATGTACAAAATGACCTATTTTTGTAATTTCTAATATAACATCAAATAAACTGGTATGTATTAGGATATTAGACAAATCCAGGAATTTTCTAGGTATGGAAGTAAAAATCTAGGATTTTCCAGGCCTAATCTCATTTTTCATGTATTTTCCAGTACCCATTCAATTTTCCAGGTATTTTCCAGAGTGCAAACCATGCTCAAACACAAACAGACCTTCCTAATTATCCTTTCAGTGAACATGCACACTAACAAACCTTTCTTATTATTACCATAGAGACTTAATGAGTACAGGTTGCATGTTCATAACTAGATGATTGGGATTAACCTTTTCAGTGAAAATATTCACTTTTTTTAACAAAGCCTCCATCTAAAATATCAAAATGAAAGATACATATTTTTCAACAGATTTTAAACTAGAGCAGTCCTAATGGGATAAATACCCATCGCGGCAACAAAGTTAAAACATGCAATAATTCATCCCAAGATACATCACTGGTATAAGTGTAATGGTATCCCACTTACAAGCACATTTTGAGGTATAATCAATGAAAACAAGGTTTTTCCCATTGTGTCTATTGTGATCTTAACCTTTGACCTATGACCTTGGTTCAAGGTCATGATACACCCTTAGATCCTAAGCAGCAATTCTGTGATATATTATTGAAATCCGTGCAAAGGGTGCGAATTTATGACCCGGACAATGTTTGGTGGACAGACAGACGAACAGACAGACAGAGTAATTCCTATATAACCCCCCCAAACTTTGTTTGCGGGGAGTATAATAAGGAAGCAGAACTACTGTCTAGGTGTGGTCCCCCTTCCCCCATCAACGAATTTTCTTAATATTTCAAAACATCAATACCAATGAAGAAAACTGTCAATGTACACCTTTCACAAAAAGGAATGTATAAAATAACAAAACTCTAGAGGTTTCAAAATCTAAAAATCGGACCTTGTCTATAGTAAATTTTACACAGAGCAGATGTCACACACACTATATATGATGTCATCTGGAACGTTTGCAGCTGATTTGAAAATGGGAGTGCTTAATGTTTTTAGAAGCATAACCTTTATACCTAGTATAAGAGCACTTAACACTATAAAGGTAAAGAAACTGAAAATGACTCCAGAGGTTAGGGAATGCATCAAGTGGCTATTTAAATCTTTTAATAGAGAACTGAAACTGAAAGCTCCTGAGGTATCAAAGTTCTTTTATTTGCAAAGAACTATCACCCCTCTATTGATGGATTTGTCCTCTTTCACACTGTTTCCTGCCAAATATAGCTCAATGTTTAAACATTTAAAAGTTCCCTTACTTATACGTGTATATTATCTGTTGTTATTCAAAACCAGTGTGTTTATTCCAGGAATTTTTGACAGAAACATTTATTTAAAATTTTTTTGAGAAAATTAGTTGACAGGAGGGACCGCTGCACCCAGGCAGTACAGTTACAGAATACAATCAATCTCATCACTAACTAAAAATTTATTGATTACAATTTCTCAATACATGTAGAATATATACAACAAGAGCAATGCCTAGCGTGGCATAATACGCCCGTCGCTTAAATCGGACAGGATCAATTCACATTTGGCATGATTTTCATGAAAAACATCTGACGTTTACTGAAATTAATTGCGTTTCATAGCATTTTATCATAGGAATAAGTCCAAGGGCAATAACTCCTGCAGAAATGGTCCTATCCAACCCATCTTGGATCTTGACCTGCAAAAACAAACTTGAAATTTTTTAGTACAAGCCCCCCCCCCCCCACCCTAACACCTCCCCCCCCCCTCCTAAAATTATAAATTTCTCAAAAATGAAAAAAAAAATATCAATACCTGTAAAATATATGGAAGTTGGTACATTTTACTTGTTTCATGGTAAATTTCATAATGTTTTTACAAAGGTTAGATTTTTAATGAATTTTCAAAACAAAATCTTGAAATTTTTAAGTCCAAGTGCCATAAATCTGTCAAAAGTATGTCAATTGTAACAAAACTCAAACTGGTACTGATGTCGCTTGGAATAAAGCTATATACCAAATTTCAAATCTATATCTTAAAAGACAGCAAGAAAAAGTCCGGAAAACATGACCTAAGACATATGGTCAACCCCCCCCCCCCCTCCCCCTAAAATTATAAATTTCTCAAAAATGAAGAAAAAGATATTAAAACCTGTAACATATGTGACAGTTGGTACATTTTACTTGATTCATGATAAATTTCATAATGTTTTGACAAAAAATAGATTTTTAATCAATTTCTGAAAAAATCTTGAAATTTTTAAGTCCAAGGGCCTTAAATCAGTCAAAAGTAGGTCAATCGTAACAAAACTCGAACTGGTACTGACGCCGCTTGAAATAAAGCTATATACCAATTTTCAACTCAATATCTTGAAAGACGGCCAAAAAAAGTCCGGAAAACATGACCCCGGACGGACGGACAGTGCCATAACATAATACGTCCCGTCTAATGACGGGCGTATAAAAATATAATAATGAAAGAAAAGAATATGAGAAAAAAAAATATTCAAATTCTTTTGAAATAACTGGTTTTTTCCCACACACGATTATGTCGATACATATCAAATGCTGCAAGTTGTTGTGCCGTACCCAATTTCTCTGAAGGGTAGGATAGACCAGGGGTAGATAACTCTGGCCATGTTTTCATCAAGTCAGGGGAAAAAAATTCCATAAGGTCTGGTTCATTTGACTTGGACACCTAAAATAATAAAGATAAAGTTTATTGACTGCTAAACCCACTTTTGACAATATAGACTAGATTGGTTCTGAAGGGACAAATAACTTTTGCAGCAGTAAAGTTGTGTATCAACAAATTTGGCCATAGGCTTAATTTGTACATTGAAAAAAAATTGGATCATGTTTTCCATGTGTCCTTGAAGTTATGACCTGAATTCAAAGTCAACCACAATTGTGCCCTCCATAATATTGTTGCATATTGCAATAAGGTTAAGATAAAGTTATGGCCTGGACAAAAATTCTGTCAATGTGTTCATTATGACCTTAATCTGAAAGACATGACCTGTGTTCAAGGTCACTCTTGGGTGGGTACATTGTTACAAGATTTTACTTTTGTTTAAAGTTTTTGCTCTTTTGTAACATATTTTTGCTTTGAAACCTCAGTGATAAAACTAAAGTAGAGAAAACACATACACACATGTACTGTAAAATATCTATAAAGCATACTGTAAAAACATCAAGGGGGGAGAAAATTGATCAAAGTTGTTACATCAATGTTCCTTTTTACAATCTAAAGAGAAAAATTCCAAACTAATAAAGAATGAGCACAGACTTATATAAACAAGGGGCCCAAATGAATCTATATCAATCATCTGAGCACATGAAAAACTTACAAAGTACATGTGTATCAGAATGTTCTCTAATAAGAGTATCATTTTTTGAAATTTGTTATGGAACTGAACCAAAGCCAACTCTACATTGTTTTAAGAAACTCTCATACATGTAGTTTGTTCATTCTAAGCAATCATGTAAAATTTCTGTGTACAAAAGAAACCTCCCTGGACCTGCTTTGCCAAACCAAGGACCAACCCTGGGTTGATCCTAAAAATCATTTTTGCATTCAAATTCTTTACAATCAGAAAACCATGAGAAAATCAAAGAATTTACCAGAAAATGTGCACAATCAAAAATGTGTGAAAAGAGATCCAACCTGGATCAATCCCTTGACAGATATGACTGAAAACAGCAAGACATAAAGGGATCTCAAATTCTTGATCCCTACCAAGTTTCCACAAAATCCCTTCAGCGTTTAATTGTGATTAAGAAAAAGTTGAAAATGTTAAAAGTTAACAGATGAACGTTAGGCAACATATGATTGATAAATCACTATGATATCAGCTCAGTAAAGTCCGTTGGCTCAGGTATGCTAAAAAAACATATTATTTGAACATCAAAGAGAAGAAAATTACCTGAGTGTTGGGTCTGGAAAATTTCATTCTCTTGCTGTGAGTTTTCTCTATCTGAGACTTTAAATCTTCCAAAGGAATATCCAAACTGACCAAACCTTCAAACTGACATTCTGATGGATTAACCATAGATGAAGCCTGTAAAAAAAACAATAATAGGTATTATTACACCTATGTGTCCTGTATGAAAAATATTTTAAAAATGCGCATGCAATAATAAACAAAATTCATGAGAATTTAAGATAACACTGTACGTTGACAGCCCTCCATTCAAATTTTCTTGCATATTCTACTATTACAGTTGATCATGGCTACCAAATTTTCAGCTGGACCCATTAATTTTAAAAGTTAAAGGTTCAATTTCCTACAATAGACCTCTGTGAAACTACACAAAATGAATATATTATGTATACAGTTTATCCCAAACTATATAAGGAAATTACATTGTGATTTAAACTTTATCACAAATCTATAAAATGATAAGAATCATTGTATTAACTTTTTTTCTGAGACCAAGATTTTTTTTTCTGGGTCTCTAAATCTGAATGTTTCCATAAGGATGTAAGTGGTAGTTATTTTAAAGATTTTCCTATTTTCAAATACCATATATAACAATACACCTTCTAATATACTTTGTACCCAAATTACTAATAGTTTCGAAGTTATCAGGGTAACAGCTGCTATAAAATATTGCAAGAGGTAGATACGACCCATTTCAACAGACTATTAACATGCTTTTACAAAAAGTTGTATGTGATAGGTAAGACCTTTATTCCATGTATTTATTCCTTTTATTTTTTAAGTAAGAACTAAGATAAAGGTATTATGTACTGTAAAATTGGCTACTTTCATAATTTTATTCAATTGATTTTATTATGAATGTATAGTTAATCTTTGTCATCAATATCATAAGAATCGGAAATGTAACATAACTATATCAATATTTGTACTTTAAAAATAGAAACCCAATTGTTTGCTTCTAATTTAAAGTTGCAGATTTTCAGTTATGTTCTTATATATCCACAGCATTGATTTAGGAGTTTAAGTGGTGGCTCCTGAATCAGTATTCTTATAGTAGATCCTTGATTTCATATCTATGATTGAAATGAATGATACAGTCTTCAGAAGTCTTTTAATGTACACTACATGTACTAGCTCCACAAGCTGCAAATGCAAATACTCAGTTTAATAAGTATAAATGTTAACATATGTATACATTCCTCATCTTGTTACAGCCAGTACTTCATTAGTGATTTGGACTTGTTATTGCCTTGGTTTGAATGTCAAATGCATCCCCCAAATTGCTATATATTATTTGTTATACATCTGTTTGCAAATGTCTTACGGTTCGGTCTGTAGGACAAGTCACTAGACCGAAGCAATTTTTACAAGACTGAAACAAAGGCACATCAAGATGACATTAGAAATAAGTTTGAAACCAAAATCGCTTCTGGAAAACACCAGACAATCAGTCCAGAAATTTAAGAATATTTATATAACCAGACTTGTCTATCTGTCCAACGATATTTCATTCTCACTGTACAGTACATGTACAATAAAAATTTGGTAAAAAGTTAATGTTATCAGAAAAAAGTCATGTTTTCCAAAGCCACACTGAATCTGAAAAGCAAATTTCATTGCAATCTTATTTTAGATGTAGATGAAAGTGCCCCACAACAGATCAATGTCATCAGATATCAAAACACCCAAGACTCTGTGATGCCTTCACAAAATCTGAAATCTGTTTTATCTAAAAACAATTTATTCTTTGAATAAAATCTACAATAGGTCCATAGACCACAATGTTCATGATCTCATAACAAGTGGTTCAAGGGGTTTGAACTGTTAACCTTCAGCATGCTAGAACTTGCCTATAACTAAAATAGGAAAAATCAAAGGACTCAAAAGTCCTGAGAGTCGGCTTTGCTGATTTTAAGTATGTAATCATTTTTACCATTTTAGTGACGGATTCAGGATTTCAGGAAAATGAAAGGGGGGGGGGGGGCAAAAATTAGGTGTTTGTTGCAACTACATCGTCATTATACCTATGTACAAAATGCTAATAAAATTTGCTCTCTTCATACTATCTTACGGCAAAGAGTTTGCAATTGCTTGTATCCGAAATGAACGTACAATCGACAACTTCATGGCAACAAGTTTTACTGCATTGTTGTCACGAGTCGAAGCTGAGCCAAGGAACGTCATTCCTTCAAGTGGAACATTAAATAACCATCTTATTCACGATTCTCATAGTGTTTTAACATCATATATATTTAGAAACATACAACATTTACCTAAATATTTATATTGCATTTTCATTATCAGAGGAAATACGGGAAGATCGATCTTTAAATTTGTCATATATGTGAAAAAGAACTAAAGTTATAGAACATGTTGGGGAAACTTTAATTGAAATATCTCGATAAAAACAAGCGATACAAGATCAAGACAAATGCTTTGTCCGGAGAATTACACAATCGAGTACATCCGACGGTGTCGGTGATCTGTCTTCTTCTTCTTAATACCGATTTTCAGTCATAGTGTTGACCGGGCGTGACAGGGTTAAAATGCTAAAACAGGAATGAATGAAAATTTAAAATTATGTACAGGAAAATTTTACTTAGAAAAATATATTGAGAAAAACAGGTATGTTTGCCTGTTCTTTGAGCTGCTGTAGAGTGGTGGATGACGCTGATGGAGTTGGGAGTGAGTTCCACTGAGTTATTGTATAAGGAAAGAATGAGTATTTGTATGTATCTTTGTATGTATGGATATGTCTGAAGCTTAAGGAATTTGTGTGACGTGTTCTTGAGTCAAGTGGGATAAACACATCGTAAAGTAGTCACAACTACATATTATTACGCGAGATTTGAAAACATTATTGCAACTCCTTTTTCGGGTTATTGAAACTAGTTTATGTTTAGCTTAAATTAACTGAGCTAAAGGTACATTGTGCTGATCAAGAATTTTTAAGACAACATCAGTAATTTTTCGGCACTTTATTTTTCAGCGGCGTAGTAAGCTCTATATCGGTAGTGAAAGTTATAACACCTGAAAAGAAAGTGATTGCAATGAGTGCGGCTTCACCGAAGCCGACTCAATAACACTTGTCAAAGAGCAACTACACTGTAACAACAGAATTACATCAAAGACTAAAAATGACCTTGACATTGAATCATGAACTGTTCATTGGGAACAATAATTCTCAGTATGAAGCGTCAGAACTAAAGCATTAAAAAATTTGAGATTCTGAATGATTGTAAAAATGTATACCCATTCAGTGACAATTTTGTCTCTCCAATTTCAATGAAAAGAACAAACTTGAAACATTACATCCCTCTAGATCATCCAAATGCCAATAGTTTTATGATCCAGACAGTGGTTCTGGAGATGAAGATGTCTTCTGAGATCTATTTTTAGCCATGATGACACCACCTGTCTGTAGATTTTGACGAAATAAACAAACTTGGTAGAGGACCTGTAGTACTTCATGTATAACAAGTTTCATCAAAATCCATTGCATCATTTCAGAGTAAAATTTGAAAAAAATACACCTTTCTACCCACTCCTCCACATTTTTTGCAATCTTACAAAATTAATGAAATATCCAAAAATTTAAAATTTTTTCAAAATTTTGGCTAAAATAAGCATTTCGAATTCATGAATTGAACAAATTTCGAACATACATTCTTCTAGATCACTCAAATGCCTTTACTTTTATTTTCCATACAGGTAAGCTAAAAAGTATGAGGCAACACATGCAAGTGTGGAAGGTATAAACCTTCTAGGATGTCTGGGGTAATGCTCCCATGGATAAATTTAAAAAATTAAAAGGCTCTAGATGGCATTTGTTGGCTTTCAGGCACTGAAAAAAAGGCATTAAAATGATCCTGAAAATAACAGCAAATTGTGTTATTTTATGTGATCTTTTCACTATTATGTTAAAAAGGTTTGGTGGAAAACCATTTCCCTATATCATTTGGATGATTTAAAACTTAGTTCTATGTATGAATTTGCTCAATTACTGCAGCACAGATACTGAAACTACATGATTATCACAAATCCTATCTTATTATCTGATAATACTGAGTTCTTTTTCATAGTGTGCATCACATTCTGACTGCTCTCAGTCTTTTAACTCGCCCTCCACCTCTATGCTAATAACCTTAAGCACTCTCAACGGATAGTATCCCATGCAAGGCAAATTTGTTTATAACTATTATAATTTATGTAATTTCGTTTTGTCTGCAAATGGTTGTAATTTCAGTTAAACCATCACCCACACTACTTTAATCAGAGTCCATTCCCCTACCTACTCCAAATACTGTGGTTTGTGAAGATGAGTTAAACATAAACTAATTCTTTAACAGTAATCGTAATTCATAATTAAATGTAATTTCCAACATTAGGGAACATAATTTGACCTACACAACCTAAGTCTTTTAGTTTGGCACAGTAGTCAGCACAGTCATTTTATCTATTCTTCTTTACTTTTGTTTAAACATTAGAAGTATAAACACATATTATATATCAAATTATGATATTTGTTATATGAGATTAGGATTTCAAGTGGAGAATGTATATAATGCTCATGATTGTGTTTAATCTCAATACAAACCGAAAGCTCTTCTATCAATACTAAGTATTTTGATACTCATATAGTGACATTTAATTAACACCTGTATATTACACAATCTTTTATGTCATTGATATAAAAAGTAGGCGGCAATACCTCTGAAAGTAGGAACAATAAATCATCAGGTGCCTGCTCTTAACGAGGACCCTGATATAACACCCTGCTTTAACCAATCATAAACTCTGGCACTTAAGTAATTTCTAATTTTGTAAAATTCATATAAGGCAAAGTCGCAGATAAATGAGTTGCATCTTTCACATCTTTCCTAAGAATGATATACTGATAAACATATTACTTTCTCTCTGATGATGGAGGTTGTGCTCTCTGATATTTTCAGTTTTTTCTGTAGTGCCTCCATGACATCAACACTGCACTCTTTGATGGAATCTATCTCTTGTCTGTAATATGAATATGACAATTTAGCTACAATTCTAAACCACATGCTTTACAAACTGTTGTTTAAACCACAAAGAGGAAATAAATTTAAAAACAGATTAAGTCAAGGTAAACATGCCTTTCTTCTAGGCCATGGAGAGTACATCTATAAACATATCAAATGTATAAAGCTAGACAAGAGACTTCTAGGCCATGGAGTGTACATCTATGAACACATCCAATGTGTACAGCTAGACAAGAGACTTCAACATACTCAGTTCTGAAATTTCTTTTAATCTACAAAATGTATATCACTACATACATTAACTTAAGATCTACTGCAATGCCTTTAATCAATATACATGTAATAGCTGAAAGAAATGAAATAACACGTTTTTCTGCATCCCCGAATTCCAAAAGTTAGAATCTCAGGCTGCCCCTAAACAATGTTCTTCAAGCAGATACCTGAGTCATAGTAGCATCTGGTTGTTGAGAATTTCATTTACATAAGCCAATGTCGAAATTTGGAAATCAATTGATACCTGGGTAGGACCAAACATATAAAGATTTCCAATTATTTACAAATGCTACCTATTCTGAGACCTTCATGATAATAAGGGTGATAACAGCCAAATGAACAAATGTGCATCTTCCCTCTTTAAGGACCACACATCCATATTGTTTTATTAAGAAGAACTATTAACGAACAAATACCATTGGATGGAAAAAGAATTGTGGACAATGTACCATCACAGTAACTCACGCATGTGGCAAGTGCTAAATCAGTACCCTTATTATGTCCAGATGAAGCAATTGTTTACCAGACAATCTTTTTCACATCAGTGTGTGCATTATTGTTTACAAGAGAATGCATTCTCACATTTGGGTATGTGTGCTATAGTTTTCCAGACAAAGCATTCTCACATTAGGGTATGTGTGCTTTAGTTTTCTAGACAAAGCATTCTCACATTAGGGTATGTGTGCTATAGTTTTCCAGGCAAAGCATTCTCACATTGGGGTATGTGTGCTATAGTTTTCCAGACAAAGCATTCTCACATTAGGGTATGTGTGCTATAGTTTTCTAGACAAAGCATTCTCACATTAGGGTATGTGTGCTATAGTTTTCCAGACAAAGCATTCTCACATTAGGGTATGTGTGCTATAGTTTTCCAGACAAAGCATTCTCACATTAGGGTATGTGTGCTATAGTTTTCCAGACAAAGCATTTTCACATTAGGGTATGTGTGCTATAGTTTTCCAGACAAAGCATTCTCACATTAGGGTATGTGTGCTATAGTTTTCCAGACAAAGTATTCTCACATTAGGGTATGTGTGCTATAGTTTTCCAGACAACAAGCAAAGCATTCTCACATTAGGGTATGTGTGCTATAGTTTTCCGGACAAAGCATACTCACATTAGGGTATGTGTGCTATAGTTTTCCAGACAAAGCATTCTCACATTAGGGTATGTGTGTTATAGTTTTCCAGACAAAGCATTCTCACATTAGGGTATGTGTGCTATAGTTTTCCAGACAAAGCATTCTCATATTAGGGTATGTGTGCTATAGTTTTCCAGGCAAAGCATTCTCACATTAGGGTATGTGTGCTATAGTTTTCCAGACAAAGCATTCTCACATTAGGGTATGTGTGCTATAGTTTTCCAGACAAAACATTCTCACATTAGGGTATGTGTGCTATAGTTTTCCAGACAAAGCATTCTCACATTAGGGTATGTGTGCTATAGTTTTCCAGACAAAGCATTCTCACATTAGGGTATGTGTGCTATAGTTTTCCAGACAAAGCACTCTCACATTAGGGTATGTGTGCTATAGTTTTCCAGACAAAGCATTTTCACATTAGGGTATGTGTGCTATAGTTTTCCAGACAAAGCATTCTCACATTAGGGTATGTGTGCTATAGTTTTCCAGACAAAGCATTCTCACATTAGGGTATGTGTGCTATAGTTTTCCAGACAACAAGCAAAGCATTCTCACATTAGGGTATGTGTGCTATAGTTTTCCGGACAAAGCATACTCACATTAGGGTATGTGTGCTATAGTTTTCCAGACAAAGCATTCTCACATTAGGGTATGTGTGTTATAGTTTTCCAGACAAAGCATTCTCACATTAGGGTATGTGTGCTATAGTTTTCCAGACAAAGCATTCTCATATTAGGGTATGTGTGCTATAGTTTTCCAGGCAAAGCATTCTCACATTAGGGTATGTGTGCTATAGTTTTCCAGACAAAGCATTCTCACATTAGGGTATGTGTGCTATAGTTTTCCAGACAAAACATTCTCACATTAGGGTATGTGTGCTATAGTTTTCCAGACAAAGCATTCTCACATTAGGGTATGTGTGCTATAGTTTTCCAGACAAAGCATTCTCACATTAGGGTATGTGTGCTATAGTTTTCCAGACAAAGCATTCTCACATTAGGGTATGTGTGCTATAGTTTTCCAGACAAAGCACTCTCACATTAATGTATAAACTGTGATATTATATTCCATAACGTGTACTGTTGTATACGTACCTAAATCTGCTGTTGTATTTTTGTATTTCAGTCTGAGTCTAAAGTTTTATTCTTACATTAGTCAGAGTGTCCCACTGAATTATTACCTCTGTCTGCAAGTGTATTCTTACTTAAGTCTGAGTGTGCTGTTGTATTCTCACCTCAGTGTCAGTCTGCGAGTGTATTCTTACTTCAGTCTGAGTGTGCTGTTGTATTCTCACCTCAGTGTCAGTCTGCTCCTGTATTCTTACTTTAGTCTGAGTGTGTTGTTGTATTCTCACCTCAGTGTCAGTCTGCTCCTGTATTCTTACTTTAGTCTGAGTGTGTTGTTGTATTCTCACCTCAGTGACAGTCTGCTCCTGTATTCTTACTTTAGTCTGAGTGTGCTGTTGTATTCTCACCTCAGTGTCAGTCTGCTCCTGTATTCTTACTTTAGTCTGAGTGTGCTGTTGTATTCTCACCTCAGTGTCAGTCTGCTCCTGTATTCTTACTTTAGTGTGAGTGTGTTGTTGTATTCTCACCTCAGTGACAGTCTGCGAGTGTATTCTTACTTCAGTCTGAGTGTGCTGTTGTATTCTCACCTAAGTGTCAGTTTGCTCTTGTATTCTTATTTTAGTCTGAGTGTGTTGTTGTATTCTCACCTCAGTGTCAGTCTGCTCCTGTATTCTTACTTCAGTCTGAGTGTGCTGTTGTATTCTCACCTAAGTGTCAGTTTGCTACTGCATTCGTATTTCAGTCTGAGTGTGCAGTTGTATTCTCACCTCATTGTGAGTGTGTTGTTATCTTCAAGAATAAGTAATCATTTTTATGAGTGTGCTATTGTATGTTAAATTCTTGCCCAAGTCTTACTGTACTCTAACTGTTGTACTTTTACTTCAATCTGAGCTTGTTTTGTATTCTGGATTTTCAATGCCTCAGTGTGAGTGTGCTGTTGTATTTTTACCACAATGTGAGTGTACTTCTGTATTCTTGCTTCAGTCTGAGTGTGCTGTTGTATTTTTACCACAATGTAAGTGTACTTCTGTATTCTTGCTTCAGTGTGAGTGTGCTGTTGTATTTTTACCACAATGTGAGTGTACTTCTGTATTCTTGCTTCAGTCTGAGTGTGCAATCGTATTCCAGATGATGTTAACAACAGGAATATGATTGTACTGCTGTATTCCAGAATCTTATCTCAGTCTCATGGTGCTTTTGTACTTTTATTTCAGTCTGAGTTGCTTTTGTGTTTAAGTGTTTGTGTTCTATTGTATTTTAGATAAAGGATTACCTCAGTATGAGTGTTCCCCTGTATTCTTACCTCAATCTGAGTGTGCTGTTGTACTCAGGGCGAAGGAAAACATGTTCTGAATGTAGTTCAGTTCCATCACCTTCTCCAGAGAAAGGAAATTCATAATCATTTAAAACAGGTCTTTCTTCAGTCTCTCTAGTCACTCTCACTTTACGATTAGGAATAGATTTTGCAATACAAAGTGGTTTACTAGTAGTGGCAACACCTTGATTAATTCCTTTCATTTTCTTCTTTTGTCTTACGGACATATTTATAACCTTTTCCTTTCTATCTGTTGTAACTTTTTGTTGTTTTGGCAGAGCAGGCTCATAGTCACTAGGTTCTTGCTTTCCTTCTAGAACTGATTTAGATATGTATTTTCCCTGGCTTTTAACAAACTGTGGTTGTAAAGTCTTTTCACTTCTATCACAAAATTCTTGTTCGGTATAATTTGTAGGCTGGTAGGTTTTAGATTGCTTTAGCTTTGAAAAACTTCCATCACTTAAATCCGGTGAAGAAGAAACAAAACATTCCGAGTTTGATACATCAAAGCGAACTTTATGCTGGAAAGTTTTCTCATTGTTATTCTCTAGATTTGAGAAATCCTGTTGCTTAATTTGACTGAATAATTTAGTCGCAATATCTTTTTCCGGTGTAATACACAAATCTGGATCCTGACAAACAGGATAATCAGGTGTTTTTTCTGGGTAGACTGTGTGCTGTTTATCATCACATTTTTTAATTGTTGATTTCAAAGGAGTAATGCATAACTGAGGATCTGGACCAATCACATTGCTGGTTATGTTCCAAGTAGGAACAGGTGCCTTGCAGAGAGGTAAGGAATCTTCTGAACTTTGCGAAGTATCCCATCCAGGTGGAGGGAACTGATTATGAGACTTTTCACCCATATTTATTAGTTCAAGTTCTGATACAGCTCCATGAGTAAGTTTACTCGAGTAGGATTGCAGAGAATAATAATGTCCCAGGGGTTCTGTTGGCTGACAAATAAAATGTGTTGCCATGTCTTCAAACCTTATTTTGCCTTCTAGGAAATCTATAAAATATGAATAATAAAATATCATCTATATTCTATATATTAGTATACTTTTTTTAACACTTGCATTTTATTCTACATACATATACATGTATATGTGTTTAGAGTTGCCTGATATTTATAAACTTTTCAGGACAATTATTACAGATTAAAACCAGAGGTGCCACAGTCAACCAATGTGAAGCTGCTGTGGCAGCTTTTTGTTTAAATGAGGGCTTAATATTTCATTGTGTAGCATGATTCCAAAGCCATTATATCATTATGCTTGTTTCTCATAATCTAAGACATAACAAAAACATGTGATCACAATAATGGTAAACATTACCACCACATTAATGTTGAATGAATGAAAGCTGCTCTTATCATTGTTGTAAAAAAGTCTACTGCATAACAGACCACACTGGTTTGTGGTCAAACATTTTATAAGAGAATTTGTCCTCTAGAATGTTTGTGTATAAATCATCAAATGATCCAAAGTGAACCATAATCAGTAGTAGGGTGAGAAACTCTTTGCTGATAAGAAGGACCCAGCACTTCCAGTGTCTGCTGCTTTTGATCTTCCAAATAGTTGATATTAAAATCACCACAAACTATGCAATACTTTTAAACAAGAGGGCAAAGTGGGCCTATATCGCTCACCTGATCTTAATTTGCTTATTCAACTGACAACTTGAAAAATTTGCAGATAAAATATATATTCCTAACCCTTAAATCTATACTGATTAACAGGAAATGAATGCTCAATAGAGCAATGCCTAGTGTTGCATAATACACCTGTCATTTATTTTGATGGAAAAACATTTTAAAGTGTGGAGGCTTCCCTCCCCACAATTACTCAAGATAACACATGCTTTGGCCCTGGGCAACAACCCTATGTAATATTACTGAAATCCATAAAGGCTTTAAGAAGTTATGGCCCAGAGAAGAAGTTAAACCCTGGCCCTTTTTTTCTTCTACGTCAAATATGTAAGAATTAAGTATATTTATAATAAAGTTCATATATAATTCTAGCAGAAATTTAAATTTGAAAGAGATTGAGTGAGAAATGAATTTTTAATGATTTTCTAAAAATTTTTGAAAATAAAAAAATCAAAGACCTATGACTCTGTACTGACAAAGCGGATTATTTTCCAATCAAAAGGTATATTCTTTTACTTTATCAAAGTATTCTGTACAAGTTTCATGAAAATCAATTCATGATTACTGAAGTTGTTATATGCCGTGGAAACTGCCATTATGCTATCAATAAAAAGAAAAAATAGATAAAGTGAGAATTTTTACCGATTTGTTTCTTTTAAAATGGCCTAATTTCATATGTTAGGTGTTGTGAAACATTTATAATCTTTACATTTAGATGTGTGAAGAAATCAAAAATTTTTGACCACAGCTGGATTTGAACTGCTACTCTCCATATTTTAATTACCAAGTGGTATATGTACCATAGTGAGACCTATTTTTTAAGACATGGTGGCACCACCTGTTGACAAATTTGGATGAAATGTTAGACCGAAATGATAGACGCTGAAATGATAGACGACCTATGGTACTTCATGTATACCATGTTTCATTAAAATCTTTCATGTGGTATAACAGCAGGAGTTAAAAATGTGAAGAATTGTACCCATACACCCTCATTTGGAAGTCTTAAAAAATTCATGAAAAATCCAAAAACTGAGATATTGACAAAATTCTTTCAAAATAAAATTTCTTACCATAATTATGATCAAAATAGTCCATAAGAAATCATCATTATCAATTAACTAGGAAATATGACACTTTTCTACATTGAAATTATTAAGTCCAAAAAAAAAAAACTCGAAAAAAATTCTAAAATTTGATTTTGGAAGGGAACCAAAATGACAACACTTCTTCGCTCATCCCTCTCAATCATTTCTATGCATTCTATTTGTCCCTGTATAGAGCCAGTATGAAGAAGAAAATTGTCAAAGGAGGGTACTATTTGTGACCTACTTTTGATTGAGGAGGCGCCACCTGTAAAGAAGTCTGGACGAAAACGACAAAATTTGAAAGGGGTCATAAGGTATGTATTACTCTTAAGTTTTATTAAAATCCTTCTAACAGTTTTGCAGAAAAAGTTGAAAATATGAAAAATAGCCAACATCCCCCCCCCCTTCTTTTGAAAGTCTTAAAAAATTCCTGAAAATCCAAAAATTGAGATATTGACAAGATTCTTTCATAATAATATTCCTTACCATAATTATGATCAAAATAGTCAATAAGAAATTATCATTATCAATTAAGTGAGAAACATGACACTTTTCTGCATTGAAATTACGAAGTCCAAAAACATATTGCAGAAACCTTAAAAATTTGATTTTGGAACAGAACCAAAATAACAACACTTCTTCACAAATCCCTCTAGATCATTCCTATGCATTCAGTTTGTCTCTGTATGGACCTGATCTGAAGAAGAAGTTTGTCAAAGAGGATACCCTCTGTAACCTACTTTTGCCTGTGGTGGCGCCATCTGTAGACGATTGGGACAAAAAACAACAACATTTGTAAGGTACTATGAAAACTTTATTTCTGTCAATTTTCATAGAAATCTGTTCAGCGGTTCTTGAGAAGAAGTCGAAAATGTGAAAGTTTATGAGGGACGAACACACGACGGACAGACAGAGCTAAAAAGGCAAAAATTTGAATGTTGTACATTTTGACCCTGCCCCACCACCCGGGGCATGTGGTGTCAGTCAAGTGTGAAAAACCTTAGGTGAACAAACAGTCTAAGTTTGGTTACTGTATCTCTAATCTTAAAGAAAAGGCAAAAAAAAAAAAGACTAAAGTATCATTAATGTTATGAAAGAGATCAAGCTAAACACAAAATCAATTTGTGTTCGCTGAAGCATGAAATCATGGTCAAGGTCACCAAATCTTGGAACAGTCAGAAAGAACTCATCAATGTCCCCCCAGGGCTAAATCAAGGATGGTGTAATAATATGGGACATGGGTAGATATTGTAATTCATTATTAGTTTCATTCACATAACAAAAGTAAAATAAAACAAGAGGCCCAAGTAGGTCTATATCGCTCACCTTAATATCTAGATCAAACGAAGCACAAAATTTGTGCATAATATGTTGAGGAACAAGCATGTAATTTTTCACTGAATTCTGCCTAGTAGTTTCAGAGAAGAAGTTGAATATATCAAAAAGTTTATGGGCAGACGACAGACAATCTGGTATGATATTCGATGAACATGATGATTTCATATTTCAAACAATTATTTTAAATGTTAAATATTGAAAATATATTAATATCTGTATGGTATGCACTTCACTGGAAGAAGTCAATGCAAACTGCAATGATGCAATAATCTTTCCCCTTTTGCATAGAATAAAATTTATAAAAATTGGCTTGTGGTGACACCACCCGTTGACACAAAGAAGAAAATGTTAATAACCCTGTGACCTACTTTTGACTGTGGTGGCATCGACAGAATTTGAAGGGGATCATAAATAATTATTTCTACCAAGATTTATTAAAATCCTTCAAACAGTTTTGCAGAAAAAGTTGAAAATGTGACAAATGGCCAACCCCCCTTTTTTTGGAAGTCTTAAAAAATTCTTAAATTCAAAAGTCCAAAAAAATGTTGAAAAAAACATCAAAAATTTGATTTCCAAAGGGAACCAAAAATAACAACACTTCTTCACACATTCCTCTAAATCATTCCTATGCAATCGGTTTGTCTCTGTATGCCCCTGGTCTTAAGAGCAAGTTTGTTAAAGGAGGGTACCTTCTGTGACCTACTTTTGCCGGTTGATGTTGATGGATCTGGACAAAAAACAACAACACTTGTAGGGGACCATGAGTAATTCATGCATACCTAGTTTCATCAAAATCTGTTCAACTGTTCTGAAGAAGTCGAAAATATGAAAAGTTTACAACAGACGACAGACATACAACGGAGGGACGCCAGTTGGTGCACTATGACAATAGTAACAAGTTCATTTCTAGCTCCAAAAAAATTGAAGACGCGTTCATTGTCAGACTGCACACTTTAAGGTATTATAAATCTAAATCTAAAATATCAATAGACTCTATGAAAGATAAATGAAAAAAAAAATGCAGAACCCAAAAAGAAACAAAATGCATTATGTTCCAAAAAGGCAAAAAACACCAAAATATGTTGAAAAATGGCTACAAACAGATGAAAACAAGAGATGCACATATTTATGTGATAATAAAGCTAAATCTATTATTTCAATGGAATCTATGGGAAGGTAAATGAGAAAAATTCCAGACAAGGTTTATTTAGAGAATAAGTCCCAAAATAGCAAAAACATCAAAAGATATTGAGAAATGGCTCTAAAGAGATGAAAATGGGAGGTGCAGAACTTTAAGTGTCAATGAAGTGGGGGGTGGGGGGTAGAGGTTTATAAAATTATAAAAAAAAAGTGTCCTGAAATTGTTTGGCTTATTTTAAGCCCTTCTAACTCAGGATTATAGGTATTATAAACTTCGAAAATTTTTTAGTAAATTTTACAGAACTTATTGAGAAATTTTATCTAAATTTTGGGTCATCAAAATAGCAAGCTTAAAGAAAATTTGGATAACCTCCATTATAGTTACTGAAATTTTAGGATGCCCAAAAGAATTTAAGGCTGTTTTTGATGACCAGACGGCTGCTGAGTTCGAACACTTGTTTTGGTGTCATCCAAATCAATGTGTTACTCTTCCAAAATCTTCACCACATATCACTAGCCTGATGTCCAAAGCTACCATTTCTTCATCACAATCGAAGAATTTGCATGGATAAAAGTTCAACTGGCTAGAAAAATTTTCATCTGTCTGAAGAAAGAGCAAGAAAATCTGTAAATTATCAAGTACTGATATCTGATAGACCCTCATGAACGTGAAGAACACAACTTTATTCAAACAATTTACTGATATGACATCTCAACAGAGGGTTTAAAACTAACTTGAAACCTTTGGTAGCCATGTGGGCTACTGAACCATGCATTTCTAGAAGCCAACATCAAAGTTTAGTCATCCACAAATTAATATTACTAAAATAATAAAAAAAAGACATGGTGTTCAAAAGTTACATATATTTATATTCATGCATTAAATACATTCAATTTCTCTTTCAAATTCTCTTCTATTTTGTCTTGTCATATTCATCGTGGTATCATCTGTCTGAATGTTTTTGTTTCTTGGGCTCAGTGGCAGCATCAATGAATTGCCACATTGTCAACAGTAACTCTATCAAAATCACTAAATAAACACTTTACAGTAAAGTGCTTTTAAAAGTTAATCATGAAGCACTTTACAGATTACGAACTTTTTTCAAAGACTAGAATTCTAATGTGTCGCTGCAACACAGATGCTCCCACTGGTAACTAAGGTAGTGAAATATAATTATAAGAGAAGTAATTTTATAAAATTCAAAAAATTTCAAATGTTCAAGGGCAATTACTCTGTCAAAAATTACCAGAAAACACCCATATTCAAACTTGACCTGCATTTTCCCTTGATACATCTATATACCCAATATCAATTTAATCCATTAAACCTCCACTGAGAAAATGAGCGGAAACTGTCATTTTTAAGAAACTTTCTATGTTCAAGGGCAATAACTCTATCAAAAATAATCGGACCACCACCATATTCAAACTTGATCTGCATTTTTCCTTGATAAATTCAAATATACAATATCAATTTAACTCATCTAATCTTAAAAGAGAAAATGAGCAGAAACTGTCATCTTTAAGAAATTTTCTATGTTCAAGCTGTGTTAGCAGTAGCATAAATTGTTCAATAGCCATTTGGCTTATGCAAGCACAAATTAATTAGCCAAATGTGTAAGTCATTAGCCATGTAAACAACAACAACAAAATTTAAAACAGAAAAAATAACTGAATTTAAAATTGAAAAAATGACTGATAACACAACTGACAATAAAATTCATCATTTATTTTCTATTAACGAATCCAAACTCCATAAACCAAATTGACATGTTATGTTTGTTAGCATTTTTCTTTTTCTTAATCACTGGTTCATCTTGTTCATCTGTTATCACAGAGTTCAGGTATTGATGTTTGTTGACACGCATCTTATTACCTCATAATGAGGTAATAGGATGTGTATCAATAAACATCAATACCTGAACTCTGTGTCTGTTGTCACAGATTCTAATGATGGGTGCTGCTCTGCGATTGTATAAACCCTTGCATTGTTTAGCCATAAAGAGACATAAAGAGCAATTTAGGTACATTACTGTGACGTCATAAGGTTGCTTACTCCAATCGATGTTACTAACTGATAGTACACAAGCGTGGCCTAACTGATGGTACCTCCCATTGTAGTAGATCTAACCCAGGGCAATTTTGGTAACCTCAGGTATCAATTTCGAGGATTGGGTTCTACTATTTACTGAAATGACTATGAATTACAGAAATGACTGATTAATTATCGAAATGGCTCAATAATTTACTGAAATTACCCGTTTTTCATTCTTATTTGACCTGATATGGATAGAGAGTAATAGTTAAATGTAATACAGGTACCAATGGTATTATCTATTACAAGGTGGTACTTGCATGAAAAGTCTTCTATTACATGTAACTAACACCCTTCTGTCCATATCAGGTCAAATGATTATGAAAAACGGGTAATTTCAGCAACTTATTGAGTCATTTCATTAATTAATAAGTCATTTCGGTAATCCCGAGTAATTTCGGTAAATAGTAGAACTGCGAGAATACTGGGTTCCCGCTGAGATCCAGATGGGAAACTTTCGTTTACTAAATAATGTCAAAACTTATTTTTGTAAGTCTCTTTGGTTCAGTTATTTTCGGTTGTGATTTTATCCTCTTTCTTTTAGCAAAGTTTAAAATTGACATAATTGATATGAATACATGACGTTTCGGGAACACAACGTTTCGGGAACACGATGTTTTGGGACCTAATATGCGATGTTTCGGTATTTAAATACGACGTTTCGGGATCTAATATTAATAATTATTTATCTTAAGCCTTAGATATGATAATATCAATTATAATTATATTTATTTTTAATGTTATGTTTTGTGTAATCAAAATGCTAAAAGTCTCTTATTTTGGATTATTAATCAGGGGCGGACCCAGAAGCAGAAGTTTGGGGGGGGGGGGGGGGGGTTGGGGTTGTAGGAGGTCCAAAGGG
The DNA here is from genome assembly GCA_035048485.1 of Pteria penguin. Classification (NCBI taxonomy): domain Eukaryota; kingdom Metazoa; phylum Mollusca; class Bivalvia; order Pterioida; family Pteriidae; genus Pteria; species Pteria penguin. The sequence goes on from CM068582.1 coordinate 59,196,350, forward strand.
CTGACCCGAGACACGAAGTCCCAAGAGGGGGAGGGGGTGTACCCCTCTTGTAGGTGGGGGTCCGGGGGCCTGTCCCGGGAATTTTTTTTTTAATTTTGAATAAAATGGTGTAATCTGGTATATTTTTCAGCCTTTTTTCAATAAAGACACAGGATTTTTTTTTCTGTCTGCTAAGAACAAAGCTATAAAGTCCTATCCATTTGGTTACTTTATTTCTTCATTATTAACTTCGATATGGTGCCAAAATTGCATATATCGATATATGTCACATAGTTTCCCTTCACGTAAATTTACAATGTCAGAATAAATACATTGTACATGTACACAGTGTATTCATTCTGAAATTGTTCACTAGACTGGCAGTGCCTGTTCAGTTTCAGATTGAAACTTCGTCCTCTGGTCAAGGAGCACCCCAAATGGGTAAAATAAGGATAAAAAATCCGTGGGTATGCTTAGGTGCAATCACACCCTATGTAGAATGTTAGACATTCTTGAGCTACACAGCTCTGTCTTGGTGTAGCGCACATAACAGATCCTGAGCCACAGCCTCAATGCTGAGCAGAACATCATCCCCTCCTCCCAGTCTTTGAAGTAATTTTGACAACGTGCAGTCGATTATTAGTTGCTAATACTTGACAGAAGAAATACCTCAAACCTATATTGATAAGCTGTGTTAGGTTACCCGTGAGGAGTAGAAAAGAGAAGCCATAAGGGGTTCATAGCACATCAAAAAATGTATATATCGTAAGTCAAACCAATTTAATAAAACTAAAATATAACCGAACTAAGAAAAAAATATATAAATGAATATTTATGCGAAAGCTTTAGAATTTTGTATGTTTCTAACTAACAATATTTCACTGGGTTTGTTTGGTTAATTTTTTTTTTATCATTTTTCAAAATCAAAATATCATATTTAAATGAAAATCAGTGGAAAAATATAATTATTAGAAATACAACGACATTTAAATAATGTGAGAAAAACATACATATACACATTCTTCATAAACACAGTGACACAACACAGTTGCAAGATCGGACATGGTGGAATGATGATAAAACAGACATTTGAACTTTTTATAATAACTACGTGGATAATTACATACTCCTAATTAAGTAGTTAATGTCAGTTATTCTTTGAAGGTCTTGTTCGTGTTTATTATAACAATAACAATAACAATAAAAACAAACAACTTTGGTTTCAATAATTTATTTCAATTATAACTTAATCAAAGCATTCCATATTAATTGTATACTTTGCAATAAGAATGAATTTTAATGAAATTTTATGAAATATCATAAAATAATATGAAACTTATATGTTTGATTTTCATAATTTTTTTTTTATTCATAAATAATATTATATAAGCAGTAATTTTATTTAACAGGCATCATAATTAAGCCATAATTCACTTACAAATTCTCATAATAATTTCCAATTACATATAATATATACATATATAATATATATATAATATAGGTCCCGAAACGACGTATAGCATATTCCGAAACGACGCATTCATGTCGTATATATTTGATCCCAAAACTTTGTGTTCCCAAAACGTTGTGCACCCAATTGATATTACTCAGAATTTATTTACCACTAGGTAAGAGCATTAAAACTTTTCAGTTACCAGACCCAATTTTTCACTTACCAAAGGTAACGGGTATTGAGACTTCTAGAACACTGTATTATCATGACAATGGGGTTCGCCACCGGGTCGTACTTAAATAAGCCTGCATACGCCTGCAGAGAAAAGTATACGCCTGCAGCTTTTAAACATTATATTATGTTATATTGATTGATATATGTGAATAAAGATGATACATATTTATGCAATTACATACTTTTGTTTTGATATGAACGGTATAACACAAGTTATCCAGGTTTATATTATCATGACATGCACGCCTGCTAAATCTGTCGCCATTTTGTTTATTATTGTTTATGTACAGATTAAGCCTGCTACAAGAAAATACGCCTGCAACTTAATAGTGTTTTTTTATTGTTTAATAAAACCATATTTAAACTTGAATTATATATCTTAATGACATATAAAAGTTTTATATGATAATTATTGGTGTGACACAAGATATCAATGATTAAATATTCGGATGAAATACGCCTGCATGATCAAACACCATTTCAAGAGTTATCTTTCTTTACATACGTTATGAGTTATATAAAATAAGAAATAATGTAGAACTCTCAGCCATGCTATTGAACATGTTTCCAGACCCAACGACGTGGACGTTGATATATGTTTGTATTATAAGATATATAGCGCCGTTAACTCGCAGGCGTCGCATCTTCTTGTAGTAGTACATTAACCAGTATAAACAAAATGGAGTCCGATCTAGCAGGCGTATTTCACTCAAATACAAAATCATGAATATCTCACACTAATACATTCACAATGTATTGAAACTTTGAAATTTTATTTAGACAAATGATACAAGTTTATACATGTTAGTATTATAAATCTATATAGCGCTATTAAGTTGCAGGCGTATTTTCCTGTAGCAAGCTTAATCTGTACATAAACAATAATAAACAAAATGGCGACGGATTTAGCAGGCGTGCATGTCATGATAATATAAACCTGGATAACTTGTGTTATACCGTTCATATCAAAACAAAAGTATGTAATTGCATAAATATGTATCATCTTTATTCACATATATCAATCAATATAACATAATATAATGTTTAAAAGCTGCAGGCATATACTTTTCTCTGCAGGCGTATGCAGGCGTACGCAGGCGTATTTAAGTATGACCGTCGCCGCCTGTTATCATCCGTTAGGCGGTGCCTGTGTACTCTGAGTTAGAAACGTCAATTTGAGTTGGCAACCTTATGACGTCACAATAACGTACCATTTTTCTTTACGTCATTTTAGCGGGAATATGTTGTATTTCCTCCCTAAATATCAGGACCGCAGTTAATGGCGGCGAACCCCATTCATGTTCATACATGTTCGTTTTGACAAATAGATCTAGTGTCGTAAATTATACAATATGCACACAAACCCGATTCTAATAACCTACCGTCATATGCATTATTTACTCAAATAGCACATAAAGCGTCTAGATTACAAACTAAATAATTATATTATCTAGGCATTTACCAAGTTCTTGAAAACTTCTAGTTTGAATTTTTATCACTAAATGGTAAACAAACATGGATATGTATTAATCTACACTACTAACCCGAAAGTAAAACATACAGGTAGGGTGTAATGATGTGAAAATATAAAGACGTGAATGACATGGGAGTCGGTTTTAGTGGTGCTAAAGTTTCAAAATGCATTTTATGTAGTGTTATTTGCTATTTTATTATAGATATAAGTATAAAGAACAGAAATATCAGAAAAACTTTAGGGGCCAACATCTGTCAATGAAATGGCATGTATGACGAAAGGTGACATGAAAATATAAAAGCTGTAGGTGAAAACAGAGACATGTCTCTGGTGAAAGTTATAGAATAGGTTTTATGTGGTATGTTTTGTCATTTTATGGTATATATGGATATAAGGGACAATCTATCAATCTATCAATTTTTTACAAAACCTTATACATTATAGAGGTCATTAGCATCCTTTACTGAAATGAGATGAATAACAGTGCTCCTAAATGCCGAACTCTTGCCGAACTCTTACCGAACTCTAGCTTTTTGGGGCCCTCACTAAAATTAGTGGTCGGAGTCCCGTGTCGGATTTGAGAAATGTCGGATTCGAAACACATAATTACATTCTTCCTTATTATTGCTTTGTTCGTATTAAAGCTTTCAGAAAACATTGTTAGTGTCATATTTTATTTGATTCGACATGTATATGTATACGCGGAAAATATATATATCAATGTTTGTTTATTTTTGCTTAGATAGGGTCTAGCGTGTTTGGAATGTCGGAGTTCAAATATAAACGGGTGGAGTGGATACGAGTATTTAAACACTGTGTAGCACACTAAAAGTAGTAGTCGGATTTGAAGTGCGAGATTACATTTCAAATACCCGATTTCATGTTTATGTTCGCGTTTTTTTTTCTTTCATTGAAAAAAAAGGTTGATTTAAATGGTTTTTGATTTATTTTATTTCTAACCGAAATCTTTCATGCAACGAGATATGTTTTCAATACAAACATGTATTTAAAATCGACTTAAAACACAGAGAATGTCGGAGTTCGAAAATAAACAGTCGGGGATATAAATTTGAAGAGTGAATGAGTAGAGGATGTTAGCTGATATCGTTGCCCAGTTCTAAACACGTGGAGGTCTACTCTTATAGAACCTTAGTTCTATTTATTTTAAACATTTTAACAAAATTGTACAACATTCGGAGGATTATCAAAGTATCTTAATTTTTAAGTGTCAGTAAAGGAGTTTTATATGATGTATTTTCATTTGATATTTTACTCCTAGACTTTATTCATATTATCGCAATGATCACACAAATTTCATGCTGTCAATGACTGTTTTATTTAGATTGGCACATCTTAGATGGAACCAAAGGTTACACTGCTCCTTTTCACACCCAATCATGTCATCTATTAGGTTGGGCAGTTTACAAGAAAAACTATCAGCATCTGTTTCGCATATTATGGATTTCATCTTTTTACACTTTGACTTTTCCTTTTTGGGGGGGAATGGTGTAAATGATCTATTTACTAGACAGGAATAAAGATGTTTCCTCATTTCTTTGATATCGAAAGTAGCATTCAATAGTTTATCGAAACCATTTTCACATAATTCAGTTTAAAAGGCTATAGCAAAAATGCCATAATCTACAGAATATGATTGTTGCTGAACTACAGATACATGTAAAATCACTTTCTTTGTTTTATATAATTGTGCCAGTTGTATTTCTATTCAAGCTGTTATAACATTTACTTTTGATTTTAAACTGTCGATTACATAAACAGAATTGTTATGAAAAATAGATAGTACCCAATGATCTTTCCCTGTATGATGTATTTATGCTGATGGTATTGATTTCATTGTTTTGAAACGTAAAACATGTTCCCACCTATCAAATTTGTTAAATAAAGGGATACTTCCTTATCTTGAGGGCCATTTATTGAATACTGTTGTTTTATTATGCTACAAGCAAAATTTATTATATCACTACAAAGTTTACCTGATTTCAAAATCGCTTCTTTATGATCCAGATTTAAATACTCTTTATTATATTCTATGCAGGGGTCACGATTTAGGTCATTTGAGGATTTGTTTAGAGTTGAAAATGCGAAACTAAGATTATTATTATTGGAGATTTGTGACAATTTTTTTGAGAGACTTAATTGATCTCTACGACCTTTAAATTTAGGTGAAGCGTTTTCTTGATATCTTTCATCTGCATCGCTAGGCGGTTCTTCGTCTATTACACTAAGTTCAACCTTTGTCTTCTTATTTTTTGATTAAACTTAAACGATTTGGGCATTCTAAGTCTAACTTTTTGTTTGGAGTTGTTGATGGAGTTAATGTTAAAGGAATTACTGTTTCCTCGATTTCAGTTTCATTTTCTTTAGAATCGGGTGCTGGGTGAATAATGTTTTCTTCGTCGGCTTTATCAATTGGTCGAGGTCTTTTTTGTCTGCATTTTTGTTTGTTTGTTTTTTTTTTCTGGCATTTCTACTAAGTTGTGTTAAATTATAAACTTTCTTCTCTTCACAATCATCAATACCTATACTTAATTTAGCAGCTGTTATGTGTTAACAGGTACCTAGAGCAGGACATACACATTTTTCAGGGTGTAAAGTGACGGTATATTTATCGAGACCCAGATGATTGAGTAGTTGATGGACGAGACGCAGATGACTGAGTAGCTGATGAACGAGACGCAGATGACTGAGTAGTTAATGGACGAGATGCGGATGATTGAGTAGTTGATGGACGAGACCCAGATGACTGAGTAGTTGATGGACAAGATCCAGATGACTGAGCAGTTGATGAACGAGACGCAGATGAGTGAATAGTTGATGAACGAGACGCAGATGATTGAGTAGTTGATGGACGAGACGCAGATGACTGAGTAGTTGATGAACGAGACGCAGATGACTGAGTAGTTAATGGACGAGATGCGGATGATTGAGTAGTTGATGGACGAGACGCAGATGACTGAGTAGTTGATGGACGAGACGCAGATGACTGAGTAGTTGATGGACGAGACCCAGATGACTGAGTAGTTCATGGACGAGATCCAGATGACTGAGTAGTTGATGAACGAGACGCAGATGACTGAGTAGTTGATGGACGAGACGCAGATGACTGAGTAGTTGATGGACGAGACCCAGATGACTGAGTAGTTGATGGACGAGACGCAGATGAGTGAGTAGTTGATGGACGAGACCCAGATGACTGAGTAGTTGATGGACGAGACGCAGATGACTGAGTAGTTGATGGACGAGACCCAGATGACTGAGTAGTTGATGGACGAGACGCTGATGACTGAATAGTTGATGGACGAGAACCAGATGACTGAGTAGCAGATGAACGAGACGCAGATGACTGAGTAGTTGATGGACTAAAGCAGATGACTGAGTAGTTGATGGACGAGACCCAGATGACTGAGTAGTTGATGGACGAGACGCTGATTACTGAATAGTTGATGGACAAGATGCGGATGATTGAGTAGTTGATGGACGAGACGCAAATGACTGAGCAGTTGATGGACGAGATCCAGATGACTGAGTAGTTGATGGACGAGACGCTGATGACTGAGCAGTTGATGGACGAGACCCAGATGATTGAGTAGTTGATGGACGAGACCCAGATAACTGAGTAGCAGATGAACGAGACACAGATGACTGAGTAGTTGATGGACTAAAGCAGATGACTGAGTAGTTGATGAACGAGACCCAGATGACTGAGTAGTTGATGGACGAGACCCAGATGACTGAGTAATTGATGGACGAGACGCTGATGACTGAATAGTTGATGGACAAGATGCGGATGATTGAGTAGTTGATGGACGAGACGCAGATGACTGAGTAGTTGATGGACGAGATCCAGATGACTGAGTAGTTGATGAACGAGACGCAGATGAGTGAGTAGTTGATAGGCGAGACGCAGATGAGTGAGTAGTTGATGAACGAGAGGCAGATTACTGAGTAGTTGATGAACGAGATTCGGATGATTGAGTAGTTGATGGACGAGACGCTGATGACTGAGCAGTTGATGGACGAGACCCAGATGATTGAGTAGTTGATGGACGAGACCCAGATAACTGAGTAGCAGATGAACGAGACACAGATGACTGAGTAGTTGATGGACTAAAGCAGATGACTGAGTAGTTGATGAACGAGACCCAGATGACTGAGTAGTTGATGGACGAGACCCAGATGACTGAGAAATTGATGGACGAGACGCTGATGACTGAATAGTTGATGGACAAGATGCGGATGATTGAGTAGTTGATGGACGAGACGCAGATGACTGAGTAGTTGATGGACGAGATCCAGATGACTGAGTAGTTGATGAACGAGACGCAGATGAGTGAGTAGTTGATAGGCGAGACGCAGATGAGTGAGTAGTTGATGAACGAGAGGCAGATTACTGAGTAGTTGATGAACGAGATTCGGATGATTGAGTACTTGATGGACGAGACGCAGATGACTCAGTAGTTGATGGACGAGACCCAGATGACTGAGTAGTTGATGGAAGAGACGCAGATGACTGAGAAGTTGATGGACAATATGCGGATGATTGAGTAGTTGATGGACGACACGCAGATGAGTGAGTAGTTGATGAACGAGATTCGGATGATTGAGTAGTTGATGGACGAGACGCAGATGACTCAGTAGTTGATGGACGAGACCCAGATGACTGAGTAGTTGATGGACGAGACGCAGATGACTGAGAAGTTGATGGACAATATGCGGATGATTGAGTAGTTGATGGACGACACGCAGATGAGTGAGTAGTTGATGGACGAGACCCAGATGATTGAGAAGTTGATTGACGAGACGCAGATGATTGAGTAGTTGATGGACGAGACCCAGATAACTGAGTAGCAGATGAACGAGACACAGATGACTGAGTTATTGATGGACTAAAGCAGATGACTGAGTAGTTGATGAACGAGACCCAGATGACTGAGTAGTTGATGGACGAGACCCAGATGACTGAGTAATTGATGGACGAGACGCTGATGACTGAATAGTTGATGGACAAGATGCGGATGATTGAGTAGTTGATGGACGAGACGCAGATGACTGAGTAGTTGATGGACGAGATCCAGATGACTGAGTAGTTGATGAACGAGACGCAGATGAGTGAGTAGTTGATAGGCGAGACGCAGATGAGTGAGTAGTTGATGAACGAGATTCGGATGATTGAGTAGTTGATGGACGAGACGCTGATGACTGAGCAGTTGATGGACGAGACCCAGATGATTGAGTAGTTGATGGACGAGACCCAGATAACTGAGTAGCAGATGAACGAGACACAGATGACTGAGTAGTTGATGGACTAAAGCAGATGACTGAGTAGTTGATGAACGAGACCCAGATGACTGAGTAGTTGATGGACGAGACCCAGATGACTGAGAAATTGATGGACGAGACGCTGATGACTGAATAGTTGATGGACAAGATGCGGATGATTGAGTAGTTGATGGACGAGACGCAGATGACTGAGTAGTTGATGGACGAGATCCAGATGACTGAGTAGTTGATGAACGAGACGCAGATGAGTGAGTAGTTGATAGGCGAGACGCAGATGAGTGAGTAGTTGATGAACGAGAGGCAGATTACTGAGTAGTTGATGAACGAGATTCGGATGATTGAGTAGTTGATGGACGAGACGCAGATGACTCAGTAGTTGATGGACGAGACCCAGATGACTGAGTAGTTGATGGAAGAGACGCAGATGACTGAGAAGTTGATGGACAATATGCGGATGATTGAGTAGTTGATGGACGACACGCAGATGAGTGAGTAGTTGATGAACGAGATTCGGATGATTGAGTAGTTGATGGACGAGACGCAGATGACTCAGTAGTTGATGGACGAGACCCAGATGACTCAGTAGTTGATGGACGAGACGCAGATGACTGAGAAGTTGATGGACAATATGCGGATGATTGAGTAGTTGATGGACGACACGCAGATGAGTGAGTAGTTGATGGACGAGACCCAGATGATTGAGAAGTTGATTGACGAGACGCAGATGACTGAGTAGTTGATGAACGAGACGCAGATGAGTGAGTAGTTGATGTACGAGACGCAGATGAGTGAGTAGTTGATAGAGGAGACGAAGATGACTGAGTAGTTGATGGACGAGACCCAGATGACTGATTAGTTGATGAACGAGACGCAGATGACTGAGTAGTTGATGGACGAGATGCGGATGATTGAGTAGTTGATAGAAGAGACGCAGATGACTGAGTAGTTGATGGACGAGATGCGGACGATTGAGTAGTTGATGGAAGAGACGCAGATGACTGAGTAGTTGATGGACGAGACGCAGATGACTGAGTAGTTGATGGACGAGACGCAGATGACTGAGTAGTTGATGGACGAGATGCGGATGATTGAGTAGTTGATGGACGAGACGCAAATGACTGAGTAGTTGATGGACGAGACGCAGATGACTCAGTAGTTGATGGACGAGATGCGGATGATTGAGTAGTTGATGGACGAGACGCAGATAACTGAGAAGTTGATGGACGAGACGCAGATGACTGAGTAGCTGATGAACGAGACGCAGATGAGTGAGTAATTGATGAACGAGACGCAGATGAGTGAGTAGTTGATAGAAGAGACGCAGATGACTGAGTAGTTGATGGACGAGATGCGGACGATTGAGTAGTTGATGGAAGAGACGCAGATGACTGAGTAGTTGATGGACGAGACGCAAATGACTGAGTAGTTGATGGACGAGACGCAGATGACTGAGTAGTCGATGGACGAGACGCAAATGACTGAGTAGTTGATGGACGAGACGCAGACGACTCAGTAGTTGATGGACGAGACGCAGATGACGGAGTACTTGATGAACGAGACGCAGATGACTGAGTAGTTGATGGACGAGATGCGGATGATTGAGTAGTTGATGGACGAGACGCAGATGACTGAGTAGTTGATGGACGAGACGCAGATGACTGAGTAGTTGATGGACGAGACGCATATGACTGAGTAGTTGATGGACTAAAGCAGATGACTGAGTAGTTGATGGACGAGACGCAGATGACTGAGTAGTTAATGGACGAGACGCAGATGACTAAGTAGTTAATGGACGAGACGCAGATAACTGAGTAGTTGATGGACGAAACCCAGATGACTGAGTAGTTGATGGACGAGATGCGGATGATTGAGTAGTTGATGGACGACACGTATATGACTGAGTAGTTGATGGACGAGACCCAGATGACAGAGTAGTTGATGAACGAGACGCAGATGAGTGAGTAGTTGATAGACGAGACACAGATGACTGAGTAGTTGATGGACGAGACGCATATAACTGAGTAGTTGGTGAACGAGACGCAGATGACTCAGTAGTTGAAGGACGAGACGTAGATGACTGAGTAGTTGATGGACGAGACGCAGATGACTGAGAAGTGGGTGGATGAGACGCAGATGACTGAGTAGTGGGTGGACGAGACGCAGATGACTGAGTAGTGGGTGGATGAGACGCAGATGACTGAGTAGTGGGTGGACGAGACGCAGATGACTTAGAAGTGGGTGGACGAGACGCAGATGACTGAGTAGTTGATGGACGAGACGCACATGACTGAGTAGTTGGTGGACGAGACGCAGATGACTGAGTAGTGGGTGGATGAGACGCAGGTGACTGAGTAGTGGGTGGACGAGACGCAGATGACTGAGAAGTGGGTGGACGAGACGCAGATGACTGAGTAGTTGATGGACGATACGCACATGACTGAGTAGTTGATGGACGAGACGCAGATGACTGAGTAGTGGGTGGATGAGACGCAGATGACTGAGTAGTGGGTGGACGAGACGCAGATGACTGAGTAGTCAGTGGACGAGACGCAGATGACTGAGAAGTGGGTGGACGAGACGCAGATGACTGAGTAGTTGATGGACGAGACGCACATGACTGAGTAGTGGGTGGAGGAGACGCACATGACTGAGTAGTTGATTGACGAGTTGTGCAGGAGTCGAATGGAGGCCACTGCGAACTGGTCTCTGGCAAATGAGTATGGTTCCTTTCATAATGAATGCTGACGATGCTGTCTGGAGTAGGTGTTGGTAATTTATTTCTCATTGGCCTTACTTTGATGGACATGTCTTTCCGGGTATGTTTGATTGCTGTAATGATATCATCAACCACAACCGAAGTTCCTCTGAAACTAAGATGCAAGACATCCCGGCTAAGTAAATGCCTCTCTGTCTTCCCGAGGCCAATCTTGGGGTGACCAACATACCGAAGGCCATCGGTTTAACCTGCTATATTTTTTATACCAGTTTGTACTTTCGTATGTACAATTAGGAAACCAAAACTCTTGATTTTGACATGTTTTTTAAGAACTGCTGTGACGGATGATTTATGCAAACAGGAGACGTTTACTCTCCCCAAGCACCTGGTCTCACCTCGGAATTTTTCAGTATTTCGGGGTTCACAGCAGTTCCTTTTTGAAACTTACACGATTTTGTATCTGTCCTTGGACTCTGAAAATGATTAACGGTTTGGTACTTCTTCGATATTGATTAAAGCCGTGTTAACACTGATGTCCTTGGAGTTTATCATGTCAAGGAAATACTGACTGCGTCTTTGGTCTGGGTGCAAGTTCTGGGCCTGTGGTAAGATCCCTGAAATTATGATCTCGCAGTCTGGGCGCTCTCTACGGATGTTGATATAAAGAGCCTGATATTTACGAAGAAGTACAATGAGAGTGTCCTTGACAAGATCGTTTGCTCCGATGTGGAGATAAACAATAAGAAAAGGAAGAAACAAGTGGTCATATCTCCTGCCACATTTCCTCAATCTTGTAGCCAGAGAATGACTTAACTACTATTCTACTCTCAGGACAGAAGTACTGGTCCAAGTACTTAGTCTGAGAATGACCAGCTACATATATATATAATATTAATATCTAATTTACAATTATTTCATGATATTTAGCATAATTATATTTATATATTCCATTTAAATCCATAAAGGCCAATACTTAATATGGTCTTGTCATTTTCGATCTTGTCATTATACCCTTTCAGTGGTCTTGTCATTAATATTTTCTGTTATATAATGTTTAATTTTACATACATTAATTCTTTTCCTTAAAACATTAAATCATATTCTATATAATGACTACAAACGATAAAAATATAATTTTTATTGCATTCTATGGATTTGATATCCATTTTTATCTTGTCAATCTTGTTATTATACCGATCTTGTCTTTATACTCTGCCTTTTAAAACCTAAAACCTTTGGGTACATGTACGTTTTTACCAACACTTTGGGTACGTTTTCATGGATTGGGTACGTTTTGATAAAAAAAGTGGGTACGTTTTCATCAAAACTGGTTGCGTTTTGACCTGCACCCACGTAGGTCAGAATGTGAGGAAGAAAATAAGATGGAAGGCATAAATCAAAATTATTACCAGAAAAATCTTACTCTCATATTAATATCATTTATTCTTATAAAAATTTGGGACGCTTTCTTGTCCATTATGCTCAAACCAGCAAAACGTCCTGGGACGGTTACAGTACCAGTAGAGTTCTTTAAAATTCTTTACTGTACAGTAGAATTTCATTTTTAGTAGCACCGCCTAGGGAGCAAGTGATATGACATCACGAGCCCGAATCTAAAATCTGCAAATTTTGAACCAGACCGAACATGAACCTCATTTGGTAAATATCAAGAGGCTTTTATTTTCCAAAAGATTTCGGCTGCCTTGCCTTTTCAAATGGTTTAATAGTAAACTAAATCTATATTTTTAATCTAAAAAAGGGGGGAGGGCATAAAAATTAAAATTGTAACAGAGAACTACAAAGAACCCGATGGCTAAAGGTACACAGGGTAAAAAAAGAGCCAAAACCGGATTGTCATATCCGGATTTCATTTAATAAACGTTACAATAGCCTTACAATAGCCTTATAGGTCGAGAAAAGGAATATTTACACCATATCAGTACACAGTACATACATGGCATTATCTTTATATGTTTTCTGAATTTTACGTTCATTTGTTTATCTTGCAATATATATGTGTTCATATATGTATCACAGTGAAAAAACACAACATCAGATTATTGACTATAAATTTCCAAAGTATCAAGAATAAAGGACCAGAGTTGACATCCCTACTAATTCCACAGATCCGGACATAATACTCAGATCTGAAACTTGGCTCAGTTAATCCATCAATATATTCATCTGAATTTAATTTTCTCCAACAACTACGAAGTGCATCGTAGAGATCGACCTTCCGACAACCATGGGGGTGTACTCATCGCAACCAAAAAAATCTTGTCTCATCTGAGACGTACGTTGGTGTCGATACAGAGCTCATCACAGTTAAAGTAGACCTACGTAAGGGAAAGAATCTAGTGGTAACATCACTTTATCATCCACCACACAGCTCGGATATCACCTACATGGACTCACTTACCAGGGAAATCACTGAACTGAGGACCAAGTACAAGAACTCCTTCTTCGATTTTAATTTACCGATATCCAGTGGCCAGAGCCACATATTACAGGTAACTCACACCTGCTTACTGTAAACCAGCAGGCTTAGTCAACCTTGCTGATGACCTTGGACTAAACCAAGTGGTAAACTTCCATACCAGGCAGGACAAAATGCTGGACCTTATGTTCACATCACACCCATCTCTAATCAACAGATGCAAACCCATTCCACCTATAGGCAAAAGTGACCATGACATCATACTTGCAGACACCGCCTTAACACCAACCAGGAGCTGACCAATTATAAGAAAAATCTATAAATGGGACAGGATGGATGCTACACAGATAAAGGCAGATATCCAAGCTTTTGAAAAGGAATTTTTGGAAATGGAATATACAGACATAAATATGACATGGAAGACTTTTAGACAATTCTGTGAGAAGACGATAGACAAACACATACCATCTAAGATGACATCAGGAAGGCATTCCAACCCATGGATGAATGGTAACATCAAGAGACTAAACAGAAGGAAATGAAGGGCTTACAGAAAAGCAAAAAGATCGAAAAAGATGAAAGATTAGGAAAGATACAGGAACATGCAGAAACTCACCCAACGTGAAATAAGGAAGGCCCATGATAACTATATGGATGAGGTCATCAGCGGAGATGTCAAGGACAGCCCTAAGAGACTATGGACTTACCTTAAAAGCCGGAAACAAGACTCGTCTGGGGTGGCACCCTTGAAGGATAAAGACGGTATTCTCCAGAGTGACCCAGGAACCAAGGCAGAACTCTTAAACGACCAGTTCCAGTCAGTTTACACTAAGGAGGACACCACCAACTTACCTGATAAGGGACTATCACCTTACCCAGCAATGTGGGACATAAGAGTAGACAGCGATGGCATCCATAAGCTCTTGATCGGGTTAAAGCCACACAAAGCCACCGGCCCGGACATGGTCCCCGCCAGATTCCTGAAAGAATTTGCAATGGATCTTACCAACATAATTAGTAAAACTACCAGAATCTTCCAGTTTTCCATTGACACTGGTACTATACCTGATGACTGGAGGGGAGCATCCATTGTACCTATATACAAGAAAGGGGAAAAACACAAACCTTGCCAATTACAGACCGGTATCTTTGACTTCCATCTGCTGCAAACTCCTAGAACATATATTCCATAGTAACATCATGGATCATTATGACCAACTTGGGATCTTAACTGACAAACAACACGGATTCCGGTCCAAGAGGTCATGTGAGACAGCTCATCATTACCATCCAAGAGCTAGCCAAGAGTTTGTCAAGTGGGAATCAAGTGAACATCATATTACTAGACTTCAGTAAGGCTTTTGACAAAGTGCCTCATAGAAGACTGATTGAGAAACTGAAGTACTATGGTATAAGAGGACAAACCATCAAGTGGAACCAGGACTTTCTGACGTACAGAACCCAGCAAGTAATATTGGAAGGAAATAGGTCAACAGCAGCAGACGTACTTTCCGGGGTACCCCAGGGTATGGTCCTCAGTCCCCACTTATTCATGTCGTTCATCAACGACATACCAGAAAGGGTACTTCTGTCAAAGTTGGTAGGTTTGTAGATACTTGAATGTTCTATCCAACCAATACAAAAATTTAGTGACCTTGACCTTGACTTAATGCTTCAGTGAACACACACTTTTTTTTGCCTTTTACTGTTAATGTTACCTACTTCAAACTTAATGGGATTTTAGACATACATGAGGTTTTCTCATCGATCTGACATACTTTGGTGGTGACTTTAACCTTAATTTCACATTTCAGTGAACACAGACTGGTAGTCTACATATTCAAGTCTTCTTGGACTTTGTTGCTGATAGGAGGATATCCACATCTCACAAAGGCATCTTTGCAATCCGGTCATACCGTCCTTGACATTTTCTTGTTCACTACTTTGCTGGTTTTAATTTTCTTATTTTAATTTAATGATTGTTTTTATTTTACATTTGAATAAATGTACCAGCTAAACTCTTTTGGTAAATGTCTTGTTGCACTGATTAGAATGAAAATTGACATGAATGAAACACTGTCAACAAATATGGCTACCATGAATTGTGAAATGCCCATTATTTAATTTGAATATTGGCTTTGCATTTGTACTCAGGTGAGAGATGGTTTCAGTTAAGACCCATTTTGGCCACTCGTTTTAACGTTAACATATCATACAGTTGGTATGTTTGGCATATAAATGAGGGGCGGACAATAAGGAGTTGAAAATTTGTGGCAAGAGGACATGAACGACATTCTGAATAAGAACCTGAAAAGAAAATCTCTCAGATTTTAAGCACATGGTAGAGCCCTTGCCACCTATCTGCTCCTCAAAATAGTTATGTAAACATTTTTTTTAAAAACAACAATTCTATTAAGTTTTGTTGAAGTACAATTAGTCCAATGCTATAAATTCTGCTGAAATGAGAGTCGTACAATTAAATTACAACACAGTATTATATAGGCAGCAATCTTGTGAGCGAAGCGAGCCAGGTAAAACCACCTTGTTTTCTATAGAATATTCAGCTTTATATTTGCATGATCTGATATATGTACATGCTAGCAGCCAGAATATTTATTTTCGTTTCAGTCAAAGCCAGATTTTTTATTTCCAGGATTTTCAGGGTCAGAATATTTATTTCCAAAAAGTTCCAGGCCCTCCCCTTCAGAATCAAATGGTTGACCCCTTACCTCTGTTTGAATGTTCGAAATTTGTTGAAATGCACAATGCCCTACTAAAAGCAAAACTCTAAAGAACTTAAATATCCAATCAATATGGTCCAACAATCGTTATTTTCATATTCAATATCATATCAGAGTTCTTGAAATGGTAATAGGTGGATCTGGCCCCATTTTGATCCAGCTCCTACCTGTTCTGATCCTGTTTGGATCCGGCCTTAGTGGATGGGGCCCCTACTTATACATGTATGCGTGCTTGTTTGATATCAATGAATTTAATTGGTATAGACTCAGCTATATACTAGCTGTGATTATATTTGTAATAGTTAAGGTCAATCTTATTATAATTCCATCTTTGTTATGCTACTTACAGTTCAAATCATTTCATTTAACTTTTCATTGATGCAGTGAATTAAATATGTAATATTGAAATATTGTGTGATTCCTGTGTGGAACAGGGCAGAACATCGAAGTAGCTTACAATGAACAAAAGAGGCATGTTTATAAATGATGGTGGTATCTCGTCTGCATACCTCATATCCTCTTTAGTCACTTATTGTCACTTTGAAGTCTGACATGTCTTCTTCTTGATATTAATTATCATTTAAGAACTTCACTTAATTGCATTTATTTGTCATCAAAGCCTCTGTGAGGTGTCAGCTTGGTTCGTGAATCAACTGATAAAATCAATTTCATGAAAGACCAAAAGACAACAGATGATACAAACTTTTTATGCCCCTGCCATTATTGACTGATTTCTGCGTCATGAACAACAATTGTTTCAAATATTGTCCACATCCAACTTAAAATGGCCTAATTTCATATGTTGAGTGTTGTGAAACATCTAAAAACTTAATATTTAGATGTGTGAAGAAATGATAAAAAATTTTGACCACAGCTGGATTTGAACCACTACTCTCCATATTTTAATTACCAAGTGGTATATTTACCACTGTGAGACCTATTTTAGCCATTGTGGCACCACCTTTTGATCAATTTGGATGAAGTGTACAAAATTGGTACAGGACCTATAGTACTTCATGTATACCATGTTTCATCAAAATCTTTCATGTGGTGTAACAACAGAAGTTAAAAATGTGAAGAATTCTCTCTATACACCCTTATTTGGAAGTCTTAAAAATTCATAGAAAATCCAAATATTGAGATACTGACAAAATTCTTTCAAAATAACATTCCTTACCATAATTTTGATCAAAATAGTCCATAAGAAATCATCGTTATCAATCAACTAGGAAATATGACACTTTTCTGCATTGAAATCACAGAGTCCAAAAAAATGTCGAAAAAACTTCTAAAATATGATTTTTGGAAGGGATCTAGAATGATAATACTTCTTCATTCATCCCTTTATGTGCATTCTGTTTGTCTCTGTAAACAGCCGGTATGAAGAAGATTGTTAAAGGTGGATACTCTTTTGTGACCTACTTTTGACTGTGGTGATGCCACCTGTAAAGACGTCTGGACAAAATCAAGAAAATTTGAAGGGGGTCATAAGTTATTTATATCTAGCAAGTTTTATTAAAATCCTTTCAACAGTTTTGCAGAAAAAGTTGAAAATGTGTGAAAAATGGCCAACACTACAACCCCCCCCCCCCTTTTTAGCTCACCTGAGCCAAAGGCTCAAGTGAGCTATTGTGATCAATCACCGTCCGTCGTTAACTTTTCACATTTTCGACTTCTTCTCCAGAACCACTGAACAGAATTTGATGAAACTTGATAAGCATGTAGTACTCATGGTCCCCTACAAGTGTTGTTGTTTTTCGTCCGGATTCATCAACAGGTGGCGCCACCACAGGCAAAAGTAGGTCAAAGAGGGTACCCTCCTTTGACAAACTTCTTCTTCAGACCGGGGGCATACAGAGACAAACCGAATGCATAGGAATGATCTAGAGGGATGTGTGAAGAAGTGTTGTTATTTTTGGTTCAGTTCCGAAATCAAATTTTTGACGTTTTTTTGTACTTGGTAGTTTTAATGCAGAAAAGAGGTATTTTTTTCTTTTAGTAAACATTGATGCAATAATTTGGTTTAATTTGATCATTTTGATGGTAAGAAATACTACTGCGAAGAAAATTTTTCAATATTTTATGTTTTGGATTTTTTATGATTTTTTTAAGACTTTCAAGAAAAAGGGGGGTGGGATAATTGGTGTAAACATTTCACAGTTTGAACTTTTTCTTCAGAACCACTTGCTGGAATTCAATGAAACTTGGCATGCATCAAATACTCAAGGTCCCCGACAAATGTGGTCATCTTTGTCAGGATCCATGAACAGGTGGCACCACCACAGACAAAAGTAGGTCACAGAGGGTACCCTCCTTTGACAAACTTCTTATTCAGATCGGGTGCATACAGCGACAAACCGACTGCATAGGAATGATTTAGAGGCATATGGGAAGAAGTGTTGATATTTTTGTTTCCATTCCGAAATCAAATTTTTGACGTTTTTTCATTTTTTTTTTGGACTTTGTTATTTTAATGCATTAAAGAGTTATTATTTTCTTTTAGTAAACATTGATGCATTCATTTGGTTTCATTTAATCATTTCTATGGTAAGGAATGCTGGTGCGAAGGAATTTTTTCAATATCTCGATTTTTGAATTTTTTATGAATTTTTTAAGACTTCCAAGAAAAGGGGGGGGGGGGGACAATTTTTCATATCTTCAACTTGATCTACAGAACAACTTGAAGGATTGTGATAAAACTGGGTAGGATGCAAGTACTCATAGTCCTTTTCAAAGGTTTTGTTTTTTGTGCGGATCATCCAAATTGGTTAACAGATAATGCCACCATGTCTAAAAGTAGGTCTCACAATGGTACATATACCACTTGGTAATTGAAATATGGAGAGTAGCGGTTCAAATCCAGCTGTGGTCAAAAAATTTTTTTTTTTTTTTTACACATCTAAATAAGTTTTTAGATGTTTCTCAACATTCAACATATGAAATTAGGAATTTTACGTTTAAGACTTCCAAAAAAAAAAAAGGAGTGGTATTCTTTCACATTTTCAACTTCTTCAGAACCACTTCAGTCTGCATTGTTTTTTATGAAATTTGGTAGGAATGAAGTATTCATGGTCCAAAAAATGTGCTGTTGTTTTTCATCCATATCTGTCAACAGATGGTTCTACCACAGACAAAAGTAGGTCACAGATGATATCCTTCTTTAACAAACTTCTTCAGAGCAGCTGCATATTTTTCTCCTTTAAGTAATATTATGCTTTACAATGACAGATTCAGGGTGATTCGAAAACCACCATCCCGCTCTATGGGCCCCCTCCAAACACCACCCCCACTTCAGCTTCTGGATCTTCCCCTACTTTACTCTAGTTTCTTTTAATCATAATTATGATAAAGGATTTTGTCAATATGCCAATTTTGGGATTTTGTATGAATATTTTAAGAGTGGCCAAAAAAAAGGGGGGGATAATCTTTCACTTTTTCAGCTGGGAAAGAATGAAGCATTCATGTTCTCCTGCAAGTATTGATGTTTTTTATCCAGATCTGTTTACAGATTTTTGAGCATTTATTTGCTGTAAATTATTATAGAGTTAAAGGTTATGAATTTTAATTCAGCCTTCATATATTGTATTTCTGATTTTTTCTGTTAGTTTTCATACAAAGTAAGGCCTAGAAAACTGACCCACAGTTCTGGAAAAGGCCATGATTTTGAGAACTATGTTTCTGTACGAACCATATGTAAACAAGAAACAGACCAAACTGTTAATGATAGAACCTTTCAACTTTGCACACTTATTCCTTATGACTGGAGAATGAACCCTACTGATTTTCAAGGTCATATCTGCAAGGTAAAGGTCACAGTTCTTATATCAGTTACATTCTTGTCCAGGTCATAACTTTTTATACGCCCATAATTAGACGGGACGTATTATGTTATGGCACTGTCCGTCCGTCCGGGGTCATGTTTTCCAGACTTTTTTTGCCGTCTTTCAAGATATTGAGTTGAAATTTGGTATATAGCTTTATTTCAAGTGATGTCAGTACCAGTTCAAGTTTTGTAACGATTGACCTACTTTTGACAGATTATAAATTTCAAAATTAAAAAAAAAATTCATTAAAAATCTATTTTTTGTCAAAACATTATGAAATTTCTCATGAAACAAGTAAAGTGTACCAACTATCACATATGTTGTGGTTTTTAATATCTTTTTCTTCATTTTTGAGAAATTTATAATTTAAGGGGTGGGGGTCGGTTGACCATATGTCCTAGGTCATGTTTTCCGGACTTTTTTTTTGCCGTCTTTCAAGATATTGATTTGAAATTTGGTGTATAGCTTTATGTCAAGCAGCATCAGTACCAGTTCGAGTTTTGTTACGATTGACGTACTTTTGATGGATTTATGGCCCTTGGACTTATAAATTTCAAGATTTTTCAGAAATTCATTAAAAATCTATTTTTTTGTCAAAACATTATGAAATTTCTCATGAAACAAGTAAAATGTACCAACTATCACATATGTTACGGGTTTTAATATCTTTTTCTTCATTTTTTAGAAATTTATGATTTTAGGGGAGGGGTGACCATATGTCCTAAGTCAAGTTTTCCAGACTTTTTTTTGCCGTCTTTCAAGATATTGAGTTGAAATTTGGTGTATAGCTTTATTCCAAGCGGCATCAGAACCAGTTCGAGTTTTGTTACGATTGACCTACTTTTGACAGATTTATGGCCCTTGGACTTATAAATTTCAAGATTTTGTTTTGAAAATTCATTAAAAATCTAATTTTTGTAAAAACATTATGAAATTTACCATGAAACAAGTAAAATGTACCAACTTCCACATATTTTACAGGCATTGATATCTTTTTGTTCATTTTTGAGAAATTTATAATTTTAGGAGGTGGGGGATGTGTTAGGAGGGGGGGGGCTAGTTCTAAAAAATTTCAAGTTTTTTTTTTGCAGGTCAGTTTCCAAGATGGGTTGGATAGGACCATTTCTGCAGGAGTTATTGCACTTGGACTTATTCCTATGATAAAATGCTATGAAACGCAATTAACTTCAGTACACGTCAGATGTTTTTCATGAAAATCATGCCTTTTTTTTTTTTTTTTTTTGTTTAATATTTTAATTATAACTGAATCAATGTTTGATAGCAACTAGAATGAATTTGGACTACTCACAAGTGACAATTACTTACATGTGTTTTCTCCGAACAATGGACTTTGTTTTCTCCGAACAATGGACTTTGCCGCCATTAATTACGGTCCTAATGTGAAGGGAGGAAATAAATCGTATTCCCACAAAGATGACGTAAAGAACAATGAAATGTTCTTATGATGTCATACGGTTGCTAACGTGACTGTGAAGTTCATTATTCCTGGATATCAAAAACTACATTTTAAGGCAAATATTAAATACTGGAATTATTTTCTAATGAAAGTGCAATAAAAAAGTTTAGGGTTGGGACCAAATATTTAGGTCGGTCGGGTTACAGGAAACATGCATATTTGTTCTCTTGGCTTAAGGAATAGAGTTAGAAACTCTTAATGGATATGTTATACATCTTGATGTTGATCTTTTTTTTTTTTTCTCATTTGTAGATTAATTATGGTAAGAAATTTCCGTGAGGTTGATAAACCAACCAACTCGGACATTCGGCAGTCTGAAAGACCATGGGACATCTCAAACTTTATAGACTCTCATATTAGAGAAGTTCAGGTGAGTTTTAACATCGAACTATTGTTAGTTTAATAAGGAGAGGCTACAGCAGTATTGGATTATTGCACGTATTTGGTGACGTCATCTGCCTGATGCACATCTTCACTAGCCATGGCTGCTGGGAGAAGAGAGAATTGGATCAGAACCTTGGCTAGCGAAGATGCGTGCTGCAGTGAATAGACATGGGACATCAGTTTTCACAGTTTCATCCGAAAGACAGAAAACCGGTATGACCAGGAGCCAGTTGTTCGAAACTTTAACCACTGGTTAAGCTAACCAGTGGTTAAAGTTTGAGAGACAATTAATTTAATTTAATAGATTTCTGTGTAAAATCAAACTTACTTTACAAAGCTTGTTTCATATTCTACAAATCAGTACACAGACTATGACATAAAGTCTTCTCATTTCAAAGATATGGTCAGGTGGAATTTAACCATACGTTAGCTTAACCTGTGGTTGAAGTTTCGAACAACTGGCCCCAGGTTGGGACTCGAACCCGGGACCTCTCCATCATAAGAAGAGAACCTTAACCACTGGGCCGTGCGGGCTCTGTATTCTAGATATTGACCCAAAAAAATGAACATCGCATCTCTTTGGTCAATATTTGATTTTCTTGTGAATATTATACAGTTATTCACTGGGACTGAGGGCAACAGATTATCAGTTTGACTCGTAGAGAAACAGTCGTCAGAGGCCGAATTTTCTAACAGTTCCCTAGACTGTTTGATATCAACAGTAATTGGACTTTTTTGTATAGAATTTATTTAGAAACTATTTCATAGGGATATGTCAACACAGCATATTTACCACGAAAAAGTTCATAATCGTATCAAGTGTCATAATTGACGAAACAAAATGTAAGGGACGAATCTACTACAGTATAATTAATCTGATTGCATTGATTGTTCCAGATATTTCCTGTAAAAAGACCAGGAAATGTAATATGAATTGACCGTCGTATCCTTTCATGCTGTGAGCAATGGCCGTCACGCCGTCGTGGCAAGATTTCTTTTCTCTTTTTAGCTCACCTGAGCCAAAGGCTCAAGTGAGCTATTGTGATCAATCACCGTCCGTCGTTAACTTTTCACATTTTCGACTTCTTCTCCAGAACCACTGAACAGAATTTGATGAAACTTGATAAGCATGTAGTACTCATGGTCCCCTACAAGTGTTGTTGTTTTTCGTCCGGATTCATCAACAGGTGGCGCCACCACAGGCAAAAGTAGGTCAAAGAGGGTACCCTCCTTTGACAAACTTCTTCTTCAGACCAGGGGCATACAGAGACAAACCGAATGCATAGGAATGATCTAGAGGGATGTGTGAAGAAGTGTTGTTATATTTGGTTCTGTTCCGAAATCAAATTTTTGACGTTTTTTTGACGTTTTTTGTACTTGGTAGTTTTAATGCAGAAAAGAGGTATTTTTTTCTTTTAGTAAACATTGATGCATTAATTTGGTTTAATTTGATCATTTTGATGGTAAGAAATACTACTGCGAAGAAAATTTTTCAATATTTTATGTTTTGGATTTTTTATGAATTTTTTAAGACTTTCAAGAAAAAAGGGGGTGGGATAATTGGTGTAAACATTTCACAGTTTGAACTTTTTCTTCGGAACCACTTGCTGGAATTCAATGAAACTTGGCATGCATCAAATACTCAAGGTCCCCGACAAATGTGGTCAGCTTTGTCAGGATCCATGAACAGGTGGCACCACCACAGACAAAAGTAGGTCACAGAGGGTACCGACAAACCGACTGCATAGGAATGATTTAGAGGCATATGGGAAGAAGTGTTGATATTTTTGTTTCCATTCCGAAATCAAATTTTTGACGTTTTTTCATTTTTATTTTGGACTTTGTTATTTTAATGCATTAAAGAGTTATTATTTTCTTTTAGTAAACATTGATGCATTCATTTGGTTTCATTTAATCATTTCTATGGTAAGGAATGCTGGTGCGAAGGAATTTTTTCAATATCTCGATTTTTGAATTTTTTATGAATTTTTTAAGACTTCCAAGAAAAGGGGGGGGGGGGGGGGACAATTTTTCATATCTTCAACTTGATCTACAGAACAACTTGAAGGATTGTGATAAAACTGGGTTGGATGCAAGTACTCATAGTCCTTTTCAAAGGTTTTGTTTTTTGTGCGGATCATCCAAATTGGTTAACAGATAATGCCACCATGTCTAAAAGTAGGTCTCACAATGGTACATATACCACTTGGTAATTGAAATATGGAGAGTAGCGGTTCAAATCCAGCTGTGGTCAAAAAATTTTTTTTTTTTTTTTACACATCTAAATAAGTTTTTAGATGTTTCTCAACACTCAACATATGAAATTAGGAATTTTACGTTTAAGACTTCCAAAAAAAAGGGGGGGTGGGTTGGGCCATTTTTCACATTTTCAACTTTTTCTACAAAACTGTTTGAAGGATTTTAATAAATCTTGGTAGAAATAAGGATCACTTATGATCCTCTTCAAATTCTGTTGTTTTCATCCAGACCTCTTTACAGGTGGCGCCACCATAGTCAAAAGTAGGTCACAAAAGAGTTCCCTCGTTTAACAATATTCTTTTTCATACGGGCTGTATACAGAGACAAACAGAATGCATAGAAATGATCTAGAGGGATGAGTGAAGATGTATAGTCATTTTGGTTCCCTTCCAAAATCAAATTTTAGAATTTTTTTTCGACATTTCTTTGGACTTGGTGATTCAATGCAGGAAAAAGTGTCATATTTCCTAGTTAATTGATAATGATGATTTCTTATGGACTATTGTGATCATAATTATGGTAAGGATTGTTACTTTGAAAGAATTTTGTCAATATCTCAATTTTTGGATTTTCTATGAATTTTTTAAGACTTCCAAATGAGGGTGTATAGGAATAATTCAATCACATTTTTCACTTCTGCTGTTATACCACATGAAAGATTTTAATGAAACATGGAATACATGAAGTACTAAAAGTCCTCTATCAATTTGGTAAATTTCATCCAAATTGGTTAACAGATAATGCCACCATGTCTAAAAAGCAGTTCTCACAATAGTACATATACCACTTGGTAATTGATATATGGAGAGTAGTGGTTCAAATCCAGCTGTGGTCAAAATTTTTTTTTCATTTCTTTACACATCTAAATAAGTTTTTAGATGTTTCTCAACACTCAACATATGAAATTAGGCAATTTTAAGTTAGATCTGGACAATATTTGAAACAATTGTTGTTCATGACCCAGACTTGAAATCAGTCAACAAAAGGCGCCACCTAAAGAAAATGACTAACTTGTTGCCCTGAATGACTTCTTGCAGAGACAAAGGAAATGCTTAATATCAAAATCACCTGAATGGATGTGCAGAAAAGTGTTGTTTTTTATTCTAGCCTGAAATAAAATTTGACATATTTTCAACATCTGTGTTGACTTAGTCACATTAATGCAAAAATAAATGAATTCTTCCTTCATGCATGACTGATAATCTAGGTACTCAGGTGAGCGATATAGGCCCACTTGGGCCTCTTGTTTTGTTCGTGACACAGCTAGAGATTAACCAGCTCAGAAACTTTCTAAGGTTTTCTCTCCTTGAAAGATGACTTCTTTTCCTCCGGGTTACGGACTGCATGTCTCACATTCTTCTTCGATGGGTGAGTGTATGCATGCATCGCAAGCTCGATGTGCCACGCAAAAGTTTGGAATGTGTACTCCCGTGTCCTGGCTACAATCGAAGTCGTGGAATATGTACGAGTTCTTTTCTCCTCTCTTCTTCTTAGGTTTGGGTTTGCATTGCACGTAACAGAGATGATCGTTTTCCACCACGGCCTTACAGATGGAACAGACATGGTCTTTATCACCACATCGGTGTATTCTCATTAGCGATTTACTTATCCATTTCCACAATCCCGACAACTCATCATGAGTTCGCATATGCTCTTTCCCACTTTGTAGGGTTTCAGATGGTTCCAAAAACACTGCATGTTGGGAAAATGTCCTTTACAGCTGAAGCACGTGACCTTTGAATCGTCCCTGGGGTACGGCTGTGAATTCAGACAGTAATTACACCTCACGGGACATCGCGTGCGATGATCTTCCTTGTAACATTCCCCAACGTCGCAAAAGTCGCAGTAGTATAAATAATCGATCAAACCGGCCATGAACGTCACGGTATCGTCATGATGTTCGGAGTACAAGATGTTTAACAGTTTGGATCGCATGTTGTTTCTGACGTTTCCCTTGTACAGTAATTGCAGTTTGATATTCCGGGCCTCTGGTACGGAAATGCGGGACTAAGGCCGTCTGAAATTTGTCCCACTCTATGGGTCCACATCCAAGTTCCACCTGACATAGTGATTTTGCCGCTTTCTCTTGATCCCGGTATCTGGATGGTATCATTCGATGCCATGCCTTTCTCCATTCTGCATCTCTTGAGAGTCCGTAGGTTTTTAAGTGTGTAGACGGGCCACCACGCTGGCTCTTGCTAAACACGTTATCTCCATCGTTCTCAGTCCGAATGATGGACTTCTTGCATTTCCTAAAAGCCTCTTTATCGGCATGCAGATGTTTCGTCTTATGTGCACCGGATCCATAATCTCGATGTGGATGAAGTCTATGGTGGTTTGACACTTTCTCCCAGCTACTATACTTAATCTAATGAAACACGCCCATGTCTCTGGACACTTTCTCCCAGCTACTATACTTAATCTAATCAAACATGCCCATGTCTCTGAACACTTTCTCCCACCTACTATACTTAATCTTATCAAACACGCCCATGTCTCTGGACACTTAATCTAATCAAACACGCCCATGTCTCTGGACACTTTCTCCCAGCTACTATACTTAATCTAATCAAACACCCCCATGTCTCTGAACACTTTCTCCCAGCTACTATACTTAATCTAATCAAACACGCCCATGTCTCTGAACACTTTCTCCCAGCTACTATACTTAATCTAATCAAACACGCCCATGTCTCTGAACACTTTCTCCCAGCTACTATACTTAATCTAATCAAACACGCCCATGTCTCTGAACACTTTCTCCCAGCTACTTACTTCATCTAATCAAACACGCCCATGTCTCTGCACACTTTCTCCCAGCTACTATACTTAATCTAATCAAACACGCCCCTGTCTCTGAACACTTTCTCCCAGCTACTATACTTAATCTTATCAAACACGTCCATGTCTCTGGACACTTAATCTAATCAAACACGCCCATGTCTCTGGACACTTTTTCCCAGCTACTATACTTAATCTAATCAAACACCCCCATGTCTCTGAACACTTTCTCCCAGCTACTATACTTACTGTCCGCGCCACTCACTCTGGAAACTGGAAAATCTGGATTTTCAGTGATTCATCTTCAGAATAATTTCAAAAAGGCAAAACCATTCGATAGATCTTGTTTAGTCGTAACTTTTGATGTATGCTGTATGTTTGTGGGAAGAAGCGTTCGTATTTTATAGAAATAAATCAATTTTAGATAGGACGATTTCCATGTTAAATTTTGACGTGACGTTGCCAAGTTTCCCATAGACTCAATGTTAAACATCGGCGACGTCACTTCAAAATTAACATAGAAACGCCCTATCTAAAATGATTTTTCCCTATAAAATACGAATACTTTTTCGTAGAAACATATTACATACACCAAATGTTACGACTAAACAAGATCTGTCTATTGATATTAATTTTCTAAAACTATTTTAAAGATAAATAGGTGAAAATCCAGATTTTTCGGTTTACAAAGCGAGTGGTGCGGACAGTAATCTAATCAAACATGCCCATGTTTCTGGACACTTTCTCCCAGCTACTATACTTAATCTAATCAAACACGCCCATGTCTCTGAACACTTTCTCCCAGCTACTATACTTAATCTAATCAAACACGCCCATGTCTTTGAACACTTTCTCCCAGCTACTATACTTAATATAATCAAACACGCCCATGTCTCTGAACACTTTCTCCCAGCTACTATACTTAATCTATTCAAACATGCCCATGTCTCTGGACACTTTCCCAGCTTCTATACTTACTCTAATCAAACACGCCCATGTCTCTGAACACTTTCTCCCAGCTACTATACTTAATCTAATCAAACACGCCCATGTCTCTGAACACTTTCTCCCAGCTGCTATACTTAATCTAATCAAACACGCCCATGTCTCTGAACACTTTTTCCCAGCTACTATACTTAATCTTATCAAACACGCCCATCTCTCTGAACACTTTCTCCAATCTACTATACTTAATCTAATCAAACACGTTCATGTCCCTGGACACTTTCTCCCAGCAACTATACTAAATCTAATCAAACACGCCCATGTCTTTGGACACTTTCTCTCAGCTACTATACTTAATCTACTCAAACACGCCCATGTCTCTGGACACTTTCTCCCAGCTACTATACTAAATCTAATCAAACACGCACATCTCTTTGAACACTTTCTCCCCGCTACTATACTTAATCAGATCAAAAACGCCCATGTCTCTGAACACATTCTCCCAGCTACTATACTTAATCTAATCAAACACCCCCATGTCTCTGCACACTTTCTCCCAGCTACTATACTTAATCTAATCAAACACGCCCTTGTCTCTGGACACTTTCTCCCAGCTACTATACTTAATCTTATCAAACACGCCCATGTCTCTGGACACTTAATATAATCAAACACGCCCATGTCTCTGGACACTTTCTCCCAGCTACTATACTTAATCTTATCAAACACGCCCATGTCTCTGGACACTTAATCTAATCAAACACGCCCATGTCTCTGGACACTTTCTTCCAGCTACTATACTTAATCTAATCAAACACCCCCATGTCTCTGAACACTTTCTCCCAGCTACTATACTTAATCTAATCAAACACGCCCATGTCTCTGAACACTTTCTCCCAGCTACTATACTTAATCTTATCAAACACGCCCATGTCTCTGAACACTTTCTCCCAGCTACTGTGCTTAATCCAATCAAACACGCCCATGTCTCTGAACACTTTTTTCCAGCTACTATACTAAATCTAATCAAACACGCCCATGTCTTTGGAAACTTTCACTCAGTTACTATACTTAATCTAATCAAACGCGTCCATGTCTCTGAACACTCTCTTCCAGATACTATACTAAATCTAATGAAACACGCCCATGTCTTTGGACACTTTCTCCCAGCTACTATACTAAATCTAATCAAACACGCCCATGTCTTTCTACACTTTCTCCCAGCTACTATACTAAATCTAATCAAAAACGCCCATGTCTTTGAACACTTTCTCCCAGCTACTATACTTAATCTAATCAAAACGCCCATGTCTCTAGACACTTTCTCCAAGCTACTATACTTAATCTAATCAAACATGCCCATGTCTCTGAACACTCTCTTCCAGATACTATACTAAATCTAATGAAACACGCCCATGTCTTTGGACACTTTCACCCAGCTACTATACTTAATCTAATCAAACACGCCCATGTCTCTGAACACTTTCTCCCAGCTACTATACTTAATCTAATCAAACACGCCCATGTCTCTGAACATTTTCTCCCAGCTGGTCATTTCTGAAAGGTCAAGGGCACAATAAAAGTTTTATTTCATCACTAATCAAGGCCAATCTTATTCATTTTAGTTTAAGATACTATGATCACTTGTTGGTCTACAATTCACTCAATTGGATATCCATGTGATACATTGAGATTTGAAATTGTCATCAATTAATACAGTGATTTCCTATATATTGCGTCATTCATTTCCTTCATTATTGCTGTCCTTCTTGGAGCATCTACCAGTTTTACGGAGTTTTTGTATATGAATTGAGTCATCACTTCCCTCCATCATAAATATAAATGCCACTCGGGGAGCATTCATCAGTTTTACTGATACTCTTGTATAGTGAGTAATTAAATATATGTACATGTGCATGTGCATATTATAAATGTATTTAGAGGTTAGAACAAGATCAAATATTTCTCAAAATCAAAGCATTGATAAGGTATTTTGATAAATTACATGAAAATGTTCTATTTTTTTATAGATAATAATTGGACGAGTTTAAACATGGATGGTTTACTTAAAAATACTGTTTTATAAATATAATTCTCAAATTGTTATATTTAGGACACACAAGAATAAAATTATACTCATCTTGAATATCATTTAAAGTACATTCATCACAATCACAATTATTCTTTGAGTTGTATAAACATTTAAGTATCTGCCTCTTTTAATAAATAGGTCATGATTGGATAATCTAAAATTTGACTGTAGTTAACATAAACGATGCTGGTAAGAATTTATGAAGGCGATATTGTTAAAAATGGGTATTTTGGTACATTTAGATAATAATTGATAGAATACAGTCATTTCATGAATAGAAATATCACTCAATCTGGTCCCAAAAGCATATAATAACAAGTCTCTTCTTCAAGAAGACTAGGATATCTATATTTCCCCTGAACCCATTTGATGTAAAATATCTCAAACTTTACTCAACCAACTTTGATGGACATTATTGAAATTCAACATATATAAACTTTTAAGAATACAGTTTCCTGTGTCTAAAAGTTTGTGTATTTATACATGCATTATGTATGTGTTTATTATACACACCCATGCAGGATTTTCTGTCTACCTTGGATTACCTCATAACCTGGCCTAACAATCTTAATTTGCATTCAGTCTTTATTTCCTCTTTTTCCTCTATATATTACTCATCATGAAGTTGGTAAAAGACACTACCTGTAGATGCCAATCTGTTAAGATTCTTGAAACATAGGCCAGTTAGAGAATGTCATTAAGTCACCAGTGATATTTGGGGTCGCTTTCTCGAAATCATTTTTGATGTTTTGGAAGAGCACCAACCAGCAACATTTTAAGGTACATGAAATGCTCAGTCATATACACCTGGTACCTTCCTAGTTTCCTCTTTATTTAGATTTTCTAAAGAAAAATTCCGTTTTGTCTTTAATCGCGATTGGCATAGTGTGAAATGCTATTATATGAGATGAAAACAAATGGACACTGCAGCAGTGCTGTATCATTTACTAGGATTAATAAGTATTTTAATTCATGATAAATCAACGTCTTGTAAACTTAAAAAGACTTTCAATGGAAAAATATTATATTCCTCTAGGGAATCAAAGCATATTGTCATTATATTGTAATGATGACACTATACCAAACCAATTTGGTGCTGCACTGTTATATACATGTAATGCAATCTCCTGAAACATTCTTTATTCTGAATTAAACATATTTGAAAAATAAGAATTATATTTGCAATTTTAATCACTGATGGATAAAAGAAATTATCCATTTTTTATATATTCTGTTTGACTAATAAATATTCAAAGGTGTGGTCTATATATCATTCAGATTTAAAAAAGAAAAATGAAAAAAAAGTTCATCCCTTTTTTCATATACCAATGAAATGTGCAGAAAATAGTTAATTTTTGTTCATATTTAAGCCTTCAAAGAAACAATTAACACACTAAAAAAATTAAATCAGAAATTAAAAAAAGAAATTGAGGACATTATAACATCAAAGTGTCATAAAAAAATTAAAACAAGTCACCCTGTTTAATTACTCGGGAGATTTGTTCAACCATGCAAAGACTTTCTTTAAATCTGTCATACATTATTTGAATTACATGTATATGCTTATAACAAAAGCTAAGTATGGATCAGAAAAAGTCATAATAAATAACTGATGATGAATCTATAGAGTCTTTTAGTTTAAAGTTGAACTGAAAAGCTTTTACATGTATTTCTTGAAAAATTTATATCCCTCAAAGAAAATGTGCTATACTAACATCAAATTACATTTTAATGATTTTCTTATTTGCATGTAAATTACAGAGCCTGTGTACTGTGATCGTGCATGGGTTTTTTATGCTCCCCGAAATCTTTTGTGGGAGCATATAGTCGCTGTCGTGTCTGTCTGTCCGTCCGTCCGTCCGTCCAAGCTCATATCTCCTATACCTTTCTTCAGAATTTGATCATACTTAAGCAAAATATTATTTAGGTTAGGGGCTTTAGGACAAAGGTCACTCAAGGTCACTTATGAAAGGTCAAGGTCACTTATTAACTATGACTAAAAATACCATGAAGTACGTATATCTCCTACATCTTTAATCAGAATTTGATCGTACTTCACCACAATATTATTTGGGTTAGGGGATTTTTGACATAAGTCACTCAAGGTCATTTTTGAAAGGTCAAGGTCACTTATAAACTATGACCTAAAATACCATTAAGTACTTATATCTCCTCACATTTCATCAGAATTTGTTCGTACTTCACCAAAAATGCTATTTAGGTTAAGAGCTTTTCAACAAAGGTCACTCAAGGTCATTTCTGAAAGGTCCAAACCAAGGTCAAGCTTACACATTTTACTTTAAGATACTGTGATCACTTATTGTTTTACAGTTGACTCAATTGGATATTCATATGATACTTTGAGATTTGAAATCGTCATCAATTAACACAGTGATTTTCTACGTACTGAGTCATTCATTTCCTTCATTATTGCTGTGTTTTTAGGAGCACCCATTGGTTTTACTGATATTTATACGCCCGTCCAACAGACGGGACGTATTATGTTATGGCGCTGTCCGTCCATCCGTCCGTCTGTCCGGGGTCATGTTTTCCGGACTTTTTTTGGACGTCTTTCAAGATATTGCGATGAAATTTAGTATATAGCTTTATTTCAAGCGGCGTCAGCACCAGTTCGAGTTTCGTTAAGGTTGACGTACTTTTGACAGATTTATGGCCCTTGGACTTATAAATTTCAAAATTTTTTTAAAAATTCATTAAAAATCTATTTTTTTGTCAAAACATTATGAAATTTCTCATGAAACAAGTAAACTGTACCAACTATCACATATGTTACGGTTTTTAATATCTTTTTCTTCATTTTTGAGAAATTGATAATTTTAAAGGGGGGGGGGGGTTGACCATATGTCTTATATCATGTTTTCCGGACTTTTTTGCCGTCTTTCAAGATATTGATTTGAAATTTAGTATATAGCTTTATATCAAGCAGTGTCAGTACCAGTGCAAGTTTTGTTACGATTGACCTACTTTTGACGGATTTATGGCCCTTGGACTTATAAATTGAAAGGTTTTTTCAGAAATTCATTAAAAATCTATTTTCTGTCAAAACATTATGTAATTCATTATGAAACAAGTAAAATGTACCAACTATCACATATGTTACGGGTTTTAAAATTTTTTTCTTCATTTTAGGGGGGGGGGGTGATCATATGTCCTAGGTCAGGTTTTCCGGACTTTTTTTTGCCGTCTTTCAAGATATTGAGTTGAAATTTGGTATATAGCTTTATTCCAAGTGGCGTCAGTACCAGTGCGAGTTTTGTAACGATTGACATACTTTTGACGGAATTTATGGCCCTTGGACTTAGAAATTTCAAGATTTTGTTTTGAAAATTCATTAAAAATCTAATTTTTGTAAAAACATTATGAAATTTACCATGAAACAAGTAAAATGTACCAACTTCCACATATATTACAGGTATTGATATCTTTTTTTTTCATTTTTGAGAAATTTATAATTTTAGGAGGGGGTGAGGTGTTACAGAGGGGGCTAGTTCTAAAAACATTCAAGTTTTTTTTTGCAGGTCAAGTTCCAAGATGGGTTGGATAGGGCCATTTCTGCAGGAGTTATTGCCCTTGGACTTATTCCTATGATAAAATGCTATGAAACAATTAACTTCAGTAAACGTCAGATGTTTTTCATGAAAATCATGCCAAATGCGAATTGATCCTGTCTGAATTAAGCGACGGGCGTATTATGCCACTCTAGGCGTTGCTCTTGTTTGTATATGAATTGAGTCATCAAATTTCTGCATCATAACTGCCATTCGGGGAGTATACATTAGTTTTACTGATACTCTTGTGTTCTTATAGTGAACCTGGAAACAACAGCATTGCATGGGTTTGAGAGCAATTCTGTGAAATATTTGAAACCTAAACATCTTTTATATTATTTATCATTGTAATTAAATTGTTGTGACCTGAATGCCATGAGCCCCCAAATCACTGTGATGTTGTGTTCTCAACTACCTTCACGTATGGAAAATAAATCGAAGCATATTCTGCAAATTCAATGCATTTTTACACATTTGTTTTGGAGCTTGGATGGTATCATGTTACATAATTTATTACATAAAAACACTTGGTATTTCACACACACGTGTGTGTGTGTGTATTTGTGTATATATATACGTGTAAATTTTTTTGTAAGTAGTTATACTTCACTGCTAATAATGTTATTTTATATTTCAGTACACTCTGTACTTCCTGGGAACTGTAACAATAGCTGTCATGTTCCGGAGAATATCAGCTGTGAGTGCTATCAATAGCAAATTACAACTAAAACAGTGCTAAGACTATGCTTATAACAATGAAACTTAATTCTCCTCCTGATTAATATAGATTAACCAAATTTTTGTATACATGTAGTTTTAAGCTTCTTTAGAAAAGCGTATGTTAATATTTATGTTATATGTTAGAAGATACCTTCTGGGCATGATACAGACTGAAGCATATACATAAGGGATGTCAGTCTTGGTATATGTAATTCCCGTAGTGAGAGGAATATGTCTATTAGTTTTGAATTTCAGAGGTCAACAGCATGATAGCATTTTATAGGATATGACGAAATTATACTGAAATATTGCTATGGTGTGTTTGACCCATTATAGGACAGGGTTTTCTAGTTTATTATTTAATACATTAAGAGTTCTTTAATCTATTTTCTGTCATACATGTATTCTTCTATTGACTACAGATAAAGAATGAAATTATCATACCTTTCCCATTACCTTGTAATAAATTTGATTGAATTTCTATCAAAACATGACAAGGGAGGACCAAGCTTTATCTAAAGCAATTCTTTGTAGAACTGTACTGTTAAATCAGACAGATAGTTCTGTGTGTCATAGTTCATTTGTATCACAGGCACTGTGTTACATGAAGAGTAGCTTTTAAGACTAACCCCACCCCACCCCTCTTTTATATATCGTCTCGCTCCCCTTTCACCTAAGGTAAGAAACGACGATCAGAATGCAGGCGCTTCAACCAGTATTTCCTACAAGTTCCTAAGATAATCAGAGGAAAGTAAAGTACCAACATGTAAAATAATGTCTATCTTTTTGATATCTGTCCTCAAAATTTCATTCAAGCATTTTTAAAGGCACGAACAAACGCAAATTCGAAAGGCACAACTCCAGGGCAGTTTGCTCGCCAGTCGCCATGTTGATACAACATCGGCAGGGTGTACAAGACAAAATCGGTATAATGACAAGATTGTCAAGATCGTAAGAAAAAGGAATATTAAAGCTATAAAATGGAATAAAGATTTAATGTTAGTTTTGTTTTAGCCATACATTGAACTACTGCTCTCTAGCGTTATTCAAACAAACACAGTAAAGTCCTATTATGCAAATAAACTATAATAGATTGCTGGCTAGGAAACTGTCCGCGAGTTGTGTCGTTCGAATTTGCGTTTGTTAGCGCTTTTAAACATGCTTAAATGTAATTTTGAGGACAGATATCAAAAGGTTAGACATTATTTTAAGGTCAAAAAGGGAATTATTTTAAGGTCAAAAAGGGAAGAAGTGGAGCCTGACACTCTCAAAAGAAGAATAGGGCGTCTCAGGCATTCGGTAAGAACCAAACACGAATCTATATTTAATGACCCTCATGTAGCCAGAGAACTCTCTGAACTCCACGAACAATTTATTATTGTCCCAGCTGACAAAGCAGCAAACAATTATACCTTCGTTTGCAAAAGATTTTACATTAATTGTCTGTTAGAGGAACTTGGATTACACTCTGCACCTGGAAATCCAACATACACACAAACAAATTTATCTATTTCTGAAATACTTCAAAACCACGAATCTGTCCTCGAGTCTTTTGGAATTACCACAACAAACTCTGACCTTGAATTACCTTATATTTATTGGATTGCACAAAACCCCTTACAAACATCGTTTCATTGCTGGTTCTTCCAAGTGTACCACCAAACCACTATCCATATTGCTAACGAAGATATTGACACACATCAACCATGGTCTTCAAATTTACTGTGATACCGCATACTCCAGAAGCGGAATAAATCAGATGTGGATCCTCAAGAATTCTAAAGAACTTTTAGAGAATCTAAAATCTTAATAAATTAAAATAATATTTTCAGCATCAAATCTTTTGACTTCTCCACGCTCTACACTACAATTCCGCATCAAAAGCTCAAAAACAGACTTGCTACAATTATTCGAAATTCTTTTTTCCATAAAAATGGAAATCGTTGATATAAATATCTTGTCATTGGGCGGGAAGATACATATTTTGTAAAAGAACACTCTGATGTAAAACACAAGTATACCGAAGATCAAATCATCAAAATGCTGGAATTTTTAATAGACAATATTTTCGTGGTGTTTGGAGGGAACATTTTTCAGCAAATCATTGGCATTCCCATGGGAACTAACTGCGCCCCTCTTCTTGCTGACATTTTCTTATATTCGTATGATGCAGAATTTATTCAAAACATGCTCTCCACAGGCAGAATAAGCCTTGCATCTCAGTTTAATTTTACGTAAAGATATATAGACGACGTATTGTCAATCAATAATCCTAACTTTAAGGATTACATACATGGAATCTATCCCCATGAACTTGAGATAAAAGAGACAACCGAGAGCAATAATTCCGCTTCGTATCTGGATATATTTTTAACTTTCGACAGTAATGGTCATTTGGACACCTCTCTGTATGACAAACGTGACGATTTTAACTTCCAAATAACTAACTTTCCGTTTCATTGCGGCAATATCCCGTTCTCACCTGCTTATGGAGTTTTTATATCTCAACTTATAAGGTACGCAAGAGCTTGTTCTCTATACGACGGTTTTATTTCAAGGGCCAAACGACTGGCCACTAAGTTGCTCATGCAGGGATATGTTAAAGAACGTCTGAAATCGTCACTGAGGAAGTTCTACGGTCGCTATGGGGATCTTGTACGAAAATATGATGTGCCTCTTTCTAGAATGATTGATAATATTCTGGAATGCCACTAAATGACCTGTTCAGTGAACACCAAATATGACTTTGTATACCAGTTTTGTACTTTCGTATGTACAATTAGGAAACCAAGACTCTTGATTTTGACATGTTTCTTAAGAACTGCTGTGACGGGTGATGTATGCAAACAGGAGACACTTACTCTCCCCGGGAACCTGGTCTGACCTCGGTATTTTTCAGTATTTCAGGGTTCACAACAGTTTCTTGTTGAAACTTACACGATTTTGTATCTGTCCTTGGACTTTGAGAATGATTAACGGTTTGGTACTTCTTCGATGTTGATTTACATGTTGGCACTTTATTTTCCTCTGATTATCATCGGAACATGTAGGAAATACTGGTTGAAGCTGCTGCATTCTGACCGTCGTTTCTTACCTTAGGGGAAACGGGAGCGAGACGATATATAAAGGAGGGGGTTAGTTTTTAAAAGGCATGTAAAGTCATGTAACACAGTGCCTGTGTTTGTATTTCACTCCTTAAAGCAACTGTCATGATATATCTGTTAAATAATCATGGAGTGAAATAATACAATGATGATAATCAATCAGTTGATGTGTTTGAAGAAATTAAAATAAAATGTTCTATTTTACTAAACTGAACTTGAAAATATGTATATTAAGTTATTCATTAGCAAGACGAAAATATTAGTATTTGAGGGAAAATTCTGAAATCAATCATGCATATATATTTAAATCTCTTTTGGTTAATCTTGTGATTATAATGTAATGTTAAACACATTTCCAGTTTGTTTTATGTATCTATAATTGATAGGAATCCCTCACTGCTTTTAGTGGATCTGTTGCATAAAACAACATTACAAAAGCAGGTGACACTATGATATAAGTGAAATATTCTTTGCATGGTATAAAATACTAAATTAAAAGAAAACAAACAAATGAATTCGTACATTCAAGTCAAGTTTAATTATTAAATTAATTACAAAATCTTTTTTGTAGACAAAGATAATTGTGTCTGCTAATGACATTCCTCATGAGTTTATCACAAAAGGTGCCAGACTTAAAGGCAATGTCCAGGCTGTGGGTAGTCAAGGGACATTGTATGTACAGCATATACCTCTGATTGGCTGGAGACCGGAGAGATGGAAAAAATCCCATCATGGTAAGCAGCTGTGTCACATTTGTCATCAGAGCAGGCGTGGTGTAGTGGTTAAGCGCTTGGTTGCGGTGCCGACGATCCGTGTTTATTCCTGGGTTGCACTACTATGTTTAAGAGGTTGGTAACCTCCTGCTTCCATGTCGCGTTATAACTGAAATATTGTTGAAAGCGACAGAAAACACCAATCAACCAACCAACACATTTGTCATCTATGTGTTGATATATAAATAGTTTTATAAAATTCAAGTTAATCAGAAATTTCTTTCCTCATATAGATTAATCAGTAAGCTAACTCCTACTTCAAAATTTGACAAATTTATTTGCACTTACTGCCATGATAATAAAAAAAAATTAAAATTAATACTGGTATACAAATATAAAATAAAGGCTTCCCCGATATGATTTCTTTATTAGACTTACTAATTTGATGGAGGGGCCAGTGTTATCATTTTTGATAGCATTTCTTACATTGTATGAATTGGATTTTGATGGAACTTTTATGGTATGATTTTGTTGTGGTATAGTTAGTCTCTACTTCATTTTATGGGGATTTACAGAAATTAAGTATTCAAAGTTATCTACAACATCTGAAGCCGGTGTGGCCTAGTGGATAAGGTGCTCGGCTCGTGATCGAGAGGTCGCGGGTTCGACTCCCGCCCGGGGCACACCGGTGTTCTGTCTTTCGGATGAGACAGTAAAAACAGAGGTCCCGTGTCACGGTAGGCGTGGCACGTAAAAGATCCCTCACTGCTTCGGGTGGGTCCGTTGCAAAGGTCTAAATTTGTATGCAATGCATCAGGCAGATGCCGTCACCATATACGTGAAATAATCGTGGAGTGACGTAAAACAATAATCAAACAAATCTACAACATCTGTGTTTTTCAACCCAATCCGTAATCTAAGATGACCACCATGGGCTCTGATTGGCTGGCACATTTTTGACTTAACCTCTGCAACTGCTTTACAGAATTTCACCACACCCTACAGGAAGTAAGTAATCAAGAGATTCTCTACCAATTTTGTGTTTTCAACCCGATACTTAAATCTAAGATGATCACCATGGGCTCTGATTTGCTGAGACATTTTAAACTTCTTTTCCAAATCTGTTGCACAGAATGACACCAGACCTTACAGAAAGTAAGTATTCAAGATCCTCTAGTACTTTTGTGTTTTTCAACCCAATCCATAATCCAAGATGGCCACGATGGGCTCCGATTGGTTGACACATTTTCAACTTGTCCTCTGCAACTGCTTTGCAGAATTTCACCAAACTTCACAGGAAGTAAGTACACAAGACTGAGATCTTCTACCAAGTTTTTCAACCTTATCCTTAATCATGGCCCCCATGAGTTCTGACCCCCTACGAAACCATTTTAGAGAATTTCACCAATTCAGTTCGCAAGGTCCTGTACCCTGTTTGTGTTTTTTTTTACCTGATCCGTAATTGAACATGAGCTCTGATTAGTTAACACATGTGCGACTTCCCCTGTGCAACCACTTTACGGAATTTCACCAAAATTTGCATGAAATAAGTTCTCAAGTTCTCTACCAAGTGTGTGTTTTTCAACCCAATCTGTAATCCAAGATAGCCGCCATGAGCTCTGGTTGGTTGACAAATTTTTTACTATTTTTGGACCACAAATGCTTCACAAAATGTCACCAAACTTGACAAGAAGTAAGTACTCAAGGTCCTCTACCAAAGTCTTTTTTGACCCGATCTTTAATCGAGGATGGCCAAAAGTGGCTCTGATTGACCGAGACATTTTCACCTTCTCTTAAACTGCTACACAGAATGTCACCAAACCTTTCAGAAAGTAAGTTTTCAAGTTCCTTTACCAATTTTGTGTTTTTCGACTCGATCAATTACCCAAGATAGCTGACACATTTTAGCCTTCTTTTTATTGACAACTTTTCGAAAATTGTGTTTTTCGACCTGATCAGTCATCCGAGATGGCTGTCATGGGCTCTGATTGGATGACACATTTTGTACTTCCTTTCAGCAATTGCTTCACAGAGAATCACTAAATCTTACAGGAAGTAAATTATATAGGTTTCATACCAAAATTGTATCTTTTGACCCAATTTGCCTTTCAAGATGACTGCCAAGAGCCTTGATTGACATATTTTTCGAAAAGGAAACTTTTGTTAGAAGACACTCTGATATTTTCAAAAGTTTCTCAAGTGCTTAAAGCTGTATACCCTATGTTCGCTAATACATTGCAGATTATAGGTTAATTTATTCTAAATTGTTTGATTATATATATGCTTAAAACATATTAAAAAAGGACCCTTGCAAATGTTGTGATCCAATTCGTCGTATTAAAGGGGCATTTGCAGTAGATTCTACCAACCTGGTGAAGGCGTGGTTATCTCTAGTTGTCAGTGACAGTGATAGATATCGTGCTTCTATTAATAGTCGCTTCCAATCTTAGAATGACCACAATCTAAATTGTAAACATAAACTGTATATACGGTCAGAATTTTCGATTTTTACGTCCGATTGTATCACAATATTCATCTCTCGTTCTTTTCATTTTTCTGCATATGTTATTTGGTCTATCACCGTGAGGAAATTGAAAGGAAATAAAACAAACATAGAATATTTACTGATGATGTTTATTCTAACCATAGAATTCCTTTCAAATAAATTATTAATACCTGGGAGACCAGGAATGGAAAATTTAGTATGCTTACATGCACATGTTATATTATAGACTAATTCAGAGTGAATCTTTTGATAATTTGTGACGATGTCATGGATTCTGCAGTAGCATGCTAATTGGAAACTATAAATCTTTTTTCATGCAGTTATTTCCGGTAAATAAACATTTCGTAACTTTCAACCCGATTTCCTGATTTACCGGTTTAGTCCGTTTCGAGAAAATATAGGACCATTAGTATTTGAACATCTGAATGATCAAAGATGAGTTTTAAAATAATACCATTATGAAAGTCGCCACCCCCTTTCTGACTTCATCCCGCGCTTACATACTGCATTATTTGACTATGTCTGAGAACAGAGAGATCGTGTTTCCTCTGACCGAAGAACAATTTTCTATAATATGCGAATTCATCAACTTCAATAACTGGGATCTTAGTGCATCTTTGATTCGCAAGAAATGGTCAAGGATTCCAAATGAAAGTTCTACAGTATCGGTACCTGATGAATTTTCAGTTGGTACCATATTAACAGACCCTAAAAGTAATAATCAGCAGGATGATATTGCAATGATAACGAGAATCGCGACAATGGAAATAATGACCCTGAACCGGTAAATGGGAATGTGATTGACCATAGTGTCTGTGAATTCTGTTTTTGTAATCCATGGGTAACATTGTACAGACAGTCGTGGTTTGGGAATGGCGCTCCACCTCATTCACGCAACGCGGGCATTAGAAAAACAAAGCACCGAAACTTCTGGTCACTAATTTCACACTCAGGTGGTTGGATTCATCCACAGTATATTGTAAAGAAGACGCGTGTCTTCCAGGAATTCCAACCCCGTGACCTCATAAAAGTTTACATACTAAAAGAAATAATGCCTGACTGTGTATTGGGACTTGTTATGGATCTGTATCCTACCCCAGTTGGCAGGAATACCTGGGACACCGATATGCATGATAAATATCTATGAAGTATTCTGTAAATACTGTGACAAATGTGAAACATTCATACATAATGTGTTGTAAGCAAATTAGAAATGGAATAATGCAATAAATAATTTCTCGCATTCAAAGCAACTCGGAATATAAATTATACATTTTATAGTAAGTTTTGTTATTTCGTATTTCTTTGAACAAGCACGTGCTTTTGTTTTGTTTACATTCTTGTTCTGACCCTAGTAAGGTCAGATTTACCATAACCAGAAGGAGGTCTAGTTTGAATTTCGTTCACTTAGATTGTTCAGTACGTAATTTCACTAAAATCAAAGCTTTAATTCGAACAATATTTTGGTACATTAGAAATGAAACCAGAATGATCACCCATGACAAATTTCAAGGTTTACAAAACTTCTAGATTTCTTGATAAAAAGAATTTTCTTCTTGTCAGATGAACGTGCACAGAAAACGGTCATTTTCAGATTTTTTCCACGCCCACCTCTATTTATACTCACGGCCCCCTTTAAGTGAAATATGGCTGTCTAAAACGGACATGCTAAAAACAGCCCGGAGCAGCCCGGGGAAAGAATAGTACGCCCGGGGATTTGTGTGTGGGTGTTAATGGGTACATACGACTTTATTTGTTGATTTAATATTGTTTGTATCCTATTGGGTACGAATTTTAAGAATATCTGTATGTTTAATCATGAATGAACAAACCAAAAATACACGTACTCATGAATGAATTCTTTATGTTATAGGTTTTGGGGGGAATAGGATAGACTTTAAAAATATGAAAATGAACGTTGTTAAAAATAAATAATGCAATAAATATTGTATCAATATGCTTCTTTTACTTCATAATCGGCTGCATACAATTGCAGTTCAGTGGCGGATCCAGGATTTTCTGAAAAAAGGGTGGGGGATATCTGTATTATCCAAACAACTCAGCCATTTTTGGCACCAAAAATGGATTTTAGTAATAAATATGTGGCGAAAAGGGGCGCCCCCTCTAAATCCGTCACTGCAAATTGTGCAGAAGGCCAGGGCGTTCCTTCCTCCTCCCGACAGTGATCAAAAGTTTACATAAAACTTTGTTCGGACAATTTCAGTCAAAATCAGCAAATTTCGCCCCTCATCTCTGGCAAAGGTGGCGCTATATCCGCTAGTCATATATAGCGTAAAATCAATCAATTGAAATAAATTATTTTTAATCCCATCTCTCCCTTTCTCTCTCTCCCTCTCTATCTCTCTCTCGTTAAAATTATGTTTTGGTTTTAAAAAGCTTTGTGTCCATTTATTGGAACCCTTCCCCTTCGTGAACATGTTGGACAAATATTGGAGGGAACCCTCACCTTCCTTTAAAAGCCTGCTGTACGTCCGTCCCGGAATTGCAGTGATGAAGATTAGTTCTCTGTGTATAACAAATAAGTATAATTATTTAATTTTTTGTTATGTATCAGATGAACATTGATATGCAAACTTGACACTGAATTTAAAGCAAGTGTTTTTCGAAGAGGGAAAGAGGGGCGCCCAGAAAATGTTAATTGTGGAGTATTCATCACTTAGTATAAAAATGCAAGACCAAAGTAGAACTTCAATGTAAGACTCGAGCATGACCAATAATACCAGCCATACACCTTCAATGTATTAGAAAAAAAATTGATATATTTTCAGATGAGCCCTACATTTATTTTAAACAGATTTTTACTGTAACAAAATGGTGAAAAAGTTATAAGAGACATTTCTTTGATCATGGACTTATGAAAAGATCTTATTTATAAGTTTTTGCTTTGATAAAGTGTCTCAACAATTTGAAACAAAAAGTGTCGCAAAAAATCTTCGGTGTATTACACATAATTCTATCTCAAAACTTGAGAAAAATGCTTTGCAAAAATATCTTCAGCGTATACGTATCACTCCTGCCTCATTTTACGTGTACTTATTGCTAAATTATTTTACTAATTTTATCTGATGAAAAACCCAGATTCCTACCACAGAACTCGGTTTGTTTACCGTATTTTAGGTATGTAGACACATTTAACTGATATTGTCGCTCACCATATTAATAAAACAAGAACTCGAAATAGCCAGTCAACTCCATGTACATGTATATTTACGTGTTGTTCTACACATGTACATCTACTGGTATATTTTCTACATTTCAAACAACGACAATTTATTGCTTTACTCGTATAAATTTACAGTTAAAAGCTGAACACTATTCCCAATAACCAATAACGATTTAACAAATACATTTATACAATATGTATTTGATTTAGTCATTCGTGATCAAACATGCAAATATTCTTAAATTTTCATACCAAATAGGATACAAATACTGTTGGATCAATTAATAAAAGCATATAGTCCATAAGAACCAACACACAATCTCCTGAGCGCACCTAAAACAGCCCGGGGCAGCCCGGAGCAGCTCGGGGAAAGAATAGTACGCCCGGGGATTTGTGTGTGGGTTTTAATGGGTATATATGACTTTATTTGCTGATTTAATCTTGTTTGTATCCTATTGGGTATGAATTTCAAGAATATCTCATGAATGTTTAATCATGAATGAACAAACCAAAAATATACGTACTCATGAATTAATTTTTGTTGTTACAGGTTTTGGCAGTGCTCAAAAGTTTACATAAAACTTTGTTCGGCGTTTATGTTTGTAAACAGAATGTATACCTATATCTGTATCTGTACATGGTTTTTACACAACGGGAGAGAGGCGCCAGGTGTGAGAGTCCGCGAGTGCGCTTTTGA
Organism: Pteria penguin; assembly: GCA_035048485.1. Lineage (NCBI taxonomy): Eukaryota > Metazoa > Mollusca > Bivalvia > Pterioida > Pteriidae > Pteria > Pteria penguin. The sequence continues at coordinate 59,240,940 of CM068582.1, forward strand.
ATTCTTCGACGGACTTTGAGCGCACTACGTTGTCTGGAAGGTGGTTCCACTTAATGGTAGTGTCCACGAAAAACCTATGTTGGTATTGTAGGGTTCTACTGTCTGGTATTTTCAATGTTCTGGTGTTGTTACATACCCGTTTGTCAATTATGTTGTTTGTAATACAGTCTTTAAAAATTTTTGATTTGATATTTCTTTTAGGGCGGTTAAAGGTCACAAAGTTTTTAGAGGGTAGGACCGGGGCCAACCCCTCCACCACTTTGTACATTAAAACTAGTCGGAGGCTCACTCTACGGACTTTTAGTGTTTCCAGTTCTAATTCCTTCCGCGTGTGTGTAATTCATCCTATTTCCCTGCTCCTGTAGTCTCGTTTAATAAATTTTATGGCTCTGTTTTGTATTCTTTCCAATTTATCGATGTCACCTTTTAAGTATGGATTCCAGACTGTTGCTCCATATTCCATAATTGATCTAACAAGTGCAATGTAGGCTGTTTTCTTGCAGGCTTCTGGTACATTCGTGAGGTTACTTCTTCGAAAGCCTAAGGCTGTGTTTGCTTTTTATAGGTGTTATTGATGTGGATACTCCACAGAAGATTATTTGATATTTCAAGGCCCAGATATGGATTATTTTTAACTTCTTGTAATATATGGTTGTCCAGTTGGTTAACCAAGTATGGATGTTGCCTTGGATGCAATATTGGTGGAGTTTGGGTAGGAGCTTGTTAAGAGGCACGGTGTCGAAAGCCTTTAAAAAGTCCAGTATTGCTACATCGACTTAATGACCTTTGTCGTGTTCAGAGAGAAAGTCGTTTATGAGTTGGGTTTCGCATGAGTAACATGACCGGAATCTATGGTTTAGGTTGGTAAGTATTTTGTTTACCTCTAGTTGTTTCAGTAGGTTTCTGCATATGATGTGTTCAAGCAGTTTGCATGGAACTGAAGTCAGGGATACCGGTCTGTAATTTTCGGCAAGGTGTTTATTGCCTTTTTTGTAAATACTTGATACATTGGCATTCCGCCAGTCTTTGGGTAATGTGCCTGTTTCTAATGACTTCAGAAATATTTTGCTGAGTATTGGTGCTAGTTGTTTCGAGCATTCCTTAAGTATTCGGTTCGGGGTATTGTCGGGTCCTGATGATTTTGCTGGATTAACTTTAGATAGTAAGTTTTTAACTCCTTTAACGTTGATGGTGATTGGTTTTATTGGTGATTGGTGATATAAGGGTTCGGTTTTTACATAGAATTCTTGTGTTTGGTAGTTTGGTGTCAGTTTTTTTTTTTTTTTTGGGGGGGGGGGGTTGAAAATACTGACTTAAATTGCTTCAGTAAGAGCATAGCTTTTCCTTTACTGTCAGATATTAGCGAGACACCGTTTTTGAATGGAGCAACTCCTCCCGAGTCTTGACATTTTGATTTTACATAGCGCCAGAGGGGTTTTGTGTTGTTGTTTTCTAGGTCCTCAATGATATTACCATTGATGTACACCAACTCAGCTCTTCTGGATTGTCTCTTGCAATCTTTTTTGTATGTTTTGTAGTTTCTCCATTCCTTTATTCTTTTTGCTTGGTTGTAAAGTCGTTGTTTTTTCTTGATCATTCTTTTTTTCTTTCCTTTCATCCATGGTACGCTGGTTTTTTTTTTTTTATTTTACTTCTTTACTTGGGATGTTTTTATCCATCGATGATTTTGTCTTTGAATGTGTTGCAGAGTTCATCCACATCTGCACCATTTCTGTTTTGTTCTTCAATTTTGTTGTCTAGGTTGTTGAGATCTTTATTCTCCCAATTAGCTTTATTATAAAAGTAGCATTTGCGTGGTGGTGTTTTATTGTGTTGGACTTTTGTTTCAAAATCGGATATTATGATGTCATGGTCCGATATCCCTGAAACATTTGTAGATGATTTGACTAAAGTTACTAACGGTTCCCTTCCCGTGTTGGTTTCTCATTTGGCTGTAGTTATATATACTTATCATGTCAGCTAATCTTGCTGTATATCTCTCTCTGGCCCTGTTACAGTTAAGGTGTTCCAATCTACGTTTGGGCAATTGAAGTCTCCTGTCAGGGGTGGATCCAGGGCGGGACCAAAAGTGCTCAAAACGGTACCCCTCTTCAAACATCTTTTTCTCCAGAACCAGTACATAAATGGGGAAACTAATTGCATTTCAACAATCTATAAAGATGGGTTATTAAAAATTGTGTTCGGTGTTAAAATCCGTCAAATAGAAATTTACGCTTTTTTGACGTGTTTCTGGACTAAGTCATTTCAATGAAGAAAAGTGTCATGTTTTTCAGTTAATTGATATTGATGATTTCTTAATGACTATTTTGATCATAATTGTGGTAAGGAATATTATTGTGAAAGAATTTTGTCATTATCTCAATTTTTGGATTTTTTATGAATTTTTTAAGACTTTCACAAAAAAGGGGGGGGTTGGATATTTTTCACATTTTCAACTTTTTCTACAAAACCACATGAAAGATTTTAATGAAACCTGGAATACATGAAGTACTAAAAGTCCTCTATCAATTTGGTAAATTTTATCCAAATTGGTTAACAGATAATGCCACCATGTCATAAAAGTAGGTCTGACAATAGTACATATACCACTTGGTAATTGAAATATTAAGAGTAGCGGTTCAAATCCAGCTGTGGTAAAAAAAAATTTTTTTTTCACACATCTAAATAAGTTTTTAGATGTTTCTCAACACTCAACATATGAAATTAGGAATTTTACGTTTAAGACTTCAAAAAAAAAAGGGGGGGGGGGTTGGCCATTTTTCACATTTGCAACTTTTTCTACAAAACTGTTCGAAGGATTTTAATAAATCTTGGTAGAAATAAGTCACTTATGATCCTCTTCAAATTCTGTTGCTTTCGTCCAGACCTCTTTACAGGTGGCACCACCATAGTCAAAAGTAGGTCACAAAAGAGTTCCCTCCTTTAACAACATTCTTTTGACAATCTTCTTCTTCATACTGGCTGTATACAGAGACAAACAGAATGCATAGAAATGATCTAGAGGGATGAGTGAAGACGTATTGTCATTTTGGTTCCCTTCCAAAATCAAATTTCAGAATTCTTTTTCGACATTTCTTTGGACTTGGTGATTTAATGCAGAAAAAAAGTGTCATATTTCCTAGTTAATTGATAATGATGATTTATTATGGACTATTGTGATCATAATTATGGTAAGGATTGTTACTTTGAAAGAATTTTGTCAATATCTCAATTTTTGGATTTTCTATGAATTTTTTAAGACTTCCAAATGAGGGTGTATAGGAACAATTCAATCACATTTTTCACTTCTGCTATTATACCACATGAAAGATTTTAATGAAACATGGAATACATGAAGTACTAGAGGTCCTCTATCAATTCGGTAAATTTCATCCATATTGGTTAACAGATAATGCCACCATGTCTAAAAAGCAGTTCTCACAATGGAACATATACCACTTGGTAATTGAAATATTAAGAGTAGCGGTTCAAATCCAGCTGTGGTAAAAAAAACATTTTTTCATTTCTTTACACATCTAAATAAGTTTTTAGATGTTTCTCAACACTCAACATATGAAATTAGGCAATTTTAAGTTAGATCTGGACAATATTTGAAAAAATTGTTGTTCATGACCCAGACTTGAAATCAGTCAACAAAAGGCCCCACCTAAAGAAAGTGACTAACTTGTTGCCCTGAATGACTTCTTGCAGAGACAAAGGAAATGCTTAATATCAAAATCACGTGAATGGATGTGCAAAAAAGTGTTGTTTTTTATTCTAGCCTGAAATAAAATTTGACATATTTTCAACATCTGTGTTGACTTAGTCACATTAATGCAAAAATAAATGAATTCTTCCTTCATGCATGACTGATCATCTAGGTACTCAGGTGAGCAATATAGGCCCACTTGGGCCTCTTGTTTACTTTGATTTTTACCCATTCGATTTCTCCTTCTGAAATTAGTTGTGTTTGTTCTACAGACGTGATTGACTTCTCAACAAGTATAAAGACTCCCCATCCCAGTGTTCCTCTGTCATTTCTGTAGGTATTGTAGTTTGGTGGAAATATTTCGCTTGATAGTATTGCGTCTTTGGATGGATTTTTTCCCGGTTCTATGCCCTTTAGCCACGGTTCTGTCCCATATATAATATCAGGTTTTAAGTAATGTATTGCTGACTCAAATTCCGCATATTTGTCTCTGATGCTTCTGCAATTTACTGTCATGATCCTTAGGTTCTTTTTTGCTGGTACATTATAAGGATTGCTACTGTTAGAGCTAAGGCGCAATGTTATGGTTGTTCTACTCCTTAACTTGGTGTGATCTTGTTGACTTTTTGGACTGCTTGTTTTGATTTGGCTGAATACTGATCTGATGGATTCCATGGTGATATTTAGCTCTGATATTGGTTCATATATATTTGTTGTTTCTAATTCATAGCTTCTGAAGCTGAATGTGTTTACGTTGATGGATTCACATTTGCAGCAGAGCCATTGCACACTTGATCTTTCCAGTAGTTCGAAATCTCTAGTGCAAAATTCAATACATGACTTGTGGTGCCATATGTTGCAGTCGTCGCAACATACTCCTTACAATTCCATGTTACAGGATGTTCACATAGTCCACATAGTCCCGTAGATGTTGGGTCCAGGGTTTGCCTCTACGTATCCCGATAGAAGTATCGTTAGTAGTAGGATTCTTGTAGTTTTCGTCGTCCGAAGTGGTAGTTGGATTGGACGCGATCCGGTCCAGTGCATTTTTTTATTGACAGTACCAATAAGTAGTTGTTGGTGGTTCCAGGTCTTGCATGGTGTGTTGTTATAACTGAAGAGAATATGTAACAGTACGAGGAGAGTGAGGGTAAACATGGTGGTTCAATATAGCTTACCTTCAGAGAACTTACCTTCCTCCAAGAACATTATATCATTACACAAGCAGATAAAGCATCCAATAATTATACATTTACTTGTAAGAAATATTACTATGACAGCCTAGTGAAAGAATTAGGATTAAATTCAACTCCAGGAAATCCTACTTATACTCTCACGAACTTTTCGGTTTCGGAAGTACTCGAGAATCATTAATCTGTTATTAATACGTTTGGTATTGACTCAAATAAATTAAATTTAGAACTTCCATATTTGTACTGCATTCCACAAATGCACAAAAATCCTTACAAACAACGCTTTATCGCTGGTTCCTCGAAGTGTTCCACAAAATCTGTATCGATGCTACTCACAAAAATTTTATCAGAAATTAAATCTGGCCTTCATAGATATTGCGAAACAGTATAATCTAGAAGTGGAATTAATCAAATGTGGATCCTTAAAAATTCAAAAGAATTGTTAGAAAATCTAAAATCAAAAAGTTTTACTAAAATTCACTCTATCAAGTCTTTTGACTTTTCGACTCTTTACACAATGATCGATCATCAGAAATTAAAAGACAGATTAGCGGAAATTATTCAAAATGCATTTACTAGTAAAAACGGAAGCCGCAAATTCAAATATATAGTAATAGGCCACGATAAAACTTACTTTGTTAGGGAAAATTCTGATTCCAAAAATAAATACACTGAAACAGCTGTCATCCAGATGTTGAACTTTCTTATCGATAACATTTTTGTGGTGTTTGGAGGTAAGGTTTTTCAACAAATTGTCGGCATTCCAATGGGCACTAACTGTGCTCCGCTTCTGGCTGACATATTCCTTTACTCATACGAAGCTGAATTCATTCAGTCTTTGCTTTCGCAAGGAAAAAAGCAATTGCCTCTTGGCTTCAATTTTACTTACAGATATATAGATGACTTGCTTTCAATTAATAATCCTTCATTCGCGGATTACCTTAGCATCATCTATCCAAGTGAACTTGAGGTCAAAGAAACCACAGAAAGTAGTATTCTACTTCGTATTTAGATATTATGTTGTCTTTCGACATTAATGGTCAATTGAACACCTCACTCTATGACAAACGTGACGATTTCAATTTCGCTATCACAAACTTTCCTTTCATAAGTAGCAACATTCCATCATCGCCCGCATACGGCGTATTCATATCTCAGTTAATACGTTATTCCAGAGCATGTTCAAATTACAATGACTTTGTTCTGAGGGTTAGGCGACTTTCAGTTAAGCTGCTCAACCAGGGTTATATATGTGCTAGACTAGCAACGTCACTGAGGAATTTCTATGGTCGTTACGAGACTCTTATTACTCCATATGATATCTCGTTATCCAGACTTTTAAATGATATTCTGGACTGAGACCGATTCCGATCATTTTACACAGATTTGACACCTTCTGTACTAGAAGGTTACCTACTTCGACTTCTCCATTTATAGATACATATGGAATTTACACGATTTGACTCTTTCTACTGGGCATATTTGACGGGTGTTGCTAGCAAGCAGGAGATGCTCACTCTCCCCGGGCACCTGATCTCACTCCATCACAGGGGTTCACATATGCTCTTCAAGTAGACATATTTTGTTATTTTCCATTTGTTTTTCATTTTCACTGATTTTGTATGTCCTCTGGTTTTATGATTTTTGGACTTGTGGTTTGGATTTATCCATCATCTTTACATTAGAAAAACCCACACCGACTGAATCGTTTCCGTAACCCTTAGGTGTGTGTACTGCTACTTTCGCCAACAGTCTCGCTTTGTTTGTTCTGTGATTTTTCTTAGCCAAGCTTTTGCTAGGTTGTCTCCTGGGTGTATACCGTCTCTATATATGTTGAAGTTGTAATGACTGTGTGATTTCAATGATCGTTTGTCTCCACTCCTGACTTTGCTTGCTCTCTTCAAGTCTGAAGTGAACTCTGGTGAATGAGACCCTAATGCTGTGTTTAGTTCTCTGGTAATCTTGTTTAGTTAGTGTAGTTGGTTCGTAAGAGGGCTGTCTTGGTCTTCAAATTGTTTTGGGTTTTTATGTTCTTGATATTCATTCCATTTGGATATGGAGTATAATGGTGTTTCTAGAATGGTAATTTTTGAGCCTGGATGTTTCTTCGGCATGTTTATTATTTCTTCGTATTTCTGTTTGTTTCTAGCTATGTCGTCGTTGTTGCATGAACGAAGGCTAATATACTTTTTGTTTTTGGATATAAGGTTACAAGTTCCTAGCCATACGTATAGCCATATGTATAGCCATACGTATAGCCATATGTATAGCCATATGTCACCGTGATTTATCATTTTCCTGGCAATGTTATTTATGAGCCAATTCTTACCGTCTTCGATCTTGGATCCACTGTTTGATATCCAAATGATGTCCTTCTCAGCTAGATCTGTTGAGATTTTTTTCTAAGTACCTCCCTTTGCTATCTCTCAGAGTTATAGGCTGATATCGTCTATTTCCATTTACAACTATTTTAGGTTTGTTTATGAATTTTTCAAGTTTACTCTCTGACATTTCTTTGCTGTTTCTAATGTTTAGATAGGGCGATGTTTTATAGATTTAGGATTCCACTTGATTTGGTGTGTAAGGAAGATGGCGTCTTTTAGTCCATTTTAGTAGCAATTTGTACAAGAAGGATTTTGGGCTGGGTGACCGACTTACCAAGCGTTGCCAACATACTATGCGATTTTAATTTAACACGAGTCAAACTGAGTATGATCATATATTATGAAAGTCGAAATATACTAGAATATTCAAGAAATTTGAGTTTTTTCTCTGCTCTTTCGAATTTTGCGTCCTTCTTCTTGCGCTTGCGCTCTGGTTTACAACCACCTTATAATGTGATCTAATTCGGAAGCCGCCGCATCATGGACACTGATGGAGGGCGAATTAAATAAATTTGACGAGTAACTTTACAAATGTGCATTCAAGTCTGCTAAAGTTAGTATTTGCTGAAATCGTTTTCTTTTGGGGTCTCCCTTCATAGTATTTGTTTGATTAAACTGAGCGGGTTATAGTTGTATTTATGGAATACCCACTTTATTTACGAAGTATTTTCTTTTATTTTGATATCTCCGAGATTTTAAGCAACAAAAAATGTTTTTAATGCAAAGTTAGTAACTTCAGCCATACGAGAAAAATACAGATTTTGTTTTACATGCCCTTATTTTTGAAATTATACCGAATTATAGGGTATACAACTTTAATGTGCTCAGGTGAGCGATATAAGTTCATTTGAGCCTTTTTCTTCTTTTAGTGTAATCACTTCATCTGTGTTCATCAGTCATTTGGAGTTAATTTTCAGGAAAATGATTTTCTTAATTTTTTGCTAAACTTGATAAACTTCTTTAAAATTAAATACAAGATTTCGATGAAATTGGTAAGTATGATTAGCACTTAAATTTCCCTCAAGTGGTGCAGATTTTTTTTGCAAAATCCATCAAGGAATGGATCAAAGGGTGGGAAATATAAGCCTAAGAGGGTATGGTCCTTTGACATATTTCTTCCTCAGATTAGCTGTATAGATCATCAAATACACTGAATACATTGGAGTGATCAAGAGGGTGTTTTAAGAAGTTGTTTTTCTTGGTTCCATTCCACATTTAAATTTATGACATTTATAATTTTACCTCTGCACCGCCTTTTTAATTCACGTAACAAAGTAGTACCTTCTTTAAAGTACTTAAAGTAGTCAAAGTTCTTGCAAAACCGACTTTGTTATCCTTGTTATTGAAATTTCACTGCACAGAAATAGATTTAAGCGGAGGTCTGCTTAACTTAAATTATCAATATACATGTATTGGCCTAAAACACTTATTATTCTGTCGCGTATTGTGTATGTTAAAATATTCATTCGCCGTAATGACGCAAGCCGATTGTGTATTATAATCGCAATTCATGGGAATTTTTCCAAATATGGGGAAGACCACGTGACATATTGCCTTATTTGGAGAAATCGTAGTAGAACGCATGTAACCCACGTGATCAAGGCCTAATTTGACATATCTTTATATTCGAGGAATAACTTGTTTTGCGCAGTTGTGAATTTTCCCGCTAAAATTTCTAAAGCCACGCCTCATTTTTCCTTATAAGGGAAGTAGCATGTGTATATATCACATGGTCTTCCCGATATCTGGAAAAGTTCCCACGACGGCATAAAAAAAATGGCAGTCGAGAAAGTTTTCGAATCGCCTACAAAATTTAATGCGGATGGCAGCATGGATTAAGACAGAATTTTAGATTGAATGTATGGAAAATAAATTAAGTAGAACTCATATGTAAAGATTTTTTTCCAAATCAACCGACAAAGTGCGATTATGATTCACAATCGGCTTGCGTAATGACGGCGAATGACATGGCGTTGTAGCCCTTGCACGTGCACATACAATAAACGATCGAATAATAACTAGTGTGTTAAGACGATATTTAGAAGCTGTTGGCTCTAGTGTCAGTGTTAGAAGCGTAGACAAAAACTGTAACCTAGACCATATCTTGAAACAAATTAAGCATAAGGCTTCCATCTTTTGCAGACAATGGTAACAATTTGTCCATTTCTATCTTTTGTAAAAAGAAAATGGCAATGGTGTTCGATTGATTTTACATGTACATTCTTTGTGATAAGACATTTGACATATTTCTGCAGGAATGACGTAAAGAACAATCAAAGGCCTCAAAAGTCCTGAGAGTCGGCTTTGCTGATTTTAAGTATGTAATCATTTTACCATTTTAGTGGCGGATTCAGGATTTCAGGGAAAGGGGGGGGGCAAAAATTAGGTCTTTGTTGCAACTACATCGTCATTATACATATGTACAAAATGCTAATAAAATTTGCTCTCTTCATACTATCTTACGGCAAAGAGTTTGCAATTGCTTGTATCCGAAATGAACGTGCAATCGACAACTTCATGGCAACAAGTTTTACTGCATTGTTGTCACGAGTCGAAGCTGAGCCAAGGAACGACATTCCTTCAAGTGGGACATTAAATAACCATCTTATTCACGATTCTCATAATGTTTTAATATCATTTATATTTAGAAACATACAACATTTACCTAAATATTTATATTGCATTTTCATTATCAGAGGAAATGCGGGAAGATCGATCTTTAAATTTGTCATATATGTGAAAAAGAACTGAAGTTCCAGAACATGTTTGGGAAAACTTTAATTGAAATATCTCGATAAAAACAAGCGATTCAAGATCAAGACAAATGCTTTGTCCGGAGAATTACACAATCGAGTACATCCCACGGTGTCGGTGGTAAACACATCGTAAAGTAGTCACAACTACATATTATTACGCGAAATTTGAAAAACATTATTGCAAATCCTTTTTCGAGTTATTGAAACTAGTTTATGTTTAGCTTAAATTAACTGAGTTACATTGTGCTGATCAAGAATTTTTAAGACAACATCAGTAATTTTTCGGCACTTTATTTTTCAGCGGCGTAGTAAGCTCTATATCGGTAGTGAAAGTTATAACCCCTGAAAAGAAAGTGATTGCAATGAGTGCGGCTTCACCGAAGCCGACTCAATAAAATGTTATAATGATGTCATAATTAATACCACTTACAACCCTTGACTTGCTCGTGACAACGGACCCCATCAAGAAACTGTTTACCATACATCTTACTTTATGACAAAGCCCCATCGGAGAGCTATGTTGCCCACTGACAACTTTTATTCACATTTTGATTTTATACGATATATGGGCGTTGGTGCTTAAGCTTTTATCTTTACTCTATTCCAAAAATTATCGGAATTCATCAGAAGTGATGAACACAACTGGTCAATTTCTGCTACTTTTGACAGCTTTAAATCAAATTTAGCTCGACGCCTTTGTGGCTTTTCAAGCCTTTGATTTACTTTTTGTAGGGGTCACTTTTGCCTATTTTGAAGTAATTTCATAGATTTACTCCTTGTAGGTTGTTTATAATGTATTAATTTTATTATTTGTTTAATGATTTTATTGTAATAATGTAATTTGAAAGAAATGCAATTTTTGCGAATTTTGATGTTCTTTTCAACTTTTGTCACACATTTTTATACACATGTCTGTGACAGATATATAATGGTATACAATTGTCTGTACGTCATTGACATGTTGCACTGCATCTTGAGAATACTTGTTGTAAATTACTTCAAACTTCGTACAGTTGTTGTTGTGACAGCCTCACAATCTTAACCAATTTTAACCTACAAAAATTCCTACTTCATGAAATGCAATATACCAATAAATATACTGAGTTAAGATCACAAATTTACTCTTATATATGAAAGGTTGTATCATGTGCTTATGACAAAGTTGTTTATTGATAAAAGTCAGTCCTGGCATGCTGAAGGTAAATGGTTTGAACCCTGCTGGAGGCAAAACTTTTTTCATTCTGTTTTATACCAAAAGAAGTTTTTAAGTGTTTTGCAAAACTCAGTAAGTCATAATAGAAAACAAATATGACTGACTTGGTCTTTTTTCACAGATTTTTGTCATATTCTTGATTTATTTGATAGATTAAAGAAGACATATAACATTTATTTGCCAACTTTTATAAGAAAATATTTAAGTTTAGTTTTGTTGTTTTTTATGACTTTTCCCAATTTTGATATAAGCCAGTTCTGACATGCTGAAGGGGAGTGGTTCAAACCCTACTGAAGGCAAATTATTGTTTTGTTCATTTTACACTAAAACAATATAAATTGTAATATTGTAATAATTGTTATATTAGGTGTATTCAAGGGGAAAAAAGAATTCAGACCTAACTTTTTCACAGATTTTGTATCATTGTCTTGATTTAATTAATGTAGAGAAGCAAATTTAAAGTCTGTCACTTGTAAAACTCAATAAGCAAGAGAGTACATGTATATGCATCTTTGAATTTCTTCAAGCAGACAGTTGTTTGTGAAGAGTAAATTGTGCTCAGGTGAGTGGTATTGTTGGCCTCTTATTCAGTTTACTGGTTATTTCAGTCAGATACCTCTCAATTTGTATATTTTTGAAAGCTTTGAAAGTCCATATGAGCTATGCGAATTGATGTTTGTATTTTGTACTGTATGCAAGATATTATTTAATACTGCATAAATTGAGAATAAAGAGTGAGATTTGCTTTACCTTAGTTGCTGTATCCTTAGCTATGGTAGACATGACACCACACAGTAGTAAGTGGGTCCTGGATAATCTTCATCTTAAAAATATCTGGTTCCAAATTCTCTCAGTGGATGATCCTGAAAAACCTTTATCCGTGGAAATTTTCTACAAGAAGGTAATAATCTTTAAACATTTGATGTCTTGACTTATGATTCTCTTATATTAATTTTATGTTTCAATTTTGCTTTACATCACACCACCACCATTATTTGTCACTTACCAGCTCACCAAAGAAGACTTTAATTTATCTCTCCTTTAGTTTGGCGGTCTGTCAGTCTGTCTATCGCTGATACGTTTTACTTCGTAAATCAGCCCTTTGGGATGGATTTCCCTAAAAACAAATTGGACTAATCTTCCTTGTGACCGAAGGTCCTATCTCTTCTTACAAGGTCACAATCTAAATGTATTCCATGTTCCATACACTCTGTAATTCAGCCGTTTATGAATAGATTTCCATCAGATATTGCACAAATTTTTACAACATAAAGGTATATCATGATATTGACCATAGGTTATTATACCCCCAGCACAGGAATGTCCGTCTGTCTGTCCGTCCGTACATCCGTCCGAAATCATGTCCACTGCATAACTTTTGTACTGTAGGACTAAGGATGATCAAACCTGGCATGTGGATGCATCATAGGAAGGGGATGTGTCATGTACCAAAATTAGGTCACTTTGACCTTGACCTTGGCTTTGGACCTCTTTGATAGTAAAACCTGGGCCACTTCGTGTCCGGAGCATAACTTTTATAACATAGCACCTAGGTTTATCAAACCTTACATGTGAATGCATCATGGGGAGGGGATGTGTCATGTACCAAAAGCAGGTCACTGTGACCTTGACTTTGACCTCTATGATAGTAAATAGCACCTAGGATTATTATACCTGTTTTTTACATGCATCATGGGAGGGCAATGTGTTGTGTACCAAAATTAGGTCACTGTGACCTTGACCTCTGTGATGGTAAACCCTTGTTTATCTCAAAAATAGTTCAGATCCTCACCTCTAAACTATATATTTTCTGATTCCTCATGACAAGACGAATTGTACCGCATAAGTCGGGGATCCCCAGGGTCATTCCCCACCCCTCATTTCAGGAATCTTCAATTATCTCAAAACTAGTTCAGATCCCCACCCTTAAATCACATATTTTCTTATTCCTCATGACAAAACAAATTGTATTGTGAAATTTGGAGTTCCTAGGTTCATTCCTCATCCTCTTCATTTCAGGAATCTTCAATTATCGCAAAAATAGTTAAGATCACCACCCCTAAACCTTATATTTTCGAACCTGGTATGTGGATGTGGATACATTGTGGGAAAGCGATATTTCATGTACCAAAACTAGGTCACTGTGACCTTTACTTTGAACTTTAACCTCTATGATAGTAAATCCATGTACAGTAGCATCTCAACACGATTGTTTTGCTGACCTAAGCATTGGACTTACAAGCTGGAAGTGGATAAAATTTGAAGCAAGAACCACAATGCAATAGCTATACTTTCTTGTGCTGATAATGTATGTACTAATTGGTTTCCTTATTATAAACAATAGTTTTATTTAAGATTTAATTGAAAGAATCAAATTAGTGTAGTACAATGTATTCGGTCAAAAGCAATACATTATAGATATTTTATTGCATTTAATAATACAATGTAAATATCATGATACATGGTCAGAAAAAAAGATAGAAAAAAAAAGATAAGAAAAAATCATCCACCTGCCGACCCTATTTTAAATTGCAAGGTAATGTAAAATAAATGAAAAAAAGAATTCTCTATTATATGTTGAATTTTTCCCATTTCCCCCCAATTTGTTGATAAAATTCCCAATTTCAAGGGACCCAGGACCTGTACTAAAAAGTGCTGTGACAGCCTTTTAACCATAACTTTTGAACCAAAAAAGATGGGGCCTTCATATTACATACATGTATTCCTTGTAGCAAGACCTTTTTGTCAGTACTAAATTTTTGACCTCATGACCTTTACCTTGGTCTTTGCCCTACTTTTAATTTTGTTGCCACAGGGGGATTTGTCCTGTTAGGATAGTTCTAGTTTTTTAGCTCTACTGGTCTCGACCAGTCGAGCTCATGCGATGGTCCTTCGTCCGTTGTCCGGACGTCCGTCCGTAAACAATTTATTTGTTCCCTCTTCTTCTCTGAAGGTATATGTCCCAGAGACTTAATTATGGTTTCATCTTATTCGATTGGTGGTCTAGTTGTGCATGTGCAATTTTGGTCCAGTTCGGACCCCCTGAGGTCCCACAAAGGGGCGTGGTTCCAAAATCTTGTTCCATCTTCTTCTCTAAAGGTATTTGCCTTAGAGACTTAATTATTGTCTCATCTTGTAAAGTAGATGGTCTAGTTATGCATGTGCCATTTTGGTCCGGTCCGGACCACTTGGGGTCCTAACAAAGGGAAGTGGTCCCAAAATTTTGTTCCCTCTTCTTCTCTGAAGGTATATGTTTCAGAGAGCTGATTAGGGTCTGATCTTGCTGGGTAGGCGGTTTAGTTGTGCATGTGCAATTTTGGTCCAGTTCGGACCCCTTGGGGTCCCACAAAGGGTGTGGTCCCAAAATTGGGTTATGTCTTCTACTATAAAGGTATATGTTCCCGGGACCCAATAACATTCTCATCTTGTTTGGTATGTGGTTTAGTGGTACATGTGCAATTTTGGTGCAGTTCGGACCCCCTGGGTCCCACAAAAGGGGTGTGGTCCCAAGATGTTCCCTCTTCTTCTCTAACTATATATGTCCCACAGACTAAATTATAGTCTAATCCAGTTTGATAGGATGTCTAGTTGTACATGTGCAATTTTGGTCCAGTCTGGACCACTTTGGACCCCCACAAAGGGGTGTGGTCCCAAGATTCTGTGCCTTCTTTTTCTCTGAGGGTATAAATCCCAGAGACCTCTTTGTGGTTTCTTCTTGTTTGGATGGTCTAGTTGTGCATGTGCAATTTTTGGTCTAGTCTGGACCCCTGGGGCCCCTCAAAGGGCGTGAGTTACCCATACAGAAATGACCCCAATTGTTATTCTTACTACAGTGTACTGTAATTTGAAAGGGGGGTTATAGCTTTGTAGACATATGTGCAACACCTCAACATTTGTATTTCATGTATGTATTTTTATCTTTCAACTATCTTCAATTTCCTCTCTTAATTATTTCCTGTATGGTTGACTTAAGATTGCAGTGTTTGTATGCTAGTCAGAATTGATTTTGGGCGAGTTGTCTTCTAATGTTTATATAACAGCGGCCATTTTAAATAAATTATTGAGAAAAGATCATAGTCCTAGAAAAGAAATAAGAGGAGAAAAACAAAAAGTTTTTATCAATAATGGTTGACCGAAATTATTTAATGCCCAGTAGTAGGCCGTGAATATATCATTTATAAAATAATTATAGTAAGGAAACGGCAATGTATGAAGGAAAAAAGTCACAACCAGTGATTTCCTCCAACATTTACAGTTTCATTTAACTAGGAATAACCAAAATATTGCAAGTAAACGATGTTCACAGTATCCAAAAGTACGGAGGGAATCTGGTTTTTTTTTTTAATAAACCATGTTCTTCGTGGTTATAGATATGCTGAACCAAGGAGCACGTAACTCTTCTATCTGCACCACGGTTCAGCGCTTACACTTTGCTATGAATTAATCATTGTCACTAGATAAGAATGGAACAGTGTGAATAAAACCACCAAAAAGATAAATTGTGTATATTTGTAATAAAATAAACACATTAGCCTACAGTGCGTTTATTATACTATGTCAAGTAATCTCCAGAATTTCCTCTGACTCATGAACTTTATGATGGCCCTATATATATATATATATATATATATATATATATAGCACCATGTGATAAAAATTTTTACGACACTTTTACAACCAGATATTGGCAAAAAAGAAAACAGACAAAAGACATTATTAAACTTATAACAGTGCCGTAAACTTCTCTTGAAATAGTATGAAGTCATTTCTCTAAAGCATTGATGGGCAATGAAAAAAAAAATGGGATAATAATTCATATATAAATGTATATATGGCTAGCAAAAAAAAATTAAGCTAGTCGGAAGCTTGCATACTTGCAGGTTTGCATACTTTGTTTCTACACTTAAACCGACATTGGAAAATATCGAAAAGGGGGGGGGGGGGTGTTACAAAAATACTTCATCCCATCCCCTGTTTTGAAAAAAGAGGGGATGGGGCACATGCCCCTTTTACTACCAGAAGAAAAACTAGCTTTTACTGCTTTGTTTCCACACTTTAACTGATATTCTAACTACTTGATGATGAAAAATCTTAAAGATTAAAGGGGGCGGAACATACCCCCCCCCCCCCCTTGATTTGAAAGAGGGGCACATTCCCCCGCTGCTGCCCCACCCTTTTAAAAGATAATAAGAGGAAACCAGTAGAGCTTCAGTCTCGACAGAGACTTCTGGTTTTGTTTCAAAATCATCTGCTAAACATGGCCCATGTTCCACTCTGTTTCCATTGAGGTTTGCATAAATCTTCCTAATGACCCAAAATAAGTTATGACCTTGACACAAGGTCATTGTCAAGGTCATACCTGGGTCTTTTTATTTGGAGGTCACCAGCTAAACATGACTTGTGTCCATTCCAATCTGTATTTCAGCCTTAAGTGGATTGATTTCCATTTAAGTTTGCATCATTGTGTCTCAAAGTTGTGTCATGACCTTGACCAGAGGTTATATCTCTTATGTCAAGGTCATCAGCTCAGCACTGCAATATTCCATTCTGCTGTATAATTTAGTTATCTGTGGATGGATTATCATGAAAATTTGACCCAAGACTGCTATATTCAGGGGATCACCGAATTGTTGCCTAGAACCAAAAGGTATGTCATGACCTTGAACCAAGGTCATATCTGCAAGATCAAAATCACAATGCATATGATGGGTAAATCTTTGTATAGGCCATATTTTTTTCACCCCTTGATTGGATATAAATAATTTTTCCCAGAATTGTTGCCCAGGACTCAGGGGTGTGTTATCACCTTGAACCAAGGCCATATCTGCAAGGTCAAGGTCACAAAGCATAAGATGGGTACATTTTTGTCCTCCGGGACATAACTTTGTGAACTTTGCATGGATTTGAATATTTTACAAAATTGTTGTCCAGGACCCACGGTGTGTCATGACCTTGAACCAATGTTATATCTGCAAGGGCAAGGCCACATGATTGGTAAATCTTTGTGCGGGCCATGCTTTTATACACCCACATTTAAAAATGTGGGCGTAATACGCTATACCGCTGTTGTCTGTCTGTCCGTCCGTCCATCCTTGTCCAGCTTATCCTCCTTAACTAAATGGGGAACAAAAGTTTTGATGGTGTCATATGAAAGGGTATGGCTTGTAGTTGTGCATGTGGGTTTCAAAGTTGGGGTCAGGCCCCTGGGGTGGGGGAAAATGGGCGGGGTCGGAAAAGCTTGTCCGGGCTTCTCCTCCTTAACTAAAGGGGGACAAAAGATTTGATGATGTCATATGAAAGGATGTGGCTTGTAATTGTGCATGTGGGTTTCAAAGTTGGGGTCAGGCTCCTGGGGTGGGGGAAAATGGGCGGTTTGGGAAAAGCTTGTCCGGGCTTCTCCTCCTTAACTAAAGGGGAACAAAAGTTTTGATGGTGTCACCTGAAAGGATGTGGCTTGTAGTTGTACATGTGGGTTTCAAAGTTGGGGTCAGGCCCCTGGGGTGGGGGAAAATGGGTTGGTTGGGGAAAGCTCTTCCGGGCTTCTCCTCCTTAACTAAGGGGAACAAAAGTTTTGATGGTGTCACATGAAAGGATGTGGTTTGTATTTGTGCATGTGGGTTTCAAAGTTGGGGTCAGGCCCCTGGGGTGGGGGAAAATGGGTGGGTTTGGAAAGGTTTTCCGGGCTTCTCCTCCTTAACTAAGGGGAACAAAAGTTTTGATGGTGTCACATGAAAGGATGTGGCTTGTAGTTGTGCATGTGGGTTTCAAAGTTGGCGTCAGGCCCCTGGGATAGGGGAAATTGGGTGGGGTTGGAAAAGCTTGTCCCGGCTTCTCCTCCTTAACTAAAGTGGAACAAAAGTTTTGATGGTATCATATGAAAGGATGTGGCTTGTAGTTGTGCATGTGGGTTTCAAAGTTGGGGTCAGGCCCCTGGGGTGGGGGAAAATGGGTGGGGTCGGAAAAGCTTGTCCAGGCTTTTTCTCCTTAACTAAAGGGGGAACAAAACTTTTGATGGTGTCATATGAAAGGATGTGGTTTGTATTTGTGCATGTGGGTTTCAAAGTTAGGGTCAGGCCCCTCGGGTGGGGGAAAATGGGCAGGGTCCGAAAGGTTTTCCAGGCTTCTACTCCTTATCTGAAGGGGGAACAAAACTTTTGATGGTGTCATATGAAAGGATGTGGCTTGTAGACCACATTAAAACATGATGTGGGCGTATAATGCACCCGTTAGTGGTGCCCTATTTTTATCCCTTGCTTGGATATGAATAATATTTTATGGAATTTTTGCCAAGGACCCAAGGTTGAGTCAAGGTGAAGGTCACAGTGCATAACATTGGTAATTCTTTGACAAGGCTACAACTTTTTACCCTTTGCATGGATTTTAATAATATTTACAGGGTTGTTTCAGTGGACACAAGGGGGTGTCATGACCCTGAACCAAAGTCATATCTGCAAGGTGAAGATCACACTGTTTATGTAAACTATGATAAATCCTTGTTAAAGCTTTAACATTGTGTTGCCTGCATTGATTTGAATAATATTTCACAGAATTGTTGTCCACTGGCAGGTTCCATAGGTGTGACTTTGAACCAAGGTTAAATTTTATGATTAACATTTTCTAACAAGTTTTGCCTCTTAATGCCGTCCGTTATCATCCATATACCGTATGAAAGAGACTCTATGCATTCTATTCAAACCTCTAAACAATTAGACCTCATTGATAAGTTCAATGACACCTCTAGATATCTTGATGATATAACCCTGAGTTTGAAAACTTTATTACTGACATTTATCCATCTGAATTTCAATTAAACAAAGCCAATACTTCCGACCAGGAAACACCTTTTATGGACTTAAATATTAAAATTGTTAACAACAATATTTATACCAACATATATGATAAACATGACAACTTTGGATTTCCTATTGTAAATTTCCCTTATCTAGATGGTGATGTCCCCAGACTCCCATCATATGGTATATATATTAGTCAATTGGTTTGGTTCCCTATAATAGAGTCTGCACTAATGTTTTAGATTTTCACACAAAAAATTCTCAGATTACTTTTAAACTTCTTACTCAGGGTTATAGATACCATAAACTTTGAAAAACTTTTGGTAAATTTTACAAATCTTATTCAGACATTTTATCTAAATTTGGAAATGTTACTTTTCAACAATAAGTATCAGGCGGAATATCCCATCCCAATTTCTATGGTGATCTAGTGTACAAACTAAGAAGGATCAAAGATTCCGATAATTTCATATCGGCGGGTTCTAAAATTATTAAACACCTTCGACATTGACAGTATGACCCCGAAATCATCGCTAAGACCATAGTTCTTATACTGGGTCCGTCTACAACTCAATGCAGACTTTTGTTTGAGCGTTGCACGCTGACTAACAGGGCGGTAGGGACTCTATGACCGGCCTTGTCCAAACCTTTTCAGAGGAGACAAGGTCCTGATCCTCGTCCCCTCTGACTGTTAGTCGGGACTACTATTGATCAAGGATCTGAGCTAAGCATACAGACGGCCAGAGCACGGTTTACTTATGTTGATGTCCCATTACATATTTTTATAGCAACATATTATTCTATAAACTTTTCGTGTGTAATAAAATTTTTATTTCTTCTTGAGAAACCTGTTGAGCTTTGTTCTCTATATGGAGGATTATTGATAAATTTTTTAATTTGTGTCCTTTGATTGTGCTGCTTTTGCAGTGAATGGGAAGGTAGGTGTCTGTAAACCAGTTAACCACACCAATTGAATGACGTTTGTTACTTTTTGTAATGTCGTTTTTCGTTGTATATTCTATTATTATCATGTTTTGTGTGCATGTCCTTGGTGATTTTAGTCATACAGCTTTGTCTGATGTCTTCAGTTTTCTCTTTTACAAATATATATCATTACTTAGGACAAAATTAATTGTACTGAAATGTATAGGTTTCCTGATGATAGATTAAAAGCATAATAATAAATGCAAATTTTCAGGCACATGGATTTGGTGGAAAGGACAGTAAGGCTCAAGTGAGATATTGTAATCACTCCTTGTCTATTGTCCGTCTGTCCATCTGGCATAAACTGTTTAGGGGTAGATCCTTAACAGGCAATGAAGATCTATAAGGATGCCTTTTTTTCTGTGAGGAGGAACTTCTGATAAGTCTGAGCCAAGTCTCAAGTGAGCAATTGTTTTAGCATGTCGTCCACCGTTCATCGTCATATACTTTTCACACTTTCGACTTTTCTTCAGAACCACTGCAAGGATGTTGATGAAACTTCATAGGCATGCAGTACTCATAGTTCCCTACAAGTGTTGTAGTTTTAGTCTGGATCCATTCATTGGTGGCACCATCATGGACAACAGTACATAAAGGTCTCATGGTGTACCCTCCTTTGGCAAACTTCCTCACACCGGCTGCTTACAGAGACAAGCTGAATGCATAGGAATGATCTTTAGGGATGTGTTAAAAAGTGCTGTTGTTTTTGTTTCTATTACAAAATCAAATTTTTTATGTTTTATTTAAAAAGTGCAATTTTTGTCCTTTAGGTGATAATGATGCTTTAATTTGGTGTCTTTGAATCATACTTATGATAAAGAATGTTACTCTAAAAGAATTTTGTTAATGTGTAAATTTTTGGATTTTTTTGCCCTCCACAAACAGAGTTTTGGGGTGTATATAGGAATCACCCTGGGCATCTGTCTGTCTATCCATCTGCCTGTCTGTTTGTCCATGAATTTTGTCCAGCTCAGAACTTCTTTTTATTTTGGACCGAAATAGCATTTTACACAATTGTTGTCCATGACTCCAGGGTGTGTCATAACCTTGAACCAAGGTCATATCTACAAGGTCAAGGTCACAAGTGCACACTTAGCCAGAATTCTTGTCTGGGCCATAACCACTTCCGTTTCATTGCAGGGAGATTGTATTTCATGCATTAGTGGTCCATGACCAAGGAATGTGTCATGACCTTGAACCAAGATCATATCGTCAAGGTCACAATGCAACCATAGCCAGAATTTTTGTATTTACACACAGGGGTGTGTCATGACCTTGAAGCAAGGTCATGTCTACAAGGTCAAGGTCACAGTGCATCCTTAACCAGAATTCCTGTCCGGGCCATAACTTATGTTACATTGGAGGGAAAGCACATATTTTGCACAATTGTTGTCCATGACCAAAGGGCGTGTCATGACCTTGAACCAATATATTTTAAAGGTTAAGGTCAAAGTGCTTGAAAAAAAAAACCCAGAATTACTCTTTGGGTCATACTTCTTCTCTATAAATTGGAGGGAGATTATATTTCGCACAAGTTTTGTCCATGACACAAGGGTGTGCCATAGTCTTGAAGTGAACCAAGGTCATGTGTCATGACCTTGAAGCAAGGTCATGTCTACAAGGTCAAGGTCACAGTGCATCCTTAACCAGAATTCCTGTCCGGGCCATAACTTATGTTACATTGGAGGGAAAGTACATATTTTGCACAATTGTTGTCCATGACCAAAAGGCGTGTCATGACCTTGAACCAATATATTTTAAAGGTTAAGGTCAAAGTGCTTGAAAAAAAAAACCCAGAATTACTCTTTGGGTCATACTTCTTCTCTATAAATTGGAGGGAGATGATATTTCGCACAAGTTTTGTCCATGACACAAGGGTGTGCCATAGTCTTGAAGTGAACCAAGGTCATATCTTCAAGGTCCAGGTCAGAGTTCACAAGAAACCAGAATTCCAATTCAGGGCATAGCTTCTTCCATTCTTCCATGTACATTGGAGGGAGCTTATATTTCACACAATTTGTTGTCCATTACCAAAGGATGTGTCATGACCTTAAACCAAAGTCATATCTACACGGTCAATGTCAGAGTGTACACATACCAGAATTCTTGTTTTCATTGATTATACCTCAAAATGTACAAGTGGGACATCCATTACACCAGGGACGTACATATCTAAATATATACGTCCCTGATTACACTTACAACAGTGATGTATCCTGGAACAAATTATTGCATGTTTCAATTTTGTTTGTTTGGGTTTTTTTTTTTTTTTTTTTGGGGGGGGGGGGGGTGCTGTTATGATAGCTCTAGTTTATGCATTTCGGTGACACGAAGTATTACTGTTATTATCGGCGATCTGGGCGCCGCCATATTGAATTCTTGGGATTGACGTGCATTCCTACACTAAGGAAATAGGTCTATGGCGATGTGCATTAAATATGCATATATTCATAAAAAAAATTATACTGTTTGTATGCTAAGAACTGCATATTCATCAAATTATTTAGGAAGATGTACGGAAAGTTTATACCAAAGCTGAACAAACACGATGATTTTTAGACTTACTGGCATGTAACTAATGTTTTCATTCAGTCGTTGATTACTACGCACTGATGGAACATTTTCGGGCCTTTCCAACGGCCGTTGCCAATCTCAATAACATGTTTTAATTGATTTAAGAGGTACAACAGACTGTATAAGTTAAATTTATTCCTTTCCGCATTGTAAACATTCTACGTAAGCTTCACCAGAGCTAGGTGTTAACGTAACCTACATATGCAGCCTACGTTTTCCCAATTAGCATATATTGTCGTGCAATAATCTTTCAGTTCAAAAATTCGACGCGTTAAATATTTATAATTTGTTTCACATATAATCGTTAAAATTACAATAAAGACATTACGTGGAGTAAAAATTAAAGTTTATTTTGTAGATAATATGCAGTTTATGTTAGATTTCTTTGAATTCGCTTGTTTCCTCTTAACATTTATGTATCCGAAGGAACACCCTCATCTTATTACAATTCCCTCCTAATTACAAACATGGAGTCACCATGTCTTCTCTGCATGCTATGGACGCTGCATGTGGTATAATTTTTCGGCCTACGTGACATAGTTAGCTTTTTAGGGTACCTCAATTCTGGACAAGCTACAAGTACCAATTAAACTTACACTAACTAATTATTCATCTTGGGATGCAGACTTGAAAACATTTTTCAAGCTGTACCTGACATACTTTTTCCGTTTGAGTCATTTTGGTATCCTGTGTGGAGCACAAATATCTCAGTTATGGACAGTACAGGTACCGAACTTGCACCGATGATTCATCTTTGGGATGCACACTAGAGTACCTGGTGCGGTTGCTTCATGTGACGTTTTTTCCACTTGAGTAATTTGGTTAACCTGTTAAGGGTACCTCGGTTTGCGACAAAGTAGTAAAAATAAAAGACTTCTGACTCGGCCGTATGCCAAGTCACCTTGAATAAACAGTGTGTGAAAAACCCCAAACTTGCGCTAATGGTTCATCTTGGGATGCAGACTTCCATGCATGCTTCGTATAATTATTCACACTTCAATTTTGTTTCATTAAAAAACTTGATTGAAATAGCTCAATAATGATTCAAGAGTCATTTTGAATTTGTTCCGTTAATTCTAAGAATGAAACTAGTCCTGAATTAATACTATTGATAACACTAATTGCTCTTCATCTTCATATGAGTGTCACTCAGGACCTGCAGTACTTTGATTTAAGACTGTAAAAAACAAAGGGAGGTGGGGGGACTTCTTCAAAACCACTTGATTA
Source organism: Pteria penguin (assembly GCA_035048485.1). Lineage (NCBI taxonomy): Eukaryota > Metazoa > Mollusca > Bivalvia > Pterioida > Pteriidae > Pteria > Pteria penguin. Next base: position 59,264,773 of record CM068582.1, read on the forward strand.
GTTTTTATGAAACTTGGGAGGAAAAATGAAGTACTCATGGTCCCCAACAAGTGTTATTGTTTTTTGTCCGGATCATCACCAGTTGGTGCCACCACAGAGAAAAGTAGGTCACAGAGAGTAGAGTATCCTCTTTGACGAACTGTGAAAGAATTTTATCAAAAGGGGGAGGGGGTATTTTTTCCACAATTTCAACTTCTGCTTCAGAACCACTTGAAGAATTTTGATGAAACTTGGTGGGAATGAAGTACTCATGGTCACTAGCAAGTGTTGATGTTTTTCATTCAGATCTGTTTACATGTTTTAGAACATTCATTTGCTGCAAATTATTATTGATTTAAGGGTTATGAATTTTAATTTCGCCTGTATAAACAATCGCTTAATGTTGATGATGATTCAAATTTACTCTCAGTATTCAGTACAAAATGTAGTCACAACACAATAAACACCAAGGAAAATATATATTTAAATGCAAATTTTTCAAGCTCTCAGTTGAACAAGTAAATGGTGTTCAGGTGAGCGTAATAGGATCACTGGGGCCTCTTGTTTTATCATGTGTTTAAGGTGATCAGATGCGCGATATAGGCCTTCCTGGGTCACTTGTTGAATTCTTTTGCAAAATATGCTCAAGGGTAGATCCAGGGTAGAATACCCTCCTCAGTGAAGAGAAATTTCAAATAATCTGCACAAGATGAAATACTTGCGGTATCACAGAAGGATGTGGCAATGTCTTGGGTAGATTCTGAAGTGAAGTTTTAACATAAGACAGTTTTGATATTTTCTAATTTTATTAAGTGTTGAAGATGCTAAGGTGAGTGATATAGGCCTTGTCTATCCTCTTGTTAAAGGTAAAGAAAGGGAAGAAGGATGTGCCGCAAATTGTTTATTTCATTAAAGATAATGGACTTTGGTCTTCAAAACTAATTGAAGTATTTCAATGAAATCGGTAGGGATGTAGAACCCATGGCCCTCTACAAGTAGGCATTTTTAACCAAATCCTTCAAAGGGTGGATGCAAGACGTAGCAGCATAAGCCCAAGAGGCTTGCTCAGTATTTCATCATTAATTATTTCGATATTTCCACTGATTTGAACACTTCTGTACATACGGGATTCATTACTAACAGATACATACTATTTTAAGAGATTTAAGCTCGCATCATCCAAATATCAAGTCTTTTCAAGGGAAGTCCATGCGGAGGTATTTGTTCCTACGCAGGGCCAAGTAGTTTACATAGCCATATGCTTTTATCTATATATAGAAAATAGACCTAATGCAGTAAATATAAAAGAGTCTATATTTTTTAAAAATCTTCTTCTCAGGAACCACTTACCACAATGACTCCAAATTTAATATATAGTATCCTTTTGACATGAAGTTTTAGTTAATTCAAGGGAAGCCCCTTGCTGCATTATTTGACCCTGCTTCAGATACAGACAATTTTTACATACGCTTAATTAGGAATTATCGCAGACAATAATATGCCACAATAATACAGACTGTCTATAATACTAGACAAACAATACTGAAGTTTTATGAACTCATCCTGGACAGACAGTACTGTTTCATAAAGTTTGATGACGATGATAGTTCCACACAGCTGTGATTAAATACAAAACTAACAGACAATCTCATGCCATTAATCTTGCTTGAAATAAAAATTATCTCTATTACATAAACCGAGAAACATAACATTTGAATATATATTCATATTCATGATACATATAGGGACAGGCGTGGTGTAGTGGTTAAGCGCTTAGCTTGCGGTGCCGACGATCCGGGTTTGATCCCCGGGTTGTCCCTTTATATTTAGGTTGGTAACCTCCTGCTTCCATGTTGCGATATAACTGAAAAGTTGTTGAAAGCGACGTAAAACATCAATCAACCAACCAACCAACATGATACATATATATTTGTTATTGCTTAGGAACAATTTGGCTGCGACTGTGTATATTTAGGAGAGCCAAACCCTATCTGAACTTCTGAGTTGGGGGTCCAAACAAAATGCAATAAAAATAGATAACATTACATACTGAGTCTTAATGTCAGCAGTTCTACAGTAAACTAGATGTGTCGCTACGCCACAAATGTCTCGGCTGGCAGCATTTTTTTTTCAAATGACAATTTTGAACAGCAGATGTAGTCCATGGATCATAACTCCTGTAAACATTTTTGACAGGATTCCCCTAACAATATGCACATCTACATATTGTGATCTTTGTTTATGCCAAGTTTCATTGAAATTCTTGTAGGGTTAAGGAGGAATTTCGCAGACAGTGTCTAGAAATCTAAGTCCAAAGGCCTTCCAAGAGTTAAGGATGAGTTGAGAAGACAAAGTGGTACATTGTTGTTAGTGCCATAGTTGTGACACCAGTTACTTTCGTATTTTACATTAACGTCACACTTAATCCCTTTGCAGTGTGGAGCTCTTAAAAAGTTCCCCTCGAAGGGTTTGACATAAGTGTTATTGAACCCTTTTTCCTGATGTGTTGTATGGCTGTGGCACTTTCTACACAATGTTTGTTCGTATTCATGTATGTATGAGGTGCTGAAATATGTTTGTTTCGTCTGTATTTAAAGACACCTGGTCTCACCGCTGAATTTCAGGTGTCCGTGAATGTTCACTGTGGTACATTGTTGTTAGTGCCATAGTCATGTGACACCAGTTACTTTCGTATTTTTGCGTCACTACATGTATGTTTAAGAGGTTGGTAACCTCCTGCTTCCATGTCGCGATATAACTGAAATATTGTTGAAAGCGTCAGAAAACACCAATCAATCAACCAACCAACTTTCGTATTTTACATTACTATATATGCTTAGAAACCTTAGTCCAAATGCCGTAACTCCTCTACAAAAAGTTTTGGACAAGATTTCCATTACGATATGCACATTTACATAGTCTAAATACTGTGATCTTTGTACCTAGTTTCATTGAAATCCTCATAAGCGTATAGGGGGAGTTGCGAAGACAAATTGTATCATGATGGAAGGACGGAATGATGGCCTTATATTTTTCACACACATTTTTGTGTCACACTCTTGCTTCATTCAATATAGGAATAGAAAAGCAAGTTTACAGCTATTTGTTAGTTGTCAAAAACACAATAGGCAAGTGAGTATCAATTCAATTCAAATCAAATCAATGTATTTATAGTTTTTTAGACAGTCTGTTCTTTGTGAATGAGGAAATTGTGCTCTGATGAGCAATATAGGCCGTTTTAGACGGCTTGTTTCTTGTTCTCATTTTATATGGCTTATTATGCTTTAATTATGTGTATGTGATTTAATTTATGGAAAAATATGTTAATGAGATGAAATGCTAAAAAACATAATTATTTTTTTGTTATTTTACAGAGCTGGAGAAACTTTGAGATTTCAGTGAATGAAAAACTGGTTTCTTTAGGATTGTGCAAGATCAATTATCCTCCAGAACTGAGAGGGTTAACATCTCATCAATCCCAACTCCTGGATAAACTTTCAAAAGCACAAGCAGGAGCAGTCAAGGCTAATACTGGATTATGGCAAGACAAAAATCGTTCACAACCAAATAAATTTGTTGAAACCTTTAAATCTGGTCTCAGAATTGGATCATTGTTTATAATGATGCCAATACGTTTCATAAGGAAAATATCAAAATTTCGATGACTTATTTTATTTTATAAATGATTATTTCTGATGCTGTAAAGTGTTTAGAATTCCTACATGTATTCTAGACAGACTATTTATGAAGAATCGTGTACTGCAATGGCTAAAATGTTTACCTCAAGAACAGAAAGTTCTGGGCTTAAATCCCGTTGATTTTGTTGGTTTCCTCTCCTTTTGATTTAACAGAAAATACTGAAGCTTTTTATGTCACGTCAGACAATGGCATGTTAAAAAAATATGATCTAGGCTTTAAGCAAGCCCATTGTATAGGGTCAAGCAGAGAATACGGTCAACTTTTGTTAATCAACATACTAACAGGTGACAACACCATATAGAAATGAAGTATATACGCTTTAAGATGCGATAACTTTACTAAACGTCAGTGGTTTTTCATAAAACTTGTACAGAATGTTTAAATAACAGACAGAAAGAGCCCTTTCAGTTAAAAAAATCGTCTTTTCGTTATGGAGTTATGGAACTTTGATTTTTTTTTTTCATGGATAGAATAAGAGCCCTTTTGATTTTCAAAAAAAAAATCCATGTCGTTACGGAGTTACGGGACATTGATTTTTTTTTATGAATAGAATAATAGCAGTTTCTATGGCACACAATAACTTTAGTAACTGTGAATGGATTTCATAAGACTTATACAGAATACTCTGATGAAATAAAAGAAGATGCCTATCAAGTGTGAAAATATTCCCCCTGTCGGTACAGAGTTATTAGTCTTTGATTTTGATAGTTTTTGTAAAGTACTTAAAGTAGTAAAAGTTCTTGCAAACCCGGCTTTGTTATCCTTGTTATTGACATTTCATTGTACAGAAATAGGTTTAAGCATGGGTCTGCTTAACTTAAATTATCATTATATTACACCGAAACACTCATTATCGTTCTGTCGTTTATTGTGTGTGTTAGGTATTCATTCGCCGTAATGACGCAAGCCGTTTATGAATACACCGATCCACATTCGTCGAATGTCAAGCACTTTAGCGCAAAATACGACTATGATGACGTCACGCAAGTCGGACATTTGATTTTGACGTCATAAGCATAACAATCAAAAGTCCGCAAAACATCGGTTTCTGTGTTGAAAAGTGGATCGGTGTATTACAATCGCACTTCATGGGAATTTTCTCAAATATGGAGAAGACCACGCGACATATTGCCTTATTTGGAGAAATCGTAGTAGAACGCTTGCAACACACTTGATCAAGGCCTGATTTGTCATATAAGCGCCAATATGGAAATAGCTCGCACGATCTTCGAAATATATATACATTGTATATCAATAATATTATGTAGGTATAAATTTCAAAATTTCAGTTTTAAAAAAGAACAAATAAACTATTTCATAGATTCCTAAATCAGGGACGTATATAACCAGAGACATATGTATTATGTCTCTACAAGATTTTGCATAAAGCATTCGATGAACTTCATACACAAACCTTAAATAGTCATGGCGTATGGCTATGATTTCATCGCTCTCTTTTAAAAATCTTTTTCCATCCGATTTTTTATAACTCAAATCCAATTTCCTTTAGATATCTTTTTATACTTGTTGATGAGATTTCTGTTCCCTCCTACTCATATATCTTCCTTAATTTATCAATACTAACCTATACAGTAAAATATAATTTGAACTTTCATTATAATATATATATATATATATATATATATATATATATATATATATATATATATATATATATATATATATATATATATATATATATATATTCTCAGGGACTTTAAAAACGCCTATTTAATATCATTATAGTTTAACAGCAACTGGGGTAAATAATTGCATCAAACTTGATTTATTTCGAAAATTTCAATTACATTTGACAATATGAATGATACTATCACACGTTTCTTTTCAAAATGATTTGATTTCATCAGTTATGTATACCATGTCAAACATTTCACGTGTTTTGTTTAGTAACGAGTATGCCCCCTATTTGCTTTAACGCATGCACGCAAACTGGACCGCATGGATTGATATAAACTTCGAGTTTTTCTCATAGGAATATTATTACAATTTTCTTGGAGAGCACGTGCCAACTCATCCGCAGTTCTTGGTTGACGGTGACGTTTACGTAAGCGTCTCCCTAACTCATCCCACATGTGCTCTATAGGATTGAGGTCGGGTGAACGTGCTTGGAAATCCATTACATTAATTCCCTGGATGTTTAGAAAGTTTAAGGTGACTCTAGCCGTGTGCGGACGTGTGTTGTCTTGTTGAAACGTCAACGGATTGTTGACAGTTTGATGTGACGTTGAATTAATGGAAGGAGCTCAGGCTGTAAAACGTCATCTATGTAGCGCCTGGCGGTAAAAGTGTTTCTCAAAATAACCAGTGATGACTTGAAATGTTGATTGATGGCTCCCCAAACCATGACGCCACCGCCGCCAAATTTGTCACGCTGAATTATGCAGTTTGCGGCAAAACGTTCATTGCGTCTCCTATAAATGCGCTGTCTTCCGTCAGCCATGGACATATTGAATCTTGATTCGTCGCCGAACACTACGTCATGCCAATAACGTCGATTAGCAAGCATGTTCCGGGACCAGGTCAGACGATGTCTTCGGTGGCGAAGAGTTAGGATCAAGGCTTTCAATGGGCGACGGCATAGCAAACCTTGCTCTTTCAATCGTCGGTGTACTGTCCTGGGGTGGATTTGCCTACCGTGACGACCTATCACATCTCTTGACGTGCTTACGGCTGTCGCAAACTTGTCACGTAGATGACGCTGCCTTATGAAAACGTCTTGACGTCTTGTCGTTACGCGTGGCTGACCACTTCGAGGTCGATCCTTAACACTTCCTGTGGTCCGATACTTCCGTACAAGTCTCGTGATTGTAGACAAATGGACGTTGAAGCGTCCTACATATATCTTGATTCACGCCGGCGTCTACAAGGCCAATAACAGCATACCTCTGTTGCTCAGACAGTCTCGGCATTTCAAGCGTTAGCTTTTATGAAGCAAAGTGTGAAATCAGGATAGATAAAGGCACTAGGTACCAGTATGCGTTATTTCTGAAGAAAATGACTCAATGTAGAGCACGTGGTCGAGTACTTTTTTGAAAAGCGCACGGGTGAGCAGTATTACGTTATATATGGTTGAGTGATCACACAATATCAAGCAGATATTCAAATATACTTTTTTAAAATTTATATATTTATTTATTTGTTTATATTATAATTATAATTATTTGCAAAGTTGTACATTAATATTTGATTGAGGAATTTTTTTATTGTTATACAAAATTGAAAGGACAAACTGGTGTAAAAACGGTATAATTTACGAAAATATAGAAGTATTCGATTTCCATATAATTTGAGTAAGTAGTAAAAACGAAAATTTAGTAAAGATAGTAAAAACGAAAATTTATTTTTGAACATCGAGATTTAAACAGGTGCGCAACATTTGCCGCGCATGAATACATACATATGATCAGGTGACAAAAGTTCTTGTAACAAATCTAACATAAATATTTTGACAAACTAGAAAAAAAGAAACAAAACTTAAATTACATAATTATGTCCTTTTAACTTTATTTATTTTTTTTTAATTTAATAGTCATATGCTCACTTTAAATTACAAAACTTCAGAGTTAGAAAAGGACATATATTTTCAGCGTAAGTCCTCTGAATTTAAAAGTGTGAATCTATAAGACCACTCTAATCTTATTTTAATTTGTTTTCTTGAACATAACTATTTATATATCATTTGTCTATTACAAATTCCCTCTTTTGATAAAGAGAATGCAGTTTGTCCTTCAGGCGATCCCGGTCAAAGGTGTCAAACTTCGCATAATTTTTATTAGGCATCGAGCATGCGAAGTATGATCGAGATCCTATAGGGATCGTAAAAAATTTACCTCTTCGCCGCATTTACTGGCCAAATCTCATTCGTGAAAGAAAATAGGACTTTCTTTTGAATGCTCATATTAGATTCTAGAAATGCAATTATACTTCCTGATTTTCTTCTATTGCCTTGAAACATTTATTCGTAGAAATGTTTAATATGCAATGTGACGTAAATGACATACGTAAATATTGTGATTCATGATTAAATAATGCGAAGGTATATACAAGATTTGACCTTAACCAAGGGTCAAATTCGACGTTTATGCTTTCGGATATCCTCGACCTTTTTCATGTAAAAGGCGAGATTATTCCGAATGTTGTTTATAAACGTAGATATTGGGGCGTAAGGATACATGATGTCATGTTTTCATTAAAGATCGATTTGTGAACTGTGCTCGTAGTTATGAGTATATGCTGTAGATACAGGAATGAATTGAATTTTGAAAGTTTGAACTGCATTTGTATTATTTGTTGTTAATAAACCTCAATGGTATATACAGTCCACTCTCGTTACAACGTCACTCGAAATAACTGCATATTCAGAAATCGGCAGAAATCTGCCCGTAATAAAAGTACATGCTCTTATTTGTGTTCTTTATACCGGCGTATTCGCCTTCTGGCATCGGCAGCGCAGAACAAATGTACATTTTCACACCAATTAAAATTCTATACACCGGCAGACTACCTTAACTGCCGATCTAGGAACTATCGACAAGAGATTTCACTGCTGACCGCACCAAATATCCGGCACGCGGTTTAGTCTGTTATTTGCTTTTTTACAACGCACATGTGTTTACCTGTACATATGGCCAAGGATGTTTAGTTTAAGAACTAAACTATACTTGCCTGATATGGCTTTATTTGAAATAATAAAACACTAATTATGCAGAAACTGGAATATGTCTAGTCTACACTCGGTATTTCTACGTAAATATTTTATACATTACATACACTGTACACTGTAAACTTGGAATTTATCCTTTGTACATTACTAGAAGAGTGCGTGCTTTAAAATATTGGTTGAAATTACTAGAAACTGACAATTGTATTTTATCAAATATATATCAACAACAATTTCATTTATGTATTAATAATCCCACAAAGCGAGTTAACTGGGCTAGTCTTATTATGCATGAACTACTTTCATCTTGTTTTGGAGATGTGTGGTTATCACAAAAAGTTATTAATAAAGATTTATTTATTCAAGAATATATTCGAAGACTTCAAGACATTTATATTCAAGGAACACATGCTACTCTTAATTCTTCTAATAAATATTTTTTGTATAAACATATTGTTAATATTTCGGATATGCAATTTTACTTGAAAAAATCACTGCCGGTAACTTATCAAAAATTATTAACAAAATATAGATTATCTCTTCATGATCTTGAAATAGAAACTGGCAGGCATAGAAACATCGAAAGGTCACAGCGAAAATGTTCTCTCTGCAATATAAACGATTTGGAAGACGAATTACATTTCATTTTAAAGTGTCCCGTTTATATTGATATTAGAAAAGCATATATAAAACCATATTATTTTAAATATCCATCTATGCTGAAATTAGTTCAACTTTTTTACAAATGAAAATTACACACAAATTATTAAATTATGTAAATATTTAAAATCTGCTGAAATTTTGAGAAAGTCACTATTATAAAAATCTCTTTTACAGTACCCGGATTCATTTGACTTACATTTATTGATGTATTAATTGTTTTGTATATTCATTAATAATGTTACCTTTTTCCAATGTTTACCTTAATTTTATCTCAATTATACATATTATTTATATACTTATATTTTGTTCAATAATTACTTATATGTCTATGTTGTACCTATAGGCCAGATAGGCCTTTGGATCTTTAATAACAATAAACTATATAACATATAAATTAAACAGAATACAATAGAGTTCGGTAATGACCGTAATTATAGTTGTCTCCAAGTTTTTTATTGAAAATTTTTTATATATATAATTTTATACGAAATAGCAGCAATTCGTATATATCAGCAATTTTAAATTCGTTTAAACGGCAAAATTCAGAAATACAGACATGGCCGTTGTAACGAGAGTTACTGCACCAGAGTCGTTGATGTACTCTATAGACTTGGGATTCCAAATTTCAAGGACTTGGAAACATTTACTATGATACCCCCGCCAAGGAAGTTGGGGGGGGGGGGGGGGGGGGTTCCTATATAGGAATAACCATGTCCCTACTTATGTACCATAGGACTCAGGATGATCAAACTTGGTATGTGAATGTCTCATGGGAACGGGATGTGTCATGTACCAAAATTTGGTCACTGTGGCCTTGACCTTGGATTGTTGCCCATGACCTAAGGATGTATCATGACCTTAACCCAAGGTCAAAGGTCAAGGTCAATGTGGACTTGGTTGTTAAAATCCTGTCCGGACCATATCTTTTTACTGGACGGATGGATTTAGTGTTGCCCTTTGTCTAAGGATGTGTCATGACCTTGACCCAAGGTCATAGGTCAAAGGTGGATGTTACTGTGGACTTGATTGTTAAAATACTATCCGGGCCATATCTTTATATGGGGTTGATGGATTTAGATAATATTTCGCAGGATTGTTGCCCATCGCCCAAGGGTGTGTCATGGCCTTGACCCATGTTTATAAGTCAAGTTCAATGTTGACTTGGTTATTAAAATCGTGTCCGGGTCGTATCTTTTTATTTGGTCAATAGATTTATATCTCACAGGATTATTGCCCATGACCCAAGGGTGTGTCATGGCCTTAACCGAAGGTCAACAATCAAGGTCACGGTGTACTTGGTGTTAAAGATCCTGTCCAGGCAATATCTTGTTATTGGGTTAATAGATTTGGATAATATTTCACAGGATTGTTGTCCATGACCTAAGGGTGTGGCATAGTTCAAGGTCGCTGTTTCTTTGGTGACTAAACTCATGTCTGATTGGATTTTGGCAAGACTAAATAAGCCGGTGTGGCCTAGTGGATAAGGTGCTCGGCTCGTGATCGAGAGGTCGCGGGTTCGACTCCCGCCCGGGGCACACCGGTGTTCTGTCTTTCGGATGAGACAGTAAAAACCGAGGTCCCGTGTCACGGTAGGCGTGGCACGTAAAAGATCCCTCACTGCTTCGGGTGGGTCCGTTGCAAAGGTCTAAATTTGTATGCAATGCATCAGGCAGATGCCGTCACCATATACGTGAAATAATCGTGGAGTGACGTAAAACAATAATCAAAAAAAAAAAAAAAAGCAAGACTAAATGTTCAGCTTCCTGAATTATTGCATGTTCAACTATTTTGCCGCGTGGGGTATTTGTCCCGTTAGGACAGCTCTAGTGTTTAGCTTGCCAGGACAAATGTCCGGAGACCTACTATCATACCTTTGTTGTCACATGCATCCAGTCATAGTTAATTTAAAGAAATTAATCAACATAGTTACTCATTGTCCCACTTGTACTTTAAACGGCTTGATAATCAATTCTGCTCGATGCCTTTATGGCCTTTCGGGCCTTTGATTTATATTTTTCAATGCCTCATTGTGGATTTCTTTAACAATTGATGTACATGTAACTGTATCGATACCTTTTATATATTTTAATTTTAAGAAATATTTTCCTTAAAAAGTTATAAACATAAAAATGTGGTAAATGTTAGCGAAAAAGTCACTGGTAATGTTGTTATAACGTTTGCCCAATTACATTTCATTGCATTACCAAATAAAGTATTCCTTTTTTTTCTAATTCATCTATTAACATATACACAGTAAACATATATTACAAATAAAGATATACAATGATAATACACATGACACACATATCATAATAACATAATAAATTCAATACTACACTGTCTATAAAGAACATTAGGTCTTAAAGTTTAAATATGGATTTTTATCTGCTACTAGAGAAGTGCAAATTATTAGAAAGAGAGGGAGAGAGAGAATGAATAAATCTAATAGTCTCTTCGTGTATATCTATATTTCCATTTCCAGTTTCCATTTTTCAAAATTGATATCAAATACCTCAAGATGTTGTTTGACAACAAAACAGTGATTAACAAAATATATTTTCTTAAGCAATACTTTAACAGAGATTAATGTAGGCAAAGTCTTATTACTTTTCATTGTATTATGATATTTTATATATAATAACATTAAATCATCTATTTTTGATAATTTACCTATTCCAAGAATCACATTTTTCTTGACTAAATTTAAATCTATAGAAAATTGAAATAACCAATTCTCAATGATTTTCCAAAAGTATTGTATGTTTTCACATTCCCATAAAAGATGAGTAATTGTTTCTTGTTCTTTATTACAAAAAGTACATAGAGGACTATCATAAATTCCTATTTTGTAAGCAGACAAATTTGTTGTTAAAATGAAATGATTTATTCTATATTGAAACTAAAGGAGTTTTGTATCTTTAGTTAAATTAATGTTTCTGATAAATACTTATCCAATCTGATTGGTCAATATCATTAAAGATATTTTCCCACTCTTTTTGTGATTTGGGTGTAGCATAATTGTGTTTAATGATTTTATACATATCCTTTGATCCAGAACTATTTTCAATAATATATTTAAGTTTATCAATAATCCGTGGTCCATAAAGTTTATCAATAATCCATGGTCCATAAAGTTTAGACTTAGGTTTGAAATATTTTCTTTATAGCTGCAATTATTCCATTAAATTCCACGAAATTACTCTCTGGTATATTAAAAAATTGTTGAAATTCATCATATGTGTAGAACTGACCATTCTCTTTTAATAAATCATTTACATATATTATATTTTTTTCATACCATAATCCATACAATACACTCCCCCCCCCCTACTTTTATATTTTCATTAAACCATATTTCGCTTTGAATAAATTTCTCTTCATTATAAAATCATTATAAAAACTCTCGTATATCTTCTGCTTATCTATAAGAGTTTTCCATGCTTGTAATACATCTTTCCAAAATTGATTGGTGGTCTTATTTATACAATATTTCATATATTAGTTCCACCATGAAGTAGTAAGTTAAGTTTTATATTATGAAACAAAAGATTTTGCCATATGCATTCTTGATTAAGGATTCTTCTTATCCAAGTTGTTTTAGTGCAATTATATAAGCATTTAGGTATATCGTATTTAAACCACCCTCGCTAATTAATTTAATTATAATATTTCTTGCTGTTTCATCGGTTTTTTTTTTTTTTTTTTTTTTTTTTTTTTTTTTGCTATATGGATTGATTAAGTATAATATTGATTTCATTTAGAATATCACTTGATGGATTTGGCAAAGATAGAAATTAATGAATAAACTGTGAAACCATAAGTTATATATCCAATTGAAGTGAGTTTTCTTTTTCGCCATTGATTAATAATTGAATTTACTTTCTGTACTCTTACTCTATAATTTAATTCACAAGTAATATTCAAATCAACATCAAACTCTATCCCTAATAACTTAAACTTAGTTTCCCCCATAGACGATTCCATTCCCTACACATATTATCAGTACTGATATTTTTATTGCCTATCCAAATGAGTTGAGTTTTTTAAGGCGTCGAGCATTTGCTCGACAGTCTTTTAGCGTTCGTAAAAATTTAACTTCTGCACCTCCTTTTTAATTCACGTAACAAAGTAGTACCTTCTTTAAAGTAGTAAAAGTTCTTGCAAAACCGGCTTTGTTATCCTTGTTATTGAAAATTCATTGCACAGAAATAGGTTTAAGCATAGGTCTGCTTAACTTAAATTATCAATATATTGCCCTAAACACTTAGTATTCTGTCGCTTATTGTGTGTGTTGGATATTCATTCGCCGTAATGACGCAAGCCGATTATGAATTACAATCGCACTTCATGGGAATTTTTCCAAATATGGGGAAGACCACGTGACATATTGCCTGATTTGGAGAAATCGTAGTAGAACGCTGGTAACATTGGCGATCAAGGCCTAATTTGACATAAACACGCCAATATGGAAACCGATCGCGCAATCTTCGAAATATATATAATAATATAAATAATGTAATAATAATATATTTAGATATAAATTTCAGTTTAAAAAAGAAAAAATAAAATATTTCAAAGAATCCTAAATATAGACTGGCAATGCGTATCACAAAGATCTTAAAATATCTAGACAGATGACTACTAATTCACATCGAGGCTGACCTAGGTTCAACTGACGCGTTATCGGTTATTTTTATCTGACAGGATTTCGTTTTGTTTCATTCATTTAACCTAGAACCAACAAATGTCCTCGTAAATCACATCAGGTACTGTATACCTATGCTGTGTATGCTACTGCAGACGAATTTTAAAGTGAAAAACGAAGAACTACCGAGGGGTAAACCACATCTCATAGTCCATGGAACAAAGGGGGCAATATCGTCTTTAGTGTCATATTCAGACAAATGCGAACCCCAATAAAAATATCTACACACGGTGTGTACAGCTTCTTATCTGCCCTTACCACCTATACTATAAATAACACTTGCTGGACAGGGAATAGCCTCTACAAAATGGCAGTGGTCCCTTGTCTCTTCGCGCAGCTATAGCAAGCAAGAGCAGGTAACTACAGTCTATCTTAAACAAGCATAGCTTTTTAAAAAGCTTAGGTTGCAGTCGGAATAGCATTAAATGTTCAAGATGTTGGTCACAAAGCCAAATAGCATTATGTAAATATAAATTGTTTTGAAACCATCTTTATTTGCGAAGTTGTGAATTTTCCCGCTAAAATTTCTAAAGCCACGCCTCATTTTTGCCTTTTATGGGAAGTAGCATGTGTATATATCACATGGTCTTCCCCATAGTTTGAAAAGTTCCCACGATGGCATAAGAAATGGCAGTCGAGAAAGTTTTCAAATCGCTCACAAAATTTAATGCGGATGTAAAGGACGATAGCATGGATAAGACAAAATTTTAGATTGAATGCATGAAAAATAAATTAAGTAGAACTCGCATGTGAAGATTTTATTCCAAGTCAACCATTAAAGTGCGATTGTGATTCACAATTGGCTTGCGTCATTACGGCGAACGGCTTGGCGTTGTAGACCTTGCACGTGCACATACAGTAAACGACCGAATAATAACTAGTCTGTTATAACGATATTTAGAAGCTGTTCGCCCTATTGTCAGTGTTAGTTCCGTAGACAAAAACTGTAACCTAGACCATATCTTAAAACAAATAAAGCACAAGGCTTCCATATTTTACAGACAATGGTTACAACTCGTCCATTTCTATCTTTGTAAAAAAAATTGCAATGGTGGTCGATTGTTTTCACATGTACATTCTTTGTGATAAGACATTTGACATATTTCTGCAAGAATGACGTAAAGAACAAAAGGTTATGATGATGTCATAATCAATACCACTTATAAACCTTTACTTCCGCATGACAACGGACCCCATCAAGAAACTGTTTACCGTACATCTTACTTTATGACAAAGCACCATCGAGAGCTACGTTGCCCACTGACAACTTTCATTCACATTTTGATATTATATGTTATATAGCTGTTGGTCCTTAAGCTTTTATTTTTACTTTATTTCAAAAATTATCGGAATTCAACAAAAAAGATGGACACAACTGGTCAATTTCTGCTACTTTTAACAACTTTAAATCAAATTTAACTCGACGCCTTTGTGGCTCTTCAAGCCTTTGATTTATAGTTTACTTTAAGACCAGAAATATTTTCAAACTATTGTAATGTTGAGAGATATTCTGATAAGGACTCTTTATTGCCATTAAGGATAAGTGACGTATCATCTGCATACTGAGATATTTTGTATTGTTATGCCTTTTATTTTAGGGTTATTCCGTATTTTTATAGAAAGAATCTCTGCACATAATATAAATAAATATCAGATCGCCTTGTCTACAGCCGCGGCCAGGATTAAAATAATGTGAAAAATTACCTCCCTGGTTCAATCTAGACTTTATATTATTATAGAAAACCTTAACCCATTTTTAATATAATCTCCAATAATCTCCAATTTTTAAAAAAATCCAAACATTTGTACAAAAATCCCCTTGATATAGAATCAAAAGCTTTTTCAAAGTCAATAAATAAAAGAAGACCTGGTATATCTTGATTTTCTGTATAGTCCATTATGTCATATATTAAGCGTGTATTTTCCCCAATATACCTCCCCGCTATAAAACCAGTTTGTTCTTTACTGATTAATTTATCTAACACTTTTTAGCTCACCTGAGCCGAAGGCTCAAGTGAGCTATTGTGATCAATCACCGTCCGTCGTCTGTCGTCCGTCCGTCGTTACCTTTTCTACATTTTCGACTTCTTCAGAACCCCAGCACAGAATTTCACCAAACTTCATAGGAAGTAAGTACTCAAGGTCCTCTACCAAGTTTGTGTTTTTCGTGCCGATCCGTAATCCAAGATGGCTGCCATTAGCTCTGATTGGTTGACACATTTGGACTTCTTCTCCAAAAGTGCTGCACAGAATTTCACCAAACCTCATAGGAAGTAAGTACTCAATGTCCTCTACCAAGTTTGTGTTTTTCGTGCCGATCCGTAATCCTAGATGGCCTCCATTGGCTCTGATTGGTTGACACATTTTGGACTTGTTTTTCAGATCCGCTGTATAGAATTTCACCAAACCTCATAGGAAGTAACTACTTGAGGTCCTCTACAAAGTTTGTGTTTTTCGTGCCGATCCGTAATCAAAAATGGCCGCCATTGGCTCTGATTGGTTGATGCATTTTCGACTTCTTCTCCAGAAGCGCTACACAGAATTTCATCAAACTTCATAGGAAATAAGTTCTCAAGGTCCTCTACCAAGTTTGTATTTTTCGTGCCGATCCGTTATCCAAGATGGCCGCCATTGGCTGTGATTGTTGACACATTTTGGACTTCTTCTCCAGAAGTGCTGCACAGAATTTCACCAAACCTCATAGGACGTAAGTACTCAAGGTCCTCTACCAAGTTTGTGTTTTTCGTGCCGATCTGTAATCCAAGATGGCCGCCATTTGCTCTGATTGGTTGACACATTTTGGACTTCTTCTCCAGAAGCGCTGCACAGAATTTCAATAAACCTCATAGGAGGTAACTACTTGAGGTCCTCTACGAAGCTTGTGTTTTGCTTGCCGATCCGTAATCTAAGATGGCCGCCATTGGCTCTGATTGGTTGACGCATTTTAGACTTCTCGAGAAGCGCTATACAGAATTTTACCAAACCTCATAGGAAGTAACTACTTGAGGTTCTCTACAAACTTTGTGTTTTTCGTGCCGATCCGTTATACAAGATGGTCGCCATTGGCTCTGATTGGTTGACACATTTTGGACTTCGTCTCCAGAAGCGCTGCACAAAATTTCACCAAACCTCATAGGAAGTACTCAAGGTCCTCTACCAAGTTTGTGTTTTTCTTGCCGACCCGTAATCCAAGATGGCCGCCATTGGCTCTGATTGGTTGACACATTTTGGACTTCTTCTCCAGAAGCGCTGCACAGAATTTCACCAAACCTCATAGGAAGTAACTACTTGAGGTCCTCTACAAAGTTTGTGTTTTTCGTGCCGATCCGTAATCCAAGATGGCCTCCATCGGCTGATTGGTTGACGCATTTTGGACTTCTTTTCCAGAAGTGCTGCACAGAATTTCACCAAACCTCATAGGAAGTAACTACTTGAGGTCCTCTAAAGAGTTTGTTTTTGCTTGCCGATCCGTAATCCAAGATGGCCGCCATTGGCTCTGATTGGTTGACGCAATTTAGACATCTTCTCCAGAACCGCTATACAGAACTTTACCAAACCTCATAGGAAGTAACTACTTGAGGTCCTCTACCAAGTTTGTATTTTTCGTGCCGATCCGGTATCCAAGATGGATGCCATTGGCTCTGATTGGTTGACACATTTTGGACTTCTTCTCCAGAAGCGCTGCACAGAATTTCACCAAACCTCATAGGAAGTAACTACTTCAGGTCCTCTACAAAGTTTGTATTTTGCTTGCCGCTCCGTAATCCAAGATGGCCTCCATTGGCTCTGATTGGTTGACGAATTTTGGACTTCTTCTCCAGATGCGCTGCACAGAATTTCACCAAACCTCATAGGAAGTAACTACTTGAGGTCCTCTACAAGGTTTGTGTTTTGCTTGCCGATCATTAATCCAAGGTGGCCACCATTGGCCCTGATTGTCTCACACATTTCGGACTTCTCCAGAAGCGCTGCACAGAATTTCACCAAACTTCATAGGAAGTAAGTACTCTAGGTCCTCTACAAACTTTGTGTTTTTCGTGCCGATCCGTTATCCAAGATGGCCGCCATTGGCTCTAATTGGTTGACACATTTTGGAATTCTTCTCCAGAAGCACTGCACAGAATTTCACCAAACCTCATAGGAAGTAAGTACTCAAGGTCCTCTACCAAATTTGTGTTTTTGGTGCCGATCCGTAATCCAAGATGGCCGCCATTGGCTCTGATTTGTTGACACATTTTGGACTTCTCCTCCAGAAGTGCTGCACAGAATTTCACCAAACCTCATAGGAAGTAAGTACTCAAGGTCCTCTACCAAGTTTGTGTTTTTTCGTGCCGATCCGTAATCCAAGATGGCCGCCATTGGCTCTGATTGGTTGACACATTTTGGACACTTCGAAACGACTGCACAAAATATCACCAAACCTTATAGAAAGTCTTGTAGAAAAAAAGCAAAATTTTCTACTGAAATGAGCTGCCATTTTATTGTAAATAAGCAATTTGTGCTCAGGTGAGCGATATAGGCCCATTTGGGCCTCTTGTTTAATTCTGTCAGCTATTGCCCCTGACCCCAATTTATATACTATGTTTAGAAGAGTTATTGGTCTCCAGTTTTTCATAAACTGTCTAGACTTACTATCTTTGGGAATACATGTAATTATCCTTTCCCGTTGTGTAATAGATAATTCTCCTGTTTCAAAACCATAATTAAGAGAGTTAACAATTATGGTTCCCAGTTGCATCCAGAAAAATTAAAAAAATAAAAACTCAGCAGTAAAACTATCAGATCCAGAACTTCTATTGTTTTTTCATTTTCTTTAATACGTTAAGAATTTGACTAGCACTAAGCTTACCCTCTAATTTCTCTGCTTCGATATCCGAAAGTTTTGGAACATTAAATTCACTTAGCTCAGTTTCTAAATTATAACTATATGTAATTTCCTTTTCAGAATATAAGTTTTCATAAAATTTTGTAGCCTCTGTAAGAATTTCATATTGATTGGTAATTATAGTGCCATTTTCTTTTTATAATTTTGGAATGATTTTATTAAAAAAGAATTCTTGACTCTGAATGAGAAAAATATTTTGATGGTTTTTCACCTTCTCTCTAGATCTTATTACACTTCATTTCAATTTTTCCATTCGTATCTCCTCCAAATCATTCTTTTTGCAGTCAAGTTCTTCTTTATTTTCAGTATTTAAATTTTCTTCTTATTGTTTTATATCATTTATCAAACTATTTTCCAAGTGAACTCTTTGTTTTTCTTATAACTGGCATATGAAATAGAAATACCCCTCAATTCAAGTAATAAAGTTTACAAAAATAGTTGATCATTAATAGTAAATTGTAGTGAATCAATATTTTCTATATTATTAGGGTTATACACTGGTAACATATACTGTTGCTTTACTTCCAGGATCTTTTTTTTCACTTTATTAACAAATATTTTGTCATACAACAGAGTATTATTGAATTTCCAAAGTCCTTTACCGTTTTTAAAGGTATTAAATTTTAGATACAATTTAATCATTGAATGATCCGATCTGTAACTTGTATCAATATCTGATTTTACTATATTAGATTAAGGGTTTAAATAAAGTATTCTTAAAATAGATTTACGTACACGTTTGTGCATATGATTTACTCTATATGTATATCAATGTTTTCTATACAGATTATTTTTTCTTACAAAGTGAAAATGATGTAGAAAATGTTTCTGTATAGGTTATTTATAGATCAGTCTACATATGTTTTTACTTCTAAAATGATTATGAACTTTTATCTCTTATTTCATATATTCATACATATACGTTTTATTAAAGTAATTAACATGTAATTATGTTTTTGAATACACAGTTTCCTTTCTCTTTAATACTCTTCTCTCTCTCTCTCTCTCTCTCTCTCTCTCTCTCTCTCTCTCTCTCTCATTCATTATTATTATTATTTTCTCCTTTTTTTGGTCACATATGACATAATTTTACCTGGTGGTTGCTCGTCCAGGATTTTTCTTACAGTACTTCTTACTTATTATATATGATGGGCCTTGTTGAGACCATTTCAAAAGAGAAGCGGACCTGAACCTCGTTCCATTTGACTTAGTGGAGACAGTGACTCCTACACATCATGACATGGGTTTGAGCTGACTTTCAGATCGGCAGCAATGCCTGGTTTATATTTATATGACCTCTCAACTAAAGAAACTTTTTTATCCTTGCTCTCTATATGGAAGACTATTTATAGATTTTTAAATGTGCGTCCTTTGATTATACTGCTTTTGTGGGAAGTAGTGCCCGTCTGTCAACTGGTTAACCACACCAATTGATTGATTGTCATATCAATTGATCATCCTAAATCGGTATCTTAACTGCAATTTAAAGTTTTTGTGATGTTCTTTTGTGTGAGTGTGTGTGTGGTGTTTTTTTTTTTTTTTTTCTTTTTCAATTTATTACATTATTAATAGAGCATTTTCGTTATTACTTCTGTCATGTTCGGCAGAGTTAAATGTTTTTAACTTTTCCTTTGAGTACTGTAATGGTTTTACTGGATATATGCCAAAAAAGTTCACGAGGGGCGGACAAAGGGTAGCGCTCTCCCGCTCGCACCCTACAACCTTCTACTCCCTTCCTCCCCCCCCCCCCCTCTTACTCCTTATCTCTCCCTCATTTCATCTCGTCGATGAAAATACAAAGCATATGATGGACTAAAAGCAAAAGAGCCAGAGCAAGAAACTTTTTTTCACCAATAAAATTTTGTATAATAATACAAATTTGATAATAAACACTGTTATTTTTTACTAATTCTGCTCAAACCGATCTCAGCTATGTTATACGCTTTTAGTCCATCATAATGATGCAGTATACTAAAATGAGGGTGAGACTAGAAGCGGGTCCTCCTCCCCACTTTCCACAAAAGCAGTATAATTAAAGAACACACGTTGAAAAATCTATGAATAATCCCCCATATAGAAAACAAAGATCAACAACTTTCTCAAGTTGAGAGGGCATAAAAATGTAAGAAAAATAAAAAATAAGAAATATTTGTAAGAAATTACTGAAAATTTGCATTACGGCCTAGGATAAAACCAAAGTCATAACCCATCATGCATTCGGAATCTGTCGCGCCTCTACTCGTAAATGAATGCTGCAATATGAAAAACTCAAAACGGAAGTAGTCCATTGTCACTCCTTTTGAAAATGCATTGAAAGAAGACATCCGTGAATATTACAGAATTTTGACTTTGGAAAATGGAAAAGTAACCCTTTTATATGAATATTGTTATCTGTTTCGTCATTCTGAGAATTGTGCGATATCAAGTAGATGTATTTTGACAAGTTGGATTTTCTATTGAAGTTTTTGACTTTTTGTTTGGAGTAGGTAGATGAGGGGGGGGGGGGGGGATCTCTAGGAGTTGTAGCAGACTGACTATGACTTAAATGTAAAGTTGGATAAGGACTGGTATTGGTTGGTAACTATCTATAAAATGTAAAGAACATATTCCAGAATAAGGTTTGGCAGTCCGCATCTTTGTTGGGTCATTTGGATGTCTAAGATGAAGTGTTTTCATCCAACACTGCCGTTCCAATGCAGTATTCTCTGAAGGAAAAGTAAATAATTTGAAAGGTGGGTTTCATGTACAAGAATATTTGCCATAATTTGTATTGTGAATAACAGAGATGTAGAAAAGTTTTAAACTTGACAGTCATTTTCAGTAATTTTGAAATTTTGCCAGTCAGGACAATGAAATATATAGAAAAAATTCAGCCCTAATGAAATTTTGTCAGTCAAAACCTTCGGACTGACACTTTTCAATATCACTACTTATTGAATAAGACATATCTTACTCTTCCAAAGTTTCAATCTATATCCACTGTTAGAACATCCTGTTAAGCAATATATTCTATTTGACATGACTGTCAAATTAATGGTAAATAAAAAAATAGATGAAAACAGCTAGTAGGATACGAATGAATGCAAACATGTATATTGTAAGACAAATTGTGAATATACTAAAGTTATTTCAGTCTGAAGCTGACAGATTGTAATATTACATAGTATACATAAAAAGCACTAGTATTTACCGGTATCAGTGGTTTGGGGGGGGGGGGGTTGTGGGGGGTTGTTTGTTTGTTTGTTGTTTTTTTTTTTTTTTTTTTTTTTTTTTTTTTGGTTTTTCTTTTTTCTTTTTTTTTTTTCAAAGGTGCCTGTACCTTCTCATTTAGGAATTTTTGTTCTATTTGTATTTGTGTTTGGGAAAAAAGTGGAGAAACTTTGGGAAAAATCACTGAAATTTCCATTGGGAAAAGTCCTTAAAACGGACCTGATTTGAAGAAAAAAACCCATTGTTTATATTAATTAGAATAATAAGTTCAGAAATTTCATTTCCACCAAAACTCAAAAAATAAAATTATTAAGCAATTGGTTTCATAAATATCAATATGTTCAGTGTATGCTTCATATGTGGAATAGAAGCAGCTGATGTAACAGCAGACCTTGAGTTTACAGAATATTGAAAAACATACTGTATGAATCATTATTTGATTGTTAATTAATTAACACTGACAGTTAGTGATAAAGCATGCTAGTAGAATATAAGCACCATGCAGATAGTTTTAAATAATATAAAGCAAGACATTAAAGCACAGGGTGGTTAGGGAGGGTGAATGTTCAAATCACAGGTAAATGTTGCAGTACTAGATGCAAAAAATGACAACATCTAAAGCATAGCATATTATAGAATATAAGCACAATGCAGATAGTTTAAAATAAAATAATGCAAGACATTAAAGCACAGGATGGTTAGGTAAGGTGAATGTTCAAAGTGACAAGTAAATGTTGCAGTATTAGATGCAGAAAAATCACAGCATCAAAGCACAGTATGGTTAGGTATGGTGGAGCACATAACGTTCAAAATGATGACGGGTAAATATTGGAGTATAAGATGCGACAAAGATTCTCTTTAATTAGTAAATTAGTAATCCATCAACAATCTGTAATGAAAATGTACATCCTTAATTTGCTTACAATAAACTTATGAATTATTGGTATTTTATATTGGTATTTTCATGTTTAAATATGTATATATATATACATGTACGCATGTGCAAAATAAAATTTTTGGTTTTAGATTTTTAATATTACATAAATGTATAGCTTTAAATTACATGTAATATTATGTAAAATTTTAATTGATAAATGTAAATACAATTATAAATTCCCACATGCAATATTTATTTGAACATTTAAGGTGGTATGAGTCATTATAGCTGGTGCATTTATCTTAGATTGGTCAGTTTGTAGACATTGATGAGTTCTTCCTGACTAACACAAAGTTTTGTGACCTTGGCCTCGATTTTATGCCTCAGTGAACACTGTCTGAATTTGCGTACAGCTTGATTTCTTGCTTACCATTAATGATACCAACTTCAAACTTCTGAAATCTGGGTAAGACTGTCTACAGGTAGGGTATAATGTTGTATTTTGCAATCTGGTCATACAATCTAGGTCATACCATCTTTGAGGGTTTCTTGAAGTGAAACATATTGCTTACATTAATGGAAAACAGGGAGATTGTATGTATATACCTTTCATACTATTCAGTATTGTGAAAAATGAGGGAGACAGTGTTGATCTCTAGGTTACTAAGCTGACACAATACCAGAGAGCTAATAAGTCCACCCAGCAACCAAGATGTATATTGTGCCACAATTTCGGTCATATTGGTTTCAACTCTGCTCTTCAATTTTTTATATATTATGAGAATTCCAATCATTCGGCAAAGTGCATCACTGAAAAGACCTAAGTTGTTGAAATGTGCATGATCTGGTGCACAAATCAAAATGTACATGTATGTATGTTTACTAAACATAGTAATACTAAATATAGACTACATGTGTAACTTGATCCATACTCTACGATAAGGGCTACAACCTCTCATATGAGAGAATGACTCATAATTATTCTCGAAGTCGGCGTCACGTCAGTGGCTTCATAAGTCCAGTGAATATGAAATTGTAAACATTTTACAGGACATTCGGTGGGGTAAACTAGGACAATTCACCAGCCCGAAGAAACTTAACCAGACCGAAAATAAAATGTACATTTTTGGAATGATGGTCACAAAAATCATACAACGACTGCTCAATTTAAATTTTGTTGGTTTATTGCGAAAGTAAAAACACATCTCCCCAGTTTCCTTCTTCAACAAAATCCAATCTTTCCGAAAACTATTTTTCATCACTAGTGCAGCCCAAACTTCTACTAGCCAAAGGAAAATGCTAGCCTACACAAAAGTCTTTAATCTTGATAAATTTGAATTTCATAACTCATTGTTGTACACGAAGTCATAATCATTATTACACTTGTCATTGCACTAAATTTTGCGTATGGAAAAGCATGTCGTTGACGAAGACGTATCTGCAATTTGCTAGGCTGAAACGATGCACTGCCCTAAGGATATGATACTTATGTTAAGACATTAGCGATACGATGATTTTTATGTGACCGATACTTCTTAAATTTAAAGAAAAACTGTAATTAAGGGATCGCCAGAACCAACTTTATCCATTCCCCATATGTAAAAAACGTCATTGGGATATATACTGCAGAACACTAAACTTCTTTATATCTGCGCACATCCATCATTTTGTACAAAATAAAGGTATATATATTATATGCATTTATATATTATATGCATTCACAGACAGAAATAGAAATTTGTATAATAGTAAACCACAACACATTTCCTCTTCCTAATTCCATTACCCATTTGAGTGCAAGATTTCTGGTAAATCACTTGCTTGGTCATTAGATAGATACATTAAGGGGGTAGTATGGTGAGTAGTAAGAAAAATCAAAATCTACAACTGGCTATTTCATACATATTCTATAAGAAAAGGCAGAGGCAGATTAAATGATTACAAAAATGTAGCATGTTATGAAGAAAATTATTGTACTAGAATAAATGCAAATTAACACTGTATCATGCCTATTTCGATATATAGAAATATCATTTTCGAGAGGTTTATAATTTTTTTTTCACAAATATGACACAGAAAAATTAGGGTTTTTTTATTTTGGTGATAAGCTTATGAATTTATACTAATTGACTGAAAAACATCAAGGATTTGGTAAAGCTATGACAATTAATGAAGCCTTTCATAATGGCTATAGTAATTAAACAAACCTACTAAAATGACGACAATTTCACTAGAAATACGCTCATTTGATAATTTCTGAAATCTACATCACTGTGATGTGCCATGGTCTGTCATAAGTCAAAACAACATACAATTATGATAGGTAATGGGGCATTTGTAAAGAAATTTGATAGGTATTACAACTTCCCCAAATTTTGCTATAACCTCATTTATTTTGTGTGTAATATATATTGAATGAAATATTTCCTTTTGATGATCAAGAAAGGAATTGATTTGTATCCATATAAGCTTCAAATGACATTTCAAATTAAAATCCTATTTAGATTTGATATAATCAAAATATATAAACACATTAATGCCTCCCCCCTTTAGGGAGATGGAGGCTATTTGGAAAACAAGTACATATATTTCCTTGAAAAATCTGCCTTTGTGGTACATATATAACTACTTCAATGAATATGTCAGTAACAATATCGTAATACCATTTAAGGACAGATCCCGGATATTCAATTTTCAGATATCTTTCTATCAATTTTGAGGTGCTGTATTAAACTTGAGCATTATTGAGTTCGTTGTAACCTTTGATATGGCTACCAATAAACATTTTGAGATTTTCCAACTTCCTGATTTGACAGAACATGGAATTTCTTCATTGCCTCATATAGGCAGAAATACACAATTCACAATAAACATTTTCTAGCAGATATTTTCTGTTCAGAATTCAAATACAAGATCTCTGAAATACATATTTCTAAATAAAGACAGGAACTTGGGACCTTTCCCTTGTACCTTTTATGAAATTGGCACTGGGAAAGTGACACTTGCATTTATTCTGTAAACCATCGATAAGAGTTATCTCTCTTGATGATATAGTCTTGCCAGCACAACGCTCAGTACCTACAATATGCATTGCAGTCTTTGCAAAAACGTATAAAATAGTACATAAAATACCTATTAGGCAATTCCAAGAAAATGATTGGAAATATTTCCCTCACTTTCTTCTTCAGATTCCCTTTGAACAGGGGTTTCAATTGATTCTTTTCCTTTCCTTGGAGAATTATAATGACTACTCAGGTTATGAATCCTGATTTATATGAGCATTGAAGTGTGACTAACAATTTGATTGACTGAAGTGTTATTATGCCTTTTGCCGCGGGCTAAGAAAAGTAAGGAGTCAAAACGGAACTTCTGCCGCTTATCGTACACGGACTGGGTGGAACTCTTCAACGCGGAGATATAAAAAATTTGACTCCCGCCTCTGTCCTTAAAAGTTTAAAATGTCTTCTTTTAAATGATGTGTAAATAATGCCTCTACTATGAACGAACCCTGAGATATAAAGGCTCAAATATACCATACATTTCCACAGAGCGTATACAGCAGGTACGACGACGTCACGTCATGACGTAACGTCACAATGACGTCACCCTCTGCTGCATGACGTAAATCGGCAGCCCTTTTCAAAAACGTTGGCACTCTAAAGGTTAAAAAAAAAAACCCTTTAAATTTAATTTTGTTTGTTTTAAGATAATCAAATAGACCGGCCTTTGCTTTTAGTTGAAGAAGATTATTAAACAGTGGAGATAATAAACGAAATTCGCGCATGTCATTTTCACGGCCGAATCGAACTAAAATGCAGACAGATCTATCAAACACCTAATGAACCGAATCGAAATTTCGATGAATCGTTTCAGTCCTACTAGCAATGAGTGACCTTTTGATCTGAATTTCTTTTACTGAGACATCGATATTTTATGGAAAGCCGGTGTAACATTAAAAAGTGACCCATAGAAATTGAAAACTGACCCGCGGGTAAGTTTTCATTTTTAAAAAAACTGATCCGCAAGCCGTTAAATTTTTACTCACCGTGGGGTCATTTTTCAACGATTTTTAATTTTGTTTATAGCATTGAAACACAAGTATCTATAGAAATGGGGTGGACATATGAGATGCCTTTCACCTTTTCATTTCATTCTCCTTTCCATATAACCTTTGCCTCCTCCTTCCATATCGGAGCGAATCCGGCTTCGCAACTGACACACATTGTGCATACAGAAGAACGTTATTATAGACAGGGGGAAAGATTTGTGGTTTGGGGATGATTTTAAACTCGAATTGCATTTCTTATAGTATACTGTTTTTCTCGGGAGAAAATCTATTTACTGGGGTGGGGGCTATTTTGGGGAAAAGTCTATACGATAATCAGCTTGTTGTTTGTCTTTAAACCATTATGCATATGGTCACTGGATCAAGCTAAAAGCATCCACATCAAAGACATCAGCGGATAAAGAACAGAATCGATGATCGTAATAATTAGTGTGTAGACTTCTGGTCAGTCCCTCTTATCTTTTAATGAATATATCATTCTTATTCATAGAAGGATGATTTGTTCACATGTCTCACATATTCAGGGACTAGAAACCCTTACGACATACGTATAGCATTTGGCATCGTGATTCAACCCTTTTGTATTTACTGGCAGAGCACGGTTTATCATGTTGATGTCGCATATATTTTTATACCATTATGTGTTTTACAATACTTTACGTGTTTATATTTTGATGACCTCTCAATATGCGATACCTGTTGACCCTTCTTCTTTACATGGAGGATTATTTATAAATTTTTAAATGCACGTCCTTTGATTGTTCTGCTGTTACGGTGAGTGGGAAGGTGGGCTTGTAAACCGGTTAACCACACCATTTGTTTGGCTTTTGTCAAATTAAATGACCGTCCTAAGTCGGTATCGTAATTGCACTACAATCAAATATTTTTGTAATGTGTTATATGTTCTAGTATATTATTTATATTCATGTATTGTATATTTCCATGGTGACCTCTGCACCATAACTGAGCCAGTAACTCCTCTTTTTTCTTAAAAAATAACACCAACGTTTAAAATATACATATCTGTATCAGAACTTTACTAGTTCTCTTGATTTATGTCACTGGGTAGTAATGCAAATAATTATTTCATACACATGTATTTGACTGATCAGTCCCTTAAACGGCGAAACGACTCTTGAAAGACATGCACCACTTAGAGTCTTAGTGTAGTTGCGTTTCCTTCACAACAAGATGTGGATAACAAATTGTTGAGGCGTGATGTCAAGTATACGTATATCATTTTTTTTTTTTTTTTTTTTTTTTTTGTTCTTTTTTTTTTTTTTATCTTATTATTTTCAGCATTTTTTCGTCCTGAACAGACCACGTATGAAAAGTCGTCTTGCCGTCGCCAGTTGGAATAATCATCTACACAACGCTGTTCGTTCCGATGTCCATCTGTCCAAAAGTCCTTTATTATTTAAATTCCTTGACACGTTATGCCATCTTTGAACAATTGATTACTGTATTTGTACGCAACCTAATTTTCACCCAGAATGTTGATGATAAAGTTTTAGATATACACTGTATTAGCATGATCTGTGATTGTCCTTCATCATGTCTTCACAAACGTTTTATCAACGAAATCATTAATTAAAACTCAAAGAACAGCACTAACTCCGCTTAATATGAATCCCGAGAAAATAAGTACAATCCAGTAAACATAAATTTGGTTACAAAACAAATTTGATTTACGTCGAGTTTGAACATATTTTACAGGTAATTTAAGGTGCTTTATTCGAACTTTACTGGGATTTCTAAAATGACTTATCATAGGCGTACTTAAATACAAACATTGGCAATTTACTCCCACCGAAAAGAAGAATCAGAACCGCTGACACGGTTGTACTTTAAGTCGGTTACCGGACCTTTGGGGAAACATTTGCTGCTTCCAAATGATCTTTTTTGAAAAATGATCATTATCCTATGGACAAGTATGTCTTCTTTCAAACAAAATGATAATTTGTGAATAGAGCGAATGCAAAGTGTTAAAGAAAAACATATCCATAAATATTACGTTAGAGGGTGGAAAATGGAATATATACTCTGACTGATTCTTGTTTAACATCACTACACGATTATTGTACGTATTTAGTGACGTCATCTGCTTGGTGCTCATCTTCACTAGCAAAGGTTGCTGGGAGAAGAGAGAATCGGATTAGAGCCTTGGCTAGCGAAGATGCCTGCTGCATTGTATAGAAAATTGAACCTTTGCAACGGACTCATTCCGAAGCAGTGAGGGATCATTTACACGCCACGCCTACCGTGACACGGGGCATCGGTTTTCACAGTTACATCCGAAAGACAGAAAACCGGTATGACAAGGGCAGAAATCGAACCCGGGACCTCTGGATCATTAGAAGAGACCCTAAACCACTGTGCCACACGGGCTCTGTACTCTAGATATTGACCAAAAATTGATCTCCGCATCTCTTCAGTTAGTATTTGATTTTCTTGTAAATATTATACAGTTATTGACTGGGATTGAGGGCAACAGATTATCAGTTTGACTGGAAGACAAACAGTTGTCAGAGGCTGAATTTTGTAACAATTCCCTAGACCGTTTTATATCAAGAGTAATTGGATTTTTTTCTATAGAATTTATTAAAAACTTTGTATAGGGGTATAACAGCACATCATATTTACCATGTAAATGTTCATAATTGTATCAAGTGTTATAAAAGACGAAACAAAATATAAGGGACGAATCTACTACCGTATAAGTAATCTACATGCATAGATTGTTCCAGGTATTTCCTGAACAAAGACATTTTTATAGGCTATTAAAGTGACCCTTTCTTAACGTTAAAATATTACCCACTGAATGTGTACCTAACTAAGTACATGTATCGTAAAAAGGAGATTTTCTCGAGTTGGGATCTTTGAAATCTGACCCTACCTCTAATGACCATTTTTCAAGTTCATTTTACTTACTATTGAGTACTCGAGCAGCAACACTATGTTATAAACCGGAGTTCGATTTATTTTCAAAGGGAGTCATTAATCAATGTTGAAATGTTAACACCTCATCCCAGCTTCTGTCCACGAATTTAACAAAAACAGACAGTGTGCTTAGCGGAATACTTGTATCGTAATTAGGAGATTTTCTCGACGTGGGGTCGTTTTTAAATTTTAAATTAGATCCAAACTCCAATGATCAGTTTTCAAGTTCGTTTTACTTACTGTCGAATAATAGAATAGTCGCACTATGTTATAAACCAGAGTTTGATGTGGGTTTTTATGGGGTCATTAATTAATGTTGAAATATGACTTCCATGGCTATGCCAATGCATTGTCTCCGCAAACTATCACTCTTTGTTTAACAAAAACATAAAGTGTATTCATCTAAATACGTGTGATGTAGTATAGATTTTCTCGGAGATTTTCTCGATATGGGGTCGTTTTTTAATGTTGAAATTTGACCCTACCTCTAATGACTAGTTTTCAAGTTCATTTTACTTACTATTGAATAATCGAATACTCACGCAATATTATAGACCGGCGTTCAAGTTTTCTTCATATGGAGTCATTAATTCATGTTGAAATATGACCCCCTTTTCTGGCTATGTCAATGCATTGTCTCTGCAAACTATCACTCTTTATTCAACAAAAATATAAAGTGCATTTATTTAAATATGTGTGCTGTAGTATATGTACGATATGGGATCGTTTTTAAATGATGAAATTTGACCCTATATATATACGCAAGGGTCATATTTTAATGTTAAAATATGACCCACCATTGCGGGTCAATTTTCAACGAGGGTCACATTTTCACTTTTTCACGCGTGGGTGGGGTCATTAAATAAGGGACCAAGTCAATTTTCAACGTTCAAAATCGATCCTTAAACCGTTGAGTGGGTCAGTTTTCAACGGGGGTCACTTTTTAATGATACATCGGCGCGCAATGAAATTGCTTTTTGCCAATTGCCATTTGCTAATTTTTTGTGAATTGCTTTTCCCACGATTTGACTCGCTTCTTCTCGCTTGATTTAACCGCGCAGCTCACAGGTAATCGTTACTCCTTACCTATAGATTAGGAGTAACTATCACTCCCCCACCTCTTTACGATACGATTGCCTATGGCGCAGCTGTCAAGATTTGAAGATGGAGAAAAAAAGTTGCATTAGTTGCGATTTGGAGTTGGAATCCTCGTATAATTTTTGTCCCTCTTGTGGGAAGCAGCAAAATTGCCCGTCTTGTAAATTTAAAGTCAATTTTATATGCAATTTTTGCCCAAATTGTGGCATCAGGTTGAAAGCCACAGTGCAGTCAGAGCGGACAGAGACCAACTTCGAGTCCTCCACTTCGGACTCTGCATGGTGGGTATACAATACTGTCAGTTTCATTTTGTACAGGGTCAGTGTATCAAGTATAGACAATAGTCAGGTTAGCCACACTGCCCATAATCAGGTTGGGTCCAACAGGTTCGGACCTCTGACTCTGGGTCTGGCGCTATCTCAGTATCTGAATCCTGAGGCGTGTTCAATAAAGAGAGCGCCTACTGCGCATCTGTTGCTAGAATTTTAACGTTCTTGAACGAAAGTGAGCGCTCGCGAGTATAGAATTACTTTTTAATAATAATAATAATGATGAATAATAACATTTTTAATGGTAATTATAATAATAGATTAATAAATTAATTCAAATAATAAATAATTAAATAAAATTAGAACTGTCCTACCGCAGCGTTGTCATTTAAGTGCATGTATGTTCGACGCCATCTTGAAAATCTGTGTGAAACACCGACGATAGTGTATCTCGAGCACCCGCTAGCGCTACAGTAAGTATCTTCGTTCAGGTAACGAGCGCTCAGTGGCGCATCGGGCGCTCGCGTTGTTGAACAAGCCCATGATTAGTGATTATTGGCCTTTTCCCCTCTATTCAAGAAAATCCCGCATTTACGGTGAAAAATTTCTCTCCACAAACCCACGTTTTCATGCATTTCAAATAAATCAGTCCAATTATTTTGACACCAGTGCAAATAACAGTTCTGGTCGTACATGTATTTCATGAAGATAAACAATACATAAACAGTGATAAAGAAAAGCATCAATGTAAAATTCAACCACATACACTGCACCAGTCAAAAGCTTATCATTTTCAGGTTAAGAATTAGATGAGGTTAAAAAGAAACTATTGAAGATCAAACAAGAAAGATTGGCATCTAGTCACATTGACAGTCCCCAAAGCTGTAAAGAAGGTATGACAACTATTTGCCCAACATAGCACACTGTCATGAATGTTATTTTTTTACCTGACCCGAGGCCAAGTCAAGGGCATTCTGGTGTGTTCAGGAAGGAGGCGTTTTTACAATCATTTCTTTTAAAAATACTTTGACCTTGGCAATAAAATAAAAACAACAGTAAAGGATAGAGTGTTCATGTTTCATATGTGTATTCATTGTGATAAAACTTTTTTGTATGTATCTGGTTAGTACTACATACCTAAATGTATTTACACCCAAAATCCAAATGCATTTCCTGCGCGAAAGTATTGACAAGTAGTTGTATAAATTTTACCAGTAGTATACAATGAAACATACCAACTGCCCTTGACTATATACATGTATGTATCCCAGTTTGAGACAATAGCCCTTGAAATAAACAATTTACTTTTGGATTTCATAAGGCCTCTTCTTAATTTTAAGGTTACCAAACTAATGATGAAGGTCAAGGCTAGCAAATGATGTGGTCTTTGCAACAAATGTATCCTCAGTTCATAATAAATTGCAGGTTCCAAAAAGGCAAGTTAAATATTAAAGTGTGGTGTAAAGGTAAAGAACAGCAAATGGATGGATTCAGCGGAGACAGCACATCGTACAGAAATTAACATTTCCACATGATGCGAGTTATAATGACGTACTTACACAGCTTAAGTTCACATTTCAGTTCAGGGATAACATGAATACAACACTGTTGGATACTTTTAATAAAGAAATATTTGACTCCCCCTGATTTTAATGTATATGAGTATGTGCAAAAACACAAGAAATATGAGATAGCTAATCGAATTTATGTTGGAATTCGCCCAAAATCTGAAGATTCAGAAAAAAAGATTAGGCCCGTGCAGAAGCAGGACTTTTATCTCCTTCTATTCCAAAACTCATACCACAGACAAGGGAACCATCAAAAATCATTGTAACATTAATTGACTGTGAAAGCTACCTGCGAGAGGAGATGGAGTTAAAACAAACAAATGCGGTTGATGAGTCATTCCTTCAGGAACTTAAAGACAAAGAAAAGGACTTAATTCATGTTCAATATGGAAATCCATTGGTCAAATACTTCATAGAGTCACCGGCGAATTATGGTATTGAAGTGAAAACGGAAAGAGGGCATTGAGAGAGTTTGTTCTCCTTAATGGAGAGATATTTGAACAGTTTAGGACCAAACTAGATGTTGAAAGACTTCTTTATCTCTGTCCTCCAGCATTGTACTTTTTGTGTACTTATGAAGGTGCAATTAATGCTGAGATTCTGTCAGAAAACTTTGTACTACTTGAACATGAATTAATGGATGAACACCAGAGGTTTTGTAGGGAAATCAGGTCTCGACTGGAACAGTAATAGTCCAATCAGTATCTTTTTAGTGCAGGAGGACTGTTAAGTCATGTGAATGAAAAGGGAGCACTTTAATATTGAAATGTAGCATATATGTTTTCTTTGTTCAGTGGTTGACTGAATGTCAAAAGGTTACACGGAAGTCAGATATATTTTATATTTACATTGTATATTTTATAAAGAGCGAATAGCTTGTATAATGTATGTGGTCTCTTTGAAGCATCTTTAGATCAGGTCACATGTAATCGGCATGATTGATAATGAAGTTTGTATAAGTAACTACATGTAAGGATAATGTTAAGTTATTTTGATGCCAGTGCTAAAAAAAGTACCGTATACAATGACACTGTATACCCCAGGTAATGCATCATATGTTTATACTCTAAGACTGTTAGTGTTTTATGCTTTTTTTATATGGATTACATGATAAAATTTAAGCTCACCTGAACCTTCGAGTGAGCTTTTATGATCACCGATCGTCCGTCTGTAAACTTTTCACATTTCTAACTTCTTCTTGAAAAGTAAAAGGCCAATTGTTATCATTTTTTGTTTGAAGCATCTCTAGGAAAATTTATTATCGTACCACTGCTGGGGCCTCATGGGCGGGCCTAAATATGCAAAAACAGGCAAATATTTTCTAAAACCTTCTCTACTGCAATACTTGTGAAAAAAACTGAATGCAATGTTATGATGTCCATGAAGTTCTCTACCTAAATTGTGAAATTTATGGCCCTTGGGTCAGGGGTTCAGACCTTAAGATGGGGGAATATTATGGCCATTTAGTGAAAGAGTATAAATTTTCATAATATTTTCTTTTCCACTTCCACAGCAGGGGAGATTAATTGAATGAATCTCGTCCCTGGCATCAGCCTTCTCCTTTTGGGCTCACGCTGATACCAACCGCTTGGTCTATAACATCAATAGTCGCAAATTATAAATCATTAATTATTTAAATCATTTAGATAATTTGGTCAGAATAAAGTCAAAATCCAATATTGTTGTTCATATGAGCGATGTGGCCAATGTGTCTCTTGTTATTTCTGTGTAGATGTGTGATTTCAAGACACAACAAAAATGCTTCCTGTAATGCTCTTAATTCATGTTGTGCTGACCAAATATTTTATTTGCCACTCTAAGCAAAGTCTCACAAATCTGGTATGTATTTATAGATTTGTATACAACCTCTATGTTTATGCTTCTGTGTATTGAACTAAGACTGTTAATCTAACATAATTAGCGCCTATATTCTTGGAAAGTTCAGGAAATCTAATGTTTCTGGTTTGTTTCAAATGATTGTGTAAAATTTTACTTTATATTTTTTAGTAGACAAGTAGTCTCGAAGATCTGTGTGATGAATTATTTAAAGTATTATATACATATAAGTATGTACATGTAATATGTATATATGTGCAAGTGATTTTAGCTCACCTGTCACCAGTAGTCTGGTGTCTGTTTGTCAATGGTTTGTTGTTAACTTGCCATATCTTTGACTTTTATTAAACCAAAATCACTGTAGGGATTTTAAAAACACTTGACTGGAAACATGTACTCACGCTATCAAGTTTGTGTTATCCATTCAGTCTCTCAACCAACATGGCCACTCTGACTGCTTACTAGGTGGCACATTTTTGTTACCCCACAAACAAAGTTATTAGTCCCCAGCCGGTGAAACCGGAGGGGACTATAGTGTTGTCGTTGTCTGTCTGTCTGAATCATGGTTTCCAGATGATAACTATTGAGGTATAATATATAGGAATCGCCCAGTCTCTCTGTGCATATTGTGTCTAAACCATAATTTCCTACTGTTTTGTGAGATCTGAATAATATTTTACACAATTGTTGTCCATCACCCAAGGGTGTGTCATGACCTGGACTTGAAGTCACAAGTATAATATCAAGTCACAGTAGACTTGCATGAAATTTTCTTGTTCGGGCCATATATTTCACATGCTTTATTCTGTTTCATATTTGCCATACATGTTTCTTTTTCAGAGACAGTGTGTAATGACCTTGACTTAAGGGCACAGCTATAAGGTCAAGGTCATGAATGACTGTCAGGGCCATATTTCTCATATATCTCAGACAAAAGTTGGGGTGTCATTACCTTACTATAGTCATAACATAGTTTTTGATTGCAACATAGCACATCTGCTGATGCATAGTGTACTGGTGAGCAATATAGGTCCACTTGGGCCTCTTGTTGTTTCCATGTTAAATGTTATGATTTCGAAATAAACTTATAAATCTATGTAGCTATTGTTTCTGTTTTATTGGGTGACAGACACATTCATGATACATTACATGTAGAGCCTCAAAGACTACCTATGGTGGTACTGGCTTGTTTGGTTGAACACAATGGCGGATGCAAATGTAATTAGACTCCTTCAATTAAAAAGAACGAACTTTGGCAAAATGACCTTAAATGGAATCTCTGGTCATATATCAAACCCAGATGTAGAGGGAATATGTGTAAACTTTAGCACTGATCATGCTGATGGTCTCTGTTGTTTCTAAAAATGATTCATCAACTCATATAACCGAAGGTGAAGTCATGAACTTAAAAGTGTTTGGACCATATCAACATTGCTACTAATGTATGGAATGTGACCTTACGTCAGCATGTAAAGAATTGGTTATGACCAATATGTAGGCCTTATGGCCAAGGTCACAATACATAGTTTTCTGTTATGATGCCTGGTCATAACAAATACCCATGTGTGGAATTCCATAATGGGGCATCCATGGCATCACAAACTAATTTTAGGTCGTAGTTACAAGGCTAAGGTCACAATGCATGATGGACAGAAATTGGGCTCAGAATTCCCTTCCTTGATGAAAGTAACATGTCATACTATTTTATGGCATAGATTCAGAGCACAAATGAACTCAATTCATGTTAAAGAAGAGACAAGAAACAATTTGGTGTAAGCACCAATGTGTGGGCCGGAATGGGATGTTTGATAAAACTGCAAATAATTTTAAAAACAGAATAACGTTTTAAAATATGTCTTGTACAGCCATGTGACTGATAATTAGCAGACATATAAAGACCATGATGATCGACCACAGACATATAAATCTCCAGTATCACTTCCTTTTCAGCTAATAGTTTATATTTGGGTTCATTTAGCCTATTCAGTACATAAGGCATCGCAACAGCGAGTTTATCAGACGTACGGATTAGCCTGCATTTAGTATAGAAATGTACTTATAAAATTACTAGCCATATCATCTACTATATGTTTAAGTCGGTGGGCTCAGGGGATGAGGTGACCGAAAGGTCCCGGGTTCGACATCCGCCGTGGGCACATTAGTGACCTGTCTTTAAAATTGGACAATAGAAACAGAGGTCCCGTGTCACGGTAGGCGTGGCACGTAAAAGATTCCCCACTTCTTCGGGAGGGTCCGTTACAGAGGTATAAATTTCTATGCAATGCATCAGGTAGATACCGTCACCATGTACCTTAAATAGTCGTGGAGTGACGTGAAACAATAATTAACCAATCAACCCATTATTTATTTTTAACAACAAAACATAACCAATCTATAAGCAAGTGGAGGTTTGCTAAGGTAACTGACCCTTCACTGGTTAACTTTTGGTAGTGGTGTGGCCGTGCTGGTGGGTAATCCTTTTATTCTCGTTTCAATTTATAAACACTAACTAAGGTTTATTGTCTTGCCAGAAATAGAATATGATTGGTCCTTCTTAGTGTAGCATTCTGTATTCTGAAAGTTTTAGTAGGACTTACATCACACTATCATTCAGTCGTAATATAACAACTAGACCATTTCCGTACGCATAAAATATATATATATATATTTTTTTTGTTTTGTAAAAATGGCGATGATGTTCCGATTGGCTATTAACCAAAAGTCACTTAGCCAACCGAATAATAATTTTGCTTATGAAGAAAGCGCGTCAAATATTAAAAAATTCTAAGGTAACACCCATCCCCAGAAAATATGCCAACAAATTTAATACTTCTCTGCTGTAACGTACTACATTTACATATATCTATCAAACTGGATCAGAGAGGTGATACATGCTCTCTCCGCAGTGAATAAAATCCTAATTTTATCATTGGTGTAAAATCCTGGGGGTGTGGTCTTACTGTACCGCAGAAACGCATGCAAATTTCCTAAGCTTATATCAAAGGATGGGCCGGCCCACACAAACAGAAGACATCTGACAAAGCTGTATGACACAAATCACCAAGGACCTGCACACAAAAAATGACAATAGCATAATATACACGGAACGACAAAAAAAATATTCGATTGTGCTACGGTTACGATACCGACTTAGGACGGTCAATTGAAGTAACAATTGGTCACTCAATTGGTGTGGTTAACCGGTTTACGGCCGCCCACCTTCCCATTCACCGCAAAAGCAGAACAACCAAAAACACACATTTTAAAATTCATAAATAATCCTCCATATAGAGAACAAGGATCAACAGGTTTCTCAAGGAGAGAGGTCATAAAAATTTACTACACACGAAATTATAGTATAATATGTTGCTATCAAAAATATGTAAGGAGACATCAACATCAGTAAACCGTGGTCTGCCCGTCTGTAAGCGAGCTCAGATCCTTGATCAATAGGAGTCCCGCCTAACAGTCAGAAGGGACGAGGATCAGGACCTTGTCTCTTCTGAAAAGGTTTGGACAAGGCCCGTCATAGAGTCCCCACCGCCCTGTTAGTCAGCGTGCAACGCTCAAGTAAAAGTCTCCTTTGGGTTGTAGAGGGACCCAATACAAGATCTATAGTCTTCGCGATGATCTCGGGGTCATACTGTCATTGTCGAAGGCGTTTAATAATTGTAGAACCAGCTGATATCAAATTATCGGAACCTTT
This sequence comes from Pteria penguin, assembly GCA_035048485.1. NCBI lineage: Eukaryota > Metazoa > Mollusca > Bivalvia > Pterioida > Pteriidae > Pteria > Pteria penguin. The sequence continues at coordinate 59,302,955 of CM068582.1, forward strand.
GATCCTCCTTAGCTTGTACACTAGATCACCGTAGAAATTGGGATGGGAAATACCGCATACACCAGAAGCGGAATAAATCAGATGTGGATCCTCAAGAACTCACCTTAAACCCTCTTTAGTTTGTACACTAGACCACCGTAGAATTTGGGTTGGGAAATACCGCATACTCCAGAAGCGGAATAAATTAGATGTGGATCCTGAAGAATTCTAAAGCACTTTTAGAGAACCAGCCGATATGAAATTATCGGAACCTTTGACCCTCCTTAGTTTGTACACTAGATCACCGTAGAAATTGGGATGGGAAATGCCGCATACTCCAGAAGCGGAATAAATCAGATGTTGATCCTCAAGAATTCTAAAGAAGTTTTAGAGAATCTAAAATCTCCGAAATTTAATGATATTTTCAGCTTCAAATCTTTTGATTTCTCCACGCTCTACACTACAATTCCGCACCAAAAGCTCATAAACAGACGTTCTACAATTATTCGAAATTCTTTTTTCCCTAAAAATGGAAATCGTAGATATCAATTAAAAGGTATATATGTCAAATATTTTTGTAATGTGTTAAATGTTCTATTATATTATTTATATTCATGTATTGTTTAGCTCCATGGTGACTTCTGCCACATAACTGAGCCGGTAACTCCTCTTTTTTCTTTTTTAACTATCTCATTTGAAAGACAGGACACAATTGTAACCACGGCAAGATTAATACCTGGGACCTTTGCGGTCACGAACAGAACCCCACATTCACTGAACACACAGACTTCATAATTTGTTTAATTACGTCAGGAATACTAGTGACAAATGTTTTCTTAACCATAAAACTACCATTGCTTGGGATTTGTCCGTTGCAAGGTATAAATTTCTGTGCAAAACATGAATCAGGTTTTGTCACCATGTGTAAGTAAGATAATCTTACCTAGTGACGAATAATAATTATATAATAATTATATGTATTTCAGGTTTGTTGTATTTGCGTGTAGTATGACTTCGATTCCTCCTCTGGCTTTTGTTGAATAAACCGAGTACGTTAACTGATTGACACGCAGGACTAGTTAGGTTAACAATACTACTAATATTATCATTGCATCCTTCGGGCGAAGCAGTGCCCAAACGTCTTATCCAGTAGTCTTTTATAAAGTTACGATTTCTGCTTGATAAATTACACTAGCATTTGTACATTTTAAACGGACCCATTCCAAGCAGTGGCGGACCTTTTTCATGTCAAGTATACGGGGACACTGAAGCTTGGTTTTAATATATATTTTTAATATATTTTTAACTATAGGTCTTGTATTTGGCCCCTCTACAGCCTTATGCAGACTTTTACTTGAACGTTGCACGCTGACTAACAGGGCGGTGGGGACTATATGACGGGCCTTGTCCAAACCTCTTTCAGAGGAGACATGGTCCTGAACCTCGTCCCCTCTGACTGTTAGTCGGGACTCCTACAGATCTAGGGTCTTAGCTCGCTTTCAGACTGGCAGAGCACGGTTTATCATGTTGATGTCGCATATATTTTTATACCATTATGTTTTTTACAATACCTTACGTGTTTATATTTTTATGACCTCTCAATATGCGATACCTGTTGACCCTTGTTCTTTACATGGAGGATTATTTATAGATTTTTAAATGTACGTCTTTTGATTGTTCTACTGTTACAATGAGTGGGAAGGTGGGCCCGTAAACCGGTTAACCACACCATTTGTTTGGCTTTTGTCAAATTAAATGACCGTCCTAAGTTGGTATCGTAATTGCACTACAAACAAATATTTTTGTAATGTGTTAAATGTTCTATTATATTATTTATATTCATGTATTGTATAGCTCCATGGTGACTTCTGCCACATAACTGAGCCGGTAACTCCTCTTTTTTCTTCTATATTTAATATAATAAATATAGAACATATATACCTTTTAATTTAGTGCACCACATGCGCATTTCGACAACTTATGTCTCTTCAGTGGTGCTCGTGGCCAAATGATGGAAATTCTCAAAGTATATAAATATTTGAAGAGCAGTGTTGAAACCAAAATGATCGAATAGTGAACCACAGAATCTATCTAAGAACAGAGCTATGCATGAGGGAGATACTCCTTAGTTTTAAAGTGATTTACTTAATTTGATGACTGAAAATTTGAAGTATATACTTCATGTCGGTACAAAAGCACTGGAAACTAGACTTATGATGCCCTCTGGTTATATCAGTCCACCAGCAGTGACACCGGCCTCGTTGTCATAATAAATATAGAAAACATATACCTTTTACTTTACTGCAACATATGCGCATTTCGACAACTTATGACTCTTCAGTGATGCTCGTGGCCAAATGATTGAAATTCTCAAAATATATAAATATTTGAAGAGTAGTGTTGAAACCAAAATGGCCGAAAAGTGAACAAAAGAATCTATCTAAAGACAGAGCTATGCATGGGGGAGATACTCCTTAGTTTTAGAGTCATTTATTTAATTTAATGACTGAAAATGTGAAGTATATATTTCATGTTGGACAAAAGCACTGAAAATTAGACTTGTGATGCCCTCGGGTACTATCAGTCCACGAGCAGTGACACCGGCCTAGTGGTCATAATAAATATAGAACATATATACCTTTTAATTGAGTGCACCATATGTGCATTTCGACAACTTATATCTCTTCAGTGATGCTTGTGGCCAAATGATTGAAATTCTCGAAATATATAAATATTTGAAGAGCAGTGTTGAAACCAAAATGACGGAAAAATGAACAAAAGAATCTATCTAAGGACACAGCTATGCATGAGGGAGATACTCCTTAGTTTTAGAGTGATTTACTTAATTTGATGACTGAATCTTTGAAGTATATATTTCATGTCAGTACCAAAACACTGCAAACTAGACTTATGATGCCCTCTGGTAATATCAGTCCACGAGCAGTGACACCAGCGGAGTGGTCATAATAAATATAGAAAACATATACCTTTTAATTGAGTGCACCATATGCGTATTTCGACAACTTATGTCTCTTCACTGATTCTCGTGGCCAAATGATTGAAATTCTTAAAATATATAAATATTTGAAGAGCAGTGTTGAAACCAAACTGACCGCAAATTGAACCAAAGAATCTATCTAAGGACAGAGCTATGCATGAGGAAGATACTCCTTAGTTTTAGAGTGATTTACTTAATTTGATGACTGAAATTTGAAGTATGTATTTCATGTCGGCACAAAAGCACTGAAAACTAAACTTATAATGCCCTCGAGGACTATCAGTCCACCAGCAGTGACAACAGCCTAGTGGTCATAATAAATATAGAACAAATATACCTTTTAATTTAGTGCACCATATGCGCATTTCGACAACCTATTTCACTTCAGTGATGCTCGTGGCCAAATGATTGAAATTCTCGAAATATATAAATATTTGAAGAGCAGTGTTGCAACCAAAATGACGGAAAAGTGAACCAAAGAATCTATCTAAGGAAAGAGCTATGCATAAGGTAGGTACCCCTTAGTTTTTAAATGATTTACTTAATTTCATGACTAAACATTTGAAGTATATATTTCATGTCAGTACAAAAGCACTGAAAATTAGACTTATGATGCCCTCGGGAACTATCAGTCCACCAGCAGTGACACCGGCCTAGTGGTCATAATATAGAAAACATATACCTTTTACTTTACTGCAACATATGCGCATTTCGACAACCTATTTCTCTTCAGTGATGCTCGTGGCAAAATGATTGAAATTCTCAAAATATATAAATATTTGAAGAGCAGTTTGAAATAAGTATAAAACATATATATCTTTTACTTTAGTGCACCATATGTGCATTTCGACAACTTATGTCTCTTCAGTGATGCTGTGGCCAAATGATTGAAATTTGGATGGGAAATACCACATATTCCAGAAGCAGAATAAATTAGATGTGGATCCTCAAGAATTCTAAAGAATTTTTAGATAATCTAAAATCTCCGAAATTTAATAATGTTTTCAGCATCAAATCTTTTGATTTCTCCACGCTCTACACTACAATTCCGCATCAAAATGCTGGAATTTTTAATAGACACATATTTTCGTGGTGTTTGGAGGTAACATTTTTCAGTAAATCATTGGCATTCCCATGGGAACAACTGCGCCCTTCTTCTTGCTGACATTTTCTTATATTCGTATGAGGCATAATTTATTCAAAACATGCTCTCCACAGGCAAAAAAGGCCTCGTATCTCAGTTTAATTTTACGTATAGATATATAGACGACGTATTGTCAATCAATAATCCTAACTTTAAGGACTACATACATGAAATCTATCCCCATGAACTTGAGATAAAAGAGACAACCGAGAGCAACAATTCCGCTTCGTATCTGGATATATTTTTAACTTTCGACAATAATGGTCATTTGAACACTTCTCTGTATGACAAACGTGACGATTTTAACTTCCAAATAACTAACTTACCGTTTCTTTGCAGCAATATCCCGTCCTCACCTGCCTATGGAGTTTTTATATCTCAACTTATAAGGTACGTAAGAGCCTGTTCTCTATACGACGTTCTTATTCCAAGGGCCAAACGACTGGCCACTAAGTTGCTCATGCAGGGATACAGTTGGGTGCAGTCCTAACCTTACATTAAAGTGCACTTGACAAGTGCACTTCAAGTTTAGTTTTTCATTCTGAAAACCAGTCATAAAGTTTAGTCAAGTGCACTTGATATCAAGTTTACTTTAAAGTAATTCCGTCTTAAGGTTTACTTTCACGTGACACCAAGTTTACTTTTCACGTTTGTTTATTACAATTATCCAGTTTCGTATAACACGATCGATATAATTGTTTTATTATGTACAATTGCATATTTCATATAAAAAAATTGTTTTAATAGAAAAATATAGTAAATCTACATTTGTATAGAAAGTAAACTAAACTTGAAGTGCACTTGGAGTAAACTTGGAATCAAGTTTAGTACTAAACTTGGAATCAAGTTTACTACTAAACTTGATTCTAGGTTTACTCTGTTGTCGCCAAGTAAACTTGAACAGCAGTCATAAAGTTAACTTGAAGTGCACTTTATGTAAGGTTAGGACTGCACCTAACTGTATGTTTAAGAACGTCTGAAATCGTCTCTGAGGAAGTTCTACGGTCGCTATGGGGATCTTGTGCGAAAATACGATCTGCCTCTTTCTAGAATGATTGATAATATTCCGGAATGCGACTAAATGACCTGTACAGCGAACACCAAATATGACTTTATATACAAGTTTTGTACTTTTACATGTTTCTTGATAACTGCTGTGACGAGTGATGCATGCAGACAGGAGACGCTTACTCTTCCCGAGCACCTGGTCTCACCTCGGAATTTTTCCGTATTTCGGGGTTCACAACAGTTTCTGTTTGAAACTTACACGACTTTGTATCTGTTCTTGGACTTTGAGAATAATTAATGGTTTGGTACTTCTTCGACATTGATCTCGATACATATTGTTGAAAAGTAACATTTCCGAATTTAAATAAAATGTCTGAATAAGATCTATAAAATTTACCAAATGTTTTTTGAAGTTTATGATATCTATAACCCTGAGTAAGAAGTTTTAAAGTAATCTGAGAATTTTTTCGTGAAATCTAAAACGTTAGAGCAGGCTCTAGCAAACGGAACCAATTGACTAATATAAATACCATATGATGGGAGTCTGAGGACATTACAATCTCGATAAGAGAAATTTACAACAGGAAATCCAAAATCACCACGTTTATCATATATGTTGGTATGAACATTGTTAGTAATAATTTTAATATTTAAGTCCAAAAAGGTGTTTCCTGGTCGGAAGTATGTCGGAATTGAAGTTCAGATGGATAACTGTCAGATATATAGTTTTCAAACTCAGGGTTATCGATTACTAAAATATCATCAAGATATCTAGAGGTTTCATTGAACTTATCAAAAAGGTCGAAACGTTTAGAAGTTGGAATAGAATGTATAAAGCCTCTCTCATAACAGTATAAAAATAAATCTGCTATAAGGGATGCACAGTTAGTGCCCATAGGAATCCCAATAATCTGTTGATAAATCTTGCCATTGTACATAAACATTATCCATCAAAAATGTGATAGCATTACACAACTCAGTACAAGTCCAATATTTATAATTATCATATTGTTTGTTATAAACTAAGGAGTATCTCCCTCATGGATAGTTCTGTCCTTAGATTGATTCTTTGGTTCACTTTTCGGTCATTTTGGCCTCAATACTGCTCTTCAAATATTTATATATTTTGAGAATTCCAATCATTCGGCCACGAGCATCACTGAAGAGCCATAAGCTGTCGAAATGCGCATCTGGTGCACAAAATTGAAAGGTATATATGTTCTATATTTATTATAACCACTAGGCCGGTGTCACTGCTGGTGGACTGATAGTGCCCAAGGGCATCATAAGTCTAGTTTTCAGTGCTTTTGTACTGACATGAAATATATACTTCAAATTTTCAGTCATCAAATTAAGTAAATCATTCTAAAACTAAGGAGTATCTCCCTCATGCATAGCTCTGTCCTTAGATTGATTCTTTGGTTCACTTTTCGGTCATTTTGGTTTCAACACTGCTCTTCAAATATTTATATATTTTGAGAATTGCAATCATTCGGCCACGAGCACCACTGAAGAGACATAAGTTGTCGAAATGCGCATCTAGTGTACAAAATTGAAAGGTGTATATACTCTATATTTATTGTTAGAAAAAAAAATCCAGATGTAACTGAAGTACAGAGGTATGATTTAGACTCTGTTGAAACACCAGTGTATGAGAGACAGCAATTTGGTTTTGATTAAGTCATGAGGTAAAGAGGTATATAGTGTCGAAAAATCAAAAGTAGAAACGTTTTTAGCCTCAAAATTTCTCAAACGGAATTTTTCAATGACTTCGTTAGAATTTTTGATAGACCAGAAGTAATTGACGTTACTGTTGTTAAAGACAGCATTACAATACTTGATAACATGGTCTTTAACTGCAGTAAGAGCGGAGGTAATATGTTTAGAAAGCACAGTTGTAGAGCAATGACTAGAATTTGATATAAAACTGATTTATATGGATTTTTGTGTAGTTTGGGAAGCCAATACATGGTTGGAAGATCATTTTTATCAATGCTTAAATTGAAGTCACACATAGCTTTACAGTGGTCAGATAAGATCTTGTCTTTAAACATACGTAGAAGTTAGAGTTCAATTCCGTTGTAAGAACTGAAATATAGTATAATTAGTTTATTACAAATTATTATATGTTATTTGTCATATATGTTGTTACAGACTGGGGAATTATGTGTTATTGTTCAATTGTCAGATGCAATGATGATTTCAATTAGTTTGCAGAACAAATCGAATGCATCAGCAAAAGTAATGGGAAGAGTCCATCCCTGCCTCAACATAACACCAAGTGCCCATTCACTGAATATGCCATCTGAGCCAAAATCACTTCGTTTTTAAGTATATTTATACCAACATATATGATAAAGGCGATGACTTTGGATTTCCTATTGTAAATTTCCCTTATCTATATGTTGATGTCCCCATACTCCCATCATATGGTATTTATATTAGTCAATTGGTTCCGTTTGCTAGAGCCTGCTTTAACGTTTTAGATTTCACGAAAAAATTCTCAGATTACTTTTAAAACTTCTTACTCAGGGTTATAGATATCATAAACTTCAAAAAAAATTTGGTAAATTTTATAGATCTTATTCAGACATTTTATTTAAATTCGGAAATGTTACTTTTCAACAATATGTATCCAGAGGAATTTCCCATCCCAGTTTCTACGGAGATCTAGTGTACAAACTAAGGAGGGTCAAAGGTTTCATATCGGCTGGTTCTAAAATTATTAAACGCCTTCGACAGTATGACCCCGAGATCATCGCGAAGGCTATAGATCTTGTATTGGGTCCCTCTACAACCCAATGCAGACTTTTACTTGAGCGGTGCACACTGACTAACAGGGCGTGGGGACTCTATGACAGGTCTTGTCCAAACCTTTTTAGAGGAGACAAGGTCCTGATCGTCGTCCCCTCTGACTGTTAGTCGGGACTCCTATTGATCAAAGATCTGAGCTCGCTTACAAACGAGCAAAGCACGTTTTACTTATGTTGATGTCTCCTTACATATTTTTGATAGCAACATATTATTCTATAATTGTTTTGTGTGTAATAAATTTTTATGACCTCTCTCCTTGAGAAACCTGTTGTTCTCTATATGGAGGATTATTTATAAATTTTTTAATGTGTTCTTTGATTGTGCTGCTTTTGCGGTGAGTGGGAAGGTGGGCGCCCGTAAACCGGTTAACCACACCAACTGAGTGACGTTTTGTTACTTCAATTGACCTTCCTAAGTCGGTATCGTAACTGCAGCACAACCGAATATTTTTGTAATGTCGTTCCGCGTATATTATGCAATTGTCATTTTTTGTGTGCAGGTCCTTGGTGATTTGTGTCATACAATTTTGTCAGATGTCTTCTGCTTTCTCTTTTGCATATTTCAACTGTTGTCATTTCAACTGGCTTTCCTTGATTTGAGGAATCCGGATAATAATATAAGAAGTTTGGCACTCCACTTAGACAAGATGCATTCTTCATTTTTCTTATTCTATGTCCATCCACAGATCTGCATGATCGTGGAGTTCTTTTGTTAATGTGTTCATAAGGCAAAACTTCAGGCATTGTGTGTAGAGCATTATCCATTTGCAAAATTCCAGATATCACCAAGTCTTTGAATGGATCCATGTAATTATAAAGCAATGCTTTCCTGTAGTATCCCCACCATCTTTCGATCCTTGGATTGTGGTTCGACGATCTAACCATCATGATGCATACGTTAAAGAGTTTTCTTATCTGAAATGTTGACATTTTCTGTACCTTTCCCGATCCGTACATCACGAGGAACTAATTCAAGATTTTCTACTTCGCTTAGATGTTACGTCCGGATGCAGATTATGTATCAATCATAGCAACGTAAAATACCACCCTCAGCAAATCAAAGTGGGGTATATTTGGGCAGAGCTCACCCAATGAAACGATCACAAAGTAACTCTACTGGGTCCAAAAACCCTTGAGAATCCCGTTTTTCACTGCCAAACTCTGCAACACCTTCAAAACATCTGAAAAACACTAAAGTCTTCCTGAAAAACACTGAAAAACTCTGACGGCCCTGATAAACACTGAAAAACTCTGAAGTCTACCCTGAAAAACACTGACGACCCTGAAAAACTCTGAAAAACACTGACACCTACTGCGATGCCCTCCGGCCGTGCGTTCGCGGTCTTGCGTACTTCTATACGGTCCCTGCTATAATATAAGCCCTTAAATTGCTTCCCTGTTATCTATCTGTGACCTTGACTTTATCATAGTTTTGTTCATTTTGAAAATACGACATACATCAGTATTATTACGACAGAAAAATGTAAAAATAGCAATATACATATAAATTATTATAGGTTCTGTATACATTAAATTTATCTCATGAACGGAAGAGTAATTCTTAACTTTCTTTCAATATCCTGTCCATGAAAATTTACTCTAGTGTACATTTACATTCAAATTTATATGATATTTTACAAAACGTACAACAAGTGATGACCCTAGACATTCTGACTACAGACCATAGATATTTGTATACAAGAAAGTAGACTACGAGAAACTGCAAAAACAGTTTGATTGATATCATAGGTCCTTTTTGCGAAGTGAACAAAAAACAGAAACTCACAAGCGAACAGATGCAGCCCAAGCATTATTAGACATACAGTCAACATTTGGAAGTGACCGGGATGCTGATAATGATACATCTACAGGTGCTGATGATGATTTTACTAGTGCAGAGGATGAGATCACACGTCTGAAATCAGAACTCCAGTGCTTAAAGGCTGAGAATGTGAAACTACAGTCAGATTTAGAAAGAAGCAGTGGTGAACTTAGCAAGTGTAGGGAAAATTGTGAGGATGTGTCAATTGGGGCCAGTGCAATCACTTAACAATGACAAGAAAACTAATTTTTACACAGGATTACAAACATAGCTGCTTTTCACAATTGTGTTTGACTTCCTACGTGATGCAGTGGTCAAAACAAGAACAAAGCTATCGCTTGCTGATGATTTTTTTTCTATTTTTAGTGAAATTGAGACTTAATCTTTCATTTGAAGACATACTATACAGGTCAGGAGTTTCAAGCACAACAGTGTCTACAGTGTTTTATAAATGGCTAGATGTGTGTTTTATGAAATTGAAATTTTTGATAAACTGGCCTAGTCGAGAAGCAATAAGAAAGGAATGTTTTCCAAGAGCTGTGTGAGTAATTGACTGCACCGAATTTTTCATTGAAATGCCCAAGCGTCTGATCTCAAGAGCGCAAACATTTTCAAATTACAAGCGATACAACACTGCAAAAGTATTAATAGGTATTGCACCAACAAGATCCATATCTTTTGTTTCATGTGCATGGGGTGGCAGAATATCAGATCCACAAATAGTACAACAAAGTGGCTTCCTTGATAAACTTCACGATGGTGATCAAGTGTTGGCAGATCGGGGTTTTGTGAATAATGATGCGTTTGCTTTTGCTTTTGCTACTTTGGTAATACCTGCATTTACGAAGGGGAAGCAACAGCTGAGTGCATTAGATGTCGAGAAATCTCGGAAGTTAGCACATGTTCGCATTGAAGTGGAAAGGATTATAGGTTACTTAAAGAAAAAGTACACCATTCTTCAGGGTCCGATTCCTGTTCTTATGTGCAAAAGACTTGATGACAATTAATTTGCAACACTTGATAGAATTATTACAGTTTGTGAAGCTTTGACAAGTTTAAGTCCAAGTATTGTTGATGCAAATAAGACTTAACTGATATAATATATATATGTATAGTAAGCTATTCTCAGTTCTTATCTACTTGACATCTTGTGCAAGAATTGTATATATTGATGATTGTCATCAGTATGGTGTCAACTGCCTCCTTACCTAATATTTGAGGATTTTCATGATTGAGGAATTGATAATAGAGAGTATAATTTATTATCATTTTAATATTTTACACACATTGATTAAAATTGATTTATAACATGTAAACAACACAAAGACCACACTAAAATACATGTACAAATGTATGCATGCAGAAAATTTTATCAAAAGAAATACATGTAGCATGTCTTACAGTTTTTATTACAATGTATTATATATGATTATTTTTCATATTTTGTCATACATCTGTGATCAATTCATTTATATGTACATGTATAGTACTACATGTACAATGTATGATAGGAGTTATTTAAGTAAAGCATGATACAATATGTTAAAACAACAACAGGATGCAATAAGTTAAAAACAACAATAATGTGATTAAACTTGACAAATAACCATGAGTCACAATTATTTCTTGCAGTATGGGCACAACCATTTGCCCTTTGGTGTTGTTGTCATTCCAAGACACTGAAGGTAAAACCACACCTTTTTACATACTTTGCAATTGAAGTTGCTGCACCTTAACATAACCCTGCCATCTTCAATGCCATTGCATGTGCAAGAAAAAGAAAGAAAAAAAGAGGAGTTACCGGCTCAGTTATGTGGCAGAAGTCAGATTGCATGTGCAATACCTTTTCACATTTTCTATTGATTTCAGTATAGTCTTGGTATATTTCCAATTTGTTTGTCCACTGATTAAAATCGGCATAACATGGGTTAAATAAAATTTCTCTACAAGAGTAACCTTTTCATTGAAAAAAATCACAATTCAACTCCTCATGAGATATAATTGAACCTTGTGGTGTCCACAGAATAAAGTAACAATATTTTACTTTACATATATTTAACTGAGCTTGTACCTGATAATAATAGTGATGGTCACTTTTTAATTTGATGTCATCATTAAAATACTTCGATAAGATATATAAACAAATAGTTGGGATTCCTATGGGTACTAACTGCGCGCCTCTGATAGCAGATTTATTTCTTTATTGTTATGAGAGGGATTTTATGGTTTCTATTCAAAAATCAAAACGTTTTGACCTCATTGAGAAATTTGATAATACTTGCAGATATCTGGATGATATTTTGGTTATCGACAACCCTGAATTCGAACAATTTATATCAGAAATATATCCACCATAGCTCACATTGAATAAAGCTAATACTTGAGATAAATCTACACCTTTCTTAGATTTAAACATCAAAATTATCAACCACCTAATATATACCAATATTTATGATAAACGTGAGGATTTTGTATTTCCTATTGTAAATTTTCCTTACTTGGATGGCGATGTCCCTCGACTCCCATCATATGGTATCTATATATCTCAATTAGTTCGATTTGTCAGAGGCTGCACCGATGTTTTGGACTTTCATAAACGAAATTTACAAATTACTACTTAACTTTTAACTCAGGGTTACAGATATCACAAGCTAAGAAAAACATTCGGCAAATTCTTTAGATCTTATTCAGAACTTCTATCTAAATTTGGAAATATTTCTTTTCAACAGTATGTATCCAATGGAATTTCCCATCCTAATTTTTACGGTGATCTCGTATATAAACTAAGGAAAGTAAAAGGCTCCGATAACGTTATTTCATCATGTAATAAAATAGTCAAATAGTCTTCTAAATAGACAATATGATATTGAGATCATCAAAAAGACTATAGGTCTTGTATTTGGCCCCTCTACAGCCTTTTGCAGACTATAACTTGAACGTTGCACGCTGACTAACAGGGCGGTGGGGACTATTTGACGGGCCTTGTCCAAACCTCTTTCAGAGGAGACATGGTCCTGAACCTCGTCCCCTCTGACTGTTAGTCGGGACTCCTACAGATCTAGGGTCTTAGCTCGCATTCAGACTGGCAGAGCACGGTTTATCATGTTGATGTCGCATATATTTTTATACCGTTATATGTTTTACAATACCTTGCGTGTTTATATTTTTATGACCTCTCAATATGCGATACCTGTTGACCCTTGTTCTTTAAATGGAGGATTTTTTATAAATTTTTAAATGTACGTCCTTTGATTGTTCTGCTGTTACGGTGAGTGGGAAGGTGGGCCCGTAAACCGGTTAACCACACCATTTGTTTGGCTTTTGTCAAATTAAATGACCGTCCTAAGTCGGTATCGTAATTGCACTACAATCAAATATTTTTGTAATGTGTTATATGTTCTAGTATATTATTTATATTCATGTATTGTATAGCTCCATGGTGACTTCTGCCACATAACTGAGCCAGTAACTCCTCTTTTTTCTTCGGTATCAAGCGCTTTACATCTTCAATATTCCTATGAGAATATGGGCACTTGACCTCAACAATGCCAGTTCCACAATAATCACATGAAATGACTCTATCAGGACTTGCTCCCAAGAATGGGTTATATATGTCCAAATACAATCCACATTTTCGCACTTGAATATTTCTGTAAGACTCTTTCAAAGTACTAATCAAATCTGTCACTGCAACCCCCTCATGTTCGACTCCCCAGTTCAACGAAGGCACTCCAGACAAACCACTATTAAACTGTGTTTTGCACAAATTCTCAAGTAATGACTTTGATTAATTTTCTTGGTTGGTTTTACAAACACTATACAATTTGCTGGCTGTCACTCGTCCCACCCTTTGTTGATGCCATACAATGCTATCAGCTTGGTTCCTAGTAACTTTCTTCATCTGGTTGCAAAACAAGTTTATCAAATGCACTAACAGCCTCATTTGCTATTTCATTGGCACTTAACTTGTTCAATGTCACTTGGTCCAAACGAAACAGATCATATAATGGTAATAGTAAGGACTCTGACGGACATACGATTGGAGTGGGTTTGAATTTAGAATGGAACTCATCGTGAGTAGAAAGCACAACCGATGCAACATTATTTGTTACAAGTTTTCTGTAAAAACCTTCAACTTCTGACTGAGACGGGGCAATTGCTGTTTTATGACGACGAGTATTTGTCGAGTCTGGTTTGAGTGGTAATTCCTTTGGTCTGGTCAAGTTGACATCAACTATCCGAACTGGTTCTACCTAAAATTGTTTAAATATACATGTATATACATATACTACAAATGTAAACTTAAGTTGACTTGTGTCACCCAAGAATTATTTCATATGACATAAATGTAGGAAAAGAAAGAATATTATAAATATCCAAGCATATCAATGTGTATATGTGTCACTGGTGAGACTTTAACCCAGGACTAGAGATTCTGTGCACCTAATGAACCAATAACAAATTGAGAAACAAATTAAGCTTTAATTACCTTTTTGATGAATTGCTGATTCCAACGGCATGGCTTTGATGTGCAGAATTCCTTATTGTAACCAAGTCTGACACAAGCTTCCACTTTGAATAGCACCGCCCAACATGAGAACAAGCCTATCCTAGTCTGAAAAGAAGGTTGAGAAATTGAAAGCCATCCCTATTTGCTAATTTAATTAAATTATCACATTATTACATGTTTCAATACAAACATTCATTTTAAGCATTTTCCAGCAGGCACATCCCAGATTTATGGTAAGGTTATCGACTCTTGCCACAGAGATACAGGGTTCGAGTACCTGGATACACCTTTAGGCAAGGAAAGTGTCGATCTGTACATGTAATATTGATAATGATTGGAAAGATTTCTTTATATTTTCAGTACCAACCAACCTTTGCAAAATTAATTAATACTAGATCTACTCTTTGTAATTTGTATGAGCATATATTAATATATATATATACTAACCCGGCCATACAGGTACAGTGGCTGGCAATTACAGAACCATCTTGCTTGACACATATCCAAGCTTGGCATGGTGGTTCAGTCGTCCTCTGGCTATGGTTGACGGAACATTTTAAACGGGATCGCTCTTTATCTAGCACTTTGATGAACACTGTCCTTACGTACATGTAACCAGAGTCAAAATAGTTATAACTATCCAAACTTTTGTACGACTTCATGGATTGGCTTGTAAAAACACCTGGGCTGTTGATTAGATAATTGAAAATGTCTGGATATGTCACGTCTGGCCATAATGTAACTTCGTCCTTCCATCCTTCATCCATCTCACACGGACATTGTTGCAAGTCGAGTAACAAAAGTTTTTCGTCATACCTCTTCTCACTTATATCATCTAACTTTTGTCTATACGAAAGCTAACTTTTTGACGCCGATATTCTCGTTTTAATACATCTGCTTTTAAATATGGCGGCAAAATCCTTTCGAAGTGTAAACAAACAAGTGTCATCACGTGACACGATCTTAGAACAGCCAGGTAAATGATCATATACGCAGCAAACGCACATCCGCTATTGTAACTGTGTGGGCATGTGTTAGTTATGGAGGGAGTTTAAAAATCTGGGAGGTGCAATTTTCTATAACTTATTCATTTTTGATAGATTAAAGTCATATAAGTGAGTGATTCAATGAGTGATGGCACGTGGTAAAGGAAAATTTAACAAAAGGAAAAGAAAATGCACTAATCCACAAAGAATCGCCAGGATTAAACTTTCTAACTCTAGCGTTTCTTCTTCTGAGCAATCAAATATGGCCGCGAACGCTACGGTGTCCGATCCATCCAACGTGAGTAGCGAGTCTACTAGAGTTAACATGCCTATAAATTCGAACAATGTGGCACAGAGTCCCGCAGCTATTGGTCCCGTGCTCATGCAACTTACGCCTATTCCAGGTATGCAGCCTTTCGCTTCTGAAAACAACCCTTTGCTTATGATGCCCCCCCCCCGTGGGTAGATCAACTTTTTTGTAAAATTGAGTGAGCTGGATAACAAGGTTTCAAAAATATACGAGATGGATTCTAAATTAACCAATCTTACTACATTATGTGATAATCTATCGTTGCGTGTTTCGAACGTAGAAAAATCGAATGGTGCTTTTGGAATTTCTATTGGTGATTTGAGGCGGGAGTTGAAAGATGCGACTGCTGGCTTGGAAGAGCTCTCCAGGGCTAATAGCAAGTTACAGGAGGATTTACTGGACCTGCACTGCAGGAGTATGCGGGATAATCTACTATGTTTTGGGCTGGCGGAACCGGCGAGTGGGCGGAAAGATTGCATGGCACTCATTGACGACTTTTGTGGCAATAAACTTGGAAAGCCGTCCGTAATACAGTTTACGGACCGTGCTCACAGACTTGGTCAACCTCTACCCAATAAGATCCGCCCCGTCGTTGTGAATTTTAACGATTTCAAAGTCCGCGAAGAGATTTGTTTGAGCAGTTCTCAGCTCAGCTCGGTTTGGGATTCAGGAGCAGTTCCCGAAAGTCATTGCTGATCGCCGAAAAGCTCTCGCTCCAGTGATCAACGAGACCAAATCCCAAGGTAAGCGAGTAGCTCTTGTCAAAGACACGCTTTACATCAATGGTCGTCGTTACGTCCCTTCCATCGACAGTGCCACTCCACAGGCATAGGACAGACAGGAGAATGACATTGCTCTTGAAACATCTATGGGTAATCTCAAATTCATCTCGTGGAACATCAATGGTGGCCTGAAATCGAAAATAAAAGATGAAAATTTCAAAAAATATATTCTTGACAACGATGTTATAATTTTAACCGAATGCTGGATTGATAAGAATTTCTCTTATGATATTCCGAATTTCTGTGTGCATATGTTTCCGCGATCAAAATCTTCTTTTCAAGGTGGTGGCATCGTTATTCTTATCCGCTCCTGTATGAGTAAGTTTGTCTCAATTGTGCTCAACCACACCGACACGATCATCTGGATCAAAATTGATCGTTCAATTACACAAAATTCCCTTGATCTGTATATTGCAGGAGTGTATATACCCCAAAGTAACTCATCTTATTTTCGGCAGTATGAATGCGACTTATTTTTGAACTGGAAAATCAAATACAGCTTTATTCTTCAATTGGAAAAGTTATGCTCACTGGCGATTTGAATGCCCGAACCTGTGATCGTCCTAATTTCATCATCAATGATAATCTACATGGAGACCTAGCTCGCCATCTAGCAAGCCTATTTACGTACTCATCGGATGATGACTTAATAAATCGTATAAATCCCGACAAAATGTTAAATGATTATGGTTATAAATTACTTCGTCTGTGTCAAAGCAGTGGTATTCGCATATTGAATGGCCGACATCCTAAAAGTAAGTCCGGAGAATATACATTCGCTGGTAGCCGTGGTCGAAGTGTAGTAGATTATATAATAACATGTCCAGATATTTTTCCTCTCGTTGCTGAATTCGAAGTGGACGAATTCAATCTACATCGACTCGCTTAACAAATGTATTAATAATATATCGAATTGTGAAACACACAGCACCTTGGGATCATTAATCGACGGGTTTTCAACAGCATTGACGGATATTATTTCCCCTTTCTTCGAGACAACTATTTCGCCACCTAAACATAATCGGTCAAGCGAGCCTGTGAACAAATGTGAAGCTTAACGAAATGTTAATTGAATTTAAAGATATATTACTACCTATGTTATCTGTAATTTTCAATAAGATTTTGTCAACTGGCACTTTTCCGAACTCTTGGTCTACAGCAGTTATTATCCCCGTTTTTAAAAAGGGTGATAGATCTGACCAAAATAATTACAGAGGTATAAGTCTTATTAGTTGTTTGTGTAAACTTTTCACTTCTATCCTAAATGATAGACTTTTAAACTGGTCAGATGATAATGACATTATTACAGATGCGCAGTTTGGCTTTCGGCAAAAAATGGGAACTTCTGAGGCTATTTTTGTTTTGCATTCCATACCATTACCTTTGTAAACCCATTTCTATCTCTGTCAAAAGATATATTACCAAGCTTCGCCTTTCGGCTCATAATTTACATATTGAATCTGGTAGAGTACATGTATGCAATATACCTAGAAATGAAAGGTTTTGTTTCATGTGTAGATCTACTCTAGAGGGTGAGTTTCACTTTTTATTAACTTGCCCGGCATATGATACTCTCCGTAGAAAATTTTTAAAACAATATTACTGGGTTCGACCCTCAACATTCAAAATGATACAGCTTTTGAGCAGTAATAACGTTCGGGAACTATGCAACTTAGGTAAATATATCCGCGAGGCATTCCGATTACGTGAGAGTCTTCAAATTGTATCGTAAATGTAATAGATCTTATTTTCTATACTCTATTCTATATATTTATATATATTAAATATTATTATTATTATTATTATCTATACAATAATCATTATCATTATTATTATATAATGACATTCTCCCTCCATATATATATTGAATAATGTACCTTTAAAATGTATATGTTATATGATGTACATATATATATATATATATATATATATATATATATATATGTATATATATATATATATATATATATATATATATATATATATATATATATATATATATATATATATATATTATATATATATATATATATATATATATATATATATATATATTGTATTAATGAGACGTACGACTCCAAATAAATGTCCTGAACTGGAACTAACGCACGCTACCCGTTGTATTGCCCCGCGGTATGGCGGACTTTCCAGCGCTATGTCATTTCTTTTATTGATCGACTTAAAGATAGAATGAAACAAACAAACAAACGAACAAACAAACTAATAATCGTACTACAGCAGTTGCATGTTGCCTAACATTAAGGGATGGGGAAATAAGTACAATATATAGAATAAGGCATATTTAAATTTATGTCTTTATTTTTTTTATTTATTTATTTATAATAAAAGCACTATTTTTCCGTACATTTCGGCCAGCGGCTTTCCTCGGTGGACTTTATTTATTTATTTATTTATTTTCTTATTTATTTATTATTTATCTATTTATTTAATTATAAATTTATTTATTTATTTACAAACAGAACATTTTACTTTTCCGTACGAAAATAATAGATCAAAATAAAATCATAAAAATAACAAGATTTTTAAAAATCGCTGGACGAAGTTTACGGAAAACGCAGAGTTTTAATTGTAAATAGATAAATAAATACAGAAAAAAGGAAAGAATTATTTCTATATATCCACATCAACTATTTTAATAAAACATAATGATTGATGTTTATTTTACATCTTTTGCAATATGAGACTCCATCCAAATAGTGTTATGTTACGACAACCCCCACTCCCTTTCGAGTTTAAAAGCATTTATGATTAATGTTAATAAATCAATATTGCATTCTTCATAAATCAGCCGCCATTCACCAATAAAACGCTGTAAAGTTGCGTTAATTTAATTCCACTAAACCATCCCCCTTTTTTTAAACAGTGTCCAACTTCAGTGAACGGGCATGGCTTTGGGTGTGCGTATTTACTTCTAGCTACATGCTGTAATGCAGCTACTGATTTGATCCGTATGTAAATTAATGAAACAGAATAGCACTTTATATCACAGCTTTACATATCTCACGTTTCGCATGTATTCCATATTATTGCTATTATCAGAGGAAATGCAGAAGAAATCGAACGTAAATAATTGATGTAGTTTAGTTTATGATATAAGAATAAATAAATGATCGTGTGTAAAACAAATTGTTTCACTTTTGAAGAATGAAAATCAGTTTTTGTCCCAAACTTTATAAGTCACTGTTAAAATGACTCTTTAATTTTGTCAATAACACAAAATTAACATTGAAATGTATCAACTGGATATGTTTCAATGTGTTACTTAGTATATTCTGTCCCCTCATACAAACGAAGGTACTGTTAATTACGATGTAACAGATTGTAATAAACGCCGATTTCATCTTAATGCATTTATTTAACCATAACTTCTATATGTACATCATCCCTACAGATAAAACAATAGAATATATAAGTACCATGGCATTGCATCTATGTAATAATAAAACGAAAACAATAATATCACACAAATCTTACATGTGAGATAAATATTTATGAACAGAAAAATATAGCATTTACCAATGAAAATATAGATATTACGATGCAACCTTTTACAATATGCCATGACCAACATAGAACAATAATATCTACAATATGCAGAAATCACACTACGGTACATGATAAGGCTTACTTATATATTTATAATTACGATGAAATGATAAATTAATCAAACTAATTACCGATTATGGACCAGGCGATGAAATGGCATAAATGCATATATACACACTAGCTGTCTCAAATCTTGTATATAGAACAAAACAAAATACTCCTTTTAATATACATGTACTAAAAATAACCCGTTTATGTTTAACAAATGAAATACATTTGAAATATTAAATAACAAATGTTTACTTATAAATTCAAACCAATACTCTTCACTTCTACTCACGAATTAAAATGAAACTACTCAATCTCAATATATGTGAATCAAGTAAATACAACAAATATAACACTTTGTAATCTAGGTGGTCAAGTCAGATGTTTCAATACTCATATCAATAACGAATAATTGCAAGACTCATGATATACGTCTCGATTATACATGCTTCGAGATTTATAAGTTAAATACAAAATACTCGGCTTTCAATAAGAATAAAACAACCAAATATACATTTATCAACAAGGGGAAAATGTGACACTTACTTGATATATAATTTCGTTTGTCCAATATTTAAATCCAACACAATATGAAAAATAAATACTTCTTTCCGTATGGTTACACCCTTCTTCACAATCAAATTCACTCAACTGAAACATAAAACCGGTCTAACAAGTCAAGTATCTATATTTAGAAAAATCACACGAACACTCAGTAAATATACAGAATGAATACGAAAACGGAAAAATACAATAGATAATTATTTTAAATCAAAACAAATTTAAACAATATATCATTATACCACATACTCCCCCTGTTTGACAAATGACGTGATTTAAAAAGATATTTTCGATAACTTTTTACAATTCAAGAAATTAAGAAGATTTCAAAACATCTAAAATAACAGACACAATTTCATTATCTAGACCATCATACTTTTCAAATAAAGATGTCAATATATCTACTTTCTCTTTCCAAGGTGGTTTGGGATCTCGATCATCAACCGAATATACAACATAATCATTCAGCCTTTCGGGTCTTCTCCTCTGTCTATGAGATCTTCTCAGAATTGTAGTTTCCTCCCAAACAGAACCATTACTACTAGATTGACCATCTTCTTCAGTATCTTTCACTGAATTTGGCGGTGTCTCTTCTTCATGACGTTCTTTATTTCCTTCATCTACGTCAGCATCAGATAGGATGCTACCACTGGAAGTCGGTACTGGTACCTCATAGAACTCACGCATTTCATCCTCTGTATCTGTCTCATTTGGCTGATTGATGTCAATGTCCTTGGTCTATATTCCTAACTGCTTCTTATCCTTTGAAAATGACGGTAAATGTCCAATAGGCAGTAATAAATTTCGATGCAAAATTCTTGCCTTTCCTTTCCCACTCTCTCGTTTCACTTCATACACGGGTATGGTCGGATCCCTATGTTTGATGTATGGCTCTTCCTCCCAACGATCTGCTATTTTATGGCGACCATCAAATGCCACAATCTTTACTAATACTTGATCTCCTTCTTGTAGTTTGATATCTTTTACATTTTTATCATAATACTCTTTTTGACGATCTCTGGCCTTCTCTGCTGCAATATTCGCTAACTTGTAAGCTGTTTCCATTCTTTTCTTTAAATCATTAATGTATTTGGATGTTGAATGTTTTTCTTTGTTGTTGATACCAAATAAGATATCTATTGGCGTATGTGGCTCTCTACCAAACATCAGAAAATATGGGGAATGCCCAGTACTTTCATGTCGTGTGCAATTATATGCATGAACTAATGGTTTAATAAAATCTTTCCATTTGGATTTCTGCTGTGGTTGAAGAGTGCCCAACATATCAAGTAGTGTTCGATTATATCGTTCACACATTCCGTTTCCCATGGGATGATACGGTGTTGTGCGGAATTTCGAAATGTTAGCGATATCACAAAGCTCTTTTATCAATTTGCTCTCAAAATTAGCTCCTTGGTCACTATGTATTTTATGTGGAAATCCGTAGATGGTAATAAAATTATCAAACAATGCTTTGGCTGTTGTTCATGCCGACATATTTCTAGTTGGTATCGCATGTACCAATCTGGTGAAATGATCGGTTATGACCAATATATACTCATACTGTCCAGATTTTTCTACAGACAAGAAATCTATGCAAATGAGTGGGTAAGAGGTCTTGATATTACTAAGCGGAGCTTTCTGGTGTAAAGTGGCCTTTCTGTGGACACATTGCTTGCAATTTCTTATCCAAATTGAATTTTCAATATAAGATGACATGCCACTCCAATAAAATCTATCGCGAATTAAAAATAATGTTCTATCACGGCCAGGATGTCCAAATTGATCATGTAGATGTCTCATGATAGTGTCAATGTATGATCTTGGTACAACTAATTGTTTGAATTCTTCTCCGTTGATGTTAACTTTCCGATATAAAATATCTTCTTCTAGAACTAAATTCTTAAAATTTCTTTTCAGAGACAAAGGTTGATGTTCATTTTGTATTTCCTCCATTTTTGGTTTTATTCCTCTTCTAACATAATCTTTCCATATTTTCAGTGTTGCATCATCATTTTGTCTTGAATTCCAATCCAGATTGGCAATTATGTCCAATGTTGGTAACACTTCTTCAGATATCGGACGGGTCGTTATTGTATCTATAAATGGCGAAGTATTCGACGCATTATAAATCGCTTGCACACATTCTGATGACAAAGTAGCGTCTCTTTTCTGCATTATTCCCGGAAGTCGTGATAATGCGTCCGCGTCCATATTGTGTTTGCCAGATCTGTATTTGATTGAAAATGAATAAGATGACAGTGCCGCCATCAAACGTTGAGATGCCGCATCGAATTTTGCAGATATTAAAATGTATGTTAAAGGATTATTATCAAGACAACAAATTCGTTTCTGTAAAGATAATCTTTAAATTTCTCAGTTATGGCCCATTTCAAAGCTAGGAATTCAAGTTTATGGGCAGCGTAATTCTTCTCTGCTCGATTCAAACTGCGACTGGCGTATGCTATAACTCGATTATGACCATCTTGATATTGGTATAACACAGCTCCGAGTCCTAAAGAGCAAGCATCTGTATGTAGTTCAAAAGGTTTGTCATAATCTGGATATCCAAGAACAGGTGGCTTGGTTACCACTTCTTTTAGAGTTTGGAAAGATTGTTCCTGTTTTTCTGTCCAATTCCAATTTACTGGCGGCTTTTTGTTCTTACTCTTGGTTTTTGAATTGATTGTCGGCATGAGTGCATTTAATGGATGTTCAATCTTTGAAAAGTTTTTAATGAATTTTCGGTAATATCCAATGAAACCCAAAAAGCGCCTCACTTCATCCGGATTTGCAGGTCTTGGCCAATTCAAGTCAAGTATCTGTATTTTAAAAACTCATACGAACACTCAGTAAATATACAGAATGAATACGGAAACGGAAAAATACAATAGATAATTATTTTAAATCAAAAAAATTTAAACAATATATCATTCTACCATATATATATATATATATATATATATATATATATATATATATATATATATATATATATATATATATATATATATATATATATATATATATATATATATATATATATATATATATATATATATATATATATATATGAGAGAGAGAGAGAGAGAAAAGGGGGAAGGAGGGGGTTGCATGGTCTCAATTTAAATATACTATAATTTAAACATTCTACTCGACAATTTTTGGATTCGCTGGTTGGGGCAGATCCAGGTATCTACTCTAAATATGGCACTCATTTTGAAAATAAGGGTCAAATACTCTGCTAGTTTTGACAGGACATGGGGGTTTTTTTTATGTAAGACTTCTATGTCCCAGTCAACAGGACGATCACCCTTGTATTCGCCATTGCCATGCATGGCCCTTACTGGATACATTGTTACAAAACGTAATAAAGGAGATATTGAGAGACAGAGAGAGATAGAGAGGGGGGAGTTGTATGGTCTCAATTTTAATATACTTTAATTTAAAAATCCTATTCGATGATTTACGATTTGCATCCGGTGGTTGGGGCAGATCCAGGTATCTGCTCTAAATATGACACTGCTTACTTGAATTGATGTGTCATTTTGAAAATAAGGGTCAAATTTTCTGCTAGTTTTGACAGGACTGGGGGTTTTTTCTATGTAAGACTTCTATGTCCCAGTCAACAGGATGAGCGCCTTTGTATTCGCCATTGCTATACATGGCCCTTACTGAATACATTGTTACAATACGTAATAAAGGAGAGACAGATACAGAGAGAGAGAGAGAGGGGGGGAGAGAGATAGAGAGAAAGGAGGGAGTGTATGGACTCAATCTAAATATACTTTAATTTAAAAATCCTATTGGATAATTTACGATTTGGATCCGGTGGTTGAGGCAGATCCATGTATCTGCTCTAAATATGACATTGTTTACTTGAATTTATATGTCATTTTCAAAATAAGGGTAAAATACTCTTTTAGTTTTGACAGGACAGGATTTTTTGTGTGTAAGACTTCTATGTCCCAGTCAACAGGGGAGCGCCCTTGTATTCGCCATTGCTATACATGACCCTTGCTGGATACATTGTTACAATACGTAATAAGGGAGATGATGTTCGTGAGCAAGCATCTGTTTGTAGTTCAAAGGGTTTGTCATAATCTGGATATCCAAGAACAGGTGGCTTGGTTACCACTTCTTTTAGAGTTTGGAAAGATTGTTCCTGTTTTTTGTCCAATTCTAATTTACTGGCGGCTTTTTGTTCTTACTCTTGGTTTTTGAATTGATTGTCGGCATGAGTGCATTTAATGGATGTTCAATCTTTGAAAAGTTCTTAATGAATTTTCGGTAATATCCAATGAAGCCCAAAAAGCGCCTCACTTCATCCGGATTTGCAGGTCTTGGCCAATTTTGAATTTTCTCTAATTTTGAAGGATCAGGAGACAGACCATCTTTGGAAACAATATGTCCGACATACTTAACAGTATTTTTGAACAGATGACATTTTCCTGGAGATAATTTCAATCCTTCTGATTTAATTCGAAAATTTGTTGCATTCGATTGCTATGTTCTTCGTAGGTTTTAGAGAATATAATAAGATCTTCCAAATAAATGAAACACATGTTAAGGTGCAGGCCATAAAAACACTCTTCCATCATTCTTTGATATGTGGCCGGAGCATTCACAAGTCATTCTGTTATATTCATAAAATCCTAAGGGACCGACTGTAAAAGCTGTTCGCTGTTTGTGTTCTTCAAATAAAGGAATCTGATGATATCCAGCTTTCATATCCAAGACTGAAAAGTAACAGTTTCCTTGTAGAGCTTCCAGTATTTCGTCAATTCGATGTAATGCGTATGAATCTTTAATAGTACGTTGATTTAGCTGTCTAAAATCAATACACATTCAAAGTTTGCCATCTTTCTTACGACATAATACGACATTGCTGGCCCAAAGAGAATGTGATTTGCTTATCATACCACTGGGCAGCAATTGTTGTAAATGACCTCTCACTTCTTCTATCATACCAGGTGGAATTCGTCTAGTCTTTTGTTTAAATGGAACATTGTTGTTTAACTTAATCCTATGAGAAACTGAAGATGAAAGTCCAATATCTGAATCAGAATTAGAAAAGATGTCCTGGTATTCCTCCAGTGGATGGTACGCTTTTTCTTATTGTTGTGGTGTAAGATTTTCTGTATCCAAATTAATTTCTCGCAATACATCAGAGTCAGTTTTAGGTTTGTTATCATTTGCAGACTGAAGTTCCGAATCCTCAATGCTAACATGCTGTAGTTCACAGATCAACGATCTTGGATTTACAGTTACTGTTCTTGTAGAAACGTTACTGATGTTAACAGGAATCATGTCATCATCTTCATTAGAATATTTAACTAATACAGGATCAATGTCTAAATCATCTGGTATTACTGACTTAGATGACTTATTTCTTTTCAACAGTATGTATCCAATGGAATTTCCCATCCTTATTTTTACGGTGATCTCGTATATAAACTAAGGAAAGGAAAAAGGCTCCGATAACGTTATTTTATCATGTAATAAAATAATCAAACGACTTCTAAATAGACAATATGATATTGAGAACATCAAAAAGACTATAGGTCTTGTATTTGGCCCCTCTACAGCCTTATGCAGACTTTTACTTGAACGTTGCACGCTGACTAACAGGGCGGTGGGGACTATATGACGGGCCTTGTCCAAACCTCTTTCAGAGGAGACATGGTCCTGAACCTCGTCCCCTCTGACTGTTAGTCGGAACTCCTACAGATCTAAGGTCTTAGCTCGCATTCAGACTGGCAGAGCACGGTTTATCATGTTGATGTCGCATATATTTTTATACCATTATGTATTTTACAATACCTTACGTGTTTATATTTTTATGACCTCTCAATATGCGATACCTGTTGACCCTTGTTCTTTAAATGGAGGATTATTTATAAATTTTTAAATGTACGTCCTTTAATTGTTCTGCTGTTACGGTGAGTGGGAAGGTGGGCCCGTAAACCGGTTAACCACACCATTTGTTTGGCTTTTGTCAAATTAAATGACCGTCCTAAGTCGGTATCGTAATTGCACTACAATCAAATATTTTTGTAATGTGATATATGTTCTATTATATTATTTATATTCATGTATTGTATACCTCTATGGTGACTTCTGCCATATAACTGAGCCAGTAACTCCTCTTTTTTCTTTTGTATCAGAGCACAAGTAGGCGGATGAAAAATACACTTAGTCTTTAGTCCCTGAATAGTAACTTGTGAGTTTTGCGGAATAACAACTGGCGCATTTTCCCCTGAGCATATACTAGCAAGTCTATAATGTCTTTTCTGCAATTCTTTTTGTCTAATATTCAAACATCTAAATGAAAGAGACCATGGTGCTGATAAATTACTGTCTTGCATGTAATATTGATTTGTTGATGTAGCCAATGTATCCTTCAATGAATTCAGTATATTTGTACTAATGAGCACTGGTGTTCTTTGCTGATATTCTGTATCATTGACGATAAGAAACATACATGGTTGATATCCCGAAATATGTAAACCAGAAGAATCTATATCAACTTCAACATATCTTGATAAGGCAAAACGGTACCATTAGCACACTTCAAAGTTCATATATAGAATTAATTTCCAAATGTGGCAAGTTGCTGTCATAAAATGAACGCGACATGGTAGAAACAGTTGATCAAGTGTCTAGCAATGCTCTAGTTTGTTTACCATTAATGTTAACTATAACTTCACAAGTATTTCCGACAAGTCCCTCTAAATTGTTGCATTTAGCATGACGCTGCATATTCACAAGACCTAGTGGTCGCGCCTCGACACCGATCCGTTGTAGTTTGATGGATTCCCTACATGGTCTAAAATCACTCTGCATCCTCTCCTAATATGGCCTTCCTGTCCACAACGTAAACATATAGGTTGTCCACTTTCAGCAAATTCAGGTGGTCCAAAGTTTTCTTGATTTTGATCATTCCTAAAACCTCTACCATTTCCACGATATCTCCGTCCACGTCTGCTATGTCCTCTGGAGTTGAATGGTCGGAGGTAAGAAGTTCCGTTGTTCCGATATGAATTACTAAAATGATGTTGACTGTTTATAAACTGATCTTCCTGTGTTGCATTCTGTTTAGTTAATCTTTGTTTGATGTCAGCAATCTCACTATTCAGCGTTTGAATGATCTCTTTCAATACGGAACTTTCGAGATACCAATTTACGTTTTTTTTTTTAATTGATTGATTTTTGTTTTACGTCACACCACGAATATTTCACGTATATGGTGACGGCATCTGCCTGATGCGGGGCATACAAATTTTGACCTTTGCAACGGACCCACCCGAAGCAGTGAGGGATCTTTAACGTGCCATGCATACGAAAGACAGAACACCGGCATGACCAGAGCGGGACTCGAACCCCGGCCTCCCGATCAGGAGTCCGACGCGATACCACTAGGCCACGCCGGCTTTACCAATTTACGACCGTTTCCGGATCATTAATTAGAATTTATGTCACGTGATAATGCACCAATTGTTAGGCATCCTCCGTTGTTTACATTGGTGATAGCGGTAAAGTGAAAGTACTAATTCTAAGCAGACGAGTCATGGCTAAGGTCGTTTCTGTTGCTTCTAAACCGACCAAGAAAAAATCGGCGGATGACCCCAGTTCGTATTGGTGTTCGGTACCAGGTTGCACATCTGATGGCAGAAAAAAAAAACAATTTAACGGCTTATCCTTGGATGAAAGGGGTGACATTCCATGCATACCCTGGACCTTGCAGAAACCCGAGTCTCCGTCGAAGGTAAGAAACTCGATATTTATTTTGTTCCTTAAATAATTAGAATTTAAAATTGCACAACACATCTACTGACTGACATGCATATGTATAATATGTGCATGTCATTTTTGA
Organism: Pteria penguin; assembly: GCA_035048485.1. Lineage (NCBI taxonomy): Eukaryota > Metazoa > Mollusca > Bivalvia > Pterioida > Pteriidae > Pteria > Pteria penguin. The sequence goes on from CM068582.1 coordinate 59,331,359, forward strand.
AATGGAAAGGAGTGCACCAAAAGAATAATTAGCTTGTAAATTATGGTTGATCAGTGTCCTACAACTTATAGGCAGATAGAAATTTTATTGTAAAAGTCTAGACATGAAATTTCATTTCTCATTTTGTAGGTGGCTCAATCAAATATTCCGGGAGGAAAACTATGCACCAGGAAGACATCACAGAGTGTGTTCCTTACATTTTGTCAATGGATGTCCATCCGAGGATCACCCTGTGCCAACCCTATTTCCACGCAATAACTATGGGGAGGAACCGCCTATGAAGAGAACCAGAAACTCCATTGAGAAACGCAAGATTCTCTGTGATGTCAACAACAACTCAGAAGCAGATGTCTCCAACCTGCACAAGATGTTTAATGAGGTTTCAACAATGGTAATGTTTTAATATTAGCAGGTACTTTTTGTCAGTATATGTCTATGTATGAAACTATACAAAACATTAGGAATTACATTCTATATATTCATGGACAGTGTATATGTACATAAAGCTTGGTTATCAAAATTCTATTGAACTTTAATCGTTAGAAAACATTTTAGTTTCTGTTTTATTTATACCATGCTATGTGTGATGAACTGTTAATATTCTTTCATCTTTAGAATATCACTGTTCTTGCTGATGGATGTGTAATTCCTATTCCTGTGTGTAATGAATGCACAATAACCACAACAAATATGGATCATAAATTTGTCAACCCAGAGAAAACAACAACTGTATACCAAGAAGGTGAGGAACATTTCATATTCAAAATTGATAGATTCAGACAGACACTGGACCCCTTTATATGGCTTTGCTAAATGCAAGTGACATAGATTAGCTGTTTTAGACTTTGTTTTCCCAGAGCGCATAGCATTTAGTATTTTTAAACTATATAGCTATAGATAATTTTTTTTTAATATAATACATAAATTCATTTTAATTAAATGTTTAGGATAGATTATATATTTTTTATTAGCACTAATATCACAATATTCTAATACACTTTAGAACTGAAAACTGATCATGAATACAACAAAGCACACAGAAAAACTCCTGATTACAGGGATAGACCTGTCCATGGAAAATATTAGGATCATGGAGGCAGAGAGTACTAGTTACAGCAAGGGCAATGTTCTACGTGAACTGTTTGTAGAGAAGACCACAGCCTCTGATGCATCTGTTAGACAATATTTTGGTCTGCCCAGCATTCTGATACTGTTTGGCATATTCAGTAAGTTATGCAATTTATATCTAATTTCACTAGGAACTTCATTTTGTCGGATCAATAGTATAATTGATTTTACTTAATTAAGTAGGTGTATTAGTTTATCCATTATCTATTAGCAAAACATATGACAATTTAAAATATCTATGAATATGTATTAATTGCCATTGTCATCATTAATTGCAGATATACTTGAAAATGCATGTAGTACAAAACTGAAGTATTGGTCAGGCAAACATAGCACAGGGGAAAAACGTTATGAAAGCAGGGAATTTAGAAAACCAGGTCCTAGAAAAAAAACTGAGCATGTTCCACGAGTTCCTGATTACACTTCTTCGAATTCGTTTAGGTCTGAACATCCATATTCTTAGTGACATTTTTGGAGTGTCAGAGTTTCGTGTTTCACTAATCTTCAGTACATGGACAAATTACATGTATCAGGTATTTATCCACAAATAAAGTGGCCATCAATGCAGAAAATTCGAAAATTCATGCCAAAGTCTTTTAAAAACTCATTTCCGGGTACTCGTGTTATCATAGACTGTACAGAAATGTTTATTCAGAAACCTCGAAGTCCAACAGCCCAATGCCAGACTTACAGTAATTACAAAAACCATAACACCTTCAAACGCTTAGTAGGCATAACTCCTTCAGGAGTAGGCATAACTCCTTCAGGAGCTTTTTCCTTCGTATCGGAATCTGGGGAGGAAATGTTTCTGATCGCTTCATAACAGCAAATAGTGGTTTCCTAGACAAAATTTCACCAGGAGATGAGGTAATGGCCGATCGTGGGTTTATAATTGCAGATTGTCTGTTAGAACGTAAAGCAAAGTTAATCATGCCCCCTTTCACCAAAAAGTGTAAATGGGGAAAGGGCAAGAGACTTACTGCCATTCAAATTAAGAAAACAAGGAAAATAGCAAAGGTGCGTATACATGTTGAAAGAGCTATTCAACGACTTAAGACATTTCGGATTTTGTCTGGCGTGATGCCTTTATCTTTAAAGCCATTGGCTATCCAAATTCTTGTTATAGTGGCTTTCTTCTGTAATATAGCTTCACCATTGGTGACAAAATGAAGGTGTAAATGATGATACATGTATTATATATGATTACAGTATAGCTATAGTTTATACTGCTGGTTTAAATATCTGACCTTCTAGTTTTGATAGATTGATTATTGCTTCCCGCCACACGTTGATTATTGTACATATTTGGTGACAGCATCTGATTGACGCAGGCTACATAAATTTTGATCTTTGCAACAACCCTAAGCAGTGAGTATTCTTTGATGTGCCACATTCTGACCTTGTTGTGGTCGCATGAAACAAACTATAGTTTTAACTATAATTGAACAAGATTTAACAGCTATTATATTACAGTCAAACTTAAATAACTTGAACATTTCAGGACTTAGAAAATACTTAAAGTGTGTATGTTTGTGTGTGGGAGGGGGAGTGTTAATATTTTGGAATTTATAAAAGTAATAGAAATTAAATTGACTTGTAGCTAATAGTGTTGGAGGGGTTGTTTTAATTTGAAATGTTCTAGTTTAAGAAGTCTGACTGTATGCTTGTCTTTATCATAATTAAATCACAAAATATGGCGGAAATAAGTAATGCTTTACTTTTTCACCAACATGCGATCAAATTTGTACTGAGATACATGAATAATTGGTGACAATAATAAATTCAATCAGGTCAGTTAACAGTGATCATTAGCAGTTATACAAATTTGTAGCACATCAATTTGTATTATGGTTATTTTCCAATAATTATGTAACAATGAAATAGCTAATGAAAATAAGTATGATATTTGAAGTGGTAGACCCTATATTATAAATAAGGCATAATTTCAAAATTAGAGCATATGATTAAAACAAAGCCTGTGTTTTTCTGGTAATGGCTAAAGTTATTAACTTTGCGTAAATTACATTGCTATTTTTGATTTGATGTACTGCTTAAATATGTAATAAATACATTTAAGAATATATTTAACCCTGGTCTAGCGAACATTGGGTACATACAACTTTAACATGGCATAGCAATGACTATAACATGAACATACATGTATAACATTGACAATCATGTCAAAAGTGACAAAAGTATACATATTTACATGTATACCATTTATAGTCATAGTGGTTAAACATCATTAATACATTAAAGTAATTCATGCTAATATTAATGCATTTTATAACAATGTTTGAACAAAAAATGAGAGAGTTTCTATGCTTAAGACAACAATATATGAATGATGAATATATTAATTTTTAGATTTTCAAAGAATTGTTAAAATTTGAAGTTTAACATTTGTATTAATTGTTACACAATATTTATTCTGGCTGTAATAAAGCTTTGTGAAGATACTTTCAAAGAAATTTGTACATTTATTCACAATGGATTCAAAAAGATTTTTATCAAAATAAATCCTGTCAGTAAGCAGGCCTCGTTTGGTGTAGAAAACAAAATCACACCAAGGAAGGTCAAGAATACCTAACTGACCCTGAATTTGAATATACCATGGTGAATCAGGACGCAAATGTGCGCTACCAGTAACTTTGTCTTGGAACAAATGGTATGAAGTGTCACCTGCAGCCTCATATGGTGTTTCATTTCTGTGAGAATATGAACATTTTATTTCCACTTCGCCTTTCCCACAACATCTACATGAAATAATTCCATCTGGAGTTGCACCCATAAATGGTTTTCCACTGAAAATATTAAATCCAGTTGAATCTAATTTTGCACACCTATGTTTTTTGCTGTACCCATCAAAGTATAGTTGTCTGGCTATTATTTCATTTTCTCTTGCATACACTACAGCAGGAACATGTGATAAATTATCATCCATTTGCATTATTTCTCGTACTATATAATTGTTGTATGTTGGTGAGCCACGGAAATGCAATACTTTTGAGAAATTTGAGACAGTAATTCGTCCGTGCCTATGTCTGTGCCACTCATAACAGTCACTCTGGTCTTTGGTATCTGCTGCAACTCTTGAAATCACTTCAGAATGAAACACCGACTGCAAATGTTCATTCACAGGGAGACCTTTGTCATTTGCTTCTTTTATAACATGTAGTATATCTGGAATTTCTAGATCTTTGTAATCTTCATTATCAGATGGTGGATCCAATGTCTGAAGTAATAGTGAGTTGCTATTAGCATCTTTTTTTTCTCTCGATATCCCGTTCACTTGACTGTATACTTTTGCATGGATTATATGCAGTATGACAAGGGCCTGCGTTAGCGTATTCATTATGTGAATCATTGTGATGAATTCTTACATTTTGAATTCTAGCAGGCCATGACGTTGATCTCGGTTAATCCCATATACAGGAAACATCAGTTCCAACTTGCGTGTTCCTGTCTTTATGCCTCTCAAGAAATGAACAAAGCGAGAAAAGAAGTGCAGTGCAGTGTTTGCATGACCCATCATCCCTGTAATTAAAAATTATGAGTTTCAAATTCTATGCTTTACTACAGTCTTAGTCTGAGTTATCAGCCCAGGTAGCTCAGTTGGAAGATTATCTGTATTTTAAGCAGATGGTCATGGGTTTGAGTCACAGTCTCGCGGCATTTTTTTCTCTGGTTTGTTACAATGCGTATATGTGACAGATGCCAGGTTTAAGCCCAAATAGCTCAATGCATCGATCGTCTTCCTTGATAGCAGAAGGTTCTGGGTTCAATTTACCGGTCATGTTACATACATAACAAGATTATAAATTGCTTCTAGAACAATATCTTTTGAAACATTTGAATATATTTAAAACTTTGGTATATCTGCATTGTGCAACATGGCTAAGGCAGCAACATATATGGAATAGGGTTTGCCACTGTTAACTGCTGTCCTAATATTTAGAGAGGAAATACAACATATACTCCTGCAAAATGACATATTGAACAATGGTATGTTATTGTTAACTCATGTTGCTAACCAAAATCGATGTTATTAAGCCATAGTACACCAGTCACTGCCTGGCGGGTGACAAAGCCCATTGTATATTAAAATAATAATGTGATACATACGCAACACAAGCACAGCCTCCAGAGAGTATACTTCCTTCTTTACCGACAAGGACCCATGTCTGATATGGCTCGGCCTTTTGTCTGGTTTCCGGAGTTGTTTCACACTTCACATAATAACAATCCGTGAAACGATGAAGTTTAACATTGTCCACATGGCCATTTGTTGCTAGTTTGAATCCATTGTCGTGCTTATATGATTTCAAGCGTGCCGGATCCCATCCTACATTAAGCAGCCATACGAAAACATCCGCAATCTCAATGTCTGGCAAAGCTTTCAAGTCCGTCGACCTTCCACCGACAATAATGTCTTTGATATTTGGTAATATTACGCCATTAACGGTTCGACGCTGCACATCAAATGCCTCATAGTCGTTATTACTGTTGTCAACTTGATCCTCTAAATTAATTTCTACCGCTAAATTACACAGTTTTATAAGGTGTTTCTTTAAATGAATTGAACAATTTATGCCTTTTGTCGAAAGGAACTGCTTAAGGTCGTTTACTTGCCAGGATTCGAAGTCCAAAACGTTCGAAAATGGCATTTCTCTTAAACCGGAAGTTGTATATGCCTAACAATTGACGTAAACAAAGCATAAAATTCGGACCGGATCAGTATCTCGAAAGTTCCGTATTCAGTTATTTCACTTTTAGTTGCTGTAACATTATTAATGCTCTCTGATTTTTCATTTCTTTTCTTCTGCTCTTCCTCCTTAATTCTGATCGCTCTCATGAGATCCTCGAATGGTAAATTCTTTTCATATATATGTCCTGTTGTATCTTTGAGAAATGGCTGAAGTCCTTCCCAAAAGATATCTCTTGACATTTGTTGGGATTCTACTTTAGGAATGCTCGAAGTCATCATTATTTTTGCCAGTAGATCTTCAAGTCGACAACCCCATGTATTCACATCTTCATTGATATCCTGTTTAGCACTGTAAAATTTTGAAAGTAAAATTTGCTTCTTATCCACCGTTCCATAAATGCTACAGTTGCCTGTGAACCCAGTCTCATCACGACGCGTCCTGCTTCCCCACGAAGTGATCTACGGATTGAATGTTTTATAATTTCTTCAGGATATTGTTCACGCATTAAACACTCTACTTCATATTTCCAACTTCCTCCGTTGGGCTACTCCTTGTGAGTCCTGACGTTTGCTCTTCAGGTATAACCAGAATCTCTTGCTGTTGTTCTGCATCTCTCCACATACTGTTTGGTCTATGAACTCATCATGAGCTGACCTCATTTCCCTCTGTGCTGCTGCCTTGAGTTGTCGATATCGGGCCTGGTCCTTAGGGTTCTTTGTGTGCCTTGCTTTCCTGAAGGCTTTCTGGCGTTGACTTAGTAGGCGTTTGACCTTTGTTGTCATCCAAGGATTTGAATATCGGCTCCTACTGATCTTGGCGGGAATGGCGTCTTCTACTATCGTTGATATGGATCCTCTGAAGTCAATCCATATGTCGTTGGCTGTTATGTATTCTTTTGCCATGATGTTGTTCACTGCTGTTGTTATATGCTGACTGACCACCTCTCAATTTGCTTTGTCCCACAGTAGTATTTTTCGGGGGCATGACTGCTGAAGGTATGTATGAAGAGAGAGATCTATCATCACGATATCATGGTCACTTTTCCCGATCGCTGGTAGGGTTTTGCATCTGTCGATCAAGGATGGATGTCATGTGAAGAGGAACATACAAGGAAAACAATAATGCATAAATATGAATACATAAAATACATACTGGGTATAAAAATGAAGACACGATTCACAATCAATAGACATATACAGAAGGAAAATATAATATATAGAATAATATTTGAGTCCGCACAATATAGATTTACATTGGCGAGTACATTTTACTGCATTTGCGGAGGAGCTGGCACTAAATACTAAATAAGTAAAACTATTATAATTCCAAATTCGGATTAATTATGTTCATTCACAAAATTTCATTTCTATCAGTTTCAAATCCCCCCCCCCCCCCCCAAATGAAATATTTTTTTCGTAAAAGTTTATTTTCAATATTTTAGAATGAAACAATCAATTCATTCATAAAGCTTCATGTTTATTAAAATCCAGAAAAGATACAGCAATCATTTTTCATAGTAATATAGACGAAAATATATAATTTATTCAAAATACTGAATAACACACATATGAATTTGTATATGAAAATGTAGAAACACACATACCATTACAAACAGGTTAATATCTACATTGCGCGACTTAACTTGACATTATGGGGCGACTTAACCGATATAGGGCGACTTTACTTTGGGGCGACTTAACCTGATTCCATGTAAAAAAAAATCAGTATCTTATTTATTCATTTTATTTAGTTCATTTTTAAAGTCTGTGATCTGTAATTTACACTTTTATCTTAATGTTGTTGCTATAACTAAATTATAGTGGTTGATCATAATTTACTTTATCATATAACTAATTAAGGTTGGCCTAATTCTTCATCTACTGTACCTCTCCCTAGCAATGCAAGCTCTACCTTTAGTTAATTTTCCCCCATCTCTAGTTAATTTCCCCATCTATCAAGTCATTTTACATTCTCTTTGTATTTGTTTACTATATGATTTTTATAAGATATTTGGTTGTGAATGTTATAACATTAAGGCCTTGTTATATACTTGTTTATAACCTTATGTTTTATATATCATATCTTTATAACAGTTTCATGCTGGATTTGAAGGAATAAAGACGCAGAAAATTATACTTCATCTTTGGTCATATTTTACAGATCTAAACCCTGTTATCACCAGGTGCTACCATCACGCACCAAAACCTTTTTGATAGTAGCATGTTTATTGCAACATATCAACAAAAATGATGTCAATAATTCTTGATTTTCATGGAAATGCGATTTCATAATTACGATTTATTTTAGCATTGACATAAGGGAAATCGCATAAATTTATCTTGACTTAAAGAAAATCAACTAAGTGTTTTATAGATGACAAGTTGCCCAAAAGAACTCGTTTAAGGAAGTTTACGGCAACTTTTCGACTTCATTACATCATCAAGTTTTATTAATCTTGGCAAGTCAATTTTATTTTTGTCATGACACCTACTTAAAACACAGCAACACTAGGCACCAAAACGTTTCCGTGGACGCACGGGTAAGTTGACATTACTCATTAGCTATGTTTTTTCTCATCTATACAACTGGATAACAAATAAAAATTGTATCACCGTATAGAGTAAAGATCAGTCTAAAGTGTTGAATGTTGTTTTGCTAGATCTTTTTTTAAACCGAGTTAACATAGGCAAGTGTGTTTAGGGTCGTAAAATAGGCGGACAGCATAGTATACATACATGATTATTAATTATTTGATTTATTTCCACATGAATTATTAAGGTGATACATGACTGGTACATGGCCTAAACAATAGACTCTCTTCAAGTATTTAGGGATATACCGGTATGTGTTACATGCCACTGTATGCTATACCATATTGCATCAGTTTGCAATGATTCATTTAAATTTTCATCATATTTTTTTAGAAATATTTATGAAATGAACTCAATGTTTCCTTATGTTAATATCCTTAGATATGGATTAGATAGATCTACAATAGCAAAATTGAGACAGAGTTCACATAGTTCAGAGATCGAAAAATAGAGGCATATGGGAGTTGAGCATGACAATAGAATTTATATACTGTGTGATAGTGATAACATAAAAAACGAAATTCACTTCCTATGGTCTTGTAAATGTTATGAATTAGAAGGAAAATCCTTCTACAATAAGCTATTAAATCTACCAGACTATATCTATATAGTATAGGCTGATAAATGATGATAATTATTAATGAATTTTAATCCCTATAATGTACTTAAATATTTGTCTGATTTTATTGGAAACTTGTCAAATAAAAGGAAATCCCAGTATGACCACATGATCTATTATGACAAAGTGCTATTACTATTTCTATATATATGTATCTTTTGTTTTCATTATGGTCATTTAAAGTCAAATAATAATGATATGACATTGAAATCACCATAGAAAATTCTTTATCATATAATACACAAATATTGAAACTTCATATCATGCATTAGTCAAATGAGGAGCATAACAGGGGCGTAGCTAGAAATACTCAATGTGCACGCAAAGAAAGCTTCTCAAGAGGCGCGGGCAGCCGTGAGAGGGGGACGGGATCACCCTGTCTTGCAAGTGGGGGTTCGAGGGCCTCCTCCGAGAAAATTTTGTAAAATTCAATGCAAAGTTGTGCTTTCTGGACTACATTTTGAAAACATTAAAACCATTTTAGTTATAAGAAATGACGTTTAATATCTAATATTAAAGAATATATGTCGAACACAATAAAATCTGAATATGAATCTACCTCTTAACATTAAAGTCTTTTTGATTTTGAGGAAGTTGAAGATTAATGTTTTCCAAATTGATTTGACACTTACGAGTTGTCATATGATATGGATATCTTTAATTTTTTTATCCCAGTGATGTGCACGCCATGGCGTACTGCCGTATAGGCAGCTACGCCCCTGCATAAGTATTGTAGGTAATCATGTTCCCTTTTTCTATTTAGACTATCTCTCAAATTACCAAAATCATATATCATAAAACAAAAACTGCAAACCGTATGCTAAAATCGTCAGCTAATTCACAGTAATATATATTTGAATAGGATCAAGGATCTCTATTTGAGTTTTCTATATTTGTAGAAAAGTCTTATCTGTCTCAGTGTAAATGGTCAGCTTGCCTCTTGCAAGAGTTAAAACTACACAGAGTTCAACCAGATTTCAGGACAGAAATCTTAACCCCATCTTAAAATACAATGAGCTTTAATTGTATATAACAATGAATGCAGTAGACTCTTCAAATTGTAGGCTCTGTAACAGGACTCGGTTGCACAATGCGTTGTTAAATTTAACTTGGAGTTAACCCATAGTTAAACTCAGGGTTAGATTAACTTCAAGTTAAATATGTTGCACAAAGTTAACATAGAGTTAACTTACGGTTAAGTTCATGGTTAAATACCCATAATTTATGTGGTATGAAGCATAATTAAATATCTAACTGCGAACTGAAAATGGTGGAACGTCTGCGTTTTGCAAATCTGCTAGTCCGAGATACTCTGCCCTTCTCCCACTTTTGATATCGGCGGTTTGTGGGAGAGGGTCAGAGAGACTTTGTTCATCAAAAGTTGGAATTTCAGCGAAAAAATGACAGCGATCTTGAGAAGAGCAGACGAGGGCCATAATTTATTGATCGCTGTCATTTTTCCCGCAGATTTCACTGTATATCCTCTGACTCGATTACTTCCTTAATGGTATGTCCAGAGAGAACACGAACGATGCTTTGCTAGGAGATTTGCTGCGGACTCGGATTAAAGGTCATTGGGGCGTTATTTATAGCATGGTGTATCCATTAACCGTCCGTTTGGAGGCAAAGTGAAATGATTGTGCAAAAATAGATGGATTATATGGGTAAACAGTAACAAAGTGTATATATACAAAGAGAAGAGGCTCTCCCCGATCGATCGGTACCAGGTTTTTGTCAAAGCGTGCAAAATTAACGGAGATATCAAGGTTTGATGTTGGTCACCCCTGTGATACGTGCCCCCCCCCCCCCCTCCCCCCAACCCACCGGCTGATCCGCGCCTGTCATTGTCCCCTTCGCCCAGAATATGAATGGGTATAGTGCTAACGACTGTACCCAAATTCATTCCAAGTAACCCTCCGTACATTTGGTCTTCTGTCTAACACCATGGCCATGGACATGTAGGGTTCTTTAACTTACCCGGTCAAGCATAGGAACTGGACTATTCTTAAAAGTATGGTCCTTTTCTCTAGAGACCGCGCCATTTTATTGTTAATGGAATTCGAACAAGTGTACGACCTTAGGTAGATCTGTGTTTCAAAAACACATTTTGTATGATTTTGATAAAGACAGGAATCTCACGTTAATATACGTACATGCCTATCATGGTCGCAAGTGGGCGGGCGGGGGTTAAACATTTCTATGGAAAGGTGACCAAAAATACTAACCAGAAATAATTGGTGAATAAAGAAACAGTTAAATACTTGTTAAACAACGTTTTTACATTGGTCTATTTCAAGGAATGTTTATCTTGATTTATTTTTATGGCGCGGCCTAAAAGGTCCGGGGCATGTTGGATCTGGATCGTCTGTCTGTCACTGCGTCTGTTTGTCCGTGATTCCAATCCGCTTACCACAAAATACAATAATTTTTTAACTGTAAGAGATGTTTGTTTGTTTCATTGTTGCTTAACGTCACAATCGACTGTTTTCAATGCATATATGTGACGGCACATAGGTGTGCATACGGTATTTGAGGAAGGTGTGACCTTCTGTCGGGCACCCTGGCCGAGAACAGGAGGGTTCTTTACGTGCCCGGCCAAGCACAGAAACGGAACTGCCCTTTTTACGGTCCTTCAGAAAGAATAGCTCCATATGCCTTTATACTGAAAATAGCTTTTTCGACTTTGTTGTCCTATGATATAGATACTTCATATTTGGCATGCTTACATGTACTTAACAAATAAAACCCTTCAAGGTGATACCAAGGTCAATGACCCTCTTACCTCGACCGTGAGCTTTATAGTAAGCTTATCTGTTTTCGACTTTGTTGCCGCCAGGAGCATTCGTGCTTCTCAAAACACATCTCGTTTGATAAAAAAAAAAACGTGCACAAATGTATTAAATTTAGTTCACCTTACATAATTTCCTATTTGTGAGTGAATTAAATGATTTATATAATGGTCACAGGTACTACTAGCTTTGAGATTTTATGCAAGCGGGAGTTTCCAAGAAGTCGTTGGAGATACCATGGGAGTTGATAAGTCTACAGTCAGTAGAAGTCTGGAAAGGGTCACAAACTCTTTAATTTCGAAGAAAGACCAGTTCACCGCCCGGCCGTGCCAAGAAGAACAGAAGCGGGTGAAGGAGAGCTTTTACTCGAGACACCAGTTTCCTAGCATTATTGGCTGCATTGACGGCAACCATGTTCCCATACAGGCCCCATCAGAGGACGAGCCAGCCTACGTCAACAGGAAAGGTTGGCATCAATTAATGTCCAGGCAGTATGTGATGACCGAGGTATGCCATATCTGTAGACACTAAATCATGTGCCAAAATTTTGTCAGGACACAAACTCATAGTGTGACCATATACATGTTTATACTGCATTACGACTTTAGTTCTTGCAAAATGGTGCACCCGTGTCAAGGATTAACTTGGCAATTAAAGACCCCTATATGTTGAGTAGGTACCCGACATTCATGTCAAAATCCTTGAAGTCTAAACGCCTATATCCCAATGCGTCGTTTCCGAGATCTCTTGATTTCACGTGTCCGGTCTGAATTTTACACAACGGAAGTTGGAAATTAAAGACATCCTTCCACTTACATACATAAAATTCAGACTCGTAATTGTAATCTATCCTCACAGCACCGTATTGATGTCATGACAGTTCAACTTAATTAACATTGTCCTTTTTCGCCATAGGTAAATTTCTGAATATTGAGGCACTATGGCCAAGCAGTACACACGACGCACATATTTTCAGGGCATCAGACCTCTGTATCCATTTGGAGACAAATCATGGACAGCTTCAAGATGGTGTTCTTCTAGGAGACAGCGGTTACCCTTGTCGACCTTTCCTGCTGACCCCGTACCTACGCCCTGCCACGCCCAAACAAGAAAGGTACAACAACGCCCACACAAGGACACACTGTATTATCGAGCGGGTGTTTGGTTGGTGGAAATGAAGATTCCATTGTCTTCATTCAGAAATACGGAAGAAGCCTAAAAAGAGTGCAGGATCATTGGTGCGTGTGCAGTGTTATACAACATCGCCATCGCCATGAAGGACGACGCAGTACAAACATGTCAATGACGGGGACGTGGATTTTCACAACAGGGTCTCTGGTCTGTATGAAGGACAAGATGATGGTCGGGCCATTAGGAACTACATTGCTAATAATTATTTCTAAATCAGAGACTTGTTCATGTATGTCTATGTTTTAAATATATATCCATATATTTAGAAGGGCGAATTACGTAAATTACACGTGTTCATATCATTGTGAATATAAAAACAATGGTAAATATAAAAACAATGGTAATATATTTGTATGTGTGTAAATACATTGTTTACTCTTTAAAATACATTTGCTGTAACAGTAGTTCATGTCAATAAACTACATTGTGGAACAATAATGAACATTCACGGATTATATTCAAGAACAGAATATAACATACTATGTGTAGTAATAACTATTGATTAGGATTCTTGAGTTAGCATATAAAAGAGTTAATTGTGCATCTTCCTCTTCAGACTTTTGTTGCTTTAAAATGCAATTTCCAGTTAAGTTTTTCATTTTGCAAGGAATAAAACTCCATCTTACAATCCATTACGAGGCTCTCTTTCTTTAACACTTCGTATTGTGCAGCATGTAAATCATCCACAGTTACTTTCCTTCGTTTCTTCTTTTCATCACCAAAGGTCACGTGAATGACTACAATATATTATTTAGTTAAATTTAAAACACTGGAATCCTTATACACTGCAAACCGCTCTGCAAACTCTCAACTATTCGAATGAGTGATGTCACTTTTGAAAACGAATAGGTGATATCATTCATTCGAATATAGGTGATATCACTAATTCGAATAGGTGATATCACCTATTCGCAACAAATTGATGATATCTCCTATTCGAATAGGTGATAACATCTATTCGAATGGGTGATATCACTTATTCAAGTAGGTGATATCAGTTATGAAATCTGATAAGTGATATCACCCATTCAGATAGCTGATATTACATATTCGAATAGATGATATCAACAATTCATTTTCGAATTAGTGATGTCACCTATTCGGATGAGTTACATCACCTATTCGAAGAAGTAATTTCACCGAATTAGGATTAAGAAGTAAAACGGCGCCCCATAATTAAGTTCTACGTATTGCAACACAGAAACGGAAAATGGTGACATCAGGCGGTGAGTATTGAATGAGTAACTGTAAGTAAATATTCTGATTTTGGAAATATAATATACTGACTACAAACACACAGACAGATATCATAGAAATTTCATATCACAACTCTTGCCTTTTTTTTTTTTTTTTTTTTTTTTTGCTTTAAATTTTGCAGGAAACATTTATTTTACCAAGTTAAATATATGCGTAAAACGAGGTAAAGGCACCTGCACGTGTCCATGCGTTCATTTGTCGGCTTGTCCGTCTGTCCGTCATTGAATCGATGTTATACTTTTGGATACGATACAGACTACAAGTCGCTTTGATTTCATTAAAATATGTCATCTTTATTAATTTGGGGGTCAAAATCATTTTACATTTTACTTCTCTGTTACCAGTTTTTTTCCAAATGTTCCTCCAATACGCTGTCATCAACCTCATGGTTTTCACTGGCACACACATCTTGACAACCAGACATACTTCCACGAATATCGCCCACGTCCGCATACATGGTAACGTCTACGTCTGTCGTCCCTACGTTTTCTGTAATATAAATCACTGAAATTAAAATAAAGTGGACAATTTTGTTAAAAAATTGTCAAGAAATACGGGAATATAAGTTTGTTTGTTGAGATACAGAGGATTCCTATAACCCCCCCCCCCTCCCAAAAAGAAAAAAAAGAAAGAAAGAAAGAAAGAAATTAGAAGGTAACTTTGAAAACAGATTTATTACTGATATTCCCGAATTACCTTTTGCACACACGTGTGTAAAATTGTACTTTTACGATCACCAATAAAAAAAGGGTGTCCAAATTTGAGGAAACGAAAATACATTATTAAAATTGGTTTACAATTTTGAAACAGGAATTGAAAGCAATATTCTAAAACTAAAACATGATAAATCAAGAAAAATTTCCTTTTTACAAATTGTCGACCCGTGGGTTTATTGAGCAAAAAGTCTGATGACAATGTAATTATAGGAGTGACGTCCATCTTGCAGATAAAATGTTGCTTCCTTTTTATAGAAAAGATAAGAATTAAAATTTTACCTTTGCTTAACATGGTAGAGGAAAAGCCGCCTGATATTCCACTGAAGGACAGCAAATCTTTATTTAATTCTATTATTTTCTCTGTGGCTGCAGATAGTGGTGGTGGTGGTGGTCCCCCTCCTGTTTTCCTCTTCTTCTGATTTTCAGTATATGTTTTCTTGGCGTCTCTGTTTAAGTTGTTCCATTTGGATTTAATTTGAACCACAGTTCTCTTTTGAACACCAAGCGCGTTTATTTTTTCGGTTATTTCATTCCATTTCAATTTTTTATCCGAAAGGTGAACCGCGTTCGTTAATTTGCTTTTTAGTCAGCTAGAATGTTGCTTTACCTCTTCAATTAATAAATTTGTTTCATTTAATGACCAATTATTTGATCGATCCCGTTTGGCCATGACCAAAACTGTCTACTTAGAAAAAGTAACGCTTGGGTAAACTTGCCTAACTTTGAGTTAACTACGAGTTAAAATATCAACCTCGAGTTAACTTATAGTTAGCTAACTACACGATTGTGCAACAAATTTTAACCATGTAGTTAGCTAACTTGAAGTTAAAATTTTAGCTTATAATTAACAACTAACTACAAGTTAATTTGACAACGCATTGTGCAACCGGGTCAGGTGTTTAACCCATGTCTTACCAAGGACATGTTCAGGATGGCAGTATAAGTAGGTGTAGTCATTATAATTTGATAAATCCTTTAAGATGGATTTGGCATGTCATACCTTCTAATTTTTGAGCGAGGATAGCATTTAAGCAATATAAGCTATATCTCCAATGTTCATTTTTCGCCAAGAAATTTCTGCAAAGTGTCCATAGATTTATTATGCAACAAGTCTAGAATTGCAATATATTTTTTGGCTGTAAAAATTTCTTTTTCTGTTAGATTAAAGTGAACAGATTTTCTGTTTAAGCAATTCCAATTAGCCCATATACACATTGATTGAATTGTATGCATTGGCAGATTTAGGGGGGGGGGGGTGCAGGGGCTAGAAAATTTTACAAATTTTACTAAAAAGGTCATTTTCGACCATTTTTAGGACTGCAACCCAATCCCCCTTACAGACCGAGTAGTGTAGAACATTAGTCATGGGAGGGCTGCACCCCCCCCCCCCCTCAAAAATTTCTAGAGATGCCTATAGTATAGCAAAGTAAATCTGTAGTCAATAGTCAAATAATATGTGTTTAGAAATAAATTTAACCTTTTCTACTACATGTGCATGAGCCTACAGTACTCTAGCCATTTACATGAAAATTACTGTAAATATAATGTATCTTTATAGCCTGTTTAGTCTGAAAAGTGTTTGAAATTATTAAGAATAGAACCGAATTTAATACCTTATCATATGAAATTTGTGGAAAACTGTGTTCATAAACTGTCTCTGGGATTTGAACCCAGACTTCCTCAATGCTGTTTTAACTCTTGCATGAGGTGTGCTGAATAGTTACACTAAGACAGTCAATATTTGGGTTTTCCACAGTCCATATTGAATGTGGTATACATTAAACATTGATAGGTGTCAATATATGTTACATTAGACTTACAAAGTAGCTGGAGCCTTGATTTATAATTGGTGTTTTGACAGCAATATATTGGATGATTTCCCTGTTTCGCTTTTTTTATTACCTGCAGTAGTCGTACCTTTAGATTTCAACTTTTTGTTTGAATTAGTATTTGTTAGTGTTGTAAACCGGAAGTGATTTAAGAATCGATAATCGGAAGATAATCGGAAAAGTTAAACCGATCGATTATCGATTTAAATCGGAAATCCATATTCTTTGAAATTTAGTTAGACAAATAACAGACCACATAGAAAATCTATTTTAATTTGACCGATTCGATGTCGTCGTTGGTTGAAGTCACCATCTTGCACTCGGACATCCTCGGTTTTTCCTGCGTAACGTAAAAAGTCTCGGTTCGGAAGTCATTCGTAGCCATTATTGAAAAATATTTCCTGTACTATAAGTCCGTGCTTGGCGTGTAATGAAGACACCAAAATTAAACAGTAATCCCAAACTATTGCAGCGTTACTTACTTTCCTTGACATAGATTGGGTACTGGATTACATTTCACATCCCTGATATTACCGAGTACTATGGCGGAAACTGATCGATGCATGGAATCGATGTAAGTCATTCCACCGAGTGACGTCCGAGTCTTTTTATTTTTGCATGAGTAAAGGACGAGATTGTTCCGAATGGCCATCTTGTTATTAAAAGACAATTTGTGCGGAATTATATGCGAAACAATTCACCCGCAGTTTAGTTCGTTCTGAACGATGTTTGTTTCCCTCTTGGCGACAATCGATTATGAAGAATTGGAATCGATAATCGGAATCGAAAGACTTTTAGCGATCGACAATCAATTATTGGCGACAATTAGTCCATTACTAGTATTTGTACATGTACTAGTAGTAGTTTATTTAGCTTTAAGCAAATACATGCTTTTAGCATAACACATTATTATAATTTACAATTTACATGCGTGAGAAATGATATACAGGAGGTGCAACAATTATATTATATCATGAATACAATAATAAATACAATACATTCAATTGTACATATCATACATTTGTATATGAAAAATAATACCATATTATAAATGCAAGAATAAGGATAATGTCAATTTTTTACAAAATAATGATAATAATGATGATAATAATAATAATAATAATAATACTAATAATAATAATAATAATAACACATTAATAGTTATAGTAAAAATATTTAAGTATGTTTTATGGTAAGGCATTTTCTCTCTCTCTTAATGCATTAAAAATATAATTAGATAAAGCTATACAATGTTTCTTTTTCGTACTAATGAATAATTTCACAAGTTTTTTATTATTTGGCCATGAATGTGAAAATTTTGGTAAGTATTTTATTCTTAACTCTCTATATTTTTGACATGATAAAATAAAATGATATTCATTTTCAATATGATTTGAAGAGCAACATAAACAAATTCTTTCATCTCTTGGTATGTTGCGATGCCTTCCAATTTCCAAAAATAGATTATGTGAAGAGCAACGTAATCTGGTCAGCAAATATCTATGTTTAAAATTGTCAATAAAATCTAAATATGGTTCAAATTCAAATGCCTTTTTAAAAGATGAGTAAAATTCTAATCGGGTCATTGATCTAATATCTGCTCTCCAATTTTGTATAAATATATCTATAATCCTTTGTTTAACGATAAGAAAATTATTAGTAGTTGTATTTTCATATTTCCAGAGGTCACTAAAACCCAATTCATTCAGTATCTGTTTGATTCTATATGACCAACAATGTATGTGATTGTTGGTTTCAACATTGTGTTTTTCCTTTTGATAAACCTTATAAATCAAAGTTGATTTATGTGTGATAATATCAAACCAAAATTTGATTGAGCTTATTTTGCATAAAACATCATAAGGATATTGACCAAGTTCACCAAGTATAGCAGAAATAGGTGTATTTGTTTTAACATTTAGTATTTCTCTACAAAATTTATACAAGATTTTATTAATTGAAGTTACATCATACAATCCCCATATTTCTGCACCATACATTAAAATAGGTGATATCATTTTATTGAACAAAGATAACTTTGCAGAAACTTTAAAATCAAGCTTTCTGAAAATATTTTTTAAAGAAAATATGGCTTTATTGGCTTGTTCAGCAACATGTTTTACAGCAAGTTTCATCTTACCATTGTAACATAATGTAACTCCAAGGTATGTAAAATGGTCAACAATTTCCAGAATATTATTTTCATAAGTGAAATGATTTGTATTTCTAGTTTTTCTTTTTTCAAAAATGCATATTTTATTTATTAGTATTAACATGTATTCCCCATTTATTACAGTGTATTTGCAAATTGTCTAACATTGATTGTAATCCTTTTGCTGTTTTAGACAGTAAAACAGTGTCGTCAGCAAACAGTAGCATAAAAATACATATATTATCAATACTATAATATGAATTTAGTTCATCAGTTTTTAATGAATTTTCCATATCATTGATAAAAACAAGAAATAAAAATGATGACAAGGGTTCCCCTTGTTTTACACCGGATTCGCAATAAAAAAAATCTGATAATCCATTTGCAGTTTGAATACAAGCTTTTACATCATCATATATTACTTTCAACATATTTACACATTTTGAGCTAAACCCAGATTGAAGTAATTTATAAAAAAGTGCCTTTCTATCAACAAGATCAAAAGCTTTTGAAATCAACAAATGCCGCATATAATTTACCTTTGTTTAAAAATTGTTGATTGATTATCATATTTAAAATGTGTATACAATCAATCGTTCTTCTCTTCTTTCTGAAACCAAACTGAAATTCAGATATCATGTTATTTTCCTCAGCAAATTTTTCAAGTCTATTTCTTAAAACAATGCTAAAAAGTTTGGATATAGAATTAATAAGGGTGATTCCTCTATAGTTGTTTACCTCATTCAGATCACCTTTTTTGGGAATTGCAAAATGTTTTGCGAGCTTCTGCAACTCATTTTGTTGTTTTATTCTGTGTATACATTTAGCCTTGCGTTTATGTTTATTGTAATTCACCTTTGCAGCCATAACTCTGTTTAGATTGATGTTAGAGTTATCTCTCTTGAAAATATGCCGCGCTTTTTGAAATTGTTTTTTGGCATTTAAACAGTTATCATCAAACCACTCTGATTTAACAACTTTATTATCTTTTCTTAGATATTTTCCGCCTTTTTTACCACACTTTGAAAAAACAATATCGTAAAGAGTTTGAGTAAATGTTTTGATTGTAGTATCTACATTGGCATCATCGTTCACCAGTTTCTGTGTACTTTCTGTCAACTTGTCCATGTTAGATATAATAGATTCTTTTATATCATCTGCTTTTAAATCATTCCAAACAATTCTATCCTGTACTTCGATATATTCATTTGATATATTAAGATTGAAGGGAATGCTATATACAATTGGTACATGATCAGTTCGACTCGTACCTTTTCCCTATCTGTATATGAATGAAATTTCACTACGATCGGGCGATGATTCCTCTTGATTGTTCCTCTCGCACCTTCGATTTTCATGATGTCCTTCTAATTTCTTATGTTCACTTTGTAATTCATTTATGTTTTGGCTATCGAACTGCCTACTTTCTTCTAACTTTTTCATATTTTCATCAAGGTATACATTTGTCTCTTTTGTTCTCTTACAAGGAGTGATATAAATCCTTACACTAGTTAATCCTTTTATTTCACTAATAAAGGTATTTTGTCTCGGTTTTAACACATTTTTTTCATATATTTTCTCTCCGAATTTTTTTTTCTGCCGCCTTTTCTCACGCATGCGCAAAGATATGATCATATGATCATTCATAAAGGGCCACTACTTGCGGCTATACATGTACATGTAGTACAATTGTATATTGATAAATACAACAAATATCAATTAAAACAAATAGTAATTATTGTGAAAACTATATGATTGAAGATTGATCAATATACTGTCTTTTTCCCCTTATAGTCTAATTCAAACAGGCATAACCGAAATGAAAAGTTTAGTGGTTTTTCTCTGTGTTGGTGTCATTGTGACAAGAACTTGAAGCACTAGCTAGCTGACTATTGTACCTCAGTTCCATATTTTTTTCAAAATTTCTAAAACATACACCCAACACGATACAACTAAGTAAAAGTTAGAAAGAATTCTGTTTAAATACACAATACTACTTTTTTTTGGAGGGGGGGGGGGCTGGTTTGGTAGTAAAACTGAAAGTGGGTCAATCTGACCATCAGTCCATCACTCTGCCTTAGTTATTAATTCTGCATGTTCAAGATGAAACAACTAGTGATTATCGTATATACGTGTACATATCAGGGACAGAGATATAGGACAGATCACATGAGGCTGAAACTATGACAATAAAATGATATAAACAGACTTTTTGAAAACCTTTGAAACTTGTCAGACATTCGGTCTGACAAACTGATGGACTTTTGTCAGACCGAACAAAATTTTGTCAGACCGAAGGTTTTTCACAATACTTGGAGTAGGAAATGAAAAAATATGAAAATAAATACCGGCTTAATTCAACTGAATTTAATCAATCATATTCAATTTCCATTTCATATTCTTTAACTATTTGTTTCATTGTCTGTCATTTTCATCTTCAGATTGTTCATCATCACTTTCACTGTCATCTTCCTCGACATCACTCATATCTTCCTCTGTAGTCTGTGTCTCATTCATACCCTTCTCTCTCATTGACTCCCTGTCAACTCCCTCTTGTATATCATCTGCAACTTCAACTCTTTCAACTATTTCATCCCCAAGCTCACTCTCAACAACTTTTGAGATGTGTATTTGCATGGGTGCAAGTTAGAAAAATTGTAAAACCTGAAAAGTGGTTGGGGGCCTGGGGGTCGCTAGGGCCCCCGGTGGGTCCAGGGCAACGCCCTGGCTGGGGGTCCAGGTGACCCGAGGCCCCCAGAAGCTCCTTAGTGTTAGTAAATTAGATGTGCTCAACATACCCTTTTCAGTAGTATCAACTACATTAACAGAATAAAAAGATTTTCATGATATATTGAATCACTTATGACTATCATTGAAAAAATAAAATAAAACAGCTTATATTACCGTAACTTCTGCACTGATCGATGGGGTGTATAGGTGGAGGGGCTTAAAAATGGGGCATCTCTCAATGTTGGTCCATATATAGGCCTAACCGTTGTATAGATCGAGTAGTTATTTTACTTAAACAGCGACGGCATCGTTTGACTCTCTAAGTTTGGTTATCAAATTAAATGTATATATTGCAATTAAAAGATTATGAATCCCCATTCATTGGATTGTGTCTGCCTGCTTTATAATATCTACATATTGCCGATCAAGTCCCGTTCTATCCGACCAAACTCCAAGTGATTACCGATCAAACCCAGGTCCCGAGGTTATAAAACATTCTGGAGCACGACTCGGTGCTCCAAACTGAGTACATGCTCAATTTCGAGCACGACTCGAGATTTTTGGATTTATAAAACTTTTGGAGCATGATTCCGTGCTCAGATCTCGAGTACAAACTCGAAAATCTCAAGTCTACTCTGAACCTTACTCGGAATCGTACTCCAAAATAATAAATATGGCGTCTTCGTCGTGTAGAAGAATTGAACGGCAAAGGAGAAGACAATGGATACAATCTAGGAGACCTCGAGTGTTTCGAGACCGGTCAAACCCTTTAGAGGATTTAGAGGAAGATGAAGTTTTTGATAGATATCGATTTGGGCCTCAGTCAATTTTAGATTTACTCACGTTATTGCCAAATATCGCTCGTGCTACAGCTAGGAACCATCCACTCCCTCCACTTCTACAACTACTGACATGCCTCTGCTTCCTTGCGACCGGTGCAATACATTTACTAATCGGGAATTCGCTAAACATATCTCGATCTGTTGCTGGACTGTTGTATCCGAGATGTTGCACAGAAGATATCCAATCAATTCATCAATTTCCCGACTGCTTTACAAATACCAGATACTAACTTGGGTGCAACCTCTCATTTGAGAGATAATCACTCAAAAAAGTAATTATCAATGTTTTCAGTAATCAGTTCCAAAGAATGAACAGAAAGTACTAAAAAATTAAAGTTTCAAAATTCTGACTTAAACTTAAAAGGGTACATCTTTATAATATACTGAACATAAAATACAAAAGAAGTTGACCTTTTCAACTTACCATTTTGGAGTTTATAGCTGCAACATTTGTGCAGCTATAAACTCCAAAACAGTTAGTTAAAAATGTCAACTTTTATGTAAACTATATTCAGTATGTTGTAAACATGTGCCCTTTTGAATTCCAAAACATAATTCCAAAATTTCATTTTTAGTACTTGTTTACTTCTGTTCATTCCTTGAAATTGATTACTGAAAACAGTGATAGTTACTTATTTGAGTGATTATCTCTCAAATGAGAGGTTGCCCCCAACCTGATAAAGATGAGCATTTCTAACATTGTTAAAATTTGAATAAAATTTAAAAAAAAAAAAAAAAGAACAGTATATTTTTGATTATAAAGATCCCGATGAATGGGATACAAAACATTTTATCAATGTCTTGTCGGATATAACTATAGGACTCTTAAATCTTGACTCTTGTACCAGAGCTGTCCCTAGCACTCGCCAAGTAAATCTCCTCAAGTATTTGAGAATAAGTTTGCTCATTTTCAGCTGTAAATGCATAAGGCGATAGCATGCTAAATGAGTTTTGCGAAAGTGATACACATATTACCGTCCCAGCCATCCACATCCTTATTTGGGGGCTAAAGAGCAGGTTTTTTCGCGGTGGGGGCCTTGCAAGTATCTTCTGTTTAATGATTACACTTGTCACGTATTAAAAAGCGTTTAAAAGACTTAATTATTTTTAGTATAAGTAAAAAGTAAAAACTTTTCGTCACACAAAATACTTTTGTGAAATTACGATATTACAGTGAATTTTAATAATATTTATTTTTTGTTGTTTTTGGTGGAAATGATTCAAAACCTACCCGCACGCGGACGCAAAACATAAAATTAACAAGAAATGGCCTAATTGTCCTTAAACCAAATTCTTTTATCATTAGTCCTTGGCGTCACACCGCACATACGATTAGCCTTACCCTGCAAGTGCAATCTATAGCTTTATTAATATCAAAATGATTTATACTAGTGAAAATTTCAAAGACACTGATGATGATCCCATTTTTTAACTCACGCGAGATCCGAGTTAATTGTTGTTAAACGTCACGTTCAGCAATATTTCAGCTGTATAGTTACGGAGACATAGTCCATACTTCAATGAATTTCACCTGCTACCAGGCACCACTGACGCCATGGACACCTAGGGGTATTTAAGGTGCCAAACCTACTTCGACACAAGCGACCTTCCAATCTACAGTCTGGCCTACTACCACTCAACCATGGGTCATGTGATTCACTTAGTCCAACAGATTATAGTAAAAGTGGTGTCCTGCAGTATTTCAAACATAGGGTTGGCTATACAGGGGGGAAACTTTGTAAGAAAATCTTAGGGGCCAAGTGGGCCCCTAATTTTTAAAATTTAGGAGCCCAATAAAATTTTCACGGGCCCACATCTTTTCAGTGTACTTGTTCAGTTATACAGATGAAAATCCAGAATAATGAATGCATGTTTTGTATAATAGATTTTAATTTATTCAAAATACACAATTTTTGGTCGGAATTGTGTAGCAATTCCAGACCCTAGTCGTTACAATATGCTGTGGTGAACGCGTGGAACGCAGAAAATACCTCCTCGTGTATAAACAGTGCGTCGATATTTAGAAAAAGCGTGATTAGATTTACTTTTAGTACTTATAGTTCATATTGTACGAGTCAATACAAGATAAGTTTGATCAGATGAGAAAATAGATGTGCCGTTATTCCATCGATTTAGACGAGTTTAATATATTCATGCGCTGGAGGACATGCAGTATTTCCGAATACTCGACGGAAAGTCCCGAAAAAGTACGATTGACATTATTGTGTAGCTGTGCCGTAATTTAAGAAGTACACTACTAGTCCGTACTAGTATCCGTTGTATTATAATTAATAAAACTTGAAAATATCGCTTCTTTATATAGCAGTGGAATTCAAAGTACTCTACAATTTTCTCGTCACAACGATAAACAAACGTCTTGGTAGTTGTTGATGTGTAATGCTACTAAAACTAGCCAGTTATTTATAGATCTACATGTGTAGACGTGGTTTTCCCCAAATGTACATGTACAGCGAGAGACTGTCCAGATTGCTAATTTCACACTACTGTCAAGATCAAAAGTGATAAGAGAGAATGAGATAACTATATAGTACGAGACGGAGACGTACGGGGGTGTACAGGGCGGAGCCGTTGTTTATATGAAAACGAGCACATGTGCGCAGACCGTGTTTTTGTCAATACTGATCCTAAACATTACACGCTTGGTGTGTGATCTCTTGGTGGATCACGACTTTATTACCTTTGATGTACTTGACCATGCAATTCCGACCTTGAGGACTTTCAAGTCCTTTCATTTCAAATTCTATCTCCCTCTCAAATTCCAATAATCTGTCATTCGCTTCACTTTCATCTCAAAAAACAATCAAGGATGAAAGGGCTACTAAACGAAATGGCCGATGTGATTTCGTTTGGTTGCCACTTCATTCTTGATCGTTTTGAAATTGACCAATTGCATTTAATCCTTGTAGTACAATATTCTACTAGGCATATATTTTATTGATAGAACTACCTTATCTGTACAATATTTTCTACAGAAAAAAAAGGAATCCTGCCCTTCCTGATAGATTTTATTAAACATTACGCATAAATCGATAAAACGCCTATGATCGAAAAGGAAAATGAGCGAGACGACTTTATGTTTCCATCGACGCTTTAATCATTCGGAACTATCTCGCACTTTACTCGAAACCTATTACGTAGGAAAAGGTCGATGTTATACGAATGACATTTTATTGAGTGTAACAGGAACTTCGCACATAAACTGCCATGCTGCGATGAGCAAAGACCTCTCGATGTCTTACGAAAATTACATTCGCCAAGTGGGCGATTTCTTTTGAGATTTCACGAGCCCACACCCAAGAACTGGTCGCCAATGCGAGTGGGCGAGTGGAAAGTTTCCCCTCTGCTATACATTATAATTAGTGTTTTTGAAACTCATGTTATTTCAATATGTTTATAAGACTTCAGTAATATTTTGATTATTACAAGACTTACCATCTGTGTCTATCCCACATGTGAGCCCCTCTATTAGAGGCCTACCACTCATATTGAATAGAAACAATTCTTCTGCCGATTTATTATTAATGCATGGTCCTCTCCCCGTTTTGGGCTTCTTTATTTGGTCAATCTTGTCTTTACCTTGAAATAATGTAGTAATGCTAATATACTTTACCTTGATATCCAGTAGTGCTCAGCATCTTGATGTAGGTGCTCTGTTACTGTAATCACTTTGCCCATCTGTATCTTTTAAAGGCAGGCTATATTATACATATTATTAACAATGATACAAATTAAATCAGACATGTATGTATGTATGTATGTATGTATGTATGTATGTGTGTATGTGTGTGTATGATTGATTGATTTTTGTTTAACGTCACACCACGAATATTTCACGTATATGTTGACGGCATCTGCCTGATGCGGGGCATACAAATTTTGACCATTGCATCGGACCCATCCGAAGCAGTGAGGGATCTTTAACGTGCCATGCATACCACGACACGGGGCTCGGTTTTTACTGTCTCATCCGAAAGACAGGACACCGACATGACCAGAGCGGGACTCGAACTCCGGCCTCCCGATCAGGAGTCCAGCGCGATACCACTAGGCCACGCCGGCTTATGTATGTATGTATGTATGTATGTATGTATGTATGTATGTATGTAGGTAGGTAGGTAGGTAGGTACGTACGTGTTATGTAGGTATGTATTTAGGTAGGCATGCATGCAATGCATGTTACTATTAAAAAAAATTAAACTATTACTTCTTTGTTTGATGTTATAATACTTCTTTTTTATTTCCTGTGGGTCTCTCTTCTTGATACTGAATCGTCTGCATTTGAAATGTGAAAAGTAAAATTTGTTTAAATAGATATGCTAGATTAGATACATCAGTTGACAAATAATATGCTCAAGTAGTGAAAGTTCGATTTATATGTATATTATATAAAAAAAATTACCCATCTCCATCTTTACTTTATTCGCCACTTCGGCATATAAATTTTATTTTATCTTTCAACAAATGTGGATTTAAAACATTTTAGTAATCATGATTTTTAATAAAAAAATACTCATAATAATAATAATAATAATAATATGAATAATAATAATATTAATGATTATTATTATTAGTATTATTATTATTACAGTCTACGCAAAAGTTAAAATTTTTTACAGGACCACAGGTCTGGTGAAAGTAGAAATTTTACCAGACCTGGAGTAATTTTACCAGACCGTCAAATTTTGTACATAAGCGGATACAGAGGGGGTACCGGGGGTTTGGGCCCCCCCTGACATTCGAAAATTTTACCAAAAAGGTAATATTTTGGCATTTTGGGGGTTGGAACCCCCCCCCTCGTCTGAGAGAAAAAATTACCTTTTTTGACATAAATTTCTGGATCCGCGCATGTTGTGTGATCTTGATATCAATTATGATATATCCAACTCATTTTAATAGTAAAATAGAACTTTATAGATTTGAAATTGAATTTATTCATTTATAATAATTATTAATTATTCATCTTGTGAAAACATGATTTAAATATTTCATAGCCTTTTCCCGGCGAGACACATCACTTTATAGTGGCACTAACCTTCCTCTTCCCCCTGGCACCGCCCCCTCGACATAATTTAGTTCGAGATATATTCAAACTTTCTTGTGGTGACCTTCAATTCACAATCGCGCTAGTTATCACTAATTACTTCAATCGCAAGATAATATTCGGACCGGCATCGGCTTTTACGCTTTCGGACGTAACAACGGAGAAAACACATTTCAGAAAAGACTACGATGCAGTTTTAATCAAAACTGTAATAGAAAAGCTCTTGTAGATAATCGTTTATAAAGAAAATTGAATAAAGCTATTTTGATTTAAGGGCAAATTTTCGATTTTTCGTACCGGACCGCCGGTCCCGTTTCCGGAAAAAAATACCGACCCGACTCAAAATTTACCGGCGAAAACCGACGGTCCGGTGACTTTCGCGTAGACTGTTATTATTATTATTATTATTATTATTATTATTATTATTATTATTATACCAACAAGAGAAACAACAACAACAAAAATGAAAAACCACAGAGATTTCATATCTGTGATTTCACAGTTTCATATCAAACTTGTAGAATAACCCTCTATGGTACCCCAAAATTTTACAATGACATAGGCTAATTTATTTCAAGGGCATGTTCTAGTTATGTCGTCAGAGGCACGAAGGCGTTCGGAGTATTCAAGCGGCAAAAGTATGAAGTGTTTTTGTCACAAATGAGTTGGAAATTAAGAACCAGTTATGTGTTTTCATGAAACAGTATGTGTATTTTTATAAGAGTTACATTACTGTACGTGTGTGTGTTCTCGTACATCAGGGTAGATTTGAAATTCTCGAGGCCACTCGAGCGAAATCGCACGTGTTAAAATTTGGATACAAAGTTTAAAGAATTAAGAAGTGTTTAATTGCAGTTTCTACCATATGATAAAAATGACTGAAGGTAAGTGCATGTATTTTGTGGTTGTTTTATTTAAAATAGCATTTATGAATACAATTACTGGCTGATTTTCTTCAACAAAATGACTCGCAGACGTAAAGGGAAACAAACATTACACCAACTTGCAACTGTGTCTGTGAGTGTGACGAAGCTAAGTCATGTACCATTAGTATTACTATCTACAGCTTCATTGCTACATACATCAGTGGCGGAACCAGGATTTCAGAAAAGGGGGCTCACATGTGTATTAGCCAAACTTTTAAGCCATTTTTGGTGCAAAATCTGGATTTTTACTAGTAAATATGTGGCCAAAAAGGGTGGGTGGGTGGATGTGTTCCACATATTTGACTGCCCTTTTGTTATTGTTTATAATATGCTAGTGAAATGTGTTATGCTTTATGGATGGCGAACATGCATATTTGGTTTCTGTCTATATTATATTTATAATTATTATATATAAAGTTGAATTGATTTACATAATAGATTTATAGTGCGAGTTCAATTGACCCTTTCTTCTCAAGGAACCTCAATGACAATTTTCAGGTGTCATACCGTCTTATTATGCACCATTGTAACGTAATGTAGTTTCTTACCGAATGTTTTATATGAAACAGAAATACTAATAGGTCAGACTATGGATATGGTATTAATGAGAAAACACGTCTTATTTCTTATAGTAAAGACGTGTTCCATAGTTTTGATATCCAAAACTTTTGGTGTCGTCAATCTAGATCCATGTAATAGATCTAATAATAATATTGATATTAAAATAGCTTACGCATTAAAAACCTCTGCAATTGCTTGCCATCCATTACTTCTAATTTCTCCAATTTTAATTACCCCATCCCCTTTCATGTTCCCAAACAAAGATTCTTCCCGCAACCCAACTTCCACTATGAGGACCATCTCCTCCTCTGTTGTCCAATTGGCCGATCGTTTTGCCATAATCAGTATTAAATCAATATGTTGTAACCTTACTATGATATATTTATGTTTAGCAGACGATTTTTGTTTATGTCTATATAACTTTCTCACCGTCTTTTACTGAAGAGTTCCAGAAGCAGATACGCTGAGGCCGCTTACGTTCTTCATAAAATCCTTAGAAACAACGTCGCGTGCATACTAGCGCGTCTCAAAAGATGAGATCTTTTCTCACCGGAGAAAATTCTTAAGTCCGTTTATGGTCTTGGAATTTAAGAATATTCTCAGCTGAGAAAAATTCTTAATTTCTGAGTAAAATAATTGCCTGAGAATTTTTTTGTTTTATGGTCACGAAGCCAGGACTGACATATATCGAAGACGTCACAAAAGAGCAAGAAGTCGTGAACATCCCTGTAGGTTTAGATAGCGGAATGGAAAAGGCAAGAGGAGCTTTGGAAATTTTCGAGTGTGTATTATCTAGTGATGAACCAATTGTCACCGATAATCGATTGTCGATCGCTAAAAGTCATTCGATTCCGATTATCGATTCCAATTCTTTATAATCGATTGTCGCTGAGAGAGAGAGAGAGATAAAAAAAAAGATTGTTCAGAACGAACTAACCTGCACGTAAATTGTTTCACAAATTATCTATTAAGCACAAGGTGACCATTCGGATCCATCTCGCAATTTTACTCGTGCCAACCAGAGATGTCTCTGTGCCAATGTATAAAGATCTTTCCCTTCACTCGTACCTAAGTAAAAAGACTCGAACGTCACTTAGCGGAATGACTTACATTGATTCCATGCATCAATCGGTTTCCGCCACTGCACTCAGTAATATCAGCCATGTAGGCCTAAAATGTATAAATCCGGTACACATCTATGTCAAGGAAAGTAAATAACGCTGCAATAGTTCGGGATTAGTGTTCAATTTAATTTGGTCAGTCGAATGGGACTATTTCATTGTACGTATCCGTTTTCGAGTTTTACATATTGCAGCATTCTTTTATGAGTAAAAGCGGGAAAGATTCCGAATGCATTAGGGGGTATGACTTTGGTTTTGTCCTAGGCCATAATGCAATTTTTCAGTAATTTTCACAGATACTGTAATAAATATTTTGAAATCCACATTTGAATTCAATAAAGAATTATACATATAATATATATAGTTCATTATTTTCTCATTTAAGATAATATTCATGGTAAAAAAGATTTAAAACTAAGATTTTACGTAGAAATTGAAGATAAATCCCGAGGAGTATACCTCATAACAAATCATGAATCTGGATCATTTAAGAGTTTGTGAAATAGTCTCATTGTGAAAGTCTCCTACCGTCTTCATTACAAGCCAAGCACGGACTTATTTGTCTGGTACATGTGCAAGCGTCCATAACTATATGTCAATAATCGCTACGAATGACTACAAGTTCAAGGTTGTTACGTTACACAGGAAAAGCCCGAGGATGTCCGAATGCAAGATGGTGACAAAAACCAATGACGCCAAATCAGCCAAATAAAAATCAGATTTGCTATGTGATCTAATATTTGTCAAACTCAAATTTTGAAGAATATAGATTTCCGATTTAATTAAATCGATAATCGATCGGTCTACCTTTTCCGATTATTTTCCGATTATCGATTCTTAAATCACTTCCGATGTACAACACTAGTATTATCTACACCAGTAAAGGACCGATAAAAGTCTCGAATTGCTGAAAACTATGACCTTGTAGGACTGTATCCAGGGTTTGGTGCATACAAAAAATTGACCGAGAATGCCAACCCTCCTAAACCTAAGGTCACACTAAGCGAACTAGATAGCCAAGGAGCCGCTGTAAATGCAGAAGACCTACTGACCTTGATATACCCGCAGCTGCAATCCATCAAGAAAATGAAAGTTTCGAATTAGCATCTGGAGATATTGGAATAGTCCTTAGAAAATCCCTTTCATATCCCAAAGCTTCTCCTCCAAAAATGAAACAAAAACGGTTGTTAAATGACTTGCCAGACAATCTTACATCTACAGAATGTATTCGCATCATGGCACTAAAAGAGTTACTGTCCGCGCAGTTCACTTCGGAAATCGGAAAATCGCGATTTTTTCTACTGTAGCATTGAAATTGATAAAAATGAATACTACCATTCAATTATTTGAGTATTCTCGTAACTAAGTCCATAAGACAAACGTACTCAAGTGCAACCAATTGCCTACTGTCAACTCATATCACTTTTAATTGGGGATTCTCCATGTTAATTTCATCATGATGCATATGACGTCGCATTTGGAAGATTTCATCTTGATATTGTAATAGGGGTGTTTTCGGATTTAAGGGTTAAGTACATATTTGAAAGATTGAAATGGCCATGTTAAATCACAAATAACTGACTTTACGGTAATTATTATTATCCTCGTCCCCTCTGACTATTAGTCGGGACTCCTATTGATCAAGGATCTAAGCTAACTTTCAGACGGGAACACCATGATTTACTTATGTTGATGTCGCCTTACATATTTTTGATAACAACATATTATTCTGTACACGTTTCGTGTGTAATAAAATTTTTATGACCTTCTTCCTGAGAAACCTGTTGATCCTTGTTCTCTATATGGATTATTATTTATAAATTTTTTAATGTGTGTCCTTTGATTGTGCTGGTTATGTGGTGAGTAGGAAAGTGGGCGCCCGTAAACCATACTCAATCGACCGTCCTTAGTCGGTATCGTAACCGCAGCATAATCGAATGTTTTTGCAATGTCATTTTTCCTTGTATATTCCACTATTATCATTTTTGGTGTGCATGTCCTCGGTGATTTGTGTCATACAGCTTTGTAAGATGTTTGTTTTCTCTTTTATATTCACTTTGTCACTTACTTATTTATTTCTTCGGCAGATAATTCATCCCTTCTAAAAAAAAAAGGGGGGGGGGGCGACAGGTGGGGGGCTGATCCATTCCTAAGTCGTAAAAACATTTTGATGGAAACCTATTATTTTAAATGGAATTTCCGTTTTCTGTCATATCTTTTATGAAAATCTAGAGAAGATTTCTTGAATAAATCTCTGTAAAATATAAGTAAATGATAATAAAAATAAATTATAATAGAAAAATGTATTACTGTCCGCGCCACTCACTCTGGAAACTGGAAAATCTGGATTTTCAGTCATTCATCTTCAGAATAATTTCAAAAATGCAAAACCATTCGATAGATCTTGTTTAGTCGTAACTTTTGGTGTATGCTATATGTTTATATGAAGAAGCGTTCATATTTTATAGAAGAAATCAATTTCAGATAGAGCGATTTCCATGTTAAATTTTGACGTGACGTCGCCAAGTTTCCCATAGACTCAATGTTAAACATCGGCGACGTCACGTCAAAATTAACATAGAAAACGCCCTATCTAAAATGATTTTTTCCCTATAAAATACGAATGCTTCTTCGTAGAAACATTTAAGATACACCAAAAGTTACGACTAAACAAGATCTGTCGATTGGTATTAATTTTGTAAAACTATTTTAAAGATAAATAAGTGAAAATCTAGATTTTTCGGTTTACAAAGTGAGTGGCGCGGACAGTAATCAGTTCTGACTAAGAAACCTCTGCCAAATGACTTATTGTACCGATAGTACCATACCTTTACTCTTTTATAAGTAGCTAGAAAAAAAGTCGACATTTGATTGTTAGAGTTTCATTCAACGGTCTTTTTTAAAGTGCTATTAGAATGCTGGAGAATTTTGCGTTTTCATGTAATACTAATTGAATTATTCCTCCATTGATAGAAATTACAACTTTTCCTGCTTCAGTTGTTTTAAGATACCGATTTGCCTAGTATCACGAACAAAATAAAAGATTTCCGGTTTAACTCCTTACAGAACCTTTGTACAACTTTTAACGTCATTTAGTATGACGTCACAATTCAAAGTTTAACGTAATAATGAAAAATCAGGGAAAAGTAGCACCTGTACAACTTCTGACGTCACATATTATGGCGATTAACTACTGAAAAAAGCTATCGAAACTTGTATTGCTTATTGTATATATGTTGAGATCGACGTCACGCATGAACATAATATTTTGTGAGCGACTCTTTTACGTAGACAGGCACATAATATAGAAAAATTGTGATCATTCTAATAGCACTTTAAATAATAATAATAATAATAATAATAATAATCATAATACTAATGATAATAAATAATAAATAAATAAATATTAACAAAATTTCTAATAAGTAATTATAAGGCCATTTCCGAGTTTCGTATCTTTAGTTATGAAATCTTAAATTCAAGTGGAATTGTTTGTCTGTAGGCGCGTGATTTAACGAGTCCGTTCTCGGTACGAGTTTTAATGCTCTGCGCCAGTTTTAGCGCATGCCGATCGATTGTAATCGTTAAAATAGTCGGCGTCTTTAAAAAACATTAATAATATTAAAAAAATTATGAACAAATTATAAAATCAGCATAGTTTAACGGAAATGTATCTACCCAACATTAAGATATCGAAATTAATTCCCATAATACCTGATTACGATATTTCAAAACGTTAGAAGTAGTGTTTTTTAGATTTCCCCCCAAAATTGAACCAAGCGTTGAATTTTTCTACAATTCTCTGAAAACTATATTTATTTAGCATTTCATCACTGACGAAAAAATGATCAATTTTCCTATTGTAGTTTTTGAGATATTTTTACCCAGAACGGCCTCGTTAAACAACATTTTTTTAAGAATAGTTAAAGCAGAGACATATATATGTCTCTGGTTAAAGCAAAAGTGAACAAACTAAAGGGAAACAGTGATATCTAATCAATTCTTTAAAAAAAATTAGCACATCGAATTATAATAAATCAAATTCTATGACTGAAGCAAACATGAATATATGTCCGTAGTCACGTGCTTTTATGGTAATATTTAAGAAATTCAAAGCGTAATCGAAAACACGGAAATAGTCTATTCGGAACCTTGGAAAACGATCGTATAAAAAGTATAATTGATCTTTGTCAATAGTTTGTACGGCATCGTTGTTGTTACTCACGTGTTTGGTTTTTTCGAAAACAATTTATTATTTAAGTAATGCTCTTAAATAGAGACATATATACACATTAGTCCATGATCCAGAAACACTTTTGTCTCCCCCTCATGTGAAAGTACATTCTCTAAGAAACATTCTGGCCGTTAGGGCTTTACCGAGTTTTGGGGCAAAAACATAAGATTTTTAATGTGCTATTTTTGCAAAATTAATAGATTTTTTTTCTTATTTTATTCCATTTTGTCTATCCAGCGTAGTGTAGGTCCAAATATTTGTTTTAATGGTTATGGAACGATAAAACAATGTCATGAATTATCCAAAAAGGGATATTTAAAAATATTTTCCATTAAAGTGATGCTGATTATGAAAATTGCTGAAAATTGGAAATTTTAAATAAAATGTAAACAACTCAATAAATTCGTGAAAAAAAAACATGTAATCTTATAGATTTTTATATGATCTTTCCAATAAAAGAGGTTTCAGTACCACATCATGTATGAAAAATGTGATTTTTGGGGTTAAATGTGCTATTTTTCCAAAATTAATAGATTTTCCCTTTATTTTATTCCATTTCGTCTATCCAGCTTAGTGTAGATCCAAATATTTGTTTTAATGGGTATGGAATGATAAAACAATGTCTAATCTATCTAATAATATGCCATATACCCAATCATAAATTATTGAAAAGGAATATTTAGAAATATTTTCCATTAAAGTGTTGCTGAAAATGAAAATCGCTGAAAATTGGAAAATCTTCATAAATCATTTATGAAGTAACATTTATGAGTTTTAAATGCATCATGTTATAGGAATTTCGTTGCACTTTGCAAATACACAATTTGAAAGGAAAGACACCCCATCTCCCCCCCCCCCCCCTTCCAAAAAAAAAAAAAATAAAAAAATAAAAAACAACCCAAACAAACAAAAAACAAATAGAAAAGAGGAAAATCATCTGAGAAATGACCATGATATTTTAATTTTAACAAAGGTGCAAGAATTCTGTTAATCTTTGTCTTTATATCCATTGTAGGTGGGGTTATAAATGTACAATTTTTTAGAATTAACTGACACCATGGCGACATCTATGGTTTAAACTCCGATATCTCTGCACGCAGTCTGTTAATTGATCATTAAATGCAAAGATCTTTAATCAATGCATAAGCAAGGAAAGCTATCATTATTGAATACATATCTGTATTAGATATTTTATACGACTTTTACTTAATCGTGTTCCCTTAGAATGGAACAACCAGTAAAATTAACACAAAAACAAAAATTCCAAAGTTCTTCTACCGATAAGTCAGGTAGGACTTGGACACATGCCTAGTATCACTTCGTGTATACTTTCGTCAACAAGCATTGTGATACCATGCTTCCCTTGCAGAAAGATCTTGGTTCAAAACTTAACACAAAAGCTGATTGTCACATTTATTGGCAACTGCGGCTTTGATAGACTCTTTAGCGCATTTTGTTACACATTTGGTAAGTTTTTGTTTAGTACCCTTCACCTTTATTCTTTCCCTGTTACAGAAGAGGCATTCGTTAGCTGGAAATAACAAAGTGGCAGGAGATGCAGGTCTTTGTCTCTTTCAGGTACTAGGAGTGCTCTCATGATATGAAGCAGAAGTTGATTTTTTTTTCTAGCCTGCTTATATTTGTGAAGTTTTGATAGCATGAGTACCATGTTTTGTAGGGTCTCATTTGTCTGAAATGTTTATGGAAATATGTTCAAATCTATCATTAACGGAATCATACTTCAGTCTTTTGCTTGCCACCTCCTTTATCTTTTCAAAACCAGCTTTTGTAAGACTACCCACCTCTTAATGCAATGTATTATTAAAATGAACAATGCAAGTCTTACCTTACTTAACGTTAGAGGAACTTCGGAATTTTCGCTTTTGTGTTAATTTTACTGGTTGTTCCATTCTAAGGGAACACGATTCAGTAAAAGTCGTGTAAAATATCTAGTATAGGTATGTATTCAATATAAAGACAAAGATTAAGAGAATTCTTGCACCTTTGTTAAAATATCATGGTCATTTCTCAGATGATTTTCCATTTTTCTATGTTTTCTTTTGTTTTTTGTTTGTTTGTTTGTTTGGTTTTTGGGTGGGTGGGGTGAATGGGGTGTCTTTCTAATTGTGTATTTGCAAAGTGCATAAAAATTCCTATAACATGATGCATTTAAAACTCATAAATGATAAAGCATAAATGATTTATAAAGATTTTCCAATTTTCAGCGATTTTCATAATCGGCATAACTTTAATGGAAAATATTTTTAAATATCCCTTTTCAATAATTCATGATTGGGCAAATGGCATATCATTAGATAGATTAGACATTGTTTTATCATTCCATAACCATTAATATTAAAACAAATATTTTGATCTACACTAAGCCGAATAGATGAAATGGAATAAAATAAGGGAAAAAATCTATTAATTTTGCAAAAATAGCACATTTAACCCCCAAAAATCACATTTTTCATGCATAATGTGGTACTGAAACCTCTTTTATTGGAAAGATCATATAAAAATCTATAAGATACATGTTTTTTTTTCCTGAATTTATTGAGTTGTTTACATTTTATTCCAAATTTCCAATTTTCAGCAATTTTCATAATCGGCATCACTTTAATGGAAAATATTTTAAATATCCCTTTTCGATAATTCTTGATTGGGTAAATCGCATATCATTAAATAGATTAATCATTGTTTTATCATTCCATAACCATTAAAACAAATATTTGTACCTACACTAAGCTGGATAGACAAAATGGAATAAAATAAGAAAAAAATTAATAATTTTGCAAAAATAGCACATTTAACCCCAAAAATAACATGTTTGATACATGATATGGTACTAAAACCTTTTTTATTTGATAGATCATGTCAAGATCTATCAGATTACATGTTTTTTCATGAATTTATCAAGTTGTTTACATTTTATTGAAAATTTTCAATTTTCAGCGATTTTTGAAAAAATCTTATGTTTTTGCCCCAAAACTCAGTAAAGCCCCAACGGCCAGAGTGCAAACATGGCTCATTTTGTAGCATTTTTAATAAGCTTTCATAAAAATATACCCTCGAAAATTCCCCCTAGGGGGGGAACAGGGGTATATGGCAGCTCAAGGTCTACATGTACTAATTGTGCACTTTCCAGTCGGGCACTGTGGTAGTCCGAGGTGACCCTAGGCCTACTATCTAAGAATCGACATGGGATTGCGTATATCCAGATAAAATATTAAATGGCATACATTATCCTTTAAAAATGAAGTACAACTGTAATCGCAATATACTGGTTATGTAATATCAGAAGCAAGTGTCGCCTGACGTTCATCACAAGAATGATGGTAAGACGGGATGATTCAATAACTTTTTTTTTACATGTTGTACACAGTAAATGTGATATAAACACTATTTTAAAGCATTACTTAAATAATAAATTGTTTTCGAAAAAAACCAAACATGTGAGTAACAACAACGGTGCCGTACAAACTACTGACAAAGATCAATTATACTTTTTATACGATCGCTTTCCAAGGTTCCGAATAGACTATTTCCGTGTTTTCGATTACGCTTTGAACTTCTTAAATATTACCATAAAAGCACGTGACTACGGACATATATTCATGTTGAATTTAGTCATAGAATTTAATTTATTTATAATTCGATGTGCTAATTTGTTTTTGTTTTTTTTTT
The DNA here is from genome assembly GCA_035048485.1 of Pteria penguin. Lineage (NCBI taxonomy): Eukaryota > Metazoa > Mollusca > Bivalvia > Pterioida > Pteriidae > Pteria > Pteria penguin. Next base: position 59,369,503 of record CM068582.1, read on the forward strand.
AAGAATTGATTAGCCTAGGTATCACTGTTTTCGTAGATTATTGATCAAGTTACACATGTAGTGTATATTTAAGTATTACTAGGTTTAATATACATAGAACATATATAATGTACCTTTAATTTGTGCACCAGATCATGCACATTTCAACAACTTAGGTCTCTTCAGTGATCCACTTTGCCGAATGATTGGAATTCTCATAATATATAAATATTTGAAGAGCAGTGTTGAAACCAATATGACGGAAATTGTGGCACAATATACAACTTGGGTGGACTCCTAAGCTCTCTGGTATTGCGACAGCTTAGTAACTCAGAGATTGCTGGTTAGATCAGATCAGCACTCTCTCCCTCATTGTTTCACAATACTGAATAGTATGAAGAGTATATACATACAATCTCCCTGTTTTCCATTGTAAGCCCCGAGCTTTGTTTCACTTCAACTAGGAGTTGCACACATAATTTTACACATTAAATGAGTTGATTGTATGGCCCCCACTGGGTATTCATACCAGGCATACACATAGGTAGCATCGGACCCCACGGAAAACCATATCCTGGATAACTTCCTGAAAACCCCATAGGTGGCATAAATCCCCAATATGGATTCACATGAGGTGGCATCGGACCTTGAAATGCAGGATATACGCTTCCTTGCATGCCACCTTGCATATTATTTGCACTGGATGCTACATTTTTATTCAGGTCTTGGATAACATGATTTGGTCCACTCCCAGGAGGCATTATGGGACTAGAATTTGAAAATTGTATATTCTGACCACCGTCTAACATAAAAGGATAAGATGTTTGGCTCTGAACCGAGCCTACCCCATTCACTGGGCCTAATTCCTGATTACCCTGACTATAGCCTTGGCTTGCCGGTTCAGGTAAACCCATTTGTTTAGGGCGGGCACCCTGATTAGAAGTTTTTCCTTTCCCTCCTTGAACTTCAAACCCCTGCATCCTTGTGGGAACTATGTCACTATTAACATCATCACATACTTGTTTAAATGGGGTCAAGGAGGTTGCATGAAGCAGGGCCTCAGAGCCAGATATAGGTACCTCTGCTGTTAAAGAGGTTGTATGAGGCATGGCCTCAGAACCAGAGATAGGTACATCTGCTGACCCAACTTTCTCCCCCTCACCCCTTTCTTTACATCTGTTCTTTTCATCTAAAACAGGTAACATTCTTTCCAACATTCTATTCATTTGATCTGTCTTTTCACCTTCTTTATTTGAAATCAACTGGTATACCATAAAATCAGGGTTTGGGGTGAAGTCAACCCAATCCAGTAAATCCTCTGTCACCTTCAAATGCTGAATGTGACTTAAGGATTCCTGATTTAGGTTTCCTTCCTTCAACCTAAACTCAATAATTGCCTTTGCAGTTGCAACACCAACTCCATGCATTTTCTGCAACTCTTTTTCATTTGCAAAGTTAATACATATTTTATTATTGGCCATAATGTTACCTGTATTACTTATCTCACTTACTAACCCCAATAATAACCACTACACTTGATTAATATTACACTTACAGTGACTAGACTTTTACCTATTCTTATGAATTTATTAATTTTCAGTTCTAGAATTGAAATAATTTACTGAAAACCACAAAAGCACTGAGCACTAATATGGTTCAATAAATTCCTTATTAGATCTACATAAACTTACTTCAAGCAAAAATTTCACTAACAATGACTAAAATTGCACTATGACACCCCACTAAAGCGTTAAATCACTAAAGTGATGCAAGAAATGCAATCTTTTACTCAAAAATATTTTAATTAATTGTAATTTATAATTTAGATTACTTAAAAACTACACAATGACAAACACAGCCTTGCCTTTCAGCCAAACTGTGCCAAACAATGTATAATCAGAGGAAATCTAGACTAGAAAAATTTTAATTTATCCTAGTAATATATATTTTTCTCTAAATTCACTTAAATTTAATAATTATTATTGCACACAGTTATTTAAACCAACAGCTAAGTTATGCACCTAACTGTTTATTCTTGGTAACCATTAGCAACAATAACTGCCAAGTCCTAAATTTGAAAAATAATGAAAACATTTATGAAAAATACTCTTAATATTAATTTATTATGAAAATTATTAATAATTTATCAAGATTGTTCCAAATTTTCTTCAAACTTAGAAGAAAAAATCTACTTCCTAGTTCACTGTTTGTAAACAATTCAAATTGAAAGTAACAGACGACAGTTATCCACTAGTCTCAACTTCAAAAATGAAATTTAACAATTTTAAAGTTTTGCTCGCAGCGCCAATATAGTCAAATTAGCAACCTTAACTACAGGGGCTGCTTACCTGACTAGTAGTGAAATTCTGTAGTTCCTGAATCAGTCAACCCAGACAGTTTAACACTGGCAAAGTTTATATGTTGTTTTGATGATGGCTGCTGACTCAAGAATTACCCAGAATCCCCAGGGGATTTATGTAGTACTAATACTGAGCCCAACCCAATATTACCACAATATCAAGATGGAATCTTCCAAATGCGACGTCATATGCATCATGATAATATGTAGAATCCCCAATCAAAAGTGATATGAGTTGACAGTAGGCAAATAGTTGCACTTGAGTACGTTTATCTTATGAACTTCGTTACGAGAATACTCAAATAATTGAATGGTATCGTCCTGAAACCTATTTCGACGCACACCGATTTCGACGCACTTCGGGTTTTTTCCACTTTTAGTTAGTACCGTTAAGTTGATGACGTCATTTGTTTTGCTGTTCGGAAGAAGAGACCACTCTTAATGACTCCCTGATTAAAATGGACCAAAAAAACAAACAAGCGGTAAGAATGCTATTATCTTATTTCAATGTGTAGATTTACCTTGCTGTTCACTAATTCCAAAATACAGATACATATAAACCCATTATTCTAATTATAAAAAAACGCCGATCTCGCTGTTTCGCCGTCAGACGACAGAGCCATCGTATCTTGTCAAAGTCACGTGACTGTCACGGGGTCGCAACGTATTTTTAGAAAAATATCACGGTGTGTAGCAGTTACTGTTCTTATATTATTTTTTAACATATGAAAGTTATTTTCGTTTATCTTAATGAGCAAAAAATTAAAATACACATATTTTACGTACTTTTTTGTTGTTGTTTTGTAAATCCTTTCTTCTAATGAGCACCTCTATATCAAATAAATGTTTATTTTTCAGAAAACCAAATCTTACAGAAATTATTCACCCACGCAATTGACGAATGCCATCCTAAAAGTGAAGGAAGAAATCACTGGCATCAGAAAAACAGCCAGAGAGTACAATGTACCTGAGGCAACCCTGCGCCACAGACTATCTGGAAGGCATGCCCTTGAGGCTGTTAGATCTGGACCACCCCCTTTGTTCTCTCAGGAAGAGGAGGCAGTGCTGGTGGAGCATTTAAAGTTTACGGCCAGCGTTGGATATGGATACAGCAGGTACCATTTAAATTACAAATTTCATAAACAAGAATAATAATATATGGACTCTTGATTTTGATCTTCAATTTAAGTGTCTTTTGACCTAAAGAAGATACATGTAGTACATTGTCTCTTAATTGCATTTCAGGGCAGAAGTTATCGACATTGCCTCAGAGTATGCCATATACCTCCAGATCAGGGACAGAGAGCACCCACTTAGTATGAAATGGTACCAGAATTTCATGTCCCGTTGGCCGGAGCTCAAGGTCATCAAGCCACGGGGACTTGAGATGCAGCGGGCCAAGGCAACGTCGGTAGAGTCTGTCAACAAGTACTACACAGAGTTGAATAAAATCCTGGTGAAGTATGACTTACTAGATAAGCCGGAAAGGATATATAACGTAGATGAGAAGGGACTTTCGACATCTCACAATGCCCCAAATGTTGTAGCTCTAGTGGACAGTAAACCAGTGGCAGTAAAGTCGGGCACAAGACAGAACATCACTGTACTTGGATGTGGGAGTGCTTTGGGGAATCAAGTACCGCCATACTTTGTTTTTCCAGGGAAAAGGATGCGACAGGATCTACTGGAGGGGAAGACAGCTGGTGCAGATGGAGACGTAACTGAGTCTGGATGGTCTAACTCAACCATCTTCCGTAACTACCTGGAGCACCACTTGATGAAGTACTTGCCTGACCGAACCGACACACCAGTGTTACTTATGTACGATGGTCACAAATCACACATATCTCTAGGCCTGGTACAGTGGGCTAAATCCGTGAACTTGATCCTCTTTGTCCTACCGGCCCATACCAGTCATGTGCTTCAGCCGATGGACGTGGGTTGCTTTGGACCATTCGAACGCATCTTTAATGGTATGTCCCACAAGTACATGCGGGAGCACCCAGGCCAATCCATCACCCGTTACAGCATATGTGAACTTGGCTGCAAGGCATATGTGAAGGCCCTGTCGCAGGACAATCTACAGTCAGCTTTCAGAAAGTCTGGGATCTTCCCGTTTAATCCATAGGCTGTTGATAAGAATAATTTCCTACCAGCCACGGTACTGGCGACTGATCCCGAGGTGTCTGAGGAAACTGAGACTACAGCCCCTGAAACTGAAACTGTAGCTGCTCCACAACCACAAGAAAATCCCCATGAGGTGGAGGTTGAGCCTGAAGAGAACAGAGGCCAGGACAACGTTGCCAGCTTCTTTGTCGAAAAAGAGAACAATCTAAAGCGAAAGAAAACTAGAAACACCCAAAGAAAATATTTAAGTAGTGTTGTCAGTGGTAGGGCCATAACCGAAGAGGACATTGTATCTGAAATACAGAATCACCAAACACAAAAAAAAAAGGCAAAACGACCACCAACAGGCCAGCGAAAACAGACGAAGAGAGCTAAAGCTGACAAATCCGTCACTAACATTACCGCTGTTGTAACTGAAGATGATGACACCCACATGAGCGAGGACAATGCTGAAGAGGATAATGTCCCATGTTGCGTTTGCGGACGTCCCGGGCTGCCGAAGGAGCTGGAAGACGAAGATGAGGGGATTGTTGTAATGTGGGCAAAGTGTGACTGGGAGGGGTGTGAGCACTGGACTCACTTGCGCTATTGTTGTGACGTTACGTGCATCAGGAGACATCACAATTTTTTTTGTCCATGTCATGGTGTACCATGCAGACAGGACAAGTGAATACTGGCTGTATGAGAGGACAAACTGTCAGAGCTAATATTCAAAAAAATATTTTCTATGTGTATTGCCAGCTGAAATTTTCTGTTCATGTTGTTATTGTTGAAAATTTTATGATTTTTATTGATTTTAATAATAATACATAACAGTAATTGACTCAATGTTTGATCATATAACTATCTTACCAATATATTAAAGTTATTTCCGTCTATATAATAGTATTCTTTTCGTGTGGTCATAAAATCTAAAATCTGAAAAATCAATTGCCGCAACATTGTTCGTACCCGGTGATTTCGACGAAAAACGGAAGTGCGCAACAATAGGTGATCCTTACAAAAATGGCGGCCGATACGAGTTGTTTACAAAGTGAAGGCAATACTTTTTAATTGTAGCAGGTGAGAGGACACGAATCTGGTGTTTTGTAGTAGAGAGGCTGGTGAAGGTGTTGTACTTGGGTAACCCAGACATTGACCTAATTTACGTTTGCATTTTAATTCCAAATGCTTATGTGCGTCGAAACCGGTTACGGTAACTTACGCTAGGATAGTATTCATTTTTTATCAATTTCAATGCTACAATAGAAAAAATTGCGATTTTCCCATTTCCGAAGCGAGCTGCGCGGACAGTACCTCTGCCTGTTCTTAAAAAATATGCATGAAATAGATAGTTGTAGATTTCAATTCTTCTTTATACTAGCTCACCAGGCTTGGTGACCATAAACTAAGAATATTCTCAGACACTTTTTTTACTCAAAATTTGAGAATGTTACTCTGCTGAGAATATTCTCAAATTCCAAGACCATAAACAGAGTTAAGAATTTTCTCAGTTGAGAAAACATATTTTCGTTTGAGACGCGCTAACATGTACGCGACGTTGTTGCTACGGATTTTTATGATTTTTATGAAGATCGTAAGCGGCCCAGCGCATCTGCTTCTGGAACTCTTCAGTGAAATATGGTAAGAAAGTCGTATAAACATAAACAAAAACATCGTCTGCTTTTATCTTATTACATTAAGTATGGCAAAAAGATCCGCCAATTGGACAGAAGCAGAGGAGATGGTCTCAATAGAAGAAGTGGGGAACAGGGAGGATATACTTTTTGGCAAAATGAAAGGGGATGGGGCTATCAAAATTGGGGAAATAAGAAGTAATGGGTGGCAAGAAATTGCAGATATATTGAATGCGTAAGCTGTTTTAAAAATTCAATTTTAATATTACAATAGTACTATGCCATTCTAAATATCCCGTAAACTCTCATTTTGTCGTATCCAAAAGGCACTGAAAATTCCTTTCTTTCTTGGTTGGAACAAAACAGTCCCCCTCCCCCTTTTTGCTTCACCTACCCAAATTTCCCGATCCGCCCAAATCTCCGATCGCCATTGGCGATTGCGTCAATGATAATGTCAATGTACACTTCTAATAACATTTCTTAAGCTTACAAATATTCATAAACATTAAACAGCAACAAGAATAAAATTGTATATATAACTACTTGTTATTAACAAGAATAACAGACTAACAGTGCACGACAGTACTGTAGTCTGTACAGTACGCAGCAGGGACTGCGACCGCACTGTCAATGAAGCCATGTAGTCTAGATACATAGCGATGTCGATGAAACCATAGTCTACATTTAGTGTATATTACTATATATTTCTGCAGTATATATGCACCTGCATGCTGCAGTACAGATAATATCCAGGCGTATTGTTTTAGCAAAAAAAATAATAAATAAACCAGACCACTTGCTAGAATCTAAAAGATAATACAGCTACAGTACAGGCACTCCTTTTTAATTTCTCCTTCTCAATCTCTCTGTCGACAAAATATGTATTAATTGCACTTACCTTCAATTGATTTTGTCGTATATTGTACGAGACAGCTTAAATCCATTGTATATTTTTGTATCTGTTTCCGACAAACTAATAATCACACGTCACATGCCATGGACATCGAAAGTCATGGTATACATGTGTGCACAACTGCCAGAAGACTTAGAAGTGCACACCACAGCTTCTGTACTAGTGTCCCCAAACCCATAAACGTACATTTTCCTGACCCTGATAAGTTGAGAGTTGAAACTATTTTTCAAAAAATATACACATAGTTTCAGGGAAACACATCACTGGTATTACACTATTACACAGATATTCACTTTGACTTCATAATCATATCTTGCCGCGTGAATAGTTTGAACACCTATACGTGTATGTGTCTGAGCTAAATTAAGACATGGCCTTGACATATTACATCATTCCAGGGGTACCAATAAGGGTATCTAAACTTGTATTTGGAGTTCAACATGGATGATATGATGAGGATGATGATTATTGATGATAATTAATGATATAATTAATAATGATGATGATGATAATGATGATGATGATGATGATGATGATGATGATGATGATAAAAAGGCCAAAACAAAAAAATGTGAGTTTGCTGTCACATGCTGAAAAAATTAGGGTCGGTCGATAGGGATTTTTATTTTACTTTTTTTTTTCAAAGTTAACTTTTTGTACAAAATATTTCCTTGAAAATGGAACAGTTACATGCTGCTTTTCTGCGATCATTTCGAGTTTTCGGTCAGTAAAAAGTTGTAAGGTCCGGGTAAAAAATAGGGTCGGTCTGGTAAGATTAAAGTCACATATTTTTGTTTTTGGCCTAATGATTAGATTGAATAATGAATTAATTACTAAATTATTATTCCCGTGTCATATTCAAATCCCCCTTTCTTTTCATGATTATTATACAATTATCGTGATAAATAAGTACATTTGTATATTGAAGGAGAATTACATGTACAAATGTATTAGTTTTTTCTGGCACCCTTGGTTGGAATCATATATTTCCCTAATATATATTTTCTTAACGTTTATATTAAGCTCTTTACATGATATATGATTATGATTAATTACTACAAATTTACTTTTCATATACATGTATTTCAATTACAGAAGATTCACCATCAAGAAGAGGGATTCTAATGAAATAAAGAAGAAATTTTACAACATCAAACAGCGAAGTAATAAATAATTTACTACTAATAGCAATTTATTTTAAAAATTTTATATCATAAATGCATAAATACATAATCTATATATTGATATAAAAAATAATTCAATATTTATTGCTACATGAACATTGCTGCATTTTTGCTTAATATTTGTAACAGAAATTATAAAAAGTTGTAAAAATCATAATGATTGGCAGCCATGTATGATTTTTTTTTAAATTCATGTCAGAATGATACATATTGTATTTTATTATTGTATTTACAGGTAAAGACAAACTTGACCAAGTCAAAAGACCCAAGACTGGAGGTGGGCCATGTGTAAGCATGACAAGTGCGGAGGAACTATTCCTCCAGAACATGGAGGGAAGGCCCCAGATTGAAGGTCTAGTATGTGGCATAGACACAGATGGTGAATATACTAATGGCTACAATCAATGCATTATTGAATAATATATATACGTTTAAAATTTAAACAATTGAGCATGAGCCAAATTGGTTACATATTAATTACAATGTTTAGGTTAATGACGCTGTGTTTCTATATATATATTTATTTTAATTTCAGCTCCAATAATAAATGACATCAACTTAGGAGCAGCAGCAGCAGATGTTGGGGGCAGTAAGGAGGTCAATGGGGAGGAAGAGTTGGAATGTAATCAATATATTTTGAATTTGAGTTTAAATTTAAAATCAATTATAATTATTAACAAACTTTGTGTCTTTCAAAGCGATATATAATGAAAAATTAAAAATGACCTCCCGTCATTGATTATGTCCACAAAATTGCAGTATACATGTACGAAGTTGATATATTACATTTATTGGCGTTACTAAGGCATTAGCTATATATATACAACAGAATTAAATTTACCCGTTGAAAGTCAAGAGACTGGAATATTGTGAATTTGAGTTGATGGTATTGTTATCTATCTTGCTTCGTTTAAAGACAAATTGTAAATAATATAGCATTTAATGTACATTTTCATGTAATTTAACAGCTGTTCCACAAAGTACATCATCCACATGTACTAAGACCTGCAGTAGCATAATGTCTGAAAAGAGTATTGAAAGACCAAAGAAAGGTTTGGAGGGGTTTTTTTATTATTATTTTACGTCAAACTCACCAATATTGCATTTTTATGGAGATGGTGTCTAACTGGACATTGCACGTTTCTGGCGACGGCATCTGACTGATGCAATTTCAGAAATTTTGACATTTGTAATGGACCCACCCGAAGCAGTGAAGGTTCCTTTACGTGCCACATCTACGGCGACACTGGGCATCGGTTTTATGTCTCATCCGAAGGACAGACACTGGCATGACTCCAGTGAGGCTCGAACCCTTGGCATCTTGTTCAGTAAGCAAGCACGATGATCTTATATACATTTATATATCAGAAATATCATTGAGTTTGATACATGTAGATAGATTGATGTTAGTGATACAAATCCCTTACAAACTGCTTATTTGATTATGGCATTAAGAAAGGACGTTTAAAACAATAAGAAACAAACAGATGGACGAACATACAGACATAGTACATTTATTCTAGGGTTCCGAATCTTCTATGCTGAACCATAATTAATTTTTACCGACTATTTTAAAACAAAAGATACAAGAATGAGTAGTGTCATATCACAGTTTGGTTCTTTAATTTCTCAGAAATGTAATTTACATGCAATAACATTTGTCATAACAGTATGGGACGCCGTTTTAATACCAAAAACTGATATCACTTTATTTTCAACGTGATATCACTTTTTTTTCTAGGTGATACCATCAAATGAATTGATGATATCATGAATTCAACAAGGTGATATCACGTACTTTTTGGTAATCAATTATAGTAAAACGGCACCTCATATAATAGGAAAAAAGTTTTATGTTTAAAATTTCTTTACAACATACGTAGGAAAGAGAAGAAATATTACAGAATTAGAAGAAGAAAATCTGACATTAGACAATGAACGGCTTCGGCTTGAAATAGAAAAATTAAAGAGTGAAAAAGAGATGATTACCATGAAAAGAGATATTTTACAATTAAAAAAGGCAAAGCTTCAATGTGAAATCCAGGCACATTTTCCTTTTTTCACTAATTCTTTAAATCTTACTGAACAATAAAGTTTTTAATGTATCTGCATATATCTTATATTTTTCAAAATATGTGTTTGTGAAACACGAATGCCCCCGGTGGCATCTTTGAAAGTAGGTCAAAGGTCAAGGTTAAAATTTGTTTGCGTCTCCTGTAGATAGATACACATGCAAAATATGAAGTCTTTATGCCTTACGGTTCAAAAGTTATATCGAAGGTTAAAGTTTGTTAAAGTTTGTGCCACAGACAGACAGACAGGGCAAAAACTAGATGCCACCGAATTCCAATCCGAGGGCATAATAAAACAAGCTTACTGTCAGTGTTGCATGCAACATGTAGTATAACCCTCAGTTTTGAGTACACTTCGTATTGGAAAAAGAAGAAGAACACTTTTTCCCTGCCATATCATCAGTGTTGTTGAAGCAATTATCAATGTTGTAAAAGGGTCTTGTTTTGTCTGGAACCCATCATTCGGACAGACCGATATGTGGATAAATAATTAACAATAATACATACAAAAGGAAGGGCGAGATCAAATGATTGATATCTCCAAAAAATACCTCGAAAATTTGTGGAATTTTGAGTGTTTTGCTATTGTTTTCTATTATTACTTCTCTTTGGAGGATTTTGACTTAATTTATATATTATTTTAGGAGGTTTTCGGACATTTAACATTTGATCTCGTCCTGTAACATATAAATACATGTACTAGTATCTGATTAACATTACGAGAAAAAAACACGAGTGATCTCATTTCTCTTCTGACATCCATTATGATGGTCTGGAATATTTACATGATTATTTAAACATTGGGTAATATCATAATTAAGTAAATTGTCTGAAAGAAAAATGTCTGATCTGTCAATACCAACATTGTGTAGGATAACACAGGCAGTGATGTAGGTGACTGCTCGCTCAGGACTACATCGCAAGCCGTAGTGTAAACATTGGAAGCGCTTCTTTAAGATGCCATAAGTTTGTTCAATGAGAACTCTTGTCCTGCATAAGGCCCTGTTGAACTTCTCCTGTGCTGCTCCGTTTGGTATATTATACGGTGTCATAAGATAATGTGTGCAAGGATAGCCTGAGTCCCCCAACAATATACCGTTATGGACACCTAAAATTCAAAACGTTTGGTCATGGTAAATAAATAACCAAAATTTTGACACCCTGGAACGCATACATATTTTCATGAAAAACAAAATGGTTCGACATGCAATTTAATATATTGACAAATTTGGAATTGGACATGGGAGAACATTTTTCTTTTCTTGGTCCCCCCCCCCCCCGCCCCCGGAACAAAAATTTATAATTCCGCGCCTGAATTCATCAATATGAAACGTTAAGATATTCCCTTTACCCTACATTGTGATAAAGACTTCAATTGACTGTATACATTGACATGATCCTGTATATAGATTGAAAATAAAATAGTAAACTCTTACCATTCTCAAAATGATGACAGAGTGACGACGACCTCCACACTCTGCTGTCGTGTGTCGACCCTGGCCATCTGGCACACAGAGATGTCACCCTAAAGTTGGGATCACATACCATCTGAATATCAAAGAGAGTTCACTTTGATTGAAATAAGCGGATTATTCTGGACATTTATATGCATGTATATAATCAGAAAGCAACAACCAAAATTATATATATTGGTATTTTTGACATTTTGTCTGTGTACCCAGTAAGTGTTGTGTGTTCTAAAGACAGGCGGGGATCCAGATTTTTTTCTCAAAAGGGGCAGGGGAGAGGGGGAGGAGTGTCAATCAAGGAAGAAGAGGGGTCCAACCTCCAAAATTCCAAGAAACAAAATACTTTTTTGGGGTAAAATTTACGGATTCCCTGGAATCCGCGCATGAAATTAGAAATAGATTGCTAATCGAATGCATGACAACATGTTCTGACGTGGATATTTTACCGGACGTATAATATAATAAATATCTATATAATTGTAATTATAATGAATATATTATAATTTTGTACCTGTACATTCAGTGAATGAAATCCCTTCCTATTTACATAATCACATTCATTTTCCGCCGGAGTCTGGATTCTTATAAATGTGCCGTCCACACATCCCAGTACTTGAGGAAATCCTGAAAAATATAATATATTAAATTGACTTGATAAAGAAGATGAAGATAATGAAGAAAAAGAAATTCAAAATAATCTTAAATTTTAACTAGCCCATATCTATTTATGTTTGATTTTGTGCGGTGCATTTTTTTTTTCGAAAAAAAATATCGTAATGGTAAAAAAGAAACTTAATATTTTTTCATTTTCTTTTTAAACTTTCAAATTAATTCTTTTATAAAGAGGTTTTTTTTTCTGTCACAGACATGTATAATGTTTAAAAGAGAAAATAAAGCAATTTCTCATTTTACCAGTTCCCCGCACATAGCCCCTGAACGAGTGGTGGCGCTGGCATGCCGGTGGCGCTACTATCGTTTTGCTTTGCTATGACAGATCTAGAGCGAGTGAAGTACAGTAGCGAGGATACAGAATGTGTGAAAAGTTTAAACTCACTAACGTTTATATAAATATGAAAAAAATACCTGCAATTCTGCGAAAACCTTCCATTACCCTGTGTGCCGTCTCACCGACCGGAAAGCTAATATATCTCCAGAAAGCGTCAACAAGAAGGGATGCCACAGCCCGAATTTCCCTGCCTGCTGCATTCCGCGATATGTGCAAACTGTCACCGATTAATAACTGTGTGGCACCAGTTGCCAAGAATCTTAGACACAACAAAAGAGACAACATGGGTGTCAACGCCTTGTTCCTTTCAGTTGCACGCCTCAGATTGGGTTGTATTTCATCGTGAAGGAAAATAATGGTGGCACGACGAAAACGGTATCGCTCAAATAATTCCTCATCCGAGTAAGACAATGGATCAAATCGATCTCTAAACACTCTTGGAACGGGCAAATTCTGTCTGTATCTACGATATCTACGAATACGTCTATGTGCGGCAGCCATCTTGATATATTTGAGAACAATTTTGAATTCTTAAGTCAGCTATGAACCTGACTTAAGAATTTTAATAATTTGAGAACAAAAACTGTTTGAGAATTTTTTATGGTCAGTGATTGTACTCAGAACTGAGAAAAAAAATAAATTCTGAGAAAAATCTTGAGTTGAGAAGATTTTTTGTCTGAGAATTGTTTTATGGTCACCAAGCCAGACTACCCCCTTAAGTGTGTCAAACGTGTATTCCCCCGGAAGTGTTTATGCGCAAGCGCGACATTTATCGTGAAAGGGTCTATAAAAATAAGGATATAGATCATCTTACCCGGGTATTTTTATGGATTTTCTTGTCCACAGTAGGAGATAAAATTTCCCCGTTTGCGGTTGTTAGCCTGTATTATGGCGATGTTCTCCTCCGTGATTATTTACGTCATGATTAATGGTGTCGCGCGCGCGCGTATTCTAGTTGCATGGAGTGTAATGGATGCCCCCATAAAACCGGAAGTTAATTTTTGAAAATAATAACACGATGATTCTATGTCTGATCGTGGCTTTATTAAGTTCTTCAATAATAAGTAAGTATTTAAGATTCCCAATAAAATCTGTGCATGAAATTCGCATAGTTCCAACTAAATCTAAAATGAGTGTGGAGATCCAATCTTACCCATTCTTGATTTATCAGTTTGCTGCACTTACTGTCTTCGCCACCAGTACTGTACGCCGGAAAATGCTTTTATTATCATATCTTTTAATATATCAATCACAATTAGCCATACTGTATATAAATATATGGGAGATACCGCCGTTGGAGGCACAGTCCGTTACGCGGCGCTTGTGTAGTACTCTCAGTTAAACATCATAATCGTCCTCCGAAGGGAAGTGTCATAAAACAAAGAACAATTGTCAATTAACTCAGTATTCACAACATTTTATTGGTAATAAATACCAATAAAATTCACTAGAAGAAGGTCAGGAGACCGAAATATTGTGAATACTGAGTTAATTGTTCTTTGTTTTATGGTACTCCCAGTTAGTAACATTGATTGTATTCAGCAAACTTATGACGTCACAATAACGTACCATTGTTTTTTACGTCATTTTTGTGGGAATATGTTTTATTTCCTCCTTAAATATTAAGACCGCAGTTAATGGCGGTTTCTCCCATTGCTGGTAGCATTAATGGGATATATAAAATATATCTATGATTTCTATCTCCTTTACGTTTTTAGTTACTTCTGTAACTGCTTTATATGACGGTCTTTTGTATTAAATTGCTGGTCCAAATGATTGTCTCAGTTCAAAGACAAAGTACATAAGTAATAGACTAATAGTTAGTAGTAGATAATGGTTAATGTTCACATTTTTAACTTACATAATTCTATCAGGGCTTTTTTCACTATTTTTGGAACATGGCCCATGGCGCTGGAATTGGGAATTTCGCGGCGTTTTTGCTCCAAATTGGGAATTTTTTTATATAAAATATGATAAGATATTATATATGTACTGTTGTTAGAATATAAAAGAAAGATATTAGTTAGTGATTTCAAACTTCTTGTTTATTTGTGCTTCTACAGAGAAAACAAAACCAAAATTTCTCTCAACCTCCCCCATCCACCCAATTTTCCTTCACAAATAAATTCCTGGATCTACTACGTGTAGGAAGCGTGATTGAAGTTTGAATAATTCAAATTCAAAATCTTAGAGGAAATTGCTGGAAGCATTAATAGGAATATAAAGTGTATCTGTCCCCTTTGGGTTTTTAGTTACTTTAGTATTGTGACTGGTTTATATGATACTCTTTGTAAATAAATTGCTGGCCCAAATGATTGTCACAGTTCAAAGTACATAAATAATAGCAATAAATTATAATGGTTAATATTCATTCACATTTATTGACTTACAGATAGTAAATATTCTACTGATTCTAGAAATACTAAAAAGCAGGGGTTACTTTGGGGCGCGATTTCGCGATATTCTCGCACTTTTTTTCAAAAATCGCATTAAAAATGTCAGAGCGCGAAAATATCTCATCTCCAACAGCGTCATATCATAGCTCGAATTGTCCGAACAGCGAATCTTCTTATACACTCCTAAATCATGTAAGCGCTTAAATACACGAAACTAAATCTTATCGCGTCAAAGCGTGTTGACGACCATGACTAGTAATATAACCGATAAATATTTTCTTGCCGACTCGAGAGATATACAGTGCGAAAATACACGCTATTCGGTACGTGTTTATATTTTATATTTATCGACAAGGTAAGTTGCTCAAGGACGCCGACATGCCACCAAAGCGTAAATTGCCATCAGTCCCCGGGTCAGGGCAAACACAATTAAAATTCATGAAAGACAAAGAGGTTAAAAATAACAATGTGACACCCCAAGCCCCTGACTCTGATGAACCCGAACCGTCGGCCAGACTTGATGGTTCAGTGACAGTGAAGAACAGTTCTTAATGTTCAAAGAGTTCTTTGCATTTAATTCTTGATTGATTAAAAATGTCATAAACACCAAAATCATGCTTTTGTATTTTTTTTTTTACTACAAAGTACAATATGTGAAAAACCTCATTGTGACCACTTGAGCGAGATACTTATCTCTCATTGAAATTTGAAATCTCTGAGACTCTCATTGTAAATTTTGGAGTGAGAGAATTCTATCATTCACCCAGAAAGCCAGGGTAACCCCTGAAAAAGTCATGTTTTATAATCATTAATGTTGTTCAGTTCTTTGATGTAAAAAACCGACACGTCCGATGGTGTGAATACACTTTGTGAGTTTTTGCTCCTCTTGTTGCAACTACTTATGATGATATTGTTGTATCAAGTGATAAAAGATATTCTGAAATATCATTTTCGTTGGAATTAGTAAACAATGTTCAAAATTATCAGAGGAAATGCGGAGAGTAGATCCTAAATATCTGGTGTCAAATTCAGAAAATTAGTTAAATAATATTGAGTAAAGCATTTAAAATGGGTAGTTTTTGTTTGTATGAGTGAAGCTTCTAAGCGATCGTGACCGGCTATGTAAACCAATTCGGTAATACGATATTCAGAGACGACGTTACAATTGAGGGATCGCCAGATAAGCGGCCAGATCCAACTTTATTAACCACGCCCACAACGTAGTTTCCTTGTAACGTCACAGTGAAAGTCATGTTTGACGGGCCATTTATTTATGACGTCATAATTAAAAAGTGTGCCAAAAGTTGTGAACAATTTTGTGTATTCATACTGTCAGACTGGTCGGTTTTCCTATCAAAGAAATGAACAACATAACTGATTATAAAGCATGACTTTTAAGTATTTTTATAATCAATAGACAGTTTCAAGAGTTTTACATATCTTCACATGCTTGTGAACTACTAGACTGGAATTACCTGCTCTTGCTTGCTATCGCTGCGCGAAAATCTAGACTTGGGAATAGAAAGAAACCCTACTAATACCCACACATAGACCATAGATTAGCCATGGGCCGCAAAACAATAATTACTTTACTTGGAAGCGGTATGCACAGGAAAAATGGACTTTAACCAACAATATCCACCAATATGTGGATGACTTTTGCAGTTCCTAGAATCTTACAGTTACACGACATTGAGCTGCTAAATTATAGGGAAAAGGACCTTGAGAGTCTAGAAAAATTCAAAAAACAAACTCTCAGACAATTGCAGCAAACATTGCAGTCACTTCACAAGTTGGTGTCTTATAAACAGGACAGATTGACCTACGCATCCTCAATACCTTCCTTAACATTGCACAGAAACCACAATCTATAGAGCATATTATTGCTATTAGACAGTTGGCAGTCAAGGGTCAGGGTAGCCACAGTTGGTTCATTAAGCATAAAACATACAAACATACACTTTAGAAATATGACATCCCTGACCCGATTATTTATTGGAGAATATTAGAAGTGACACGTCCAACAATCACTGGAAATTTAAAATAAAGTCAGCCGTACATAGCGCGTGACATGTCCTTAATGACTCTGACATGACAGGAAAGACTACCTTAGCTTTCATTCAGATTCAAGATAATTCTACTAAAGTTGCACATTTGGTATGGAAAAGCGCTCTCCATTTTCCACAGGCCTCAGAAAAGGCCGCAGTTAAGGTCCAAATTATGACATGTATATCGTCTTCAATATAATAGAAGTAAATTTAACAAGTATACAATAGACCCTACGTGTCTTTTATGTAAACAAGGCCCTGAAGACAGAGAGCATTTCATTTTACACTGTCTTAAACTATTCAATATTAGAAAAAAGTATATGGCAGCCATACAATGTGTGCTGGCCGAAAAAGTAGGCCCAGTACAGGCCACGGAAATTCTAGACGATAAGGATTTAGTATTACAACTAATAGTAATAATCGACTGCACGTCGTCAAAATTACTTCACAGACTGAGAGGAGGGGATGATGTTTTGCTCAATACTGAGGCAGTGGCTCGGGATCTGTTATATGCCCTACACCAAGACAGAGCTGCGAAGCTCAAAAATATCTAACATTCTACATAGGTTGTGATTGCACCTACTGTCCGCGCCACTCACTTTGTATACCGGAAAATCTGGATTTTCACTTATTTATCTTTAAAATAGCTTTACAAAATTAATATCAATCGACAGATCTTCTTTAGTCGTAACTTTTGGTGTATGGTATATGTTTCTACGAAGAAGCATTCGTATTTTATAGGGAAAAATCATTTTAGATAGGGTGTTTTCTATGTTAATTTTGACGTGACGTCGCCGATGTTTAACATGGAGTCTATGGGAAACTTGGCGACGTCACGTCAAAATTTAAGATGAAAATCGCCCTATCTAAAATTGATTTTTTTTTCTATAGAATATGAACGCTTCTTCATACAAACATATAGCATACACCAAAAGTTACGACTAAACAAGATCTATCGAATGGTGTTGCCTTTTTGAAATTATTCTGAAGATGAATAACTGAAAATCCAGATTTTCCAGTTTCCAGAGTGAGTGACGCGGACAGTTATCCTGCCCGCAGGTTTTTTTTTTTTTTTTTTGCTGTGTATAACATCTTTTAAAGATTTTTATACACCATCTTGTTCTGAGGAATATAATATATCTCAAAGCTGATGATATCATATACAAGTAATATTGCCCCTACATGGCCGCAGACAAAAGCTTTATCTTTTAATTTACGAATAGACCATTTTATCTACATATGATAGATCACATTTGCTGATCCATAGAAAATGCAGGCAGGGTGGTGATCCAGTCCACTTCTCTTTTTATATGCTGTTTAAATCACGATGAACTCTGCACCTTGTGCAAGGGGGGGGGAACTTTGTAAGAAAATCTTAGGGGCCAAGTGGGCCCGTAACTTTTAAAATTTAGGAGCCCACTAAAATTTTCACGGGCCCACATCTTTTCAATGTACTTGTTCAGTTATGCAGATGAAATTCCAGAATAATGAATGCATATTTTGTATAAGAGATTTTAATTTATTCAAAATACACAATTTATTCAAATTCTATCTCCCTCTCAAATTTCAATAATCTGTCATTCACTTCACTTTCATCTTAAAAAAACAATCAAGGATGAAAGGGCAACTAAACGAAATGGCCATTGTGAGTTCGTTTGGTTGCCACTTCATTCTTGATCGTTTTGAAATTGACCAATTGCATTTAATCGTAGTAGTCAAATATTCTACTAGGGATGTATTGTATTGATAGAACTACCTTATCTGTACAATATTTTCTACAGAAAAAAGGAATCCTGCCCTTCCTGATAGATTTTATTAAACCTTACGCATAAATCGATAAAACGTCTATGATCGAAAAGGAAAATGAGCGAGACGACTTTATGTATCCATCGACGCTCATTCGGAACATCCTCTCCCTTTACTTGTACCTACGTAAAAAGATTTTTTTTACACAGGAAAAGGACGAGGATGTCCGAATGCATCGACGCTTTAATCATTCGGAATTATCTCGCACTTTACTCGAAACTTATTACGTAGGAAAAGGTCGATGTTATACAAATGACATTTTATTGAGTGTAACAGGAACTTCGCACATAAACTGCCATGCTGCGAAGAGCAAAGACCTCTCGATGTCTTACGAAAATTACATTCGCCAAGTGGGCGATTTCTTTTGAGATTTTACGAGCCCACACCCAAGAACTGGTCGCCAATGCGAGTGGGCGAGTGGAAAGTTCCCCCCTGGCCTTGTGCTATACTTCGTATGTGTTAGAGGGCAATTGTCCCATTTATATTTAGTGTATAAAGACCAGTGCACAGTATACTACAGTCAACCATGGCTAATAATCGAAATCGTATATCATATATTCTCAATCCATTTGACTAACATTTTCCCATCGTTTCCCCATACTTGGCCTGTTAAAGTTTCCATTGATTGATTATTGTTTTACGTCACTCCACGATTATTTCACATATATTGAGACGGCATCTGCCTGATGCATTGCATACAAATTTAGACCTTTACAACGGACCCACCCGAAGCAGTGAGGGATCTTTTACGTGCCAAGCCTATCGTGACACGGGACCTCGGTTTCTACTGTCTCATTCGAAAGACAGAACACCGAAGTCCAGGGCGGGAGTCGAACCCGGGACCTCTCGACCATAAGACGATTACCTTATCCACTAGGCCACACCGGCTTGTAGAAATTTCCTTCACACTGCATAGTAACAGTAATGTACCTTTTATCCATGAATTAGACCTAATAGTATTGTTGTATCATATTAAGTCAAACTGTGTTTAAAACACACCATACCTCTACATATACATTGTGCAGAGGCTTTAGTCAAGTACTGTTTATATGTTGAAAGACGGCTTTATCTAGCCATGGATGGACAAACTGTCCCCACTCTGAAATTGCCCTCTACCTAGAATCAGTGTCCCCTACACGTTATATATTTCCCAACCGCATTTGTAAGATCCCTGGATGAATTGCGCCTACTCTGAAATTACCTTCTGTCTAGAATTAGATGTCACGTATCCCCTACATATTATAACGGCACAGGACTAATAAATTCCCTTACAAATTATAATTTCCCCAACTGCACTTGTGAATATAGTTCCAAGACAGTGGCCTAGACGCAATGCTGCTAGCCCCATCCCCATCAGCCCATTTAATAACTCAGTATTATTGCTCTTTATTTATGCAACTTGGGTGCTGCTGACCCAAAAGTAAACAATATAACTATTTTTTAAACACACTCCTTTTATACATTTTACTTTTGGCCATTTAATATTTTTAGTTTTATTAGTTACTCTTATATGATATTTAGCCCTTAGTGTTTGGCCCTTAAATGGCCTATTATTATGTTCTTACCATTGTACATAATACATATGTTCTTAAAACCTGAAATAGATCTTTATTTTACCCATTTGGGGTGCTCCTTAACCAGAGGAGGAAGTTCCAAGCTACAACTGAAACTGAACAGGCATTGCCAGTCTAGTGAACTACTTCCGAATGAAAACACTGTGTACACGTATTTCTTTTGACATTGTTGATTGATTGATTTTTGTTTAACGTCACACCACGAATATTTCACGTATATGGTGACGGCATCTGCCTGATGCGGGGCATACAAATTTTGACCTCTGCAACGGACCCACCCGAAGCAGTGAGGGATCTTTAACGTGCCATGCATACCACGACACGGGACCTCGGTTTTTTACTGTCTCATCCGAAAGACATGACATCGGCATGATCAGAGCGGGACTCGAATCCCGGCCT
This sequence comes from Pteria penguin, assembly GCA_035048485.1. Lineage (NCBI taxonomy): Eukaryota > Metazoa > Mollusca > Bivalvia > Pterioida > Pteriidae > Pteria > Pteria penguin. The sequence continues at coordinate 59,390,451 of CM068582.1, forward strand.
CCCGATCAGGAGTACAGCGCGATACCACTAGGCCACGCCGGCTTTCTTCTGACATTGTAAATTTACGTTAAGGAAAACTATGTGAAATATATGCAATTTCGGCACCATATCAACATTAATAATGAAGAAATAAAGTGACCAAAATGGATATGACTTTATGGCTTTGTTCTTAGCAGATAATTAATCCTGTCATTATTGAAAGAAAGGGTTGAAAAACATACCAGATCTCATTACACCATTTTATTCGAAATCTTAAAAAATTTCTCGGGGAGGTACCCCGGACCACCCCTCCCCGGCACTTCGTGCCTTGGGTCGGCCCTTTGGGTCTCCTCCAAACCCCCCACTTCTGCTTCTGAATCCGCTCCTGGGCAAGACTAGAGCTTACTTGTTGCCGACGCAACGTGGCGGGTCTTCCTTTTTCGATCAAAAGAAAGAAAGAAACAAACTACATATAATTGAATACGACTTTAGAGAAAATGTGTGTGTTATCATGGACATAGCTCATTAGCTGGACGGTGTTCAAAATACCCCTCAAGAAGGAAATGATTCTTACATAGATATCGTCATGTGTAACCATGTTTCATCATTTCAATTTTGTCGAAGTTTTGTAACTTGTATAATACACTCCTTATTCAGGCAGCGTATATATGATGTTGAAATAAAGCGCTTTTACAACCGCTTTGAAGTATCTCGGAACGACCCAGTTGTGTCCATGGATTTATGAATATCTAGTATATCAACTATGACAATTTTTCACAGTCTTTCCGAAAACTATTTTACATCACTAGCCAGTAGGGCTAGTCCAGCCCAAGCTTTTACTAGCCAAAGGAAAATTCTACTAGCCCAGACAAAATGTCTTTAATCTTGATAAATTTTAATTTTATAATTCATTTTTGTACACGAATTACTAGCCATAATCATTATTACACTTGTCATTGCACTAATTTTGCGTATTGAAAAGCACGTCATTCACGAGGAAGTATCTGCAATTTGCAAGACTGTAACGATACACTACCCTCAGGATATGATGGTGATACTTATGATTGGGCATTATTAATTTAATGTGACCAATACTTCTTAAATTTAAAGAAAAACTTTAATTAAGGGACTGACTTCATCTATCTTTTGTTTATTTCTTGTTTGTTTTGGTTTTATTTATTTATTCATTCATTTTTAATTCATTTAATTACAGTATGTTTTAGACTTCCAAATGAGGGTGTATAGGGACAATTCTTCACATTTTTAACTTCTGCTGTTATACCACATGAAAGATTTTAATGAAATATGGTATACATGAAGTACTATAGGTCCTCTGTCAATCTTGTACATTTCATCCAAATGGATCAACAGATAATGCCACCATGTCTAAAAACTAGGTCTCACAATGGTACGTAGACCACTTGGTAATTAAAATATGGAGAGTAGCGGTTCAAATCCAGCTGTGGTCAATTTTTTTTTATTTCTTTAAACATCTAAATAAGTTTTTAGGTGTTTCTCAACACTCAACATATGAAATTAGGCCATTTTAAGTTGGATCTGGACAATATTTGAAAGAATTGTTGTTCATGACCCAGACTTGAAATCAGTTAACAAAAGGCCCCACATAAAGAAAATGACTAACTTGTTGCCCTGAATCACATCTCACAGAGACAAAGCAAATGCTTAATATCAAAATCACTTGAATCGGTGTGCAAAAAAGTGTTGTTTTTTTATTCTGGTCTGAAATAAAATTTGACCTATTTTCAACATTTGTGTTGACTTAGTCAAAGTAATGCAAAAATAAATGACTTCTTCCTTCCTGCATGACTGATCATCTAGGTACTCAGGTGAGCGATATAGGCCCACTTGGGCCTCTTGTTTTTTTTTTTTAATTTTGAAACTTTTTTACAGAAAAATCAGTTGTCCAATTGGACAAGTACTTGGTAAGATTCACTTGTCCGTGAAAAATTTTCACTGGTACCGGACAAGCGTTAATTTCGAGCCATAGGGTGCCGCTGAAGTTTGTATTAAATTGAATCTATTTCTGTTTACAGATCCAAGTGTCTGCATTAAGCTAGTGTTCGATACAGAGTTGTCTCCACCTACCATCATTCCTGCAGCAGGTTCAGACAGAATTTATAGTGTATCCCTGAATCACACGACAGGCAAATCGGTGGTTGCATATTTGTATGATGACAATGATGTCTGGTTAAAAGATGCCCATGCACTTTTCTCTGTGGAAACAATAGATGCCACAACCTATGCCAATCCCTCCACCACAGATACCTGGGCCAGCTCTGGAGGTCAACTTTGTCTATACACAGGCTTCATGCCGTATCCTTTATATTATGAAGCTGTATATTGGAAGTAAGTGAATATTTTACACAGAGGTTGAGGCATGAAGAAGGGATATCAAAAACTCTACATGTGTATGACCTCATGTATGATCAAAATTTTTACTACAAGGTGCATTCCTTATTTCCGGATGTTTTATCTGTTGTCTATGTACCCGCACTCGGTCACTCAATTCCGTTGGCGACCTATATAGTATTCCTGCAATTTGTGCAGGTCATGCAATACATGTATATGAGAATTTTGGTCTTGCAATTCATATTTGCTTTTCGCTTGCTCTTTCCTTTTTAATGGACTGCATCGTTTCTGATTGGTGGAAGATGGGGAGGGGAAACGTTTCGCTGAACATAAAATGCTTTTATTTTAGGTTGTGATTGACTACGAAAGGTATTTTCATTATAATTGTCCTTAGTAAATTCAGAGACATATACTACCTTTGAAAGTAGTCTATGTCTTTGGGTAAATTCGGGTTTTGAATTTTGTAAAAGAAGTAAGAAAACAGCAAAAGTTTGGGGTTAAAACCTCTTTTTCAGTTTCTTTCTACATGTCTTCAGTTTTTTTCTTCAGTTTTTCAAAATCATGTCCGATTTTACTAGTACATTGTATACTTTATTAAAGAATTCTTACTAGCATAGCAGTGTTTTAGATTGAAATGAAATATTATAGGACATAATCCGACATATGGCCTATTTCTTCAAAAAAGTATAGGCCTTATTGTCCTAAACCTCAAAGTATTTTAGGCCATTTATTTTTCTTAAGCATGTAAAAAGTAAATTAATGCACAAAATTTCCTTTATCCAATTCTTTGCAGCAACACTGAACAGTTTTCTGTTTGTTTTGTTTTCCATTCAGATAATGCTCCTACAAAATCTACCAATTGTTCACCATAAATCTTTATTCTCATTAACTGATCTTGAGTCTTTGTATTAAGGCGATTGCACGGTGGAGTAAGTGTCTGATTCTGTACTGAAATTCCACGTTCACATCCAGCTGTATTAGCTGGACGTGTCAAAGCTATTTGTGCTCATCGCATGAAGTTAGGAAAGTCATCCTTGTGATATGTGCAGATCATACCCTAGCTTCAATATAACGCCCTAACACTTGTTGTGAGTTAGACTTAATATGATACAACAATATGATTATTATATATTTCCCAATATATTTAGGTCTAATTTTTGGGTAAAAAGTAGTACATTACTGTTACTATGCAGTGTGGTGGAAATTTCTACAGGTTAAGTATGGGGAAACAATGGGAAAATGTTAGTCAAATGGATTGAAAATACGTGTATATAACATACGATTAGGATTATTAGCCATGGTTGGCTGTAGTACACTATTATTGATTTCAAAATATTGTTTACCTTGTCATAGTATTACTACGCGATCACGTCACATGCATCAGACACAAAACAGTAATGTACTGTAGTGCCATCATAAATTTTGTTTATTGGACACTTATTAAAGTTTTGCTCCCATATTTTTTTTTCGTTGATTGAGGTATCAACCTAAAATATGGACAGACATTTTTTGCAGCAGTGCACTTGGAGACATAAATTGTTCCCTCTGCCCTCTCCATCTTGCACTCGACTCAGAATAATCACATATTGAGCATAAAAATGCAAGTGCTAAACCGGAAGAAGAAGTACTTGTCTACTATACCGATAACCAATGATAGCAGTCACCTTCCCCTTGTGCTGCCAACTGAATGAAGAACTTTTTTTACCCTAAATGGTAAACAAAAGTATATATGTTAACATAGGTCTAATAATTAACCTTTTTTTATAAACAATTAGATTTAAACCATGAAAAATAACAACTCTCTCTGTTTTGTTTTTTTTGGGGGGGGGGGGGGTTGGGTTGTTATTTTGTTTTTTTTTTTTTTACAAATTTTCAAGTGAAGGAAATGGGAAATTTTTCAATGCTTATGTAAAATCCATCATTACATTATATTATAAAGATATAATGTAAACTACAATAAACGTTATAACCAGTTACCTACACACTTGCATAATATTTCTCGCAATAACACGAAACCAATTTAAAAGATATATAGCCGTAATAGCGTTATATTAACATAATAATAATAATAATATATATGTACTTTATTAGCCATAAGCAAAGAATGCTTCTAGCAAAGTCAACATATTTACAATACATGAAAAGCGAGCAATAGAGGTGCAACAATATATATATACAATATTATTAAATACATGCATCAATTGTTTATATAAAGTGATCGCATCTTAAGAGCGTTATGTAGATAACTAACTTGCAATTGATATACAGTGTTTCTTTTTCTTACTACAAAAAAGTGTTTTAAGCGTATACAATGTTGGCCATGATAATACAAATTTGGTAAATGTTTTACACGTAAATCATAGTATAAAGGACATGTTAATACAAAATGATATTCGTTTTCCACATGTAAACTATCACAAAGCGTACAAAGCCTGTTCTCTGGTAGTATATTTCGGTGTCTACCAATTTCAATATTAAGATTATGAGATGAACAAAGAAATCTGGTCAAATTTGTTTTATATAAACAGGGGGGAAACTTTGTAAGAAAATCTTAGGGGCCAAGTGGGCCCCTAACTTTTAAGATTAAGGAGCCCACTAAAATTTTCACGGGCCCACATCTTTTCAATGTACTTGTTCTGTTATACAGATGGAATTCAAGAATAATGAATGCATGTTTTGTATAAGAGATTTTGATTTATTCAAAATACACAATTTATTCAAATTCAAATTTATTCAATTTATTCAAGGATGAAAGGGCAACTAAACGAAATGGCCGATGTGAGTTCGTTTGGTTGCCACTTCATTCTTGATCGTTTTGAAATTGACCAATTGCATTTAATCGTAGTAGTCAAATAATCTACTAGGGATATATTTTATTGATAGAACTACCTTATCTGTACAATATTTTCTACAGAAAAAGGAATCCTGCCCTTCTGGATAGATTTTATTAAACCTTACGCATAAATCGATAAAACGTCTATGATCGAAAAGGAAAATGAGCGAGACCACTTTATGTATCCATCGACGCTTTTAAAATCATTCGGAACTATCTCGCACTTTACTTGAAACTTATTACGTAGGAAAAGGTTGATGTTATACAAATGACATTTGATTGAGTGTAATAGGAACTTCGCACATAAACTGCCATACTGCGATGAGCAAAGACCTCTCGATGTCTTACAAAAATTACATTCGCCAAGTGGGCGATTTCTTTTGAGATTTCACGAGCCCACACCCAAGAACTGTGGGCCGTTTCACAAAGAATCATAAGTATTTTCCGTATGTATTTTACTTACGGATTCCTTAAGTAAATCCGTACGTACGTTTCACTAACGTTTCCATAACTTTATGGAAAAATCCGCAAGAGTTGCGGAATTTCTTTTTCCATCAGTATCGATGCCGAGCCCATTTTCACTAACTTTTGGAGTAAACAATCCATTTTCAGTTTAAACAACGGTGGACGTGGTTATAAAACGCCGTTATTTATTGACTGCATGGTTCTTGTTTAACCATTAGAGTGCCAATGTTTTTGAAAAGGAAAGATTTACGTCATGCAGCAGTAAATGACGTCATTGTGACGTTATGTCGTGGCGTGTCGCACCTGCTGTATGCGCTCTGTGGAAAAGTATGGTATCTTTGAGCTGTTATATCTCAGGACTGGTTCATAGCAGAGGCATGCTTTACACATCATTAAAAAGAAAGCATTTTAAACTTTTAATTGATATTCAGATATTGCTATTGACATATTCATTGAAGTAGTTATATATGTACCACAAAGGCAGATTTTACGATGACATATATGTATTTGTTTTCCAAATAGCCTCAATTTCCCCAAAGCAAGGTTTTAAACTTGCTACGCGAGTACGACTTGGGGCGGGACGTATCACAAACGCTTGGCTCGTGAAGATGAATAACCTCTGAATGCGTGGATATGGCGTGCTTTGTAAATCTGGCGAAGGGATAATACCCAGGATGCTGAAATACAATGAAGTGTAGATTAAATCCGAGTGAAATATGGTGTCACAAAGGAGACGGGCAAGATATTTTTATACACGTGATAATTACTCCAGCACACGCTATGTACAAAAATGGTAGTTTTTGTGACAGACTAACGGCCAATTTAGATTTAATGTCCCCTCGCTTTCGCCAAAGTTGGGGAACAATAATTTGTGTATGCCTAAGATAGGGGAGTGTTAATGGTCAACCTTTAAACAGACGCATAAAAGGTGAGAAATTTCAAAAGTGGAGAAGATCACGTTATCACGTCCAAAAAGCAAATGGTTGCAATGCAAAACGCCCGTTGTATATAGAGTTGAACCAATAAGAATGCTCAGGTTTGGTACTGAAAGGGTTTTTAGGACTCTGCATGTGTCTTAGACAGGACCTTCGGAATGGAAGTTTTCAACATCATAGCTCCAAGATATACGTTTCGTCATGACGAGACGTAACCTACATGTATGCGCAAGTACTCTCGCATTGTCCGTTTATTCTGTAAATGTTTTTCTTTTACATGAAAAGAAAAAATGTGGAAAGGAATAAAATATAACCTTGTAATAATAAACATATCATTTGGATGATTCACTATAAAAATCTATAATTTATAAATCAAGAAAAAAATATTCAAAAGACGAGGTCAGTGTCTATTCCAGTGACTACTTCAATGGGTACTGTCTGGAAGGGGACACATGATAATTATTTTTAAACAGTGCGCCCCGCCCCCTCCCTAGATCTGGGCTTTCGTTTTTAAACTAGATGAAAACTATTCTGGCCTTGGGACTAGTCATACAATCAGTGAACACTAAAATTAGATAATCGAAATATGCCTTTTGTCACTAACTTCATATTTTTTGTGTCACTGTCAGCCCGTTTTGCAAAAGCGGATCAAGAATAGCTTAGTCAAATGTCTCTGTCCAACTGTCGTCTCCTAGTAGTTGATAGACCGGAATGAAATTTATGGACTAATATGCAGAGACGCCCCTGTTGAAATCTCCAATGTAAAGATAATTTTAGTATATACGGGTAATTGTTGGATAGTTTTGTTTTTGTTTGTGTCGTTATACTTGCTAAAATATTATCAATACTTAAATAATGGCTGGAATAGAATGTGACCTATATGGGGATGGATCTATATCCCTCTTGACCACGTCCACCAAATTAAGGAGGCGCCCTCGTGATAGGCGATATCGCTAGATCAACTCCCTGTCATTCAGGGTGTCCAGCACTTTCAAGAGTCCTGTCGCGAAATACTCTTTTTTTCTTTGCTTGTCTGCTGCTGTATTAATTAAAAACACAGCAACCATATTTATGGAAAAATAGCACTTATGGAAATTCCTTAAGTAGTTACGACACCTTTTAGCTGTCCATAAAGTTACGGATTTTCCGTAACGAAAATTTTACGTAAGTCATGTTATGATTCTTTGTGAAACGGACTTAAGGAATTTTTTTGTACGTACTTAAAATATCGTACGTGAGATTCTTTGTGAAACGGCCTGCTGGTCGCCAATGCGAGTGGGCGAGTGGAAAGTTTCCCCCCTGATGATATAATGTCAATTATTAGTTTTGATGTTTCATTCGCATGGTATCCTCGTCCCTAATTTTTATACGCCCGTCATTAGACGGGACGTACAGTCTACGCAAAAGTTTAAATTTTTTACAGGACCACAGGTCTGGTGAAAGTAGAAATTTTACCAGACCTGGAGTAATTTTACCAGACCGTCAAATTTTGTACATACGAGGATACAGAGGGGGTACCGGGGGTTTGGGCCCCCCTGACATTCGAAAATTTTACCAAAAAGGTAATATTTTGGCATTTTGGGGGTTGGAACCCCCCCCCCTCGTCTAAGAGAAAAAATTACCTTTTTTGACATAAATTTCTGGATCCGCGCATGTTGTGTGATCTTGATATCAATTATGATATATCCAACTCATTTTTATAGTAAAATAGAACTTTATAGATTTGAAATTGAATTTATTCATTTATAATTATTCATCTTGTGAAAACATGATTAACATATTTCATAGCCTTTTCCCGGCGAGACACATCACTTTATAGTGGCACTAGCCTTCCTCTTCCCCCTGGCACCGCCCCCTCGACATAATTTAGTTTGAGATATATTCAAACTTTCTTGTGGTGACCTTCAATTCACAATCGCGCTAGTTATCACTAATTACTTCAATCGCAAGATAATATTCGGACCGGCATCGGCTTTTACGCTTTAGGACGTAACAACGGAGAAAACACATTTCAGAAAAGACTACGATGCAGTTTTAATCAAAACTGTAATAGAAAAGCTCTTGTAGATAATCGTTTATAAAGAAAATTGAATAAAGCTATTTTGATTTAAGGAAAAACTTTCGATTTTTCGTACCGGACCGCCGGTCCCGTTTCCGGAAAAAAATACCGACCCGACTCAAAATTTACCGGCGAAAACTGACAGTCCGGTGACTTTCGCGTAGACTGGACGTATTATGCTATGGCGCTGTCCGTACGTCCGTCCGTCCGTCTGGGATCATGTTTTCCAGACTTTTTTCTGCCGTCTTTCAAGATATTGAGTTGAAATTTGGTATATAGCTTTATTTCAAGCAGCGTCAGTATTAGTTCGAGTTTCGTTACGATTGACCTACTTTTGAGGGATTTATGGCCCTTGGACTTATAAATTTCAAAAAAAAAAAAAAAAAATTTCAGAAAGTCATAAAAAATCTATTTTTTGTCAAAACAATAGGGAATTTATCATGAAACATGTAAAATGTACCAACTATCACATATATTACGGGTTTTGATATCTTTCCCTTCATTTTTGAGAAATTTATAATTTTAGGGGGGGGGGGGGGTGACCATATGTCCTAGGTCATGTTTTCCGGACTTTTTAGCCGTCTTTCACGATATTGAGTTGAAATTTGGTATATAGCTTTATTTGAAGCAGCGTCAGTACCAGTTCGAGTTTCGTTACGATTGACTAACTCTTGATGGATTTATGGCCCTTGGACTTATAAATTTCAAATTTTTTTTCAGAAATTCATTAAAAATTTATTTTTTGTCAAAACATTATGAAATTTATCATGAAACAAGTAAAATGTACCAACTATCACATATATTACGACGTTTTTTTTTTTAAATCTTTTTCTTCATTTTTGAGAAATTTATAATTTTAGGAAAGGGGGGGGGGTTGTACTAAAAATTTCAAGGTTTTATTTGCAGGTCAAGTTCCAAGATGGGTTGTATAGGACGCAATTAACTTTAGAAAACGTCAAATGTTTTTCATGAAAATCATGCCAAATGCTGATTGATGCCGTCCTAACTTAGCGACGGGCGTATCATGCCACGCTAGGCGTTGCTCTTGTTATAATTTAAACCATTTTTCCGTTATGAGTCTATAATGTTTCATTTGTCCAGTGTTTCTAGCAAGTATGGTTACCCTAAGATCGCTCACGTTATGGTTCATAAAGTGTCTCATTATTGGTTTAATTTTTTCAGATTGTATGTCACGTTTGTGTTCCAGTATCATCGCCTTTAATGTTTGTTGTGTTTTACATATATAAACCGTAAGGCCACATCAAATTTATTATTAGTTCTTCAAATGCGACCGCACCTAAAATTGTCAATTTCAAATTTTAATATGAAAAAAATAATCCTGCACGAATTTTCCCATCGAACGTCAAGAGCTATTTTTCCTTTTAGATTTGACACTAAGCTTCCTTAATATGCTTTTAAAAAAGATGTTAGTGGTCTTCATAAACGACCTGATAGATTCCCGAGTCAGAAATGTACACCAAATTGATGATGATTTGCGTTTAAATGCTTCAAATGGAGTTATTTTTATTGCTTAAGACATCGATTTTTTTCAAAATGAGGCAGATCTTAAAAATATTTCATAACCTCCGTAACTCTATAGGTCCTTATTTTGTCAAACTTTCGTAATTTCAACTTCATTTTGAAAATTAATTTAATTTATTTTTGCGCCCGCTCGCCCCTTAAAATGATCAAATATGTCTGAAGAACTAATAATTAATTTGGTGTGGCCTAATGTCATATTTTTATAGGGAAGTGCGTAGATTAAGTTCCTCTCTTCACAATCCGCGTCCTTTACCACAGTGAATATTTTTTTCCTTTCGTATCCCGAATGACATCTTTCATATCTGTGTCTTCATTGATGTGGACATTCATACATGTATTTTGAAAACTATAACTTTTAAATTAAGAGGGGTGGGACTTTCATCTCATGATTTGGGACCATGACCTTGAACCTTGACCCTGGAGTTTTACCTACTTTTCAAAATCTTTAACCTTGGCCATAACTTTTGAACCAAGAAGGCCGCTTCATTTGGGACTATGATCTTTGACCTTGTGACCTTGGACTTTGACCAACTTTCCAAAAAGTAAACACGACATCTTCAAGCATTGTAATGGCACTTTAATATTCACTTTCTGTCATCTGGATATTTAAAACAACAAAATTCCTGAGATGGTAACAGTCTACGCGAAAGTTTTTTTCAGTGCATAGGACATTCGGTCAGACAGTTTGGACAATCACATAGGATCGAAAGGAAAAGCATCTGACCGAAAAAAAAAATCAACACAATGCAATATAAATATTTTAGAAGTCACTTTATTAAACTCGCACACATTCTGTAATTTATTTCCTTAGTACTAATTCTATAACAAAAATATGCACACTAGTTTAATCAGGTTCATCACCGGCAATATCTGTCGATCCATCCATCATGAAGGAAACAAATCTCATGCCTTTAATTAATTTGGTGGTGGCATTCTGTATGGATTTTGCAATGCATTCGGTAAATGTGAAGGCAGCTTTTTCATTTAGGTATGTCTCTCCTAAATTTTTACCCTTGGCAATGTCCAACTTGCACAACCATGTGTAATCTCTAAGGGGTCTATTGTGCTTAATCACCGCATGAACATTTCTAAAGAGAACATACAACCTATCTTTTTCTGCAAAATTTAGCAAAGAGATGGATCTTCCTGCTTCAGTTTGCATCACTTCAGTTTCTGTCATTGTTTTCTTTCTCTGGTCATGCTCAGCTATTTTATGATTGACAGAGACTTCATGGTCGCTTACAGCACTTACACGAAAATTTGTACATCCATCAACAAATGGATTAGACTTAACTTTTGGGTTTTTGTTCATATCATTCATATGCGATTTTGAATATGATGTGCACACACAGCAAGTCATAACGTTCGTTTCAGTATTATACTCCAACCAGGGACGACCCACTTTCCATGACACTGAAAACTTACGTGTTGGCCTGTTCTGTTCGTATTTCTTGGCCTTTTCCGTATGATCTACATCCGATTCCCTTTTTAAGGGTTTACCAGGAATGGCACCCTCTACGTATTTAAGTTTTGCCCACATCAGCAAAGATTATTCAATCGTGATCGTTTATATTTTGAAGCGGGTCAAAGCATAGTAATTCCATTTTCCATAGGGTCCCATGTTAAATTACCGAACTTCCAGCAAGATTTACACAACATCCTACATTTTAGCTATATATAATCCACATATCAAAATGTTTGTCAGACCCTCCTCTATCAGAATTTTAACAGTTTATTATAGGTTATCCACCTTAATTTCGAGAAAATCGTGCTGGAAGGGGGATACCCCCCAAAATTGGCAAAAATTCAAATGTAAACAACCACCCCTTTTTAGCTCATTGAATTTTTACAATAGCGAAATGAGATAAAAATTCATGATTTTACAGCAGAATCAATCTTTATTTATACATAAATCAAATAATTTCATCCAATCACAGCTCCTGATACATTGAAATAGTAGTCCCTCTCTCCCTACACCACATCAGCCAATCACGGCTCTCGTTAATTACCTTTCTTTGACCAGCGGGTCAAAGAAAGGTAATTAACGAGAGCCGTGATTGGCTGATGTGGTGTAGGGAGAGAGGGACTACTATTTCAATGTATCAGGAGCTGTGATTGGATGAAATTATTTGATTTATGTATAAATAAAGATTGATTCTGCTGTAAAATCATGAATTTTTATCTCATTTCGCTAATGTAAAGATTTAATGACCTAAAAAGGGGTGGTTGTTTACATTTGAATTTTGGCCAATTTTGGGGGGTATCCCCCTTCCAGCATGATTTTCTCGAAATTAAGGTGGATAACCTATAATAAACTGTTAAAATTCTGATAGAGGAGGGTCTGACAAACATTTTGATATGTGGATTATATATAGCTAAAATGTAGGATGTTGTGTAAATCTTGCTGGAAGTTCGGTAATTTAACATGGGACCCTATGGGAAATGGAATTACTATGCTTTGACCTATAGGCCAAATACTAAATTTCTCAAAAATGCAGTTTGACCTCATTTTCTTGTTCATGCAGTCCATTTAACCTAAAATCATATGAAATTGGCCCCAAATTTTGATTCAAAGTGCCTAGAATTTTCAATATTGAAATTTCTGGAAAAAAGGGGGGTGGTTTAAATTTGCCAAATTTTAACAAATTAATTTTGCGTATTTTGCATGGATGAGTGATTTGATTCGATTGTGTTGGATATTTGAGACATTTGAAACAGTATTTACAGAATTTTACCCCAATTTTTTTGGATTTTGTGCACTTTTTACATTGTGGACTGTGAAACTTGAATTTGTAAAAGTACGCAATTCGATGTAAATTTTTGGGGATTTTCGATAAAAATTATCATATGATCTTCCCCGTACAAGTCAAAAACACACCGAATTAAGCCGAAATGTGTATAACATCATTTACCTCCAAAGTTCTACATGAAATAATAACATCATGGAATGTCTGTATTTTTGTACAGAAAATGGCATATTTAGCTTTCAAGAGTATTATTCAAAAATCAATATGACTCACAAATTGATTAAAATTTTATTAGAACATGTTTATTCAATGTATAATGAACAAAACTGAAAGGCTAAACCAGGTAAAAGTCATAAAGTGTTATCAATTTACAGGCCCCTTAGACATGACCCCTAATCCAAATTTGTGTCCATTTTCAATACACTCCAGATGGGGGTAGGCATCTTTAAAGTGACATTTCTTATGAATTACTGCATGGATTTTCATGAAATTTGTGTCATTTTATTCAAAAATCAACACACTTTTGTTTGATAGCGGCTTTCCTAGTTTGATAAAGTAGTTAAATGCCTCTATAGGTCAAAGAAAGGTAATTAACGAGAGCCGTGATTGGCTGATGTGGTGTAGGGAGAGAGGGACTACTATTTCAATGTATCAGGAGCTGTGATTGGATGAAATTATTTGATTTATGTATAAATAAAGGTTGATTCTGCTGTAAAATCATGAATTTTTATCTCATTTCGCTAATGTAAAGATTTAATGACCTAAAAAGGGGTGGTTGTTTACATTTGAATTTTGGCCAATTTTGGGGGGTATCCCCCTTCCAGCATGATTTTCTCGAAATTAAGGTGGATAACCTATAATAAACTGTTAAAATTCTGATAGAGGAGGGTCTGACAAACATTTTGATATGTGGATTATATATAGCTAAAATGTAGGATGTTGTGTAAATCTTGCTGGAAGTTCGGTAATTTAACATGGGACCCTATGGGAAATGGAATTACTATGCTTTGACCAGCGTTGCGGAGTTACCGGATGTCGATTTAGGGAGAATAGAACCCTGAACCGACATCGGACATTTGGTCCGGCGTAGCTAAGGGTGTGAATCGGACCCGTCGTAAATTTGCCGGACAGGTCCGACGGTCCGATGTGTTTGGCATACACTGTGGTAATTGTCTACGGATTGCTGATACTGCACACACTGGCAATATCCATCTATTTTTCTTCCCTAGGCAGTAGGTGCTTCCAAATAAATAGAGTAAATCTTCGGTATGCATTGTATCTGTAAACCCTAAAATGTTGAAATATTTCATAATGTTATACATAAAAAAGGTCAAACCTATTTTACAAAATAATTTTCATGACAAATAAAGCCAATTTTTCTATCAGTGATCATGTAAAAGCTCCTTCAATATATAAAAAACAATGTTTTTCAATTGTCAATGTCAAAGGTTTAGTCAATGAAAATGATATGCCAATGCACATGTACATGAGTGTTAATTGATGGAACTATAAGACTAAAAAGTAATAAAATATATATGCATGTTTCCTGTAACCTGGCTCACCTTGATTTTTGGATATTGAGTACCGGTATTTTCCTTAAAATGTAGTTTTCAACATCCAGGAGAACATTCTTTGGTCATTATAAATGGTCCAAATTCATTGTATATGCCATCTCATCTGACACAGAGTTCCTGAAAACTGTCAGTTTTGTCGGTTTTGCCGATAAAAAATTCAAAAGTCCGATAGAAATCATCATCTTGTCGGTCCAAATGTCCGATACGATATTTCCGAATTCTGTAACCTTTCTGACCCGAACTAATACAATTCAATCCGTCGTGATCATACGAATGCTTTAAGCGAGTCTTAATACCCTGATCAGATTTAAGCGTCTTCGTAATTAAGATTTGTGTATCACATGAAGGTCAAAATGGCGGCCTCCTGGCCTATAAAGTATGTGGCTTCGGGGAAGCGGACCAAAAACACAAATACACATTCCAAAATGACAGAGTTGTTGAGAGCGAGCTTGAGGATGAAAGATTTGAAAATGTTGAAATAGTTGAAGATGTTGAAAGCGTTGAAGATGTTGAAAGAGTTGAAGTTGCAGATGATATACAAGAGGGAGTTGACAGGGAGTCAATGAGAGAGAAGGGTATGAATGAGACACAGACTACAGAGGAAGATATGAGTGATGTCGAGGAAGATGACAGTGAAAGTGATGATGAACAATCTGAAGATGAAAATGACAGACAATGGAACAAAAAGTTAAAGAATATGAAATGGAAATTGAATATGATTAATTAAATTCAATTGAATTAATATGATTAATTGAATTCAATTGAATTCAACTGGTGTTTATTTTCATATTTTTTTTATTTCCTACTCCAAATATTGTAAAAAAAAACTTCGGTCTGACAAAATTTTGTTCGGTCTCACAAAGTACATCAGTTTGTCAGACCGAATGTCTGACAAGTTTCAAAAGTTTTCAAGAAGTCTGCTGACATTAATTCAGAAATAATAAAAATAGCCAAAAAAAAAAAAAAAAAAAAAAAAAACATTCTGATATACTAGCCCTGTTTTTGTCTGAATGTTACAGGAAAGTCTAAATTTTATTGTAATTAGGTTAGAGTGTCTAGGTGCATTGGGTCATTATCTATTCGCACAACAGTAATTCTGGTCCTTTTGATCAATTTGAAGGTAATTCTGGTCAATTATGTGGTAATTCCACAGTGTCCGCGAAACTTTGTTTAACTCCACAGGACATTCGGTCCTATTGGAAGACATATTTCATAGGACCGAAATCATTTCTGTCTGACCAAAAAAGAAAATTGAAGAATTTTCAATTGGGTATTTAACATCGCCTTTTTGTCGGCGTCCGTCGATGTCAATTTTCTTTTGTTTAGTGGTTTTCCGGGGACTGCCCCTACACATATTTTAATTTCGCTAGAAAAGACATTCATGTACACTCAGGAACGCTCAAAATATAAAGGTCGTTATCAAATAGTATAAGTGCTTACAAGACTCCGTCTTTCCGCGGTATACATAGTGTTGGAAGCAACATCGGACAAACCGGTCCGGCTAGAAAACGCGCAAATCGGACCGATCGCACTTTTGTCCGTTCGGTCCGACGGTCCGATGAATTTCGCGGACACTGATTTCCAGTGAATAGCAGTAATTCTGGTGATTCCATTTACCAGTTTTATTTTCTTCTTGTTAGGTGCTGTCCTCAGCTAGTATTAGTATCTCACCCAGTGTTAATTGACCTAGCATGTTGAATTTCACAGAGCTGTTTAAAAATTAAGATTTCCAGGATATTTATGGGTGGTAGGGAGCAGCCATGGTGTTAGCTACATGTAAATTCTCTTTCACAGTATCATTCCTTAGTGTATTTTTAATATTCTAACTTGCATTAAAATGCACAGTACACAAAGGGAAATATTCAATTATCCCACATATATTTCTGTAGAAAACAGCAACCCCCCAACCCCCAACCCCGCAATTGTATTCCCTGAAAATACACCTTAAACCTCTATTACCCAAGTTACATTACATACGGTACTTTAGTAAAGTGATTCATTTTGCCCTGCGTCCTGCGTATTATACGCATTGATTTTGTAAAAAAAAAACCCCATTGTTTTTAGTCACGCGCGTCCATCGGACCCATTATAAAATTCCAGTTTCTATTTTTATCTAAGTATTTTTGATTCCTAATTCTCAGCGTTTATCATCATTTACAACGAAAAATACCGAAACAAATGCTAGTTACTAAGTAACAAGTAAACATTGGTTCGGGACACGCGATTGGTTTAGAATATTACGCTCTAGCCAATGAAATTTCTGCCTTTTCAAGATTTCGCGGAATGGAAAACGAAAGTTGAGAGTAAGCATGCCACCGAAAAAGAAAAAGATATTTTTGATGCCAAATCAAGAAATTTAAATAGTTTTTTCTCCAAATCTGATACCAGCAACAACGATATAAATAACAATGATTCTAGAATAGAAAATGAAATGGATGAAAATCGAAAAAACTGTCGATTTACAATGCGACACTGAAAGTGTTTCTGAAAATTCCGATGCCGATAGTCAAACCTTGTGAATAAGATAATGGCTATTTCATCTCATAAAGATTTTTTCAGTTAAGCTCTTGGCAAAAAAAAAAAAAAAAAAAAAAAATGAGTGGACCCATTGAATTTTAATTTGCATCCATTGATTTTGGTGGGCTGGGTCCCATCAAATCAATTTTCAAAATGAATCACTGCTTTACGAAGTATAACGCTCAACTTTGAATACACTTCGTATTGTAAGAAGAAGGTAACGTACATTTACTAGCCACTTGCATTGCCATTGCCATTGGGAGGTTCTGAATCCGAGCGTTAGAAGTAAAATAAAAAAGGAAATCTATCTATCTTTATATACTGCATCACCCCTTCTCGGATTTTATGTGCAGCGTGCGCGTTTGTGCTGTGTTAAAAGAAAGGTAAACTTGAGTTGTGCTGTTTAAAAGTTAGAAATTTACATGTTAAAAAGGGATAAAAACTTAATGATTTAGGGCCTGGGATGGGGGATGCTAGCTATAGCAGCCTTAAAGGCGTCAGACTTTGCTAGCTCTCCAATGTGCTGTGGTAAATGGTTCCGCTAGACAAACCCAAGAGGGAAAAAAGAGTATTTGTAATAGTCTTTGGAGGTCTGTCCAGGGCCGTCGCTAGGGCTTATTTGGGGCCGATATTCGGCCCCATGTCCAACGCCAAATAGTATCTTTTTTCCCACCTTGTTCCCAACTGTACGTGGTCAAATTTATTGACCGAAACTTGTTCAATCATGAATCGCGCTATATTTTAAACCGTAACACCAGCGCGTCCGACACAAAATGTAAACACCATCAATGTACAAATAGCGCTTGTAAATGCAGTGTTTTGATGAGTATTATTGAAACGTTTTGTGGATCCTTTAATCGACAGGTGCGAGGTTATTTCAAATGATCGTATTCATGACAAGTCTTTTCGATGCACATTTGAACACGGACATGGCAGTCGAAATTAATTTATATTATTAAATGTAGCATATTACAAAAAAAAAAAAAAAAAAAAAAAAAAAACGAGTAAAGGTTCTATGTTTAACGAGATAGCTGTGTCTTATAAAATCGCATAAAACAACACGAGAACACAGAAATCAAAGGATTGATAGTGATCACGGCCAACAATCAAAACCAGTTGCCTCAATGTCAACTGGATGCAGCTATAAATCAATTCAAACAAACGAAGGACAGGCATATCAGTTAGTAAAACCAAATGTACTTGAAATAAACAAATGCCATTGATAATACTGCTTTTCTCATTTTATTGAATTTTTTCCCGAATTTGGTCCAAAACGACGCTATTTTTCCCAATTGCAAAGGCCCTGGCCCCAGTCCCAAAATACACAAAGACGCCCTGACCAGGGACGTATATATCTTTAGATATGTACGTCCCTGTGTATGCTTCGTTCTCGCACATGTATGTCTTATTCAGATGATCTATGTATTGACTAGAATTTTACATGTTCAATTTTAAGTTACGTTGAATGAGGGTTCGATGTTTAATAATTTCTTGCGTCGATTTCCGTGGGTGCACATTATACATGGGAACTAAAATATAATATTTTTCCCAATGATTTGTACGTAATTATAATCTGAACAGTCGACGATATTTCTGTCATATATGTGACGACACATCAATGTGCAGGCGATATTCTAAGCTGGTTTGACCTCCTGTCGGGCATCCTGGCCGTGGACAGGTAGGGTTTTTGGGTTCGAACTTACGTCCTCAGGATGACTACTTACGTCTTATGCATAGACCGCACCCAACGCCGAACGGTCTTTACCACTGCACCACATAGACCATATCATATAAGAATGAGTGATCGCTATAATACATCACTTTGCATTTTCACTTGACATCAGGTTTTGCAATATGAATAATTAGCTTTTATACATTTGAACTTCCTGTTTTGAGTGATTCGATCGTAAAACAGAGTGACTGAGGAACACGCAATTGAATTCTTTTTGAGTGCAGTGCATTATTGATTTTAGCACTCATACATGTAAATGTATGTATGTACATTTCTCGATTTTAGTTTGACTTACAAGGTCTTGATAGCTAAAATTAGGGACTTACCTTTACAAAATCAATATGGGACCAGAACAAATTTGGGGCCCAGAAAAAACTCATAAAATTGAATTGTGAAATACTTATTTTATTTATTCAAACTTCAAATTCAACTTCAGATTCAAATAATTTTTCGTACTCAGTCAGTATTTTCCTCAGATTCAGACTCACTTTCATTCTCCTCATCCTCTCTCTCTCTCTTCCTCTTACTTTCAGTCACAGCTTTCTCTCTATCACCTTCCCCTCTCCCTGCTTGCCCTGTACTTCCTGTCCTCATCGTTCACTCTTTCAATGCCTGTTCGCCATCTCGCCTTCTCTCCACACTCATTCTTGACTCACTCACAGTGTATATGAAATTTTAAAAATATTTACAGGACATTCGGACTGGTAAACTAGGACAATTCACAAGACCGAAGCAATTTTACAAGACTGAAAACAAAATGTACATCATTATATTAGAAATAATTTTGAAACCGCCTCTGGAAAACACCGGAGAAACGATCGGATCCGGAAGTTTAAGATTATTTACCGGACCGGACTTGCAACATCAACGACCTGTGATCTAGGTTAAATAAAACCTCGTTTCGATTTAGACGTATTGGCGTAATATATATTAGATTTTAAAGAGTTTTGCTGATTAAGACCAATTCTGCATAAAATGGAGGAAGCCGTGTCTGGGATTCGATCAGGACTTGAGGTTTTTAGGGGCCCAGCTAACATTTCAATTTCGGAGGTAGTGATGCAGAATCGGACAATTTTCAAAATCGAAGATCGGACAATAATCGGAAATCATAACCGATCGATGATCGATTATAATCGGGCGAATAAGAAAACCATTTTGCAAGGAGATATTTTTATCATTTGACAATGTATGTAGAATTTGTTTTATTTGAAAAATACAATAAACAAGAAATTTTAAACAATAAAATATATCTCAATAACAAGATAACAAGAAACCAAAGAAATCCCACACCTTGGATTTTACCTTCCCCGAGTAATCAAATCAATCGGGGAGTTCACGATCCGTGAGCATGTTGTTATTCTTGTCCGCCATTTTTATTAGTACCAAGGCAGTACTATCTGCCGAAATGCCCATGAATTGCCGAAATAAACTTGTAAAATGCAGAAATGCCCAAAATATATACCGATATTCCCTTCTCCTTCTAGTCAGATAGTTTCAAATCTTTGCTTTTCATGTTGACTTAGAGTTCTAGGGCATAAATAGTAATTTACTTGAGAAATAATCGGCAAAATTTAACATTAGTCTTCTGAATTTTACGATTTTTTAACAATGAAATTTATACAAAGATAAGAGAATCAAACAAAAATACTATACTTTTTTATTCTGATTCATTCAAATTTATATGTAAAAACAATAATTATTGATATTTAAGTTTCATTTCATGGGCATTTCAGTAATAAGTTGGGGCATTCCGGTCAATTGGGTAATTTCGGTAGATAGTTACACTAATTTTACGAGTCAATTTGGGTGATAGAACTTCTTCTTTGTTTTTTTTTCCGGCTATTTTTAGACTTTTGAAAATAGAATCGAAAATCGAAGTCGGCGCACTTTCAGCGATCGATATTCGATCACCGGCGATAATCGTTTCATCACTATTCTGAGGTCGTCCATATTTTCTTTAAATTTGGCAATTTGACGACCAAATTGTTTTGCCAGTTTCAACCCCGTGACAGTATGAACCATATAGATATTTAAATAATCTTGCTCCTTTAATATCTGTCGAGATTTTCAGTCCAGTATTATTTGTGTTGGTTCTATTCACTAAAGTTCTTATGAATTAAAATACTGGATCAAAAGTTTATCGCACATTAGTCTATATTAATTTCGAATGATGCACTGTAAATAATATGCCTTTTTTAAATTCTAGGTTCTACTGTGCCAATGGGACAAAGTATGAAAATATTACCATGATTCAGGGAAAGATGAGAGCCGATGGTCTGATTCATAGACATTCCAGTGGATCCATTCCACCAGGAAATCGAGTTTATGTTTTCACTATAGAGTACAATGGATCGACATATGTAAATGCTACGAATCAATTTGAAATATCAGGTAAGTATAGTCAAAGATAGTTTAAAACATCGGTTATATAGTTATAAGCAATCGTAACAACCCGTCCATTTCCGTACGCAAATGCGACTCGTACGTACTACGTAGTCAGCCATTTGGGACTACTTCCAGTTGTTATGTAAACACACATGGCCATGATCAGCATGCCTATCATTTTTGCACGAAAATAGGCAATTATGCTCATTGCCTGCTTTTGTCTATATTTATTTCTCTCTTAATGGGTGAACTAGTATGATTTTTTCATGGCGGAGTCTACGCACGTGCACTGCTTATATGACACTTCGAGTTTCCTCTGATTCGTTTCCAATGTTCTAACATTTAAAACAAATGTGAAATTTGCTACGATTACTGAATTGCCGTTACGACTGTATAATATTCATCAAAACGGCTATTACATTTCATGCTAAACTTCTCATATCCTAAATTACAAAAACAATTCCATGAACTTTTTTTCGCCTTATTTGGCATTGTGCTCCTGCGAGAAAAGCCGAAGAATTGAAGCGATTTGGTATAATCGCTGCGCCGTGGGGCTTCCGAGTCTATTTTTGTAAAAAAAAAAAAAAAGAATGGCAATGGTGTTCCGATTGTATTTATAAGGTCACCATCTTTGAAAAATACCAACTTCATGTCTTTCAATGAACAGCTGACGATTTGAAACTATTTTTAATTATTGTAATTCTATTTTGAATGACAATTCAGTTTTTTCACCTTGTCAAGATGAAATGGACCTCTTCAAGTTCATGATAACTGCGGAAATGTTTTGCATCTTTCATGTAG
Source organism: Pteria penguin (assembly GCA_035048485.1). Taxonomy (NCBI): domain Eukaryota; kingdom Metazoa; phylum Mollusca; class Bivalvia; order Pterioida; family Pteriidae; genus Pteria; species Pteria penguin. Next base: position 59,412,390 of record CM068582.1, read on the forward strand.
TAAAGTGTGAAAATACGAGCATTGATACGGTCCCTTGGTCATAATACGTTGGCACTTGCCCTTTTTATTTGATTAATATCTTAATACTAATGGGCTTTATTTGATATTAAATGCAGATCAAAAACTCTTGAGCAGAAAGTACATGTATCTAAAATCGAAAAACATGTGTTTTCTTTGATTTTCTCCATAGGGTCCTATGATAAAAACACATGAAACTTTGAGATGCTCCTCAGGCCAAACTAGATGGGCACTTTACTTTTTTATTTTTTAAAAATTATGAATATCCATTACTTTATGGGTGATATAAGTTTTCTCAAAATCTCTTGGGCAGAGAGTTCATCATTTTGAAATTGTACTCGGCTTCGTTAACACGTCATAATTGACCCTTCTATTTATGCGCGAAAGATTGTTAAATCAGATGACGTCACAATATTTACACCTCAGTCATACCTCGGACAAACATTGAAAATGTATTGTGACGTCACAAAATTTAATAAAGTTTCCGCGAAAGCGATGGGTCAATTGACCCTTCCATTAATGTGCGAAAAGTTGTTAAATCACTTGACTTCACAATACTTTACACCTCGGACAAACAGGGAAAATATATTATGACGTCACGAAATTCAATGAATATTCCGCGAAAGGGATGGGTCATTTATGATAACTTACGAGTAATAATTCTTTTACGGAGAAACTTATGAACTCGTTCCGTTTCAAAAATAAAAAACAAACAAAAAAAAAAAAAAAACTTACGAACCCAGGGTTCGACATTAACATTTTCTCCTACTTGTCCATTCGGACAAGAAGCCATGAAATTTACTTGTCCGAATATAAATTTTACTTGTCTGACAATACTCAATATTGAATTTCCATAACTACTGTAATGAATAAAATAAAGTTTAAACATTATACTCACACACCCCGCGGCTTTTCAAGATTTGTTGTATATTCCCCTGGTCAAAAGCTTGTGCTCCTGATTTTATAGATTTAGCAAGCAAGCCGAATGTTCTGGATTTTTTTTAATAATTTACTGTTGCTTAGATTAATTGGCTATAATAATTGTTATTTGAATTCGTTTTCATATGAATTCATCAATAATTTAACCAGAGACAGTGGCGAATCCAGGAATTCCGAAAAGGGGGGAAGGGGGGGGGGCACATGTGTATCAACCAAACTACTTAGCCAGTTTTGGTGCCAAATCTGGAATTTTACTTGTAAATATGTTCCAAAAATGTTGCCCGGGCCCCCTCAGAATCCGCTACTGAGAGACATAGATACACATATATGTCTCTGATTTAACTGATTAAAGTTATCCGTTTGAACAATTGTGTTTCTATCAAGCACTTTAAAAAAACCTTGTTTATATGTCCTTGGTTTCCACAAATTTGCATAATTGTTTTTAGTTTTACCAATTGGACAGCAATTTTTATATGACGGCAGAGACATAGATTACTTTGATCTATTATGTCTCTGATGACGGTGACTTGAATGAAAATGTAGGTTGTCACTCGTCAATTTGCATACAGTAAATTTGTTGTGTCAAACCAAACTTAAGACTGGATACTCGCCGCTTCGTCCGGCATATGATGCACGTCCTTTTGTTATACTAATTAGGTGACCGCGCTATACAATACACCGATTTTAACCGTCGGATATCGCCCAGGGACGTATAGCGCAGTTGGTCTTTTCCTGCCGACGCACCTCGGTTCAAATTCTACAGGCACCTATTACTTTTTTTTGTTGGCTAGAAAAGCCAACATATCATGCTGTCGTGCAGCGTGTGGAAGTTGCAGGCGGACAGCTACTCATTAAATCAACAACAGCCTTGAGAAATAATTCTTTGTTGTTCGTCAGTGGAACACATTATCCAAATTGATTTATCGAAAAAAACGGCCCGTGAAAAATGCAAATTTGTCTCTTTATAGAATTTGGGGTTATTCCACACACACAACTGCATTGTAAATTTCGAAATATTTTTCGTTTGTTTTGAGAAATTGCGTATGGATATATACCATTTTCAGACAACTACTCAACTTCTCGTTCGACCCTGTTACTAAATTCGCATCTATTATATACCTTACTGTCCGCGCCACTTACTTTGTAAACCAAAAAATCTGGATTTTCCCTTATTTATCTTTAAAATAGTTTTATATAATTAATATCAATCGACAGATCTTGTTTAGTCGTAACTTTTGGTGCATGTGAAAAGTTTCTTCGAAGAAGCATTCGTATTTTTATGGGAAAAAAACCCATTTTAGATAGGGCGATTTCTATGTTAATTTTGACGTGACGTCGCCGATGTTTAACATTGAGCCTATGGGAAACTTAGAGATGTCACGTCAAAATTTAACATGGAAATCGCCCTATCTAAAATTTATTTTTTTCTATAAAATATGAACACTTCTTCATACAAACATATAGCATGCAACAAAAGTTACGACTAAACAAGATCTATTGAATGGTTTTGCCTTTTTGCAATTTTTCTAAAGATGAATAACTGAAAATCCAGGCCATCTTGGATCAAAGATCGGCATAAAAAACACAAACTTGGTAGAGGATCTTGAGTACTTACTTTCTATGACGTTTGGTGAAATTCTGAGCAGTGGTTCTGGAGAAGAAGTAAAAAATGTGTCAACCAATCAGAGCCAATGGCGGCCATCTTGTGTCCCGGATCGGCATAAAAAACACAAACTTGGTAGAGGACCTTGACTACCAACTTCCTATGAAGTTTGGTGAAATTCTGTGCAGCGGTTCTGGAGGAGAAGTCGAAAATGTGTCAACCAATCAGAGCCAAAGGCGGCCATCTTCGATCACGGATCGGCATAAAAAACACAAACTTTGTAGAGGACTTTGAGCACTTACTTCCTATGAAGTTTGGTGAAATTCTGTGCAGCGGTTCTGGAGAAGAAGTCGAAAATGTGTCAACCAATCAGAGCCAAAGGCGGCCATCTTGGATCACGGATCGGCATAAAAAACACAAACTTTGTAGAGGACTTTGAGCACTTACTTCCTATGAAGTTTGGTGAAATTCTGTGCAGCAGTTCTGGAGAAGAAGTCGAAAATGTGTCAACCAATCAGAGCCAATGGCGGCAATCTTGGATTACGGATCGGCATAAAAAACCACAAACTTGGTAGAGGACTTTGAGTACTTATTTCCTATGAAGTTTGGTGAAATTCTGTGCAGCAGTTCTGGAGGAGAAGTCGAAAATGTGTCAACCAATCAGAGCCAATGGCGGCCATCTTGGATCAAGGATCGGCATAAAAAACACAAACTTTGTAGAGGACCTTGAGTACTTACTTCCTATGAAGTTTGGTGAAATTCTGTGCAGCAGTTCTGGAGAAGAAGTCGAAAATGTGTCAACCAATCAGAGCCAATGGCGGCCATCTTGTGTCCCGGATCGGCATAAAAAACACAAACTTGGTAGAGGACCTTGACTACCAACTTCCTATGAAGTTTGGTGAAATTCTGTGCAGCGGTTCTGGAGGAGAAGTCGAAAATGTGTCAACCAATCAGAGCCAAAGGCGGCCATCTTCGATCACGGATCGGCATAAAAAACACAAACTTTGTAGAGGACTTTGAGCACTTACTTCCTATGAAGTTTGGTGAAATTCTGTGCAGCGGTTCTGGAGAAGAAGTCGAAAATGTGTCAACCAATCAGAGCCAAAGGCGGCCATCTTGGATCACGGATCGGCATAAAAAACACAAACTTTGTAGAGGACTTTGAGCACTTACTTCCTATGAAGTTTGGGGAAATTCTGTGCAGCGGTTCTGGAGAAGAAGTCGAAAATGTGTCAACCAATCAGAGCCAATGGCGGCAATCTTGGATTACGGATCGGCATAAAAAACCACAAACTTGGTAGAGGACTTTGAGTACTTATTTCCTATGAAGTTTGGTGAAATTCTGTGCAGCAGTTCTGGAGGAGAAGTCGAAAATGTGTCAACCAATCAGAGCCAATGGCGGCCATCTTGGATCAAGGATCGGCATAAAAAACACAAACTTTGTAGAGGACCTTGAGTACTTACTTCCTATGAAGTTTGGTGAAATTCTGTGCAGCAGTTCTGGAGAAGAAGTCGAAAATGTGTCAACCAATCAGAGCCAATGGCGGCCATCTTGAATCAAGGATCGGCATAAAAAACACAAACTTTGTAGAGGACCTTGAGTACTTACTTCCTATGAAGTTTGGTGAAATTCTGTGCAGCAGTTCTGGAGAAGAAGTCGAAAATGTGTCAACCAATCAGAGCCAATGGCGGCCATCTTGGATCAAGTATCGGCATAAAAAACACAAACTCTGTAGAGAACCTTGAGTACTTACTTCCTATGAAGTTTGGTGAAATTCTGTGCAGCAGTTCTGGAGAAGAAGTCGAAAATGTGTCTACCAATCAGAGCCAATGGCGGCCATCTTGGATCACGGATCGGCATAAAAAACACAAACTTTGTAGAGGACCTTGAGTATTTACTTCTATGGAGTTTGGTGAAATTCTGTGCAGCGGTTCTGGAGAAGAAGTCGAAAATGTAGAAAAGTTAACGACGGACGACGGACGCTGCACTATGACAATAGCTCACTTGAGCTACGCTCAGGTGAGCTAAAAAGAGAAATCACTGGTAATTCCATGGGGTTGAGGGGGGTAAAAAAAACCTCGGGAGTCAGATGTCAAATCCTTTAAACTCATAGGCATAGTAACAGGGGAGGGGGGGGGGGGGGGCAGAAAATTATGAACACAAATATATCAAATATACATATATTGCAATACATCAGAGACCTATAAACATATACATGTGTATGTATGTCACTGAATACATGTAATAGTAAAAACTGTATGTAAACTGACAAGTTTAAGGTAATATTTTCTTTTTTTTCAATTGATTGTAGCCTAAGTATCTCTTCCCAGTTATTCCAATTTCCACTGTTTAAATTACAATTTTGATCATTTATAAAGCACAGTATTTGGATCTTGAATTTAGCCGCCGCCCCCCCCTTTCAAGTAAGATTGCTTAAAATTACTGAAAGTAGTCTATGTCTGATCTGCACATAATACTCGTAAGAGGGTGTTGCAGTATACGTAGATAGATAGATATTATAACATTGGCTTACGTACCACTCATCTAGATCTAAACTAAAGGGGTGGGACTAAAGGCCGAACCTAACGAACGTGTCGAACCTAGCTGAACCTAAGCTTTATTTAAGCTATTTTTGAATATTTTTAATTGATTTTTATGTTTATTAATGTAATGAGGTCATAACTAATCATTTCTACACCCAAAAATAAAAAATATTCCATATTTATAATTGAAATATAGCTTTATCACTTGTCGAACCTAACGATCGAACGTGTCAAGTCGAACTGGGTAACGTGTCGAACTTAAGCTTTATTTAAGCTATTTTTGAATACATTTAATTTATTTTAATGTTACTTTATGTAATAAAGGCATATCTAACCAATTCTACACCCCAAAATAAAATGTATAAAATATTAAGTGAAATACATGTATACCTTTAACAATTGTCGAACATAGAGTACATGTTGGTCGGCGCCATCTTGGAATCAAGAAAAGTGTCGACGGTTATTTTCCAAACATTACGTTCAATATTTTATATACTTAAAATTTGGTTCATATCGTTAATTTAAAAATTATTGGAAAACAGCAAGTTTGGATATTTGTTTGAAAAAATCAGTTATGAAATCGAGATAGATCTTTTGTAAATTCATTCATATGGTTCGAGATTTGAATCAGTTTTGTTTGACAACCCAGGCCTACTAATCAAAAAGCGAAAATTTATAATAATAATGATAAATAATGATTGCGACAGAAGACATAAAATTTGCCTTGCTACCTCATTATTCCCCGAGTAATTTTTGTTACGCATACCGGTGACTTATAATTATTCTAGAACTAAGTGTTTTATAAATACAGTATAAAATATTTTTTTTGACGACTGAATACTCAAAGCAGTGTGTTAAAAGCAGCACTTATCTATACACAGCGACACGACAATTGACGAGCAAATGGATAAAATATCTAGATGATTTCTTTTTTTTCCCGAAGCCATATGAAATTTAATCCGACACATTTGACGTCTCCCAAAAATCCAGACAAATAGGCACCTTAACCTTTTGGTATTGTAACCAGTATGTATGTAGTAATTTTTAGTTTTGCCAGTCTAGTGAACTACTTCCGAATGAAAACACTGTGTACACGTATTTATTATGACACTGTAAATTTACGTTAAGGGAAACTATATCAAAGTTAATAATGAAGTAATAAAGTGACCAAATGGATATGACTTTATGGCTTTGTTCTTAGCAGACAGAAAAAATCCTGTGTCATTATTGAAAGAAAAGGCTGAAAAACATACCAGATTACACCATTTTCTTCGAAATATTAGGGTAGACCCCCTCCCGTACCCTCTTCCTCCCGGCACTTTGTGCCACAGGTCGGCCCTTTGGGCCCCCCCGTACACTTCTGCTTCTGGAGCCGCCCCTGCTCTTCAGAGTGGATATTTAAAAAGTCCATGAATACCGTTGGTCGCACAATCAGAACCTTAAAAGTGCCCACTGGTCACCGCGTTTCATTTGCATGAAATTTTCTTTTGATGCGCCGATCACTTCACAAGACATCCAATACTATCAATCTCATTATTGATAAACACAGTTACTTATTTGGATAAGAATGAGAGAAGTCGAGTTTTGATATTGTGACATAATATTTATTATATTAAATGTTAAAAATTTAGGTTAAATATACACACCGAGCGAAATAAATAGCAGACATATTTCATCGTAGGTTGTATTTCTGACCGTATATACTATATTCAATGCAGTAATTACGTTCCTTTTAAATCTACAATTGTAGCCTTAACTTGTCCGTTTGAAGATCGACGAAAATGTATTCAAAAGGTGTTTCATTTTTTTATTTATAAATCGGAAAAGGACAATCGGACAATGGATTCGGATATGTACAAAATGACCGTAAATTAAGCCTTATGAAAACGTGTGTGTATGCTACGCAGCAGATTATCGGCTGTTATATGTACAGAATGCAGATGACCAATCAAGTGCTCTTAAAAATGCAATCGTTTTTAGTCGTCGTGATAGAGAATGTGTTTCATAATGATATTAATCGCCTTCATTGAAATGTATCTAATATAGACTATATACGCGAGTCGCCAAGAAATTCTTTCAATTCCATTCTTGCATCTCGCGTTTTATCGCCCGTTTTCCCATGCTAATTCGAATGAATTGTCTAATGGCCGTTGCCGGATGTTAATTAATTAAGATCGCTTTTAACGACCGTCACAGCGTGTGACAGGTATTTGCTGGTTTCACACGTTTTCGTTCGGCAGCTGCATGATAAACTTGACATCCATTTTGCCGCGCACCCAGGTGATAATGTAGCCATATATTTAGATGTTCAGAAATATCATTGTTGCAATCCAAGGACCCTTTTCAAATTCTGTACAAGAAACAACACAATCGTTGTCATGGGTATAAGAACGGTTTAATTCCCCCATTATTTTCAAAGTAGAATAAAGAGATATCTAAATAAACAGCTAGTTAAAGGGCCATCCCAATCTTTGAAAAGTAACCAGAGCTCTTACCCTCAATACCATCACCAAGTCAGAGACATATATAGAGTGTTCCCATACAGCCCTGTTTTCCTCAAATTAGCTAGAGTTATCTCCCTCATTGGAGTACAACTCTCGGACTTTATCCATCAAAGAAGTTTACATGGTAGAGATGGAAAAAGTCCGAGACTTGTACTCCAACATGGCCGCTAATGTTAGTGGTGTGACATCACATGGGCAAACTCTATACACATATATGTGTATGTCACATGGTATCGTTTATATCGTTTAGAGGTCGGGGTGTTCATCAGTGTTCATGAATGTCTTTTCTAGCGAAATTAAAATATGTGGAGGTGGCAGTCCCCGGAAAACCACTGAACAAAAGAAAATTGACATCGACGAACGCCGACAAAAAGGCGATGTTAAATACCCTATTGAAAATTCTTCAGTTTTCTTTTTCGGTCAGACAGAAATGATTTCACTCCTATGAAATATGTCTTCCAATAGGACCGAATGTCCTATGGAGTTCAACAAAGTTTTGCGGACACTGCCATTTCGTATTTGCCGGCATATATATCTATATCAGCGTTGTCGATTGCTAGAGCAACGGAAACTGGTATGTCGTAAACAAGTTTTGGTCAATAGAATAACTCTAAAAACGATTTTCTTCAATATCACATGATAATTTACAAACACATGCATAATAAACAAATTATTGAATATTACTGCTGTATTTTCTATCACGACTAAAGACATCATCGTGACATTACGAGTTACCTCCCGTTAGGCAGATTCCTTTTAGGCCTAAATCGCTCACCAGACTACGTCCTTGATACTATTGATAAAACGAATTCCTCTTCAACTTCATATGAGTGTTACTCAGGACCTTCTGTCCTTTGATTATTCATATTTTAAAATGTCAAGTGAAAAAATAATCTGTCTGGTGAAAATTTTTAGTTTACCAGACAAAATGTCTGGTAAAAAATTCAACTTTCGCGTAGTCTGTAATGAGAATTCTCTCAATGTAGAAACCAAGTTAAATGTTTTGAATTGTTATGTATCAAGTATTTTGAACTATTGTTGTGAATTGTGGGGTTTCCATGAGGCAAAAGATATTGAGAGGGTTCATCTCAATTTCTGTAAACGGACATTGGGTGTAAAAAAGAGTACTTTTAGCTTTATGATTTATTCGTAGTTTGGAAATTACCCTTTGATTATTGATAGAAAAATTAGAATTTTGAAATATTGGTGTAAACTTCTAAGAACAGATAACTGTATTCTGAGATCGATATATGATGATATATTAGAGAACGTTGATGTCTACGACTCTTGGTTAACAGGTGTAAGACAATACACCGTTCCACTTTTCAGCATAGAAAGCGATGTTTAACGGATTTTTGATTGTTATACTTATGACGTCATAATCAAATGTCGGACTTGTCCAACCTTGCATGACGTCATCATAGTCAGATTTTGCGCTAAAGTGCTTGACTTTTGACGAAAGTGGAACGGTGTATTATTGTATGATCATGGATTTGGACAGGTTTGGGACACTCAGTACATTGATAATTACAAACTGTTTATTACTAAAATATCACAGAGAATTAAAGATGTATTTTTTACAAGAAATGAGATCCTTTTTTGATAACTCGCCTAAATGTATACTATATAAATATCTAACCGAATCTCATTCGATGCAATATTATATACGAAAAAGTTTACCTTGTAAATTTGAGAAAGTTTTGGCAAAATTTAGAATTTCATCCCATCCTCTGTCAATGGAGACCGGGAGATACACCAATGAAATCAGGTCACAAAGAATCCGTCAAAAATGTAATTCCGGTGCTATAGAGGACGAGTTTCATTTCGTTTTAGAATGTCCGTTTTACATTAACATTCGGCGCCTATGTATAAAAGAATACTTTTGGAGAAGGCCCTCGATGTTTAAATTAGTCCAGCTCTTCGTGTCATAAAAATAAGAAAACACTTTGTAATCTAGCAAGATATTTGAATTTTGATTAAAGGTCTCAGTTTACGAAATTAATTCTCTTGTCCGTCCTCCATTGCACTATTTATCTCTACCATGCATTTCATGTATCTAATATACATGTAATATATGATTATTATGTGCCTTCACCTAAAACTATATATTTTATGGTCATGTATATCTCTGCGTATGTTTAATATTGTCATACTATATATCCAGTCTACGCGAAAGTCATCGGACCGTCGGTTTTCGCCGGTAAATTTTTAGTCGGGTCGGTATTTTTTCCGGAAACGGGACCAGCGGTCCGGTACGAAAAATAGAAAGTTTGTCCTTAAATCAAAATCGCTTTATTCAATTTTCTTTATAAACGATTACCTACAAAAGCTTTTCTATTACAGTTTTGATTAAGAACAGAGGCGGGAGTCAAATTTTTTTATATCTCCGCGTTGAAGAGTTCCACCCAGTCCGTGTATGATAACCGGCAGAAGTTCAAATTCAATTCATTTATCTATAAAGTTCTATTTTACTATTAAAATGAGTTGGATATATCATAATTGATATCAAGATCACACAACATGCGCAGATCCAGAAATTAATGTCAGAGGGGGTCCAACCAAAAAAGGTACTTTTTTCTCTTAGACGAGGGGGGGGGGGGGGTTTCCAACACCCAAAATGCCCAAATATTACCTTTCTTTGGTAAAGTTTTCGGATGCCAGGGGAGTCCAGACCCCCGGTACCCCCTCTGTATCCGCGCAAAATGTGACGGTCTGGTAAAATTACTCCAGGTCTGATAAAATTTCTACTTTCACCAGACCTGTGGTCCTGTAAAAAATTTAAACTTTCGCGTAGACTGTATATCATTAATCATTATCGGTATGATATTTGTCAAGCGTGTGTTATATGTGTATGGGTGTGTGTCAATTGTAAATATTCTATTTGTACATGCATGTCACACTGATTTGTATTTCAGTTGTATAGTTCTATTTTTTATGTAACACTGATAAGCCTTATAGACTTAAAGTTTCAAATAAATCAAATATAAATCAAACTTAACATTCAAACAGAGCCTGCTGCCAAGATGGTGTTTAGTAGTCCACCACCTGCGTCTTTAAGGGCCAATGAACCGTTTAGTGTTGCCATACAAATCAAAGATAAGAATGACAGCCCTCTGACAACCGGTATTGACTCTTCATTGGCACTGACTCTTCAAATGGCATTCTTTGATGACCTTGTCCATCATTATATCAAACAACCATTAGAGAACATGGCATCAGTAATCAAGGTAAGTGGTAAAATTTATCAGAAACTCGTAGGTAAGATTTGTAGATTTAAATTAATGGTTGTTGTCGGGTTTATCACTGGCATTTCATAATGAATAATATGTACTCCATTCGAATGCATATGTGTGCCAAAGAGAAGTAAATTGTGATATTCCGGTATGTTTACGGATTTATCAGTGCATGTCATAGTAGTTAGTAACAAAATTCAGGACTCGAAATTGATTGATTGATTTGAATATTTTATTTTATAAAGTGAAATAGGATTAGGCAAAAGTTATAACAACATTATTTGAGCCCTTTCCTTACAATATATATTTACAAATTTTGTAATGATGGCGACATAGCATCATTAGTTAGGATGAACAGGTAATTATATTACAAATAGTAGTTAACGTTATACATGTGTATATAAAATGTAAGTTGATTATAATCTAACATGTTGATAATTGAATCTGCATGTATAAATTGATTCAAATGCAATGCATGCAGCATGCACACAATTAAGCTTATAAGAACAAAATGTAAGAAGAAATTCAAATTGAATGAGAAAAACAAAAGAAAAAGAATGAAGAGACTGAGGATGAGGGAAAGACGTCTATAATACGATATAAATTAAACTAGGAGTTACACAAACCGTTTGCTTTTTACAAGGAAGTCTTGGACAGCCAAGGATATAATTTCATTATCTTTTTCATTGAGTAATTCGTCACCAAAAAGTAATTTTACAACAGTATTAAGAGGTTTATAACCTTGAAGTTTCGTAAACAAATAATTACGTTGAGTTGTATATAAAAGACAATGCAATAGAAAATGAAATACATCCACAGTTACAAATACTGTTATCAATAAGATTAACACGATTAAGATCTGATTTTAAAATACTATATCAATTGCGAAGACGTGTAATTATGATATTTCCTGTTCGATCACCATAAAGGAAATGTTTAAGTACTTTATATACATCTTTACGTGTTTTAAGCATATATTTAAACTGATTTGTAGTATAGGTATGTCTCAATTCTGGTTCAAGCTGGTTCCATAATTTTATTGTGGATGGGAAAAAGGAAACTGATGTACTTTGTAATCTGTAATTTGGTAAAGTGTAATCGTGTGTGTTGCGTAAGTTCCGTGTACTGTTTCGAACTAGTGGATTTATTATATTCGTGATGAATGATGGGACCATGTGATTGTGAATTCTATGAAATAGACAGAGTTTACGTCTTTGTCGTCTTTCTGTAAGTGGTTCCCAACCTGTTTCAAAGTAAATGGATTCCCTGCTGGCATATAAGGGCAACCCAGTCACTAATCGTCCTGCTGCTAACTGAACCTTCTCAAGTTTTTCTGAATCAGTTATGCTACATCCATCCCAAACTTCACAGGCATATTCTAAACAAGGTAGTATAAAAACATTGTATATTTTATTAAGACTTTCTCTACTAAGAGTGTATTTCAGTTTTCTAAGTACATTTATCTTTTTATATACAGATTTACAAATATTATCTATATGTATTAAAGGTCCATTTTCCATTTGACATGAAAGTTAGTCCAAGATGACTAAATGAATTTTTTAGAACTGCTTCTCCGAAATTGAGTTCAATGTTACCAGGAGGTGACCATGGAAAATATAAAATTTCAGTTTTAGTTGAATTAAAGCTTACAAGCAACTTATTGGACCATTCATTTAGATTTTGTAAATCTTTGTTAAGGGAGTATACAATTTCATTTTTGTCAGACGAAGATGTAGATATAGATGTATCATCTGCAAATAAACGAGTAGTATTAATAAGGGCATCCGCAATATCATTTATATAGAGTAAGAAGAGGAAGGATCCAAGTACAGAACCCTGGGGTACGCCAGCATTTGTGTGTAGAAATGAAGATTGATTGATTGATTTTGTTTTACGTCACACCACGAATATTTCACGTATATGGTGACGGCATCTGCCTGATGCGGGGCATACAAATTTTGACCTTTGCAACGGACCCACCCGAAGCAGTGAGGGATCTTTTACGTGCCATTCATACCACGACACGGGGCCTCGGATTTTACTGTCTCATCCGAAAGACAGGACACCGGCATGGCCAGAACGGGAATCGAACCCCGGCCTCCCGATCAGGAGTCTGGCGCGATACCTCTAGGCCACGCCGGCTTGAAATGAAGAAGAAGTATTATTTATAGTAACACATTGCTGCGTGCCTGATAAATAATCTTCCAAAAGATTATAAAGATTTCCCGAAATTCCATATGCTTTGAGTTTTTTAAGTAATCCACTATGCCAAACTTTATCAAATGCTTTTGAAATATCACAAAAAACAAGACAGGTATGACGTTTGGCCTCCCCATTCATACATATATTACGCTATATTTCTAAAAGTTGATAAACAGTGGAATTGTTTGGCAAAAATCCAGATTGTAGATTGTATGATAATTTATTGTCTAACATATAGTTATGTATGTTTTTATGTATAAGTCTTTCGAAGACTTTCCCCACAGTACTCAGAAGAGGGATTGGTCTATAGTTATAGTATAGTTTATTGATCAAAAGCTGTACAGCTTATAGATTTCAATACATATAATCAACAGATATATAATAATAAGGTCAAGTATAAAAGAAAGAACATATATGCGCGTTGTTAAACACACACATGTATGTATACAGATATTAATAAATAGAAAATTAAAATATATCAGACAGATCGAAGAATAATGTGCACATTTATACAGAATATTACAAGATAAATAACATAAATGCATAGTCAAAGTACATACATGAAACAAGAAACACAAAATCGTCTACGTTTTAACAAGTATCAGTTCTTAATTTTGTAGAATGTAAGATATATTTGGCTAAACCGCATAGTTCTTTGGTGTTTTGGGTGGTAAGTAACGGAATTAATTTAAAGACTGAGGGCCGGATATAGTAATATTTCTTAATAAACTTTTGTCTGAATGGTTGGTAAAAGGGACGTTTCAGTAAAAAATGAAATTCATCCTCAATTTCGGACTGGTCTTTACATAAAGGGCATAACCGTCTTTCCATAGGAACTTTTCTGTAACGACCAGTTTCAACTGCAAGATTATGAGCTGATAAGCGTATTTTACAGATAAGTTTTTATGAATTTAAAAGAAATTGTTTTTTTTTTTTACAAATATGTTTGGAATGTATGTCCATCCATTAAGTGTTTATAAATAGCAGCTTTTGGGGAAGAATCAATACCTGATAGCAACGATTGTCTGCATATGTCAAAAATTCTTTGTTTTGTTACACATAAAATAAAATCATTGAGCCATGATTTGACCAAACTTCACCAAGTCCACTTTGTTGTAAGATATTATATACACGAAAAACCCAATTTTTACATATATTATATGCATTCATGAATGCATTCACGAATAGATATAAAAATTTGTATAATAGTAAATCACAACACATTTTATCTCCTGTCTGAATTTCATTACCCATTTGAGTGCAAGATTTTTGGTAAATCACTTGCTTGGTCATTAGATACATTAAAGATAATATATCTGACTATACTATTGAGAAAGTTTACAATACTATGTTTTGATTTCATTTTTTAAAGTTCTATTTGCGTTTTGAGAGATCGTTTTTCTTTTTGTATTCAGAATTTCCTCTGATAAATTAAGCGGCAATAATCATTTAATATTCTTCAATAAATACAGTTGTAAACCAAATTAAAATGTTCCAAATAAAATTTAATATGCCATCATAAATCAAAGACATTCCCTTATCTAAAACTGTACTTGATGGAGATAAAGAAGATTGTTAAAGGGGCATAGTCCGAGACTGGAAATTTTTAGCATGAAAAGGATAAATTACGACAATATCTTATTTTTCCTGTATTACATAAATTATAAACTTTGTGTTAATTGCAAAATTTAAAACTAAAATTACTCAATGTTTTCGTAGAATAAAGGTAATTGAGTCGAATTAAATTCGGTTGGTATAAATTCCCCAAATAAGGCGATGCTCCGCCCATAATCATGCGCGTGCGCGGATATTCACTGTAAAAAAACAACAAAAATGGTTTACATGGAGGAATACGAGCACGAGAAAAGCAAAAGTGTGGTAGAGAATAACTATACACAGACTCGGAGGCCAAAAGATGAAAAGTGGAACAAATGTAAGAATCGGATAAAGTTCGAGTTTCATTGTCACGTGATTTCCTCTGACCGACCTCATCAATATTCAAGGAGTTGGTGTGGTTAAGTTGCAAATTTAAAACGGGCATATCTTGTTAACGACATCGACTTTGGTAACGATACTTTTTACACATCTTAGATAATATACTAGCAATCGATTGCCGTTTAAGAAATCCGTTTACATTTTTTTTTATACTTTTCCCGACTTCAATCGGACCATGCTCCTTTAAACAATAGAAATTATAAAACGAAAGTCTCACAAGGCGTTCTTGCAGCTCAATCGAACTAAAATTAATTCAGACAGTGATATCAAACACCGAATCAAAAAAAAAAAAAAAAAAAAAAAAAACACCGAGCCGAATCGAAATTGCGATGAATCGTTTCAGTCCTACTTAACTAGCAATGCGTCGATATTTTTACTAGCCAGTCGGGCTACATGTATTTCCAAACCAAATTTTACCGGTACTAGCCCGAGGGACTTTTTGGTAGCCTCGGGCGTCGGGCTAGTGAGTTTTCGGTAAGATTGCATGTATTTTGATATTATTTATATTCCGATATAGACAGAAAAACAGGACCCCGTTTCATCAAAGGGCCTAAGCCTGGTCGTAAGCTTAGTCGGGCGTAACTTTCGGATTAAGTCAAATTTTGGGACTAACTTGCGTTTCATCAAAGGGCGTAAGTTAGTCATAGGCCTTAATTCTAGCCTAAAATTTACGCCTGCTATGAGGCAGCCTTAACTTTTAGACTAAATATGGCTGCCATAACTGTACATGAATTTCAAAGAAGGCAAATAAGACGCAAACATTTCCCTCGGAATCGTAAAAGTGTGTCATACCTGAATTTAAATGCGCCAAAGGCTCCTTTTTCGAATAATTTCGATAACTTTTGTAGAAGTAGTAAATACACATGTACACAGCGATTTTGAAGCGTCCTATATTATAACACATGTAAACTTGTGTAAAATATGCAGTATACGTCATGCAAACGTCATGAATCAATCACAAGTCTATAGGCTCAAAACTTGACACAAATATGACGTCATATTTTTTTCTCCACTATTTATATATAGGTCTATGTTATGGATTGTCAGAAAAAAAACTTATAATCTAATAAAATATGAGGAGTGGAAATGAGTTTTAAGATAGTTCTAGATCTACCTTAAATTTTCATTAATTTTGATGAAATAACATTTTCCCGATTTTCTTCATCAAATAACAAAATTAGGTCTAGATTATTAAAACATTTGGCATATCTATCAGTAGTCTAGCATTGTAAATGTAAAAAAAAATCCTCTAGATCTATATTTATTGAAAATACTACGGCATATATTTTTGAAATGAGGAGAATAAAATATGTAAAATATACATTTATGTGTTGTAAACGAAATGAAGAATTAAACCATTTTCTCTTATTCATTTGTCATAACTCTAGGGCCTTATTATTTCCAGTGAGAAGCAATGTGTCAAAAATAGAAAAAAAATATATGTAAACTTAAAACCTGTGGTTAATAAAGTCCAAAGTTTTATAACAATTCTTTTAAAATAGTTACAAAATTGCTCATGAAAGTTTCGGAACATAATTCTGATGACCACAAATATTTGGCGCTCAATATTGGACTTAATCTTTGGAAATATTTCAAATTTATAAGTGGAAAAATCAGTTGAACTGTGTCCTTATGGTAAAATATGATGAAAATGAAAATTTAACGACAAATCTGCCGTATAAAAGAAAAAAAAAATAAACCAGTGGCATAGCTACCATTACGTCAAACACGCACGTGCGTACACATCATTTTGTCAAAAATATAGTGTCTCATGAGAGAGAGAGAGAAAGAGAGAGAGAGAGAGAGGTGGTCGTTTTCCTTTCCCATAACCCCCTGCCTTTCTTGTGCGTACACATCATTTGCACTCTGGCTACGCCCCTGTAAACATCTAGTCGGCGTGTTACAGTGGTAAGCGAATTGACTATATATAGTTAGGTAGTTCAGGGGGGAAACTTTGTAAGAAAATCTTGGGGGCCAAGTGGGCCCCTAACTTTTAAAATTTAGGAGCCCACTAAAATTTTCACGGGCCCACATCTTTTCAATGTACTTGTTCAGTTATACAGATGAAATTCCAGAATACTGAATGCATGTTTTGTATAAGAGATTTTAATTTATTCAAAATACACAATTTATTCAAATTCAAATTTATTCTATGTATTCAAGGATGAAAGGGCAACTAAACAAAATAGCCGATGTGAGTTCGTTTGGTTGCCACTTCATTCTTGATCGTTTTGAAATTGACCAATTGCATTTAATCGTAGTAGTCAAATATTCTACTAGGGATATATTATATTGATAGAACTACCTTATCTGTACAATATTTTCTACAGAAAAAGGAATCCTGCCCTTCCTGATAGATTTTATTAAACCTTACGCATAAATCGATAAAACGTCTATGATCGAAAAGGAAAATGAGCGAGACCACTTTATGTATCCATCGACGCTTTTAAAATCATTCGGAACTATCTCGCACTTTACTTGAAACTTATTACGTAGGAAAAGGTTGATGTTATACAAATGACATTTGATTGAGTGTAACAGGAACTTCGCACATAAACTGCCATACTGCGATGAGCAAAGACCTCTCGATGTCTTACGAAAAGTACATTCGCCAATTGGGCGATTTCTTTTGAAATTTCACGAGCCCACACCCAAGAAGTGGTCGCCAATGCGAGTGGGCGAGTGGAAAGTTTTCCCCCTGTAGTTCTTGGGTTCGATCCCCGCCGATGTCTCGTCTTTCAGATAGGACAGTAAAACCAAGACCTCGTGTCGCGATAGGCATGCTAAGTTGGAGATCCCTCACTGCTTCGGGAGGGTCCGTTGCAAAGGTCAAAATTGATTTGTCTTTCATCAAACAGATGCTGTTGCAACATTAAAAAGTGGCCCCCAGGTCTTGGTCCATTATTTAATGAACCCACCCACACGTGAAAAGTGATCCTAGCGTGAAAATGTGACTCTCGTTGAAAATTGACAACGGTGGGTCATATTTTAACTTTATAAAATTACCCTTGTGTATAATGCTCTCTTGACTTTGTACTACAAATGTACTAAGCTGCAATTCATACTGTGTTTACACAGTTGCGGATCCTGGATTTCCGAAAGGGGGGGGGGGCACATGTGTATTCGCCAAACTACTCCGGCAGCCATTCTTAGTGCCAAATCTGGATTTTTACTGATAAATATGCGGCGAAAGGGGGGGGGCGGCCCCCTTCCTTAAATCCGCCACTGTTACAGATAGGTCAGTTACAGAATAGTCTAAATCTTACATTCGACAATGACACCATATATAGAATATTATGTAAATTTCGATCTCATTAGACTGTTGTAGATGAGAATGGATACTTCATAGGGGGTCCTATGCACCTTTTTTTTCTCAGTGGTGACTGAAAGGTGTCAACTTCTGTTAAAGCTTTAATAATTTCATTTGCACACCAGTTTGCTTTTCTTTTCTTAATACTGAAAATTACATCTAAACTCGCCATAGTGCTTTTTTCATATATATAATATATGCTTAATTTTCAGCGCGTCTGAAAAATGATTCGTAACCCGTCTACGTAACGATGACAAAAAGTGCTAAATATAATCGACACGCCCACTTGTTTATTTATATCAAAACGAAAGTAATAGTACGCATGCGTAGTCTTTAAAGCTTACTGTCCGCGCAGCTCACTTCGGAAATCGGAAAATCGAGATTTTTTCTATTGTAGCATTAAAATTGATGAAAATGAATATGACCATTCATTTAATTGAGTATTCTCGTAACTAAATATAAAAGTCACACATTTCAAAGTGCAACCATTCCCCTACCGTTAGCTAAAATCACTTTTGATAGGGGATTCTCCATGTATTTTATGTCGTCCGCTAATGGTGGATTACCTCACGTGTTTACCTGTGACGTCATTCTTGGACGAGTCTAATATTGGAAAAGGTAAGATTAGTATATTTTCAGTTGGAAGGAATCTCCATGAATATAACAGTCGATAAATAAAAGGGCTTTCCGATATGATGCAAAACGAGGTACAGATATTTTAAAATTACAAGATTCATATAAAGAGAGTATACAAAAATTTCTGCTATTTTGTTATCATATCATTATGATAATTCAGATACTTTAATGAAACCAAGGAAAGTTGTCGAGAATTACGGTTTGCGGATGCCGGGAGTTCAGTCAGGAAAATGCATAAGAATAAGGGGTAACTCAGACCGTGGAACACTCGGCACGTGATAGTCCTGTACAGTACCACTAGGCCCGTAAACATAGGGTAGCTCGGCCCCTGTATATTTATCCACTCAAGATTAATTATGTGTATACACAGACCATAAGTTATAGTTAAAGTAATTTCAAATATCTTAAACATATATATATATATATATAAATTTATCTGTGGGGTTTTTTTGTGGGCAGCCGGGGCCCCTCCCCCCCCCCCCCCCCCCCCCACACACACACACACACACTTTTGGCCACATATTTACTTTTGCACCAAAAATGGCTGAGTACTTTGGCTTATACACACGTGGGCGATCTGCCCCTTCCTCAGGACAAAACAATAAAAAAAAATACCAAAAACAAAAAAAAAAAAAAAAAAAAAAAAAAAAAAAAAAGAAAAATAGAAATATGAAAAAAAGAGAAAGCTATATACAAAGCACTAGTCTAATTATACGATGATATCGGACGCCAGCTACATTTTGCGTGCTAATTATACGATGATATCGGACGCCAGCTACATTTTGCGTGTTTGTAGTTCGTTGTCTAAATGTAAAAATCAAAATTTTACATTTAGACAGCAAATACAAACACGCAAAATGTAGCTGGCGTCCGATATCATCGTAGACTACACATTTAGACAACGAACTACAAACACGCAAAATGTAGCTGGCGTCCGATATCATCGTATAATTAGACTAGTGCGTTGTATATAGCTTTCTTTTTTCATATTTCTGATTATGTAGTTTTTTTTTTTTGTTTTTTTTTGTTTGGTTTTTTTTTGTTTTATTTTTTCATTGTTTTGTCCTAAGGAAGGGGCAAATAGCCTCGAACATTTGACCAATTTTATTTTCATTTTAGTGTCTATAAATAAATAAATAAATAAATAAATAAGTATACATACAAACATTGATAAGGGCCGAGTAACCCTATGACGTGACTACGGACATATATAAATTCATGTTTAATTCAGTCACAGAAATTAATTTATTATAATTCGATGTGCTAATTTGTTTTATTTAAAGAATTGATTAGATATCACTGTTTCCCTTTGGTCTGTTCACTTGTAATCCTTCTGCTTTAACTAAAGATACGAAACTCGGAAATGGCCTTATAATTTCTTATTAGAAATTTTGTTATTATTTATTTATTTATTTATTTATTTATCATTATTTTTATTATTATTATCATTATTTAAAAAAGACCGTTGAATGAAACTCTAACAATCAAATGTCTACTTTTTTCTAGCTACTTATAAAAGAGTAAAGGTATGGTACTATCGGTACAATAAGTCATTTGGCAGAGGTTTCTTAGTCAGAACTGATTAATAATTTTTTCTATTATAATTTTTTATTATTATTATTTACTTATATTTTACAGAGATTTATTCAAGAAATCTTCTCTAGATTTTCATAAAAGATATGAGAGAAAACGGAAATTCCATTTAAAATAATAGGTTTCCATCAAAATATTTTTACGACTTAGGAATTGGATCAGCCCCCACCTGTCGCTTCTCCCTTCCCCCTTTTTTATAGAAGGGATGAATTATGTGCCGAAGAAATAAATAAATAAGTGACAAAGTGAATATAAAAGAGAAAACAAACATCTGACAAAGCTGTATGACACAAAACACCGAGGACATGCACACCAAAAATGATAATAGTAGAATATACAAGGAAAAATGACATTACAAAAATATTCGATTGTGCTGCGGTTACGATACCGACTAAGGACGGTCGATTGAGTACGGTTTACGGGCGCCCACTTTCCTACTCACCACAAAACCAGCACAATCAAAGGACACACATTAAAAAATTTATAAATAATAATCCATATAGAGAACAAGGATCAACAGGTTTCTCAGGAAGAAAGGTCATAAAAATTTTATTACACACGAAACGTGTACAGAATAATATGTTGTTATCAAAAATATGTAAGGCGACATCAACATAAGTAAACCATGGTGTTTCCGTCTGTAAGCGAGCTTAGATCCTTGATCAATAGGAGTCCCGACTAATAGTCAGAGGGGACGAGGATAATAATAATTGCCGTAAAGTCAATTATTTGTGATTTAACATGGCCATTTCAATCTTTCAAATATGTACTTAACCCTTAAATCCGAAAACACCCCTATTACAATAGCAAGATGGAATCTTCCAAATGCGACGTCATATGCATCATGATAAAATTAACATGGAGAATCCCCAATCAAAAGTGATATCAGTTGACAGTAGGCAAATGGTTGCACTTGAGTACGTTTGTCTTATGAACTTAGATACGAGAATACTCAAATAATTGATTGGTAGTATTCATTTTTATCAATTTCAATTCTACAATAGAAAAAATCGCGATTTTCCGATTTCCGAAGTGAGCTGCGCGGATAGTAGGCCTAAATACAAGGACTAAATATGGCGACTTACGTCCGAACGTACGCCCTTTCATGAAACGGACTTAGGCCGGGCCTAAATTTGGTCGTAAGCCTTGGACTAAGCATAGTCTTAGGTCTAAACTAACGCCCTTTGATGAAACGGCGTCCAGATATCAACTGTCAGTCTGGGAATAAAATTAAACACATTTAAGCAATATTTGTATTTATTCATTCTTCAATTTTCAGTGAACCAAAGCTTTGAATTTGGCATATTTTTTTTCAAATCAAAAAATTATGTACATGAATATACATGCATAGGAATGTTAACTCACCTTTACTCACAAGTCTTGAATGCACTTGGATCCTAATAGACCGCTTAAATTTTCTTAATGCAAACTGTGTACCTTTGTCATGCTTTGTCATGCAATTGGCTTTGCTATTATCATCAGTTTCATAGATATCCTGTAATATTGCAGGTAATAAATATTTAGTCAGTCATTTTATGAGACCATTCAAACTCAGAAATGTTAAAACTTGAATATGTTTTATTGTTCAAATCATGTTGTACAGGGACTTGTATAGATATATATTCATATCCGTTTAAATGTTTTGTTTTATTTTGTTCAACATCTATTTCTACTCTTATTGGACTTTATGGTTTTTTAAACCCTTTGTGTGCTGACTTGATTCAGCCATGCACTCTCCTGTGTACTGAATTGTTTTCTGCATTTCATAAGAAAAACAATCATATGTACTAAAAGCTTCACATTTCTTGTTTTAGACATGCCACAGACTTGTTACTTCACACATTCAATAAGAAAATATTATGCTTCGAAATTTTAATATTTTTGTATAACATTGAAAAAAATATGTTGCCATGGAAACCAGATGGTTGGGAATTTTCGATGATTTTTATAATTATTGTCATTAATTTCAGTAAAAATTATTAATTTTACATTTGACACTTGTATAAAAGCATTTAAAACACCACTTGGAAAGTATAATTCATCTTTACATACAGTTGATAACCCCCCCCCCCCCCCCCCCCCCTCCGGTAGGTAATATCACATAATGATTTTGTGTTCAATGCCATAGCAAGTCACGTTATCCTAATAATTGAACATGTCAAAAAGTACAAAAATTTTGATGCAATTAAATTTCACTGATATACTTAAAATTATTCTACAGTTAAAAAGTAGGTAAAAACAGTAAGTAACAGAGTAGATGTATGATTCCCACCTATGTATCACATACAATTACATGTATGGTATGCATAAACTAGACTCAGTAATAAATACAACATGAGAAACAATTAACAATTTAAAGTTTACGACGCTAGTCAACAATGAGGCACTCTGTAAAATTAAAAACAGACAACATTTCTGTATTGAAACAAATATAAATATGCACTTATGTCACTATGTATGTATATCTCTCTACAGTTGGGAACTAATCTTCCCGCCTGTTTGCCAGCCTCCTATAGGCTAAGATGTAGTCCTGCTTAGTGTGGTATAACTCAAAGCAAGGAACTACACACAATGCCACGCGACATTGTCCACATTCATACACAGACTGCTTTCCGGCTCTCTGTCTGCCAACCCTTGGGCAGTTAGCTAGGGCCTTGCTACACACCACACACTGTCTGCTGACTGTCAATCTGGCCCCAGTCCCCACTATCTTAACAGGAAAGTGTCGTCCACTCAACCTCTCCAGGAACCGAGATGTTGGTCGTCCAACAGAGCTTACAGAAAATCCTTCAATAACAAAAATATTATACAATCAACAAAGACAGGTTGATAAAGACCTAGATGAAAATTGCATTGTTATGCAAAGTCAGTAATCAATAGGGTACATTCCATGTTAAAGAATATCAGTATGTGTTCCAACAGAATGATAGTATTACATGCCAATAAAGATATGAAGTTACGAAGGCATAGATAGTAAAACAAAGTTTCATTAATGAAAATATTTCGCAAGTGTTACCTCCAACAGTGCTGAACAATTCATGGACAGGCTGACATATTCCTTTATTCATACGAAGCTGAGTTCATTCAGTCTTTGCTTTCGCAAGGAAAAAAACAAATGGCTCTTGGCTTCAATTTTACTTACAGATATATAGATGACTTGCTTTCAATTAATAATCCTTCATTCGCGGATTACCTTAGCATCATCTATCCAAGTGAACTGGAGGTCAAAGAAACCACAGAAACTAGTAATTCTACTTCGTATTTAGATATTATGTTGTCCTTCGACATTAATGGTCAATTGAACACCTCACTCTATGACAAACGTGACGATTTCAATTTCGCTATCACAAACTTTCCTTTCATAAGTAGCAACATTCCATCATCGCCCGCATACGGCGTATTCATATCTCAGTTAATACGTTATTCCAGAGCATGTTCAAATTACAATGACTTTGTTCTGAGGGCTAGGCGACTTTCAGTTAAGCTGCTCAACCAGGGTTATATATGTGCTAGACTAGCATCGTCGCTGAGGAAGTTCTACGGTCGTTACGAGACTCTTATTACTCCATACGATATCTCGTTATCCAGACTTTTAAATGATATTCTGGACTGAGACCGATTCCGATCACTTTACACAGATTTGACACCTTCTATACTAGAAGGTTACCTACTTCGACTTCTCCATATATAGATACATATGGAATTCACACGATTTGACTCTTTCTACGGGGTATGTGTGACGGGTGTTGCTAGCAAGCAGGAGATGCTCACTCTCCCCGGGCACCTGATCTCACTCCATTACAGGGGTTCACATATGCTCTTCAAGTAGACATATTTTGTTATTTTCCATTTGTTTTTCATTTTCACTGATTTTGTATGTCCTATGGTTTCATGATTTTTGGACTTGTGGTTTGGATTTATCCATCATCTTTACATTCCTCCTGAATTGTCTATGACCAAGAGGTATTTGTTCAGGCGTGCTTTCCTTATACATACACACTAAATTCAAGTGTTAAAGATTAGAACACTAATTGAACACCTATCATGCAACAGATATTGAACACGTCCAAGGTGTTCAACAGTAATGGAACACTTATGTGTTCAACCTTGAACCTTAGTGTTCTCTTCTCTCAGGATAATTCTGAACATTAGTGTTCTTTGATTATGTTCATTAATGAACGCGTCATGTGTTCAGTGTGTGTTCTTGTTTGAACGCTCTGACATGTTTAAGGGTCTGCGACAGATATTGACCACTTTTTACATGTTCAATGGGGAAATAGTGTACAAATCTGAACACGGTGTGTTCCACCTTGAACACCTCATTCAAGCGATTTATCCGTGAATAGAACACATGGTGTTTAATCTGCCTAATACTAGCAATGGGCAAGAATACAAAAAGTAAGAAAGAAAAAAAAAAGTTACAACACTAAAAGATTTTAATTTGACTTCAACAAATTTAAAAATACATGTATTCATAGAAATAATTATTTGCAAACAATGATAACACACTATTAACCCTTGCTGTGCTACAGCCCAATATATTGGGTCAAGAGAATAAGCACTTATGGACGGAGACCCAATATATTGGGTCAATAATGGCGGTCTGCGCTACGGCCATTCGGGCGCTTGGAAATGGTACAGTGGACAGACGAATGGACAAAAGCATGACTTACTCTTGAGGGTAGAATGTATTTATCGATTCTCAAACACAATTTATAAAAATGTACAGTGAACAGCGACAGAAAAGCCGATTGAACTCGATCGTCTTGTCTCTGTTTACAAACTTTCAGAATGTGGCGGGAATTATTTTTAGTTCCGGGATTCCCCTTTGTCGGTCGACAATTGTTAAAAATGAAATACATGTCTACCGAATTGTTTTCTGCATTTTACAATAGATCTTTTTTTTCGGTTGTGATTAATATGCTAAAAAAATATGATAATTGGAATCTCCGTATCACCGTATTGTGTGTCTATTTTTGAAACCTGTTAAAAATAGCGTAATGCACAGGGTAGTCCTGAATAAGATTGTTGCAAAATTAAGGAATTATGTGGCTTTTTGTGTAGTTATTGTATTTTCATCACAATTATATGCTGAATTTGAATAAAATTATTTTCCTTTTCACCAAACACAATTGTTAGATTTTGTTTACAGAGGACAGAGCGTGACCTTTGGTGTTTACATCCGGTGAAAACGAAAGTAGAATCACATGTAAAAATACACAAAAGGAAATCGATTTTGCTTTCTTTTTAAGTTGCGAATCTACCGTAATTTCGATATGTAAACGGTTGCAATACGTTTGCGGAATGTAATCTCAGCAATAAATTATAATATTATCGTTTGCAGTAGCATAATTTACAAGCATTTATTCTGGAACGATGTCCTAAGCAACCGAATTTGTCGTCTTCGACATCGTCGCGATTTATTGACAAACTGCGGATTTTATGCAAATAAAATTTCATTAATACAGTTTGCTACTGAGGTTCATTACTGTTTTTTTTTTATATTTTTATTCCTCTGATCGGTGCAATGGTCTTGCCTTATTCAACTTTTCTTGGTTGCTAACTGAGTACTGACGTGGACAGTGTCAGTGGGGCAGGTCTGTACAGGGAAGATGGCTGAGGCTGGTGCAGGGACAGACTTCCATGATTTTCTTTGGGAAGTGTTTGCTGATGAGGACAGTGATTATGAATTTGAGAGTTTTGACTTAGACGATATTGGTGCAAATAAGGATCGTTTCCTTGACCATGGAAACTATGTTGATCCTGAGCAGTGGGCAGTGGGAGAAAGGCCCATTCAAAATCTGATATTTAATCACACTGCTGGGTTGAGGGCAGAGGTGCAAGACAAATATTCACCCATGGCATACTTTGAGCTGTTTGTCAAAAATGATGACTATAATGATATAGCTGCACAGACCAATCTGTACGCAAGGCAATACCTTGTCGGTGCCAATTTACGTCCACATAGCAGGTTTCAAAACTGGGTTGAAACTGACGTCAGTGAAATGAAAAAGTTTGTTGCTATGATATTCGCTATGGGGTTGGTACGTCAGCTTGACATTAAAGGATATTGGACCAAAGACCCTGTTAATGCTACGCCGTTCTTCCCCAGTCTGATGTCTCGCGATAGATTTCTAACTTTAATGTCATTTCTCCATCTTAATGACAACAGTCAGTATATACCGAGGGGACATGACGGTTACGATCCTCTGTTCAAACTTGGCGGATTGTATAGCAGGATTTTGGACAGGTAAAGCTCTCAGTTCATGCAGTTTTGTAGACTGTGAAACATTTATGTCTGTGTCATGTGCTGACCATTGACTACAATGTGCTGTATATGAACATTATGTAATCATGTCACTGATGCCACACATTTCTGTTACAATGTATTAGTTTAAATAAAAAAAGATGCGTTGGTTACTCGGTTGAATGGTATTTTACGTCGCTTTCAACAATTTTTCAGCTATATCACGAGATATGGAATCAGGAGGTAACCAACTAATCTTAAACATAGTGGCGCAATCCGGGAATCGAACCTGGATCGTCGGCGCTTCAAAAAAGATGTAAATTTGTTTTCTTTGGTAAATATCTTAATATATTGAATTTTAATCAATGATATTTTTAAAGTCAGCTGAATGTGGTATCTGATACATGTCCCAATCTTGTTCATATCTGTGTATTACTGAATGAATCTCTTCATATATATACATGATATCTGGGTGGATTTGAACCATGCATGCTTTCATATTACCTGGAAATAGTGAATATAAAAAAAGAAATTTCACATGAGTTGCAGTCCTGGGCAAAAAAAGGTTTTGTCTCTGCTGTGAATTTCAAAATATAGAATATGCTAGTACAAAAATGTAAATATGTAGTTCAGCATACTTTAATACTGTTGGAAATACATAAAAGGCAATTGAGGTAGAGCAAGTTTATGTTTTATAAAGATTTGAGGATGTGTACCAACCCCACCAAACCTTGAGTATTGATGAGGGGATGGTGCCATGGCGAGGCAACCTCCATTTTAGAGTATACAGCCCTGACAAGCCAGATAAGTATGGTCTTAAGGCATACATACTGTGTGACGCAGACAACAGCTATTGTCTAAAGTTTCAACTTTACACTGGTAAGCCAGCTACAGCCCCAAGCTATAATGGAGCAACATACGACATGGTAATGTCCCTGATGAGGAACCGTTTTGCCAATGGTCACGTGGTGTACTGTGACAATTACTACACTTCGCCCACCTTATTCATGGACTTGTGGTACCTAGGAACAGGAGCAACAGGCACTGTTCGGCCAAACAGGAGAGGTATACCACAGACAATGAAAGAGGTATATATATATATGAACCATTGAACTTTTCCCGTAGTATGTTGCTTTTACAATGCATCAAATAAATGAAGTGTATTACTTTAGTAATTACACTTTCTAATGCTTCATGAAGCTTTACCATTATCTTGCTATCCAGGGGCGTAGCTGCCTATACGTCAGCACGCCATGGCGGGCACATCACGGGAACAAAAAAAATTAAAATGTGACTTAAAGACATCCATATCATATGACAACTCGTAAGTGTCAAACCAATTTGTGAAAACATTGATCTTCAACTTTCTCAAAATCAAACAGACTTTAATGTTAAGAGGTAGATTCAAGTTCAGCTTTTATTGTGTTTGACATAATATATTCTTCAACATTACACGTCATTTCTTATGACAAAAATAGTTTCAATGTTATTAAGATGTAGTCCAGAAAGCAGGACTTTGCATTGAATTTTACAAAAGTTTCTCGGGAGAGACCCTCGAACCCCCACTTGCAAGAGAGGGTAATCCCATCCCCCTCTCAGAGCTGCGAGCGCCTCGTGAGAAGCTTTCTTTGCGTGCACATTGAATATTTCTAGCTACGCCCCTGCTATCTACAGCTTGTTGTTACAAAATTTCAGCTCAAATTAGCTAACAGGGGTGACACCGCAGTAATGCACCAGGGCCCATTAGCACTGCTTAAGTACCAGGACTCCAAGCCAGTTTACATGTTAAGTACAGTCAGCAGTGGGGAGACAATTGCCATCGGACGGAACAACCATGCCGGGGAGCCAGTGTTTAAGCCATCAATGGTCCATACGTACAATGGGAAAATGGGGGCAGTCGATAGGCTGGACATGATGGTGGCTTTCTCCAAGATGGTTGTCAAAACCATGAAATGGTGGAAGAAAGTCATCTTCCATGTCCTGACTATTGCTGCGGTTAATGCATACTATATGTATAAGGAAAGCACGCCAGAACAAATACCTCTTGGTCATAGACAATTCAGGAGGAAGCTTGTCCATGAATTGTTGAGCAATGTTGGAGGTAACACTTGCGAAATATTTTCATTAATGAAACTTTGTTTTACTATCTATGCCTTCGTAACTTCATATCTTTATTGGCATGTAATACTATCATTCTGTTGGAACACATACTGATATTCTTTAACATGGAATGTACCCTATTGATTACTGACTTTGCATAACTATTGCAATTTTCATCTAGGTTTTATCAACCTGTCTTTGTTGATTGTATTATATTTTTGTTATTGAAGGGTTTTCTGTAAGCTCTGTTGGACGACCAACATCTCGGTTCCTGGAGAGGTTGAGTGGACGACACTTTCCTGTTAAGATAGTGGGGACTGGGGCCAGATTGACAGTCAGCAGACAGTGTGTGGCGTGCAGCAAGGCCCTAGCTAACAGCCCAAGGGATGGCAGACAGAGAGCCGGAAAGCAGTCTGTGTATGAATGTGGACAATGTCGCGTGGCATTGTGTGTAGTTCCTTGCTTTGAGTTATACCACACTAAGCAGGACTACATCTTAGCCTATAGGAGGCTGGCAAACAGGCGGGAAGAATAGTTCCCAACTATAGAGAGATATACATACATAGTGACATAAGTGCATATTTATATTTGTTTCAATACAGAAATGTTGTCTGTTTTTAATTTTACCAAGTGCCTCATTGTTGACTAGCGTCGTAAACTTTAAATTGTTAATTGTTTCTCATGTTGTATTTATTACTGAGTCTAGTTTATGCATGCCATACATGTAATTGTATGTGATACATAGGTGGGAATCATAATCTACTCTGTTACTTACTGTTTTTACCTACTTTTTCACTGTAAAATAATTTTAAGTATATCAGTGAAATTTAATTGCATCAAAATTTTTGTAATTTTTGACATGTTCAATTATTAGGATAACGTGACTTGCTATGACATTGAACACAATATCATTATGTGATATTACCTACCGGGGGGTATCAACTGTATGTAAAGATGAATCATACTTTCCAAGTGGTGTTTTAAATGCTTTTATACAAGTGTCAAATGTAAAATTAATAATTTTTACAGAAATTAATGACAATAATTATAAAAATCATCGAAAATTCCGAAATATGGTTTCCATGGCAACATTTTTTTTTTTCAATTTTATACAAAAATAATAAAATTTCGAAGCATAATGTTTTCTTATTGAATGTGTGAAGTAACAAGTCTGTGGCATGTCTAAAACAAGAAATGTGAAGCTTTTAGTACATATGACTGTTTTTCTTATGAAATGCAGAAAACAATTCAGTAAACAGGAGAGTACATGGCTGAATCAAGTCAGCACACAAAGGGTTAATATGTTATATGAAAAGCAACATATACAAAAGTTTTTACATTGAATTTAACAACTTAAAAGTACATGTAATCATAGAAATAATTGTAATCATAGAAATAATTGTGAACAATGATAACACACTCTTAACACTGAATTAGACAGCTCTGTAGAAAATACATTTTTGACGACTTTTTGTGTTTTCTTTAATTTTCATAGATGAATTAAATGTTTTTA
This sequence comes from Pteria penguin, assembly GCA_035048485.1. Classification (NCBI taxonomy): domain Eukaryota; kingdom Metazoa; phylum Mollusca; class Bivalvia; order Pterioida; family Pteriidae; genus Pteria; species Pteria penguin. Next base: position 59,442,827 of record CM068582.1, read on the forward strand.
CAGAATATTACTCTGTTATTCTTATTCAGAATTAGAATTTTCATTTTATAACCAAAGTTATTCTTTTAAAATTTAGTATAAACCATTTTTCAGAGGCACTCAAACAATGGTTACATTATTTTTTTCATTTTTATTAAATTTGTCAATGTTTGGTCTCTTGCCTGTAAGTATGAGAGAAAAATTCGCAGCACACCTGTAATATTGATAACAATATAATACTATTATTGTTTCCAATGTCTCATGGATCACACTCATATCAAAACACATGAATGCACAATAAATGAATGTATTAATTCATTCCTTCTATCTGCATGCTGAAACAATCACAACCACATAATTATGATCAAATCATGAAACATCCCTTACATAAATTTCATTTTTAAATCAAACACAAACAATAATTCATAAGAAATGAATAAGTTTTTTTCCATAAAATAGAATTTAAGTAATTTTTGTGAAAATATTCAATCAATTTTATATTCAATATGAAATAAGAAAATTTTTTTAATTAATTAAACTTATCATTTTGCCTCAGGTATATCAATTTTTATACCACTGATGACAAGACTGTCACAAAAGGTTTAATACAGACACAAGACAAACGCAAAAACATTATGTAACCATAATAAAGCTATATATTACAATAAATGCTTTATTGATTTTAAAATCAACAATACTCAATAAAAATAATTATTTTGATAAAGCAGCATTTGTATATCACAACTTGAATGAAATCAAAGATAACAATACAATAATTTGACAGTAAATTAGAATCTATTAAGGAATGTTATGCATGAAATCAAAGCATATTTTTCTAGCTTTTAAAGAAATTCTCTGACTAATATTACTGAATGAATTCCTATAAGTGTACATAAATCTTGCTAAAATCTAAGGTAGAAATATTTTACATGAAATTACTTTGATTTATTTGACAAATGAAAATTTTGAGTATGTATTGTACATTTACATGGTAACCTGAGATAAAAACATCCCCAGAATTACAATGTACTATAATCAGCATAATCAAAGTACACAAATAAATTACATTTATTAATTCGAAAAGAACTGTTTATTAGACAATTGTGACGATTCAAAAAAGAAAATTATTCTTTGATTTTTCAAAAAACCTTTTCAGCTCTTATTTTGCATATACTTTATCTGAATTATGAAAAGTTTGAGTTTTTCTTTAACAGACTTTATCAAGTTCATTTAAATATCTAAAGTTACATAATGTAACTTGATTCACTTGAAGCTTTAATCCATTCATAATAAATGATGTAATGTATATAAAAAAATATGGTTAAAACAAAGAAAATGATAAACACACATCACATGGACAGCTACAATATTTCTCATAATAATTCTGATAATAAACCTCTATCTATAGACCAATCCAGTATTACGGCTGCCATTTTTTTTCACAAGAGTTACCTTTCTTGAACGGTTAAACGCTACTTCCGGTTTCTATTTCCACGCTTTTGAAATATCTATACACCTTCCAAAACAACGTTAAAACGCGAATGTATGATTGTTCCACTAACATTTAACAATTATGGCGGATTAAAAAGGTAGCTACAGCTACAGTAATTACAATGTCATGTTTATTTGTTCATAGATGCTCGAAAAATAATGTGATTAAATCCCCGTAATCCTCAATAAACTGGCTTGACGGGTGAAGGCAATGGCAATGGTCATGATGGTACTGACGGACAGGATGGGGAATTTTGCATTTGACAACTCGACAGACTAGTACTCATAATTATGAGTCATTCTCTCATATGACAGGTTGTTCCCCTTATCGTAGAGTATTGATCAAGTTACACGCAGTGTATATTTAAGTATTACTAGGTTTAATAAACATAGAACATACACCTTTTAATTTGTGCACCAGATCATGCACATTTCAGCAACTTAGGTCTCTTCAGTGATGCACTTTGCCAAATGATTGGAATTCTCATAATATATAAATATTTGAAGAGCAGTGTTGAAACCAATATGACGAAAATTGTGGCGCAATATACAACTTGGGTGGACTCCTAAGCTCTCTGGTATTGTGTCATCTTAATAGTAACTTAGAGATTGCTGGTTAGAGATCAGCACTCTCTCCCTTATTGTTTCACAATACTAAATAGTATGACGAGTATATACATACAATATCCGTGTTTTCCATTGTAAGCCTGCAGCTTTGTTTCACTTCAACTAGGAGTTGCACACATAATTTTACACATTAATTGTGAAAACAGCAATATACTAATTTAAGACTTTTTCAATATTCATGAAGAGCAGAGCAAATAAAAGTTGGACAAGGTTAAAGGTGGATGAGGAAAAAATTAGTTATAAAGGAGAGAAGGAGTGAATAGTGTAGGTGAGGGGTGATAATTAACCCCTGTTCATCTTCTCAAATATAATAACAGCAACAACTTTATGATAAATACATATAATTACAAGAAACCCTCAAGGATGGTATGACCAGATTTGCCTTTTGTATCCTTACATTATTATAAACTGTCAGCTTCAGACTGAAACAACTTCTGTATATCCACAATTTGTCTTACAATATATATGCTTGCATTCAATTCATACATCCTACTAGCTGTTTTCATCTATTTTTGTATTTACTATCAAATTGACAGTCATGTCAAATAGAATATGTTGCTTAACAGAATGTTCTAACAGTGGATATAGACTTAAACTTTGGAAGAGTAAGATATGTCTTATTCAATTAGCAGCTAGTGATGTTGAAAAGTGCCAATCCGAAGGTTTTGACTGACAAACTTTCATTAAGACTGACAATATGCAGAATTTTTTCTATATATATTTCATAGTCCTGACTGACAAAATTTTCAAAATCACTGAAAATGCCTGCCATGTTTAAAAAACTTTTCTACATCTGTTATTCACAATACAAATTATGGCAAATTTTCTTGTATTTGTGACCTGCCTTTCAAGTTATTTACTTTTGCTTCAAAGGATGATGCAGTGGAACAGCAGTGGGGTGAAAACAGTTAATCATTAGACATCAAAATGACCCAACAAAGATATGGACACCCAAACCTGACTCTAGAATGTATTATTTACATTTTATAGATAATTATCAACCAATACTCATCCTTATCCCACTTAACATTTAGGTCATAGTCAGTCTGTTACAACTCCTAGAGCCCCCCCCCCCTCCCTTTAGGAAAGGGAAATACTTCATCCACCTACTCTAAACAAAAAGTCAAAAACAGTTTTAAGGTCAAAGGACAGTAATTAATGAGAATCATGATTGACTGATGTGATGTAGGGAGAGAGGGATTACTATTTCATTGTATCAGGAGCTGTGATTGGATGAAATTATTTGATCTATCTATAAATAAAGATCGATTTCTGCTGTAAAATCATGATTTTTTATCTCATTTGACTAATGTAAAAATTTTATGACCTAAAAAAGGGTTGTTGTTTACATTTGAAATTTGGCAAATTATTTGGGGGGGGGGGGGGTTGACCCCTTTTGGACAGCATGATTTTCTCAATATTAAGGTGGATAACCTATGGTAAACTGTTAAAATTCTGACAGAGGATGGTCTGACAAACATTTTGATATATGGATTGTATATAGCTAAAATGTAGGATGTTGTGTAAATCTTGCTGGAAGTTTGGTAATTTAACATGGGACCCTATTGGAAATGGAATTACTATGCTTTGACCTATAAATGATGAAACTTCAATAGATAATCCAACAGAACTTCTCAAAATAAATCTACTGCATCACTTCATACAGCACATTCATCACACAATTCTCAGATTCCCCGAATATATAACAATAGGCCTATACATATTAAAAGGTTAGTGTTCCATCCTCCAGTGTCGAAATTCGGTAATATTGACGGATGTCTTCTTTCAATGGATTTTTAAAAGAAGTGACATTTGGAACTTGCATTTTTGACGCTGCAAAACATAAAGCGGCGAGTTCAGTTTTGGTTCCATCGCGACTTAGACCCCTTTTTTCTAGGAAAGAACGAAGTTCATCAATTTTCCGAGAGAGAAGGGAGATCATCGATATCATTATCCATACTGACCATAGTAAAATACATGAAAAGTCATCAAAGCTATGTACAGTTTATTTGTACAAAAAGTCTACAGTAAATATATACAAAAAGTTGACAAAGAGAACGTCATACAAAAAATCGGCACTTCTATTTGCAATAATCAACCGCTATGGTGTGTTAACTCTCATCTATAGACAGTTACTAATGACGCTTTGTTTACACCGGAAGTAACGTTTAACCGTGGCGCGTCAATCGTTGCGCACGGTAGATAACTCGTACAAATAATACTGGATTGGTCTATAGGAAACTGGTTTTGTATGCTAGATAAAAATTAATACAAGTAGGTGTAATACTTTCATATTCAAAACAAACAATGATTTCATTGGCTCTCTTACATTTTCTGTGATTCATACAAACTCTTGGTCTCATCAAACTTTCCTCTGAAATGCTTCATGAATAATGTATATTTTTTTAATTTTTCTAATGAATAAACCCCTCCGAAAACCAGAGTTTGTAAAACTGCCAATACCATAGAGTTGCATTTTGGATATTCCAGATTAAAGATATAGTAAAATGCCATCAATGTCAAGACAGCTGACATTACCGAGCTCCCCTCACATGTAATGATCTGTTCATCTGCAGCTAGTTTCATTCCACTTAGTCTCCCTTGAGTAAAGAAAACCACTAATTTTGGTGGGTCCAAAGACTTTGTCTTCAAATTGGTTGCTATTTCAGCATCAGGCACATCCTGAACAGAAAAAAACCCAGAAATACAAGAGCTGGGGTGAAGTTGGAAATTATGAAAAACCTGAAAATAAAGCTGGGGGCGCATGGGCCCCCAGTGGATACAGGGGAAAACCCTGGCGGGGGACCAAGGGCCGGAGTCCCTGGAGGCTCCTGAATTTTAGCTAATTTTTCTGGGACCTATACCAGAGCTTCTAAAACATTCATACACTAAGCTGTTCCAGATGCAATAAAATTCAATATATAAATCAAAACTGTTTCAAAATTTAAGTACAGCAATTCAATCAAAATCCAAATTTAATTAATCAATCAATATATGTGAAAGAAAGTGTAAAGGAATAAACAATGATATTTACACAAGGAGACAAGTTGATAATGATGTATGATCGGACCGAAATTCACGTCTTAATAGGAACATCCGATCCCTTATTTAATCAACAGAATTTGCACAAATTACAAAAATGATCTTTAGCTTGTTCTAAAAAGCGGAAATCTGGCATAAACTGGAAAACTTTCACCCAGGTTCAAGTGAGCCTATTTCACTCAGATGACAATGTCTGTCAAAGGCTGCCATCTTGGATTTATGATAGAGTCTAACTTAATTGGAAAAGGATCCTATTACTTACTTCCTGTAAGATAAAGTGAAATTCTGTGCAGCTGTTTAGGAGAAGTAGAAAATGTGTCAGCTGCTAATCAGAGCCAGAGACAGCCATTTTTTTTATTTGTGAACAGTTTAAAAACTTTTTACATTTCCAAATAATTTTTATACTGTTAGATAGATCTCTAGTTCTCGTAACTAATCATGCATGTAATTTCACAAACGTTACCGTTCATCATATGGGCTATATCTATATATAACCATCATGCAATCACTATAGATAGGATGATTTCAATGTATTTTTTTCCATGATGTCAGCGGCACTTAACACTGAGTCAACATCAACAACATCACAAGAAAATTAGCATTGAAATCCCCAAGCTTAATCTGAAGTGATTTTGGCTGCAACATAGCCCATGATCTAAAAAAGATCATAAAAATTACACTATTAGTTACTAGAACGTGATATCTATCCAAGAGTATAAAAATTATTTTGAAATTTACAAATCAATTAAGTTATTCATAAGTAATAATTTTTTCTATTTCTGATGTGAGCCAAAGGGGCAATATATTTAGAAAAATAAATAAAATGACAATTACCTCACATGTTAATATAAGAGGCTTGAAATGGGCCTTTGCCTTGCTACCCCTGTCAAATTTGGTTTTTTCTTCAAGGTACTTTATAACATCTATCATAGTACGTGGTCCCTGTAAAAGTAACAATTAAGAAACTATTAAAGCGGTATATGGCCAGATCACAAAGTAAATTCCATTGTCAGAAAAATAAGGCTGAAATGATTAACCAGGGTTCTAGGTTAATTACAATTTGTCAAGACCTAGTACGATATTGATTCAAAATGCAAGAAGAGGCCGATATTACTTCTTTACGATTCTTGTTTTTTTCTGTAAAATAGGTCTAAACAAAAGTCAATATTATATGACTGTATGCTAAATTGGGATCATGATCTTTGACCCAGACCTAGAAATAACTAAACATCTTTATTTTATTGTATTAATATACAATATGGCACATATACACATTATATCCTGAAATTGATGGCATATAAATGCCCAATAGGTACCCCACCCCCACTTTCCATGCTTAATTTCTCTGCAATGTGATAAATCTATCAAAACCTGATACATAAATAAAAGAATGATTATGTAGCTAGGTTTTGCAGGGTGTATACCAAATCTGAAAGCTGCATTATTAAAAGTTAATTTTTATCTGATCAATCCAAAGGCAATAAATGAATAACTGAAAAGCCAAGAAGTCCGGCTTTATTTTGTATATACTTATTTAATTACTTCAGCGAAATCAGTTGTGTCCCCTTTGTTCAGTTCTTTCATTACTGTAACTGTTAAATGTTTAAGGTTCTCCTTTACATTGATCATTTTATCTTTTCCGAATCTTGTCATGAAGTCAAAAAGGATCTGAAATATTTATTATATATTCAAGTATTATAACTGGAAATTTTGGTTATTTTATTGTGAATTTCTAAACCCAAATCAGGTTTCTTTTACTTAAAGAATTACTTTTTATGTACATATTAATATATGTTCACATTGAGTGAATTCTATATCTTTGCAGATCATAATTTTTACATCTGTACATCAACAAGATGTGTTTGTGAAGTTTGTACTATGATAATGTCCCGATCTTCAACACCTTAAACATTATACTCTGCACCATTTGCAAAGTTCTAGGATTTTCACATAAGAAATAAATATATTTACATGCCGTCTTGGAAAAGGTTACGTCTACTTTTTCTGGTTCAGAAGCCATAGCCAATATTTACAATTTTGGATAGACAAAGTGAGAGACAGAAGCTTTTAAAATTTAAATTAAGAGTGAAATAATGCACGACAACTCACAAAAATGGAGTCTGTAAAACACGGAAATTCTTTCATGGTGCCTTTTATAGAACCACTGACATTCTTTTCAAGAATGCGATTTCTGTACTGCATCGTATTTGTCAAAAGGATCTTTATGTGTTCAACGCTCCTTGTCTTTTTCGGCTTCTTCCATTCTTCATTTAGTTCCTTGATGTGACTCATTATATCATCTTCTGGTATGACATCATTAACAGCAACAACTTTAAACTTCTTTGATGGTGTTTTAAATGTTTCATTTGCCACCACAGCACCTTGGCTTTTCCTTTTGATGTTGTGACGCATATGTCGAATTTTCTGTGACACACCCTTTATGAAGAAAGACTGAAATTGAAGATTTAAAATCATGCACACTATCATAAAATTGTTAATGTGACTACGATAGAATTAATTCGGAGCAAATAGGAAAATGCGGTCTTCTTTCTTTTGTTTTTTTAAATGGAAAGTTTAGTGATATTCAGTTATAATTTTACTCATATTCTTTAACAACAATCCACCATCATATTACTTTTCTATACAAATTTAGTGGGGGTAGGGATTTTTATCAAATGCCGATCATGGTAATTTCTTTATAATTTCTATGAAATAAGCAGATTCACAGAATCATGGTCCCCCACTTTGTTTGGCACTGAACTGACCTCTACAGCCTCATGCTGTTTTTTGCTGTGTTCTGCAGTGGTGTTTTGTAAAAGTTCTCTTCTTTAAAAAATCAAATCCTTTAAGTAAGTCAAACATATGGGTCAAAGCCATGGGGTTAGTTTGTGTGACAGATTATAAGACGGACAGACAAATGAGATTTAAAGTTGCCACACTATGAAGGATGTGACTCTGAATGTGAGTGCTTACCCATGGATGTGTTCCTTCCTGTCGAATACATGGATATTTTGTAAGCATTTTCTCTCCTATAAATCGATAATCCTTGGAATCTCCAATTCCTGGAAAATTACAGAAGTAATGATCTGCTGTCTCTGAAATAATTTTATTCCATACAGCCTCAGGTCGTCCTTCTTTAAGATGTTGAGCTATGAATCCAGAAAAAGATGGCAATGGAAGGGAGTACAGGGCTTTTCCACTGCTGTCACTCTTATATGTACTTGTAGAATCTATTTTTCAAAAACATGGAGATTAGTGCAGATCTAGGCAAAAACATACAAACGAGCTCTCATAGTTTAAAAGGGCAATCTGTCGTGTCAGGAAGGCAAATTTTTTTTTTGTAAATTGAAAATAATTCAATGAAATCAGCTACTACAGTGCAGAATTTATGAAACCAACAAGTTAGCATTATATATCTCTTGAAATTAAGGCTTAGATAGATTGAATTTGTATGAAAATGCATAAAAATTGGAAAATCTTTTCCTTTATCTTACCATTCTGGGTGGCAGATGAATCTTCTTTCCTACAACAGTTATTGGCTTCTTCTTCAGGTATTTTGATGCAATCTAATAATAAGAAAGTAAATCGCCATAAATAAGGAATTATTATGTAACATACATGTACTGTATAACATATTACGAGTAACGTTTAATAAAGTGTGACCTTTGTCATAAGCTTAGTTACATATATAGTTCTCGTTTCATACAGTCTACAGATGTTAAAATAATAAAGTAAATTGCAAATATGTATTTCATTATCGTTATTAAGCAAATTTTGATTTTAAAATTATATGTGACCCGACATGTAAATAGGGACTTTCAGAGGAAGAGGTGAATTACTCTGGATGACATGGAATACTACAATGAATTATTCAAAATATAAAGATTCAGGAGTGTAGGAGCAGGAGGGAGACAGGAGGGCATTTCCCCCTTCCCTCCCCCAAATAATTTTGCCAAGCAACAAAAAGGTCAAAAAGGCATATTTTCACTTATCACATTCCAAAAATGTTCACTGGCACCAGCTTTTTTTGTAAAACCTAACCTCAAAACTGGTCTAAACAGCTCAAAACACACATACACAATGCCTAATATGACCATATCTTATACACAGAAAATATGACCCCCACCCCTTAAAACAAAATACCCTTATTCACACATCCATTTTTTTCTTTCTTTTATGTGCTTTTGAAAAATATCGAAATTTATAGTTTTATGTACAGTCAAGTAAATGAAATTTGTTTTACCATTAATTTTTGTAGGAGAGCTTTTTTCAGAATTTTCATCAAGTGCCATCTGTCCAGGTTCCCATTTTTCTGAAGGACACAACAACATCAGAGTTTCCCCACGAAGTTCCAGTAATACTTCCTCATCATCAATTTCAGTTCTATCGCTCTCCAAAACTACTTTGATCTCACATCCTGTATTATCCAAAGTCAACTTATCTGCACCTAAATGTGAAAACATATTGCTTGAAGAAAATTGTTACACTAAAGATGGGAGCAATTCTTTAAAATCTCAAGTAATTCAAAGATAAAGTCTACTTTAGTAATTTTTATCCTTTGGCTCAGGTGAGCTAAAATGAGGCATGATGTAGTATATTTCTCATTAATGAAACTTACCCTTTGTTTTCAAATTGTCCATTGTTTGTGCAACAATGCACTTCTTTTTGTTTCGTTTCACATCCCATATTTTGAAGACTGGCATATTGTTGCAGCTAGAAGTGTTAACAGTAAATAAAAAGTCCTTTTTTGTAAACTGGTTTGAATTTAGATTTAAAATTTTTCCTTGATATCAGCAATCATGGACGGGAGTGGGCAAAAATTCCATCAACTTCAATTTTAAACTGCTAAATAATTTGTTATTTAATAAATATTATTTTAAGAAAATAAAAGAATCAGTATCAGATTTCTGTGACTATATATAATGCAAAGATTCTATTGAAAATTATGAACATTTAAATAGTAACAAAACTACAGAATCTCAACAGTGTGTGTATCAAATTCATTGTAACAATTTCTCCCTCATAACTGTAAACACTAAGAGGACATTTGAATTTCAAATTTTGAAATTTCAAAATTGAAAATTCATCTGAAAGTACAAATGTGTAGTGAAGTATATGTGTATTGTATGTAGCTGGAGATTCTGTTTTCTGACAGATGAAATACTTTTCCATGTCCAAAACAACAATATCTTTCAATATTCCAAAAACTGGTACATCATCATCTGTGTACTCTAAAACAATGGCACAACCTGTACGATGTTCAAAGCCATGTCAGAATAATGGCTGAGCATGTGTGATACATAGTTTTCCATCTCTCTTGTACATTTGATTCTGTCAATATTTCCATATCAGAAATTAAAGATGGATAAAATTCACAAAAATCAAAACACTCTCCTGCACTTATGGCATCGCCTTTATACAAGAAATTGTTTGAACCTTGACCTTGAGTACCAGCTTGATGTAAACACATGTGTAGTTGATGTTGTTTACAAAGTGTATATGGCAAGTTTCTGAAGTTTTTCAACTTTTTTGCTTTGAAAAACCCTTGTTTGCCTTCAAACCGCATGCACCAGTGGTTTCTCAAGGGACCATAACTCAACATTTGTTAAGGGAAGTGAACCATATAATGCTTTTTATGGACAGCTGTTGATTTTGGGTAAATTTGTCTACTCATTTTTAAGAATACAGACACCAGAATTCGAAGCTCAACTGCTGATTCTCTACAGCAATATGTGCTGGTACAAAGAATGACAATCTGGATAAGACGTAAAAATTTTTTCCATTATTCATCTCCCTCAATTACTTTGCTCCCAACTATCAATGGCAGAACCTTACATAGGGTGAGCATCGCTGCAGAAGTTTGCTTGAGTTTTGAGCCTGTGTCCAAGTGACATTTTTCAAGGTTAGCCTCTGGTTTAGATTTTGAATGCAAATAAGAGTACTGAAAACTACCAATGACCCCATTAAGCCACTTCAAAGTGAAAAGTTTTCTAGTGTAAACAAAGTTATAAAGCAATTGACTTATTTCATTTGGTACTACCCCTTCAAGTAGAACATGCATAGGGTCTTGAACCAAACCTGTCGTCAACTTAATATTTAAAAGCTGCATCAAACAGCTCTTCCTATTTATTCCCCACATTTTGCTACAATATGACCTTGATTTATTTGTGAGATTTTCTAGAGATGCACATCTGCTTTTGTGCTCCTCTGACCTCTTCAGTTCTAGTAACACAGTCTGAATCTACAAATATTTTCTTAAGATCATTTTCAGAAACATTACATGATCTACAACATTTCAATGCAAACCCTACCCCTTCTTTAAATCCACCAAGCCAGTGAGATGCAGGAGTATCAGCAGGGACAACTACAAGTGCTCCATAGACCTTCCTCTCAGATGAACCAAAGGTGTAATTTATGCCATTTTCTGACAACTCATTTACAGTCATAATAAAGTCATGCAATAACTTATCTAATCCACTCGCTTCACGTACATCTTTTGTCTTTGCAATTGCTAGTAACTGAATTGCAGTCAATTTTGACCTGAACATGGGTGGAATGTTTCCTAATGTTTAGTAGAAAACAGAAATTTTGTGGGTTTACTATTTCCAAATCATCAGTATTTAGAATTAGTTGCAAAGCTAACGGATCACGCGAGAAGACCTCATTTTGCTTGAAGTAATCTCCATCACATATGTCATACATGAAATTGTTGTCTGATAAATGTTGATTTCTGACATAATGCATGACTTCAGGAAGTTTTAGCAAATTGTGTATTGACTGTTTAAATGGGATGAAGTAGCCTAACCTCTCTTTCTCTCTTAGGACTCCTGAAACAGTTCTGTAGTCTAACCCAAGTACAACTTCCATTGGTTTCAAATATGGTAAAGAATTGCTGTTTTCATAGAAACATAGTCTCTTTGATGCAGTATCCAAATTGTGTAAAAAGGTTTCCAATGGAATATCGTCGACAAAAGATGCATCAATATGCTTAGTTTGCAAGGCCAAATTTATTGATTCCCTAAAAGATGTAATGTGTGACTGAACTAATTCATCAGCAATGGAGACAATGTTGTCTATTGCATCATCTGTAACATTTTTAGCTTGTAAGGACAAAGTAAACATTGCATTGTAATGTTGTCTTGTTTCTTCTGTATGTGCATTAATATAGTTATGTGCCATGTTGGGGATATCATCACTGGAATCTTGTTCACTGTTTAAGGCAAGATCAGTATCTTTCCAACTGTTCCATACTGAATGTATTGCTGTGATTTCGAGAATAGTGAGACCTAAAATTTCCCCACTTATTAGTTGTATATCCACATCCATCATGAGTACAACAAACTGAAAAATTTGGATCAAACTTGTGCAACCTAATGTAGTGATTATTGAAAGAATCAATTGAATCTGTGCTAAATGAGCACAAATTACACAAAAATGTAGTCATTACAATACACCAATAAAGCAATATAATCATTACGTTTAAACAAAGGCATGATCAATAAAACAAAATTCCTGAAAATGAGTTGAATTTTGTGAATATAGTCGCTCTTGATAAACAGCAGATAGAATCTGGTGCCATTTTTCTAATTGAAATGGTAGATTTAATAATAAATCAAATTGGATATTCCATCTTCTTGGGGTTTTTTTATTTTGTCAGAGAAAATTCAAGCTAAAAACATAAATTCTACGTATAGTAGTAATACGTGGGTTTACATTGCCTAGTCAAGGAATTTTCTTATCTAGTGTACGAATAGAAAAGAAATATAAATATCTACACCGAATTTACCAAAATATTGCGATTTTTCTGTATTCCTTGCCTAATCCGTTTTTTCTTCCCTCTAGCTGCAAATTTACCGCCACGCCGTACTTTCGCTCTCATGTGATGTCTCAGCGCGGGAATACAAAACGGTCGTGTTCAAATCCGAACGCGTCCAAACCAATGTGTTCATTGGAAAATCATAGTCGATCATTTGGGGCAATATTAACATGCTTCATGTGAGAGGTCCTTAGATATGCTCAGGCATGGCCCATAAAAGTGTTAATTCATCATTTTCAATTCGAAAAGTCTTTTGCTGTATATTAGTAACAAATGAATATCAGTGTTTAAAATGATGAACACGAATGTTCAAATAGCGAAGATTAATATCTGGAACACCAGTGTATAAATCAAATTACTACGCATTTCAATTAGAACACTAAGGGTGTTCAAGTGTTCACAGATGTATTCAAATATAAACATATATATTAAGATTAGAACGCGTCCGGCGTCCGTTTTATTTACAGTGTATACTTTGCATTAACCGCAGCAATAGTCAGGACATGGAAGATGACTTTCTTCCACCATTTCATGGTTTTGACAACCATCTTGGAGAAAGTCACCATCATGTCCAGCCTATCGACTGCCCCCATTTTCCCCATTGTACGCATGGACCATTGATGGCTTAAACACTGGCTCCCCGGCATGGTTGTTCCGTCCGATGGCAATTGTATCCCCACTGCTGACTGACTTAACATGTAGACTGGCTTGGAGTCCTGGTACTTAAGCAGTGCTAATGGGCCCTGGTGCATTACTGCGGTGTCACCCCTGTTAGCTAATTTGAGCTGAAATTTTGTAAGAACAAGCTGTAGATAGCAGGGGCGTAGCTAGAAATATTCAATGTGCACGCAAAGAAAGCTTCTCACGAGGCGCGCGCAGCTCTGAGAGGGGGATGGGATTACCCTCTCTTGCAAGTGGGGGTTCGAGGGTCTCCCCCGAGAAAATTTTGTAAAATTCAATGCAAAGTCCTGCTTTCTGGACTACATTTTCATAACATTGAAAGATTGAACTTGAATCTACCTCTTAACATTAAAGTCTTTTTGATTTTGAGAAAGTTGAAGATTAATGTTTTCACAAATTGGTTTGACACTTACGAGTTGTCATATGATATGGATGTCTTTAAGTCACATTTCAATTTTTTTTGTTCCCGTGATGTGCACGCCATGGCGTATAGGCACCTACGCCCCTGGATAGCAAGATAATGGTAAAGCTCCATGAAGCATTAGAAAGTGTAATTACTTTAGTAACACACCTCATTTATTTGATGCATTGCAAAAGCAACATACTACGGGAAAAGTTCAATGGTTCATATATATATATACCTCTTTCATTGTCTGTGGTATACCTCTCCTGTTTGGCCGAACAGTGCCTGTTGCTCCTGTTCCTAGGTACCACAAGTCCATGAATAAGGTGGGCGAAGTGTAGTAATTGTCACAGTACACCACGTGACCATTGGCAAAATGGTTCCTCATCAGGGACATTACCATGTCGTATGTTGCTCCATTATCGCTTGGGGCTGTAGCTGGCTTACCAGTGTAAAGTTGAAACTTTGGACAATAGCTGTTGTATGCGTCACACAGTATGTATGCCTTAAGACCATACTTATCTGGCTTGTCAGGGCTGTATACTCTAAAATGGAGGTTGCCTCGCCATGGCACCATCCCCTCATCAATACTCAAGGTTTGGTGGGGTTGGTACACATCCTCAAATCTTTATAAAACATAAACTTGCTCTACCTCAATTGCCTTTTATGTATTTCCAACAGTATTAAAGTATGCTGAACTACATATTTACATTTTTGTACTAGCATATTCTATATTTTGAAATTCACAGCAGAGACAAAACCTTTTTTTGCCAAGGTTTGCAACTCATGTAAAATTTCTCTTTTTTATATTCACTATTTCCAGGTAATACGCAAGCATGCGTGGTTCAAATCCACCCAGATATCATGTATATACCGGTATATGAAGAGATTCATTCAGTAATACACAGATATGAATAAGATTGGGACATGAATCAGATACCACATTCAGCTGACTTTAAAAATATTATTGATTAAAATTCAATATATTAAGATATTTACCAAAGAAAACAAATTTACATCTTTTTTGAAGCGCCGACGATCCAGGTTCGATTTCCGGACTGCGCCACTATGTTTAAGATTAGTTGGTTACCTCCTGCTTCCATATCTCGTGATATAGCTGAAAAATTGTTGAAAGCGACGTAAAATACCATTCAACCAACTAACCAACGCATCTTTTTTATTTAAACTAATACATTGTAATAGAAATGTGTGGCATCAGTGACATGATTACATAATGTTCATATACAGCACATTGTAGTCAATGGTCAGCACATGACACAGACATAAATGTTTCACAGTCTACAAAACTGCATGAACTGAGAGCTTTACCTGTCCAAAATCCGGCTATACAATCCGCCAAGTTTGAACAGAGGATCGCAACCGTCCTGTCCCCTCGGTATATACTGACTGTTGTCATTAAGATGAAGAAATGACATTAAAGTTAGAAATCTATCGCGAGACATCAGACTGGGGAAGAACGTCGTAGCATTAACAGGGTCTTTGGTCCAATATTCTTTAATGTCAAGCTGACGTACCAACCCCATAGCGAATATCATAGCAACAAACTTTATCATTTCATTGCCGTCAGTTTCAACCCAGTTTTGAAACCTGCTATGTGGACGTAAATTGGCACTGACAAGGTATTGCCTTGCATACAGATTGGTCTGTGCAGCAATTATCATTATAGACATCATTTTTGACAAACAGCTCAAAGTATGCCATGGGTGAATATTTGTCTTGCACCTCTGCCCTCAACCCAGCAGTCTGATTAAATATCAGATTTGGAATGGGCCTTTCACCCACTGCTCAGGATCAACATAGTTTCCATGGTCAATGACACGATCCTCATTTGCACCAATATCGTCTAAGTCAAAACCCTCAAATTCATAATCACTGTCCTCATCAGCAAACACTTCCGAAAGAAAATCATGGAAGTCTGTCCCTGCACCAGCCTCAGCCATCTTCCCTGTACAGACCTGCCCCACTGACACTGTCCACGTCAGTACTCAGTTAGCAACCAGGATAAGTTGAATAAGGCAAGACCATTGCACCGATCAGAGGAATGAAAATATAAAAAAAAGCAGTAATGAACCTCAGTAGCAAACTGTATTAATGAAATTTTATTTGCATAAAATCCGCAGTTTGTCAATAAATCGCGACGATGTCGAAGACGACAAAGTCGGTTGCTTAGGACATCGTTCCAGAATAAATGCTCGTAAATTAAGCTATTGCAAACGATAATATATAATTTATTGCTGAGATTACATTCCGCAAACGTATTGCAACCGTTTACATATCGAAATTACGGTAGATTCGCAACTTAAAAGAAAGAAAAATCGATTTCCTTTTGTGTATTTTTACATGTGATTCTACTTTCGTTTTCACCGGATGTAAACACCAAAGGTCACGCTCTGTCCTCTGTAAACAAAATCTAACAATTGTGTTTGGTGAAAAGGAAAATAATTTTATTCAAATTCAGCATATAATTGTGATGAAAATACAATTAGCCTACTACACAAAAAGTCACATAATTCCTTAATTTTGCAACGATCTTATTCAGGACTACCCTGTGCATTACGCTATTTAACAGGTTTCAAAAATAGACACACAATACGGTGATACGGAGATTCCAATTATCATATTTTTTTAGCATATTAATCACAACCGAAAAAAAAAAATCTATTGTAAAATGCAGAAAACAATTCGGTAGACATGTATTTCATTTTTAGCTATTGTCGACCGATTTTAGATGGCTTAAAAACATTTTTATACAAAGGGGAATCTCGGAACTAAAAATAATTCCCGCCACATTCTGAAAGTTTGTAAACAGAGACCAGACGATCGAGTTCAATCGGTTTTTCCCTCGCTGTTCACTGTACATTTTTATAAAATGTGTGTGAAAATCGATAAATACATTCTACCCTCAAGAGTAAGTCATGCTTTTGTCCGTTCGTCTGTCCACTGTACCATTTCCAAGCGCCCGAATGGCCGTAGCGCAGACCGCCATTATTGACCCAATATATTGGGTCTCCGTCCATAAGTGCTTATTCTCGTGACCCAATATATTGGGCTGTAGCACAGCAAGGGTTAAATATGAAAGGTTGATTGTGGGGGCAGATGTAATGTGAATAGAAGGAGCCAGGTGGGTAATGGAGGACTATCATAGAGAGAAAGCCATTTGTTCACAAGTTTCTGTGGTGGTATACAATAACATGTAATGTATGAAATACTTTCTATAAAAATATGATAAATTTAATCATTATATAATACATTGATAATCTTAATAAAGCTGAAAAGGGGAAGTGGCAAATAAGAGAGGAGCCTTATTGTATAAATGTTTGTTTGTTTTTTGTAACATAGCTAAATAGTTTTGGGTTGGTAGATTGGGGATTTCTTTTCTTTTCTTTTTTTCGAGATTTTACCAAATGTATTTCAATGCATCACAATGCTGTAAAGTGTAAAATCAAATGTTGATATAATCACCCTGCAGGATAAAATTAGACAAGTCTTGAAGCTGCCGATTTGATTTGAAATTCATTTAAAAGAATGAATACTAATAATCCCTCTTCTTTTTTGAAAGATCTCTCCTTGAGTCAATAAAAGGTTTTGGGTCGGGTTTTAAAAGAGGGCCGGTGGGGTTACAGGAAACAGACATATTTTTTTTATTTTTAGATAAATTACTTCAGCTGTATGGGATGGCTGGACACCTCACACATCCCTATCTTCACCATCATAACTGGTTATTGTCGAGCACCCCCTGGATCCAGATGAATCAGCCAGCAGTATCTGTGAATTCATATTGATTTATATGGATACATGTACTTGTATAATATCAATATTTATAAAGTACATGTAATATATATACACTATCTAGTATTAGATTATACAAGAATTACTCTGAATTCCTATATTATGTAATATTGAACACTTCTTATAAACCCATATTTAAACAAATATCATAAAATATTATACTTTATGGTGATTTTTAATAAATAAAGAATAGAACTTGTTGGCAAAATATATTATACTACAGTATATGTGTACAAATGTAATTATTTAGCAAATCATAAGTAATGTGGCATTCAGTTTTGAAGTATATTTTGAAAAATATACCAAGAATTACCCTCATACACTCTCTTTCTGTATGCTTTTCTCTCTGTGGACTTTGGTGTAGCTGGTATCTGAAGAATCGAGTCATTTCCTTTGTTGTTGGGGTGGTAATTTCTGAATGAATTGTTGGTACCGCGTGTGGAGGAAGACGTTTCAGCTTGACCTCTATTCCAAGGGATTGTATAATAGCATATTCTGCAGGGTAGGAGTCGGGCGTAAAGTGTTTTCCACACAAAACTGAATGCCGCGTGGGTTGTCATGAAATCTTTCCGCTTCGTTCTGACGAATTGCACCCATAACTTTCGAACTTCGAATCTGTCTTCCCCTGGAAACTCGTGCAATGATAGGCTGTGTTTGTGTGTTGAATTGCAGCCTGCTGCCACACAGCAGTTTCCCGATCTTTTTACTCTTTCTTTGGGCATTTGGAAGTGAACCTACCGTCGTTTACAGTGACCCGCCATATATACATCGGAGGTGACACACTCTTGACGTCACATTCGGTGAGATGCTATTTTTGTACCTTCGGCAAATACGCATTTTAACATTTATCATAAATAAATCCTTACGCGGTAATTTTAAACAACTTTGCAACTCTCAAGTCGAAACGTTTCTATAGGCTTGATTTTAGAATGAAAATCCCTACAACGGGAGTATTCCTTTAAAGCATTTTTATGTTAAAACTTTGTTATAATTAAATAAAGTTTAAACATAATGTTTTAACCTTTAGTATAACAGTAGTCCTGTATACTGCAAATATTTCCAGGACTCGGTTGTATCAATATTTTACAAATCATTAAACCTACATTAAACACAAAATATTTAATGTGTCATTAAAATCTGTTGTATCAATTTTTAATGACTGGTTCCTTGCATTAAAGCTTTGTTAAAGTTTCCATTTTTGATGAAGCTTGGGGTCTTCATTGAGTATTCATTAAATATGGCCACAAACGCCATGTTTGACCAGTTGGGAAGAAGAAGGAACGATCGCGTCTTCCGCGAACACTTTTAAATAGAAAGCATTTTCTAAGGTATCCATTGTAAAGATCGTCGATCTTTTACGACCAATAATACTGTAGGCCCGTCAACGAAACGATCTCAATCACTGAGTACAGAACTGCTGGTATTAATTCAATACTTACTGAATTGAAAAGTTTGATTCAAACACAAAACATGGATTAATATGTACAGAACTTGCTTGAACAACACCATTCACACACCATCCTTACGTCAAGATACGTCATAGATTCACTTGTACACAAATATGACGTCATTTCTTGCGTCATACTCTAGCTAGATCTAAATATAGTTTAGTAAGATAAAGTGGGATATGCAAGAGGACGGTTTACGATGAAAGATAGTAAAGTTATTTTCTCTTTTCAGTTTCATTTCATGAACTGGTATGGGGAATGGAACTGGAGTTTGTTTTGTTATTCTTTTGAAAATATACATAATGGGAAACTTCTAAACAAAATGGCAATGATGACCCCGGCGGTGACCCAAAATTCATTTTTTGGTTGATGTTGTTTTCGGGGGTTTTAATTCTGTTTTTTGTGTGTGTGTTATATATTACAGAGAGCTTCTATATTATTAGTGATTGTTTCAGGGGGAGGGGTTAAATTTCTATATAAAGGTATATACAGACATTCGGCAGGATTGGGGTCTACTTTAAATGTCACTCAGTATATTAATGGGTATCATTTTCCCTTCAAATATATATCATTGGGTATCTTTTTAATCACAGAATATATGAATAGATAAAACGTATGTGGAGATTACAAAAGAAGATAATTTTGCACTGAAATTTGGAATGCATATGCGAATTAATATTTTCCACAGAGTGTCAGAATACACTATTAATCAAGAATTCAATATTAAAAATGAAAATGATAAATTTTGTTGTTATTCTTAAGTGGTCGAATACTGCATCACATGCCCTATTTGGTTATCATTTTACGTCCACGACTATTTCACAGATACGGTGACGATATCTACATATATTCGGAGGCATTACGCCCCCCCCCCCCCCTTCCCCCCGGAAAACCGACCCAGTATAGATCTTTCCCTTCTAAAGGGGATATTCTCTCCGTACTGTTTTCCCCCTTCTGATTATCAGCATAGACTTTCTCCCCTGGGTGGATAAACCGACCTGGGGTCATCTTTTCCCCCTATTGATTCCGGATTCTCGTCAAATCGGAAAACACAAACCGTAATTTAGTCTTGAATTTACGTCCTTTTGAAATTGAAATACATGTACCTACCAGCTGGACGTGGAGGAAAATAAACAACCATGCATACAAAACAAAGTTCCCTTTTCATCATTCTTAATGGTGTAGACTATATTAAATACACAGCAAAAAGTAAACATAAGATATACATGTATGATTATTAAGCAGAATCATTGGGATGATTTCATTATCATTACGTCAAGATGCCATTTCATATTTTAGATCACATTTAGAAAAGATTTGGTATTGAGAAAAAGAAATTTCAATCCCTAAAAGGGTTTTCCTTTGGTTGTTTTCATGGTTTTGGGGTTCGAAATCTTATGACTCAAGGAGGCAGAACAAATAAAAAACAAAAAAACAACCCCCCCCCCCCAAAAAAAAAAAAAAAAAAAAAAAAGAAAAGAAAAACAAAACAACAAAACAAGAGGGACTACTATTTCAATGTATTAGGGACGGTTATTGGATGAAATTATTTGATCAAATATAAAGAAAGATTGATTCAACTGTAAAATCATGAATTTTGTTCTCTTTTCGCTTATTTTAAAATTTTATGACCTAGAAAGTGGTTGGTTGTTGTTGTTGCTTACATTTTAATTTTGGCAAATTTTTGGGAGTAACCCCTATCAAGCATGATTTTCTCGAAATTAAGGCGGATAACCTATGGTAAACTGTTAAAACTCTGATAGAGGAGGGCCTTACAAACATTTTGATATATGGATTATATATAGCTAAAGTGTATGATGTTGTGTAAATCTTCCTTGAAGTTTGGTAATTTAACATGGGATCCAATGGGAAATGGAATTACTATGCTTTGGCCTCTTATCACAAGGTTTCCTCGTGTGAAAAATGGAAGCTCTATCTCATAGCATTCAAAATTATGTGTAAGGTCTAAGTTTTTGTAGACAAACAGACAGACAAACTAACGGACAGGACAAAAATTACTGTTGCATAATACTAACGGTTACATGTATGTGAGAGAGCCTTGTATGTAAATATAGATGTAGGTATGCAGCATCGTGAGCTTCCCAAGATAAAAACATTTTCTCGTCTGTGATACCTCTCTCAAAACTTGCAGGGACCTCTTGGTTCCTTTCTCCGATAATTTTTACATGTTACGTCCACTCTCAAGATCCAATAATTTGTTTAAAAAATTTTGAATGTCACTTCATATAATTTTCACTCAGGAAATTAAAAATGTAATTTTTGGTACTTCTAAAATGTAATTTGATCAATATTATGGTTTTATATCTGCATTTGCTCGACATGTAGCTGATGTGTCCTAATGGGGAATCAATTCATAATTTGATTCTCATCTAGGACCAGCTAGAGTAAAGAGATATCTTTAATTTGCAAAATAAATCACATCTCTTATGCGGGGAAATCGGATTTTTAAAAATTTCAATTTCAAACTGGCAATGTGCCGATATCCAATGAGATTTTGTCAAATAAAAAAAACATGGTAACGCATTATGCATATTTAGTTTCATTCACTTGTTGTAATATTCGAATCAAACCGGATTTTATCTCTTAAGGGTGGAAAAGCGTACTGATCTCAGAGGGGATAAACTATACTGGGTCGTTTTATCCGTGGGGGATAATCTATACTGGGTCGGTTTTTCCGTGGGGGAAGATTTATACTGGGTCGGTTTTTCCGGGGCGGGGGGAGGGGAGTTCTATACTGGGTCGGTTTATCCGGGGGGAAGTCTATACGGGGGATAGTCTATGCTACAACACCGTTGTTACAGACTTTCCTCCCGGGTAGATTCCCCCCCTTCCCGGAAAATTTTGCTCTAGAGTAGATTTTCCCCTTGGGGAAAATCCTGCTATAGAGCCAGCTTTCCCCCTTCAGGTTGTTGGGGTAGAATCATGAATTTTAATCTGACTTATTTCGCTAATTTAAAGATTTTATGACATAAAAGGGTTGTTGTTTACATGAGAATTTTGTCAAATTTTTTGGGGTGACCCTCTTCCAGCAAGATTTTCTCGATATTAAGGTGGATAATCTATGGTAAACTGTTAAAATTCTGATAGAGGAGGACAAACTTTTTGATATATGGGCTATATACAGCTAAGATGTGGAAAGTTGTGTAAATCTTGCTGGAAGTGTGGTATTTTAACATGAGACCCTATGGGAAAAAGGAATTACTATATCATGACATATCATGTTTGTTTGTATAATAGATATTTTCAGCTACACCACGAGTTTTTGACGGATATATTGACTATAAAAGAGAAACGGGATCCATGATTTTGGTTTGCGCATGCGCTCTCATCACAAGTATTCGCGAGGAATGGTACAAAAATATAATCGAACTGTTTGAACATGGTTGTACGCTGATTTGTTTAATCTCTCATACGAAGATCTCTATTTTACCCTCTTGGTACGTAAAATTCAGTATGATATAGGAACAGAAGCACAAAGAAATTTCTACCTTCTCAATTACAAATATGTGAAGGAATCTTGTAGGATAGGGTGGGGCAAAATGCCTACTCGGGGTTAAACGCCCATGGGGTATATTTCAGTTTCTGATCACAAGTAATCAGTCGTGACCGTTTCTGTTTAAGGCACAAGAGCGAAAAGAATTATGGCAGGGTTTTTGTGAACTTGTAAGCATTTTTATGGTAAAAAATAGTTTTATTGGTTGAAAATGATAATTTTTTCAGGATAAGATTTTGATTTTTATCAACTCCAAGATAGACGTTAATATTTCAATAATGGATAAATTAACTATTGCATTCATGTGGATTTTGATCGAGTTGATTTTATTGGCCCAGTTATGTTTTATCATGACTTCGCGTGCCATTCTTGCTGTTGAATCAGTGATTGTAAAAGTAACTTTTTCAAGCAGATGTATGGCGTAAAGCGTCAAAGTGACGTAATTTTTCGTCGGTCAAATGACGTATTAGCTTATGACGTCGTAGATCATGTAAATATCAATGAAAAGTATGCTAAATATGGCTTTTATGTCACATCATTTTTATTTCATAAATATTGGCAAAGTAAATTGCATTATGGGAAAAAGTTAATGATACTTTAAGTTTAATGAACAATTGTAGATTTAATGACACATTAACTAATGACACATTAATGAATGTTTAATACAACATATTTTAATGTATTCATTATCTAATGGGTTATTAAAAATTTAATGATGTATTAGGCTTAATGTTTCATTAAATTTAATGTACGTTTGATACAACCGGGTCCAGAATTTTAAGTTTTATTTAAGGACGTAGCCTGGTGAGCGATTTAGGCCGAAAAGTAAACTGCATAACGGGAGGTAACTCGTTATGTCGCGATGATGTGACGTTTTCAATCGTGATAGAAACTGAAAAAGCATTAGTCATATTCAATAATTTGTCTATTACGTATGTGTTTGTGAATTATCATATAATATTGAAGAAAACCGTTCTTAGAGTTATTCTTTTAACCAAAACTTGTTTTACGACGTACCGTGTTCCGTCGCTTTATCAATCGGTGATTTAAAAACCACAAAAGCACAAGATAGGCAACTAATAGCGAAGGTCAGTCTGTTTAAAGTGCTATAAGAATGTTCACAATATTTCTATACAATGTGCGTATCTACATACACGAATCGCTGACAAAAAACTACACTGCTGCATGACTCCCATCACAAGATGTATACAATAATCCATAAACAGCTTGGTGGATTTTTTCAGTCGTTAATCTATTCAACACTGCTCTTCAAAGATTTATATATTTTGAGAATTCCAATCGTTTGGCCACGAGCATTACTGAAGAGACATAAGTTGTCGAAATGCGCATATGGTGCACTAAATTATAAGGTATATATGTTCTATATTTATTTCCATAATGTGACGTCAGAAGTTGTACAAATGCTACTTTTCCTTAACTTTTAATTATGACGTTAATATCTGCATTGTGACGTCACAGTAAAATGACGTTAAAAGTTGTACAACAAGTTGTACAGGAAGCGTTTATTTTACTCGGTTGTTCCCGTAATTTCGGGCAAATGGACATTTTTAGATATCTCTCAGAGAAATACTGAAGTAGAAGGAGCAGTGATTTTTATGTATTTTATAATAATTCAATTAGGATTTTAAGAAAATACAAAATACCCCAGCATTCTAATAGCACTTTAAGTATCTTGAAACAATAAAAACTAAATTTAATGAACAAGAGAGGGTTTTAATTTTAACCCTTAGAGTGCCAACGTTTTTGAAAAGAGTTCAGATTTACGTCATGAAGCAGATGATGACGTCATTGTGACGTTAATTAGTGACGTGACGTCGTCTCACCTGCTGCATACGCTCCTAAGAAAAGTATGGTATCTTTGATCCGTTATATCTTAGGACTCGTTCATAATAGAGGCATGATTTACACATCAGTAAAAAGAAGACATTTTAAACTTTTAAATAATATTACGATATTGTTACTGACATATTCATTGAAGCAGTTATATATGTACCATAAAGGCAAATTCTTCAAGGAAATCTTCCTAAAAGGGGGATTAATGTGTTTATATATTTTGATTATATCAAATCTAAATGTGATTTTGATTTGAAATGTCATTTGAAGCTTGTATGAATACAAATCAATCCCTTTCTTGATCATCAAAAGGAAATATTTCATTCAGTATATATTACACACAAAATAAATTAGGCTATAACAAAATGGGTGGATGTAATATCTATCAAATTTCTTTGTAAACTGCCCCATTACCTATTATAATTTTATGTTGTTTCGACCTTTTACAGACCATTGCACATTACAGTGTAATATCACAGTGATGTAAATTTCAGAAATTATCAAATAAGTGTATTTCTTGTGAAATTGTCATCCTTTTTATTTTTAGTAGGTTTGTATAATTCCTATAGCCATTATGAAAGGCTCCATTAATTATCAGAGTTTTACCTAATCCTTGTTGTTTTTCAATCAATTAGCATAAATTCACAAGTGTATCTACCAAAATAAACCCCCCCCCCCAACTTTGCTGTGTTATACTTGTGAAAAAAAGATATAAACTGCTCTAAAATGATATTTTTGTATATCGAAATAGGCATGACACCGTGTTAATTTGCATTGATTCTAGCACAATATTTGCTCCATAATGTGATACCTTTTTGTTATTATTTAATCTACCTCTTCCTGTTCTTATAGAATATGCATGAAATAGCTAGTTGTAGATTTTTATTATTCTCACCAGCTCACCAGACTACGGAAGCCCATTTAGGACCTATCGAAAAATATTTTTCAATTTGATATAACAAATTCTTAAATTTGTTAAAACGGATTAAATTCGTTTTAACAAATTTGAGGAATTTGTCATAACGAATTAAATCTGTTATAACAAATTTGAGGAATTCGATATAACGAATTAAATCTGTTATAACAAATTTGTTGAATTCGTTTTAACAGATTTTGAAATTCATTTTAACAAATTAAATTCGAAATAACGAATTCTAAAATTCATATATTCTTCATATTTGTTATAACAGATTTAATACGTTATAACAAATTCCTCAAATTTGTTAAACGAATTTAATCCGTTTTTACAAATTCAAGAATCAGTTAAAACGAATTTAATCCGTTTTAACAAATTCAAGAATTCGTTATATCAAAATCAAAAATATTTTTTGATAGGTCTCTATTCGTTATAACGAATTTCTCAAATTTGTTATAACAGATTTAATACGTTATAACGAATTCCTAAAATTTATTAAAACGAATTTAATCCGGTGTAATATATTCAAGAATTCATTAAAACGAATTTAATCCGTTTTAACCAATTCAAGAATTCGTTATATCAAATTCAAAATTTTTTTTGATAGGTCCTAAATGGGCTTCCGTACCAGAATACCCCCTTAACAAAACATCTATATCTTTGTCCCAAATATAGTGTCCGTTATAAGCGATTTTTATCAATCAAGTTATAAGTCGGGAATGCTATAGTATTGCATTAAGGCTGAGATGTGCATTAATTCATTTTATTGTAATTGGTAGACTAAGGTTTTTCAGATTCCGCGATTACTTTGAAAAATCGGTAGTTTTCTCTATAGAATAATACTCTACACACTTATGTCATTGTCACCGACGTAAGAAGTGAACAACTATTGTATTGCTATTATTTGCTTCATGTTAATATAATGTTTTTAAAAACTTTTTATACGCCCTTCATAGCGGTGACGTAATATGAATTATTTATGACCTCGGTCAGAAAGAACCGGGACATCTACCGGTAGCTTTTAGATCGTCCGTCAGTATGTCTCTTCGTCTGTTTGTACGTAATTCCGTCCTGCTTGAAGAAAGATGCGATACCTTCTTTATCTTGAACAATAAACTCACCAAAATTCAAAAGCGTGTGTATCTTGAACTTTCTCGCATTTCAACAGCACACCCTGACCCAGAATCCTGAATTTTTAGACTTTTTTCTAATGTGTTTTTATCACTGTATTTCCACACAGTAATTTGCAGCAAAGTTTCATATTTTTGCATTTTATAAATGTTACAACATAACGCGAAATTTAATGCGATTTTGAGAGGTTTTTGTCATGTTGCTTCTTGTTAAGAAAGATATCAATGTTATATGTCGTTTCACACAGCAAAACCATGCCTAGAACTTGTATAGAATCATTAATTATGATATCTTGGTAAATAATAATGATAAATAAAGCATATAACAACCCTAAATTCATTCTGGCACTTTTATTGTGTAACAGTCGCAAAAACAAAATAAAGAGGATAATAATATTATCTCGGATTCTTCACGCGTTCCGCTGTTCGTGTAACTAAATGAGCAAATTGTGCTTAGTTGAGCGACATAGGTTTTTAAACCCTGTACCTATTTTGTCTGTCCAGGGATTGAAATTAATTTTTTTGACCACAGGCTAATTTTAGCTTGTGGAATAAAAATCCACAGGCTAAAACAAAAATCTACACACTAAAACAAAAATAAAGAAAAAACGATGTTTTCAACACTGTAAATCAAATACATCATGCACCATGTTACAATGTAATATTAACAATATAAACCAGTGATTAGTCTGTAAATCACTGACTTCTTTTGAAGAAATTAGTTATCATCATACGTTTGGGAACGAGGGGTCTCGACAAGGAGTGTGTAAGGTACACCGTGACACAGCCGTCGTGTAAATAGCCAAATCACTTTAGGTAGACGACCGTTGTGTATATAGCCATATCACTATAGGTACACGACCGTCGTGTAAATGGGTCAGTATTTGCTATTGGGGCAATATATGTGACTAGGTGAGCAAAATTTAAAAGACATTACTTTTGTCTAATTTCCATTTTGCAAGAAATTTCTATCTCTAAATAATCCATAATATATGGATAAGAGATAACTGATTTAACCGTTCAAGTTTCATTTTATGATTTATATCAACCATTGCAAATACTCAGATGTTACAGTGGACACCAAACATGATACACTTAAAAGCTTTTGAAATATATTTAAATGCAATTTTTAATAACATGCTACTTAAAAATAACTTAAATAACATTTAACAACTTCCTAATGCAGTTACAACATGAACAAAGGGTACAGTAAATGTCGGAAAAAGGCTTGGCAACCATAAATTATGTCAACAGTCACACAATCCACTCTATAACAGTCCACAGCTAAGATCACACATAGAATAATTAATATCTTGAAATAAGAGGATAAATAGGACTAATCTTCCTGAGAATTCTTCTACAAACTCTTAACATAGAAAAATCTCAGATGTTACATTTCAATGAGGACACGAAAGTCTTGCCTTTCAATTCTAGTGTATAATCAGAATTAATTTACCATTTCTGTCTCTGCATTATTGTGTCAAATGTAGTTCTATTAGCTCTACTGGTCGACACAAGTCGAGCTTATGCGATACCCCATCGTATGTCTGGTTCTATATACTTTTCTTATTGTTGAAATACAAAAAGTAAAATATAATTTTAATATTTTAATCTGTCAAAATTCTTTTAACATTATAATGTTTGACACAGTTTAACAACCATGAATTCAGAAATGAAAAAACTGTTGTCTGTTGGAACTTTTAAGTGATAAGGTTGGAGCAGGGAGGGTTTTTATTATGGACGATAAAGGCTCCCAACTAATATCCTCCTTCTGCGGCCAAAAAAATAGATTTTCTTCTTTTTCTGCCATATAACGCAACTGTACATCGTTGCCATCCACAGACTGCACCTGAAACAAAATATAAATTTTATAACTTTTTCTACAATTCTGATATCCCTATTTAATTCAAGAATTCAACATTTAAAAAAGGGACTTGGAGAAACTATGGAGTGAAATAATCCATAGAAAATTTCCAAAGGTATCATGACATTGAACATTAAAATGTCTGATAGAATTTAATAACTGCACTATACATGCATGTTTCGGATTAAAACCCTCATCAGTGATCCTAACTGAAAACGGAGTATGACTCAAAAGGTTACTTTGCCAATCAATGTGGAAGAAAGAGGTCCAATGACGACCCCGACGTTACATTACTTCATATCAATCGCCGACGTTACACGCAGCATTGATAAGGACACAAATGTACAACAATTTTTCAGTATGTAAATCTAATATTTCACTTTCTCATTTCTAATTAATATAAAAAGGTGTGTATTAAAATACTTACATAGAAATTTCTCGGCCTCCTCAGCAACTCACAGCGTGCAAAATGAAACTAAAAGTTTCCCGCCGTTACAGTTATTCGCAGGACACATATCGAGAAGGGTTAAATTTAATTACCCGCTATTTGCATCAATGGACTCGTCCAAAAAAGCATTTGTGTGTCTTGTATACCGTAGACAATATCGATCGACTGGAGAGTTTATTTTACCAGAGGGGGTCACATTTTCACTTTTCTTGCCGTATATGTAACATATTTAACCAAGGACACGGACTGTAACGTCGGATAGGAGTTTATTCTTGCGCCGAAATAAGAGATGCTCTTTAACATATAGGCATTTAAACTCGTATATCCATAAGAATAACTCTTTCTTTGATGTTTTATCTACCATAGATTCAAAATAAGTAAAACATGGAGAATTTTCAAGTATTTTTTTCTGACGCATCTTCATATGTCACAATTTTCGATAAATTTCAGATCGTCCGCGCGCAGGTAAATTGAAATCACAGCAGTCTAAGAACACAAGAGCAA
Source organism: Pteria penguin (assembly GCA_035048485.1). Classification (NCBI taxonomy): domain Eukaryota; kingdom Metazoa; phylum Mollusca; class Bivalvia; order Pterioida; family Pteriidae; genus Pteria; species Pteria penguin. The sequence continues at coordinate 59,472,354 of CM068582.1, forward strand.
TACTTTTTATGTTTTATTGTCTTTCTAAAATATTTTTAATACACATATATACTCAAAACATAAAAAAAAGAAAATTAATGGAAAATTAACGCTTATTGTCTTGCATGGGCAAAATGTCCCAATAGCAAATACTGACCCAAATAGCCATTGCATACTCCCTCTGCTATTTACAAGGCTGTCGTGATATAGAAATTCCGATTACGTACACGACCGTCGTGCAAATAGCATCGGTCGTATTGTAAACGCTTTACCATTACTTACTGCCTAAAACATACCGGATTATTCAAGCTTTTTACTAACGCAGATGTTGTCCAAACCCGGTAAGACGGATATCCTGATAAAGAACGGATATGAAAACAGCGGAGATCGTATAGCACAATGTAAATAAGTCACTCGCATTTTTTTCGAGTTCCTAAATTTTCAACTCGCAATATCCAAATTTCACTCGCATTTCGCGAGTATTTCCCATTAATTTTTATTCCTGCTGTCTGTCATGTATTCTATATGTTTGAAGGCATTGCAGAAATAAACAAGTTTAAATATATATGATTTTTATCCGAACGCCATGGTCTTTCTTCGGTGCATTTATTATATAAACAACACATGATGTAATAATAAAATACATGGTATGTCAAGAAACAAAATTGTCCCTAATACTGAAAACTTCTGTTCTAAATTTTGTTTTCATTGCATACATCACTTTAAGCTTATTCGTGTTTCATTTTGATATTTGAGTACACATATAACATCGTTAAAATAACATCACGTGACACATCATAATAATCAACTCATTGTTCGCTTTCTTTCAGGTACGTTTGGCTGGAGATGATGTCATCGAATCAAGAAGTACATATGAATTTGTTGTTAACAAACAAGCCAATGGCGGTGTAGCTACTTTTTCCAATTTGCGTATCTTGGATGTAACATCTTGTGCGAGGTTGAATATTACCATGAGAATGCCTCGATTTCCAAATTCTAGAATGCCAAACACATACAATGATAAGAAGTTTATTTCAACATATTCGGATTCCAATCAACGGCTTAACTACTTCTACAATGAATCACTGTATGACGCAACAAATCCAGATTGGGACTCAGCTGTACTTATTTCTGATTGTATTAATGTATTAGGTAAGACTATTACTCTAAAAGAAAAGTCTTTTTGTATTATAAGGCGACAAAATTTTAATTTTTAGTTTTACGGATTTTTTTCCAAAAAGCGTAGGAGGAGGGAAAAAAATAAAAAAATAAAATTTGTGAATTTCAACATTTTATTATAAGTGGACAGTTTTACAGATTCTTCCAATTTCTCCTGGCTTTTTAAAGTTTTTGGCATATCGGGTAACAGGTTTAAGTCCTTTCTGCCAGCATGTCTGGCATATGGGTCGAACAATTCCGAAGGACTCTTTTAGCTGGTTGATATCTTGGTTGGTTATCACCTCGGTATTGCCGCAGTGAATGCATATGTCTTCAAAGGACTGCGTCACTCCTGAAATATGAATATGTTACCCAATATTAAAAGCAAATCAGAAAAGGAAAAGACTTTACTCAACAGTATGACAAAGAGTTCGACTCACATCATATTGGCCAAAAGGGAAATACATTGGTGTACTACAAGTGAACATGTTTTAATTTTTACACAGCAATTTTGGACAATCAGCTGAATTAAGATGTATGCATAAAATGGATTGCATGGAAATGCAAATGGAGTGAAAAATTACTGTACCAGTTTTGACAACAGAAATACTTACCAATGTAGTATGTGGTTTCAATTGGTGCGCTGCATGACAAAGCCTCTCTGACAATAATTTTGTCTTGGTATAAAGTCCCGCATGGAAATAGAGGACTCCCATACACATACAGCAACTCCTCCTTCACGCGAAGAATGAGTCTGTGTTCTGGCGTTGTCAACTTCGATGCCGCATAGATCACCCTCCTCTTTCCACATTCGTTGCATGCAACTGTTCCTCTGACTTAAGCTGATAAATGAATGAATTCAGAGGATTTTACCTACAGTTGTATATAAACCTTCAAAGTGTTTGACTAAATAATTAATTTGAAGGAAAGTCTTCTTCATTTCTTCAACAGAAAAAACCCCAACCCCAACAAATATTTAGACTGATATTTGGTTTACATAATCACAGGTGACATGCTAAATCGTATTAAATTTAGACAGAACAACAAGTTTATCACAAATCAGTTATTTTTTTAAGAGTAAATCAACAGACATTAATTAGATTTGTCTTTCTCACCCAGGAATAAATTCAACAGTTTTTAATATAATTTTAATAAACTAATGTGTTTGAGGAACACATGTCACCTCCAGTACTAATAGCTTAGAAAGCATAGCGTGACTATCACTGAAATGTGACTACCGAAAGTGTGACTGAGAGATGAATACTCGGAAAGACGCAATACAAGATGATCACTTTAAAGCGCTTCGCTAAGTAACTGCAGATGAAAGAAAAAACAACTCGAGTTAGTATTGCTATATGCAGATTGGGATGTGTTTTGATTTCATGTTGTTATAAAGAAAGTTGAAACACTATGCAATAGTATACCTTTAAGGCCCGCTCCCTGAATCTATCATGAAAGGGCGAGATGTACCACAGAACTCCGCATAAGTCATGGACTACTTTGGCTCGGATATCCTGTAGCTGACTCTTCGTGAAGCCAACCCTCATCTGTTGTAGGCAATCCAATAGGTCATTATACAACCGGGTCCGGCGCCATAAACTGAGAATATACCTAAGTCAAATATTTCATTTTAATCTATTCCATTATTAAACGTTCAAATAAATTATAATATAGAATGGTTAAATTATATTTATCAATAGAATAAAACTAAATAAAATCCAAATCCCAGTTATTAATTCATTGATGAACAGAAGAATATGAAATTATGACTTAAGTATTTTCTAAGTTTATGGCGCCGGACCCCGGTCTTTGACCGTTTTGGTCTCTCTGACAAAATCGAAATTTTGATTCTAATTCCAGGTTTTAGTCTATATCCCATATATCTTTACATGGTAAAGTAACACCATGCAGTATGTGTATGATAATGTCCCCACATGGATTGTGGGTTGTATCCAGGGATTAATTTGGCTATATTCAACTATAATAGTCTGTTTAAATAATGATATTTCAGCTACATGTGTGTGATGTCATTTTGTCCTGCTACCAGTATCAAACAGCAGCTATTCTGATATTACGGTTATTTTTGGTGCCGAGTCTTAGTGTAAAATGCTATCCGACATACCGGTATGGTTCTGTTGGATGGAACAGACCCCTTCATGTATATGTATATCCTACGGTACGTGGTTCGAACTTACAACTTGGAAGTACTCAATCCTATATTACATCCGAAGGCCAAATTGAATGCACTTTATAATATCAAATACAAATTGCATGAATATTTTAATGATATTTTAGAAAATGCTGTTAGTGTAACTGTTAAGAAATCAGAAGCAGGCCATTTTGATGTATTAAATATTTTTCAACATTTGTTTCCCAACACTTAAAAATACAGACAGACTTAATCAGGCTTAAAATACCTTCTAGCCTCTAGGTGGTAGTTGGTCGCATGTCTTCGACATGGTCATGGGTACATCGAATGCTGACTTGGCTGCTGCTGTTTCTGTCGATTCCTTGGGCTGATCTTTCATTAGCACACATAAGAACCGTATGCCCATGTCGTAAAAATCGCCGAGAGGCATATCAAAGTTTACCTCCGTACCAGAAGCCAAAATCGGACAGCTCATCAGAGCAGATAGTTCTTATAGCACTGTTGATGTTGCCCTTTATAAATTTATTGAGAATCGATGTGTGGCCCCTTCTTTGCCGACCTGAAGCCCTATCCATCGCGCCATTTCGTCTCGATCGCAATCTTAATGAGTTTGCTTTTCACACAAACATAATCACCGAACTCCAAAACGCTCGCGCGAAAGAGATAAAATAACAATACATGTTTAAATCTGTAACGGTCCGGCAAAATTCGGATGATCGGAAGGAAAAAATGTATTTTCAGTACGTTTTATTTTTTTTTCCAATCGTAGTAAAATTAGGGTCGGCGGATCCGTAAAACTAAGAATTAAAATTTTGTCGCCTAAGTTTTGTATTAGAACGGAAATTGAACAATTGGTGGACTCGGACGTAATGTTTAACAAGGAGGTAAATAGCTCTTAAGAATCTGGACTTCGCGAAAGAGTTTATCTTTCACAGGACAATCGGTCTTATATTTTACCAGACCGAGATTACGTTCACCAACAGTAGTATCTTGCTTCAAAAAATCAAAACAAAAACACAAATAATATTAATCCTTTATTGCATCATGCAGTGTCCGCGAAACTTTGTTGAACTCCACAGGACATTCGGTCCAATTGGAAGACATATTTCATAGGACCGAAATCATTTCTGTCTGACCAAAAAAGAAAATTGAAGAATTTTCAATGGGGTATTTAACATCGCCTTTTTGTCGGCGTCCGTCGATGTCAATTTTCTTTTGTTTAGTGGTTTTCCGGGGATTGCCCCCTCCACATATTTTAATTTCGCTAGAAAAGACATGGATGTACACTCAGGAACGCTCAAAATATAAAGGTCGTTATTAAATAGTATAAGTGCTTACAAGACTCCGTCATTCCGCGGTATACATTATGTTGGAAGCAACATCGGACAAACCGGTCCGGCTAGAAAACGCACAAATCGGACCGATCGCACTTTTGTCCGTTCGGTCCGACGGTCCGATGAATTTCGCGGACACTGATGGCATGCTTGAAAATCGAAATCACACCTGAAAGTATTGTACTAAAACAAAACTTTTACAGGACGACCATGGATAAGTGTATTACGCTGCGTGATCATGAATAAATGTTAATGGGAATTTAATTTATAGTTTATTACGTGCCAGTAATAGATAGAACTTTGATGAGCAGATTTAACAAGCGACATTCTCTACAAATATTTCAGTCAGAATTTCTATGGGTGAAAATTTTAACCGGACAATCGATCCGGAATCGGACGTTTTTTAGTTTTGTTTTGTTTTGGGTTTTTTTTTTTGTTTTTGTTTTTGTTTTTTGTTTTGTGTGTTTGTTTTTGTTTTGTTTTGCTTTTTTTTTTATAGTTTTTATCCCTTTCCGACTCTAATTATACCGGAAAAAATCCGACGGTCCGGCGTCTTTCGGATTGAGGTCAAAACATAGTAATTAATGAAAGTCGTGATTGGCTGTTCTGATGTAGGGAGAGAGGGACTACTATTTATTTCTATGTATCAAGAACTCTGATTGGATGCGAATTATTTGATCCATAAATAAAGATTGAGTCTGCTGTAAAATCAGTGTGGGAAACCAGACTTCTTGAAAACTTTTGAAACTTGTCAGACATTCGCTCCTACAAACTGATGGACTTTGTCAGACCGAACAAAATTTTGTCAGACCGAAGTTTTTCACAATATTTGGAGTAGGAAGTGCAAAAATATGAAAACACTAACTGAATTCAATTGAATTTAATTAATCATATTCAATTTCCATTTCATACTCTTTAACTATTTGTTCCATTGTCTGTCATTTTCATCTTCAGATTGTTCATCATCACTTTCACTGTCATCTTCCTCGACATCACTGATATCTTCCTCTGTAGTCTGTGTCTCATTTTCATCCATACCCTCATTGAATCCCTGTCAACTCTCTCTTGTATATCATCTGCAACTTCAACTCTTTCAACATCTTCAACACTTTAAACATCTTCAACTATTTCGACATCTTCAACTCTTTCATCCCCAAGCTCACTCTCAACAACTCTGTCATTTTGGAATGTGTATTTGTGTTTTTGGCCCGGTTTCCCCGAAGCCACATACTTTATAGGCTAGGAGGCCGCGATTTTGACTTTTATGTGATACACAAATCTTGATAACGAAAACGCTTAAATCTGATCACGGTATTCAGACTCGCTTAAAGCATTCGTATGATCACGACAGATTGAATTGTATTAGTTCGAGTCAGAAAGGTGTACAGAATTCGGAAATATCGTATCGGACATTTGGACCGACAAGATGATGATTTGTATCGGACTTTTGAATTTTTTATCGGCAAAAGCGACAGTATTCAGGAACTCTGGGAAACTAACTTATAAGTTCTATAGACGCTCTGTCCACACTAATTGTAGTTGTTTGGCTGGGTGGCGAAAAAGCTGTCTATTTTGTTATTCCTTTAACTAGCTACAAACACTCAACTGTATATTACAACTGCTCGATGAAAGCGAAAGCATACTGACTTATTCATGAAATAGAAATTGAGAAATCTGAGAATATTATGAACTGCTGCGAGGAATATGGCACACGTTTAGCAAAAAGAGAGGAAGTACAGGTCGACACTCTTTCGGAATGGATAAAATCTATTGCAGTACTGGTGAGATGAAAAATAAAAAAAATTACAAGGCTCTGTAAGCACCAGATTCGAATCTAGTTTTAAAGGACCTGAAGTTGTCAGAGAACTTACCTTCCTCCACCGAGTCCAGGAACATTATATCATTACACCAGCAGATAAAGCGTCAAATAGTTATACATTTACTTGTAAGAAATATTACTTTGACAGCCTAGTGAGAGAATTAGGATTAAATTCAGCTCCAGGAAATCCTACTTATACTCTCACGACCTTTTCGGTTTCGGAAGTACTTGAGAATCATAAATCTGTCCTCAATACGTTTGGTATTGACACAAATAAATTAAATTTAGAACTTTCAAATGGACCACATTTGTACTGCATTCCAAAAATGCACAAAAATAGTTACAAACAACGCTTTATCGCTGGTTCCTCGAAGTGTTCCACAAAACCTGTATCGATGCTACTTACAAAATATTATCAGAAATTAAATCTGGCCTTCATAGGTATTGCGAAACAGTATATTCCAGAAGTGGAATTAATCAAATGTGGATCCTTAAAAATTCAAAAGAATTTTTAGAACATCTGAAATCGAAAAGTTTTACTAAAATTCACTCCATAACGACTTTTGACTTTTCGACTCTTTACACAACGATCCCTCATCAGAAATTAAAAGACAGATTAGCAGAAATAATTCAAAATGCATTTACGAGTAAAAACGGAAGCCGCAAAGTCAAATATATAGTTATAGGCCATGATAAACTTACATTGTTAGGGAAAATTTTTATTCCAAAAATAAATACACTGAAACAAATGTCATCCAGATGTTGAACTTTCTTATTGATAACATTTTTGTGGTGTTTGGAGGTAAGTTTTTTCAACAAATTGTCGGCATTTTAAATGGCACTGACTGTGCTCCGCTTCTGGCTGACATATTCCTTTACTCATACGAAGCTGAATTCATTCAGTCTTTGCTTTCGCAAGGAATGAAACAATTGGCTCTTGGCTTCAATTTCACTTACAGATGAGATATATAGATGACTTGCTTTCAATTAATAATTCTTCATTCGCGGATTACCTTAGCATCATCTATCCAAGTGAACTGAAGTTCAATGAAACCACAGAAAGTAGTAATTATACTTCGTATTTAGATATAATGTTGTCTTTCGACATTAATGGTCAAATGAACACCTCACTCTATGACAAACGTTGCGATTTCAATTTCGCTATCACAAACTTTTCTTTCATAAGTAGCAATATTCCATCATCGTCCGTATATGGCGTACTCATACCTTCGTTAATGCGTTATTCGAGAGCATGTTCAAATTACAATGACTTTGTTCTGAGGGCTAAGGCCGCTAGGCGACTTTCAGATAAGCTACTCAACCAGGGTTATATATGTACTAGACTAGCAACGTCACTGAGGAAGTTCAATGATTGTTACGAGACTCTTATAACTCCATATGATATCTCGTTATCCAGACTCTTAAATGATATTGTGGACTGAGACCGATTCCGATCAATTTACACAGATTTGACACCTTCTATAGTAGAAGGTTACCTACTTTGACTTCTCCATATATAAATATATATGAAATTTACACGATTTGACTTTCCTACTGGGTATGTGTGATGGGTGTTGCTAGAAAGCAGGAGATGTTCACTCTCCCCGGGAACCTGATCTCACTCCATCTTAGGGGTTCACATATTCATATGGCTATGCTCTTCAAGTAGACATATTTTGTTATTTTCCACTTGGTTTTCATTTTCACTGATGCATGTCCTCTGGTTTCATGATTTTCAGACTTATGCAAGTTATGGTTTGGATTTATCCATCATCTTTATATTCTCATACAAATTGTCAATGAAGGCTCAGGATTTTCTATTCTAGTAAAGGGGTGCATAGGAAAAGATGTATATGCAGAAAGAAATCGTCATAGGACCAACGTTTATATGTAATTTCGTACAGAACAGTTGGTCTACAGCATTTTCAATTGTCTAATGTCTATCTGTTTACTATTAATTTCTTACACTGCATTGATTTTTATCTGATTTCGCTAACGTAAAGATTTTATGACCTAATAAGCTGTGTTAGTGATGTAAAGATGATGGATAAATCCAAACCACAAGTCCAAAAATCATGAAACCATAGGACATACAAAATCAGTGAAAATGAAAAACAAATGGAAAATAACAAAATATGTCTACTTGAAGAGCATATGTGAACCCCTGTGATGGAGTGAGATCAGGTGCCCGGGGAGAGTGAGCATCTCCTGCTTGCTAGCAACACCCGTCACATATACCCAGTAGAAAGAGTCAAATCGTGTGAATTCCATATGTATCTACATATGGAGAAGTCGAAGTAGGTAACCTTCTAGTATAGAAGGTGTCAAATCTGTGTAAAGTGATCGGAATCGGTCTCAGTCCAGAATATCGTTTAAAAGTCTGGATAACGAGATATCATATGGAGTAATAAGAGTCTCGTAACGACCGTAGAACTTCCTCAGTGACGATGCTAGTCTAGCACATATATAACCCTGGTTGAGCAGCTTAACTGAAAGTCGCCTAGCCCTCAGAACAAAGTCATTGTAATTTGAACATGCTCTGGAATAACGTATTAACTGAGATATGAATACGCCGTATGCGGGCGATGATGGAATGTTGCTACTTATGAAAGGAAAGCTTGTGATAGCGAAATTGAAATCGTCACGTTTGTCATAGAGTGAGGTGTTCAATTGATCATTAATGTCGAAAGACAACATAATATCTAAATACGAAGTAGAATTACTAGTTTCTGTGGTTTCTTTGACCTCCAGTTCACTTGGATAGATGATGCTAAGGTAATCCGCGAATGAAGGATTATTAATTGAAAGCAAGTCATCTATATATCTGTAAGTAAAATTGAAGCCAAGAGCCAATTGTTTTTTTCCTTGCGAAAGCAAAGACTGAATGAACTCAGCTTCGTATGAATAAAGGAATATGTCAGCCAGAAGCGGAGCACAGTTAGTGCCCATTGGAATGCCGACAATTTGTTGAAAAACCTTACCCCCAAACGCCACAAAAATGTTATCGATAAGAAAGTTCAACATCTGAATGACAGCTGTTTCAGTGTATTTATTTTTGGAATCAGAATTTTCCCTAACAAAGTAAGTTTTATCGTGGCCTATTACTATATATTTGAATTTGCGGCTTCCGTTTTTACTAGTAAATGCATTTTGAATAATTTCCGCTAATCTGTCTTTTAATTTCTGATGAGGGATCGTTGTGTACAGAGTCGAAAAGTCAAAAGACTTGATGGAGTGAATTTTAGTAAAACTTTTTGATTTTAGATGTTCTAACAACTCTTTTGAATTTTTAAGGATCCACATTTGATTAATTCCACTTCTGGCATATACTGTTTCGCAATATCTATGAAGGACTAATGTCCCCGTTGACACCAAAGTCCAAAAAGTTATTTTTAGTGTGAAGGTCATTGTCAAGGTCAAAAGTTGTGCAAATCTTGATGGAAGTTTTGTAATGTAACCAGGGTCCCTATGGGAAATGGAATTCGTGTTCTTTGACCTTGACTGCATTATTTGACCTAATTGGAGCTATTCATTTTATCGTCAATTTATGTTATCAGTAGTTCAAACAAATTAAAGAAACATGGAAGATGTGATTTGAAAGGTTATTGCAGGACTTTAGCGACGGGTGTTGCATGCAACCAGGGGACGCTTACTCCTCCCGGGCTCCTGGTCTCACCTCGATTTTATTGGGGTTCGCATTTGTATGAATATGACACTAAACACGATATTGTCCCCTTTATTCAATGGACTATGAGATATGGTTTACCCTTCGGTACTTCTTCATTTTTTACTTACAAAGGATATTACACAAGTGGGAAATGTCATTTACTTTCATGGTAATTGCATAGAAGTGGTTATGCAAATGACTTTGAAACAAATGCCGGCCCTCACTAAAATAAGTAGTCGATTTGATACGCTAAATAATACCAGGTGATCATGTTTCATTTTGTAAATCCTAATCCAAATATTGCTGAAAAGACCTTCGCATTTCCATTTTCTGATGTGTTTTACCAAAAGTGCAATCCTTCGGTAGAAAAGTATAATCCCTGGGTTGGGTGATGTTAGTGGTGTGTCTTTGTGTATTTTAACTCTATACCTTCTTACCATTTACATTAGCTAACTTACTCAGCTCAAACAATACTAAAGAACTATGGAATCTTGGAAAATTCTTGAAACATGCTTTTTATTTGTTTATTAAACAACTCACATTTTTAATGACATTGGTTTTAAAACATGTACATGTACAAAAATTCAAATTTATGTTACCTTTTTTTCTGCTGAGCTAAAGCTTCAATGACTGTTTCTATAAAAGGTAGCTGGCGTGAGATCAATGCCGATTGGTCCTGAAGGCATAAGGACATTTTCTTCAATGAACACATGATATCCAGGAGAAACCACAGCATGCAGACTATATCTTTTGACTTTAGGAGCCTGAGAAAAGCTTTTGCTTTTGTCTTACTATCTGACGATACTTTTTCTAATATCTCGATAAGCTTTACCCAAAACACGCAAAAACAAAAAAATTATCATTCTCATAAAAAGTCACTTTGTTCAGTTTTTAAAGATAAAATTTCTATTTACTTTATATCTTGCAAGTACATATATATTTTTAGTTGTAGGAAAGTATATTTAAATCAGGTGTATAAATATTATTGAATTACCTGCTCCAAATGAGAAACAATATATCTAAGATGTTGTAATGTTTGTAACTGCTCTATGTGTATGGTCAAGCCACCTTGTACCTCCAACTCGAGTACGGAGTAGGGAGTAGCAGTCTTCATCAGCAGTCCTCGAAGCTTTTTATGTTCACTGTTTGCTTTAGCATGTTTCGATTTAGACTAATATTATGATAAAAATAATTTGAATAGTATAGCCCACTTCCTAAAAGATTTATAGCCTTATCATACAGCTTAACATTTTTACATGCATCTTTCTTTGAAAGTTCCAAGCGATGTGCAATGCAGTGTATTGGGATGATACAGGGTTGCATTTCTTTTAAAATAACAGCTACACTACTCCTGCTTCCTAGCATAACACTAGCACCATCCCATGAGAGCTGAATAACATTTCACATGAATGATTTGAATGTCATAGATAGATTTTCCTCAGTACTACTTTTTAGGCCAGCTACTAATACTATGTTTTCTGCATTTGCCTTTCGTGTAGATCTAACACCAGTAAATTTTGTATTTACAATACCGGCACGTGCGAAGCGAAGAAACCACATTTCTTGCTCCTTTACTGAGGAGTCTGTAGAACCATCCCCTATTAGACATACAAAATTTGAATTATCCATAGATTCAGTGAACATTTTAGCAGCTTTTACAGTTCGATATGCTTTTAGTTTACCAATATCAAGTCCTTTCTGTGTATCTAGGTTACAGATCCATGTATAGTCTTCTAGAGGTCTATTATTCAGTACGAGGGCATGATATGTTCTGAACATTTTGTCCAGTTTTTCATAACTTTCTTTATTGAGAGCCACAGTTATCTTCTGTATGACTATCCCCTGTTGAACAGACATGATTCTGATCAGCTTTAAAGCTGATTTCAGCTTTTTTGTTGCAAGAATATTTTCTCAAAATGTTCTGAATTTAGTTGGAAATATATAAAATTGCACTTTTTGTTCAGGGGTTTTTCTTTTATATAATCGGCTTTTCTGATAGCATGGTCAGCTTTTATCATCGCTGATCAAAATCATTTCTGGTTGAAAGGACAGACCTCTAACAGTTTCTGACATGCATAGCTCTGTCCTTAGACAGATACTTTGGTTCACTTTTCGGTCATTTTGGTTTCAGCACTGCTCTTCAAATATTTATACATTTTGACCAATCATTTGGGCACGAACATAACTGAAGAGACATAAGTTGTCGAAATGCGCATATGGTGCACTAAATTAAAAGGTATATATATTCTATATTCATTTTATCTATAAGCCATGGCAATAATTTTAACCAATCTGTTGAGAAGTGACGACTGCGCTTATTCATTTTTATTCATAATTCTTTTGATATTGTTTGTTTTCATCATCAGTATTTTCCCGTTTTTCTGGGGGCCGAGACACCTCTTCCAAGAATCTCCACATCGTTGGTAATCTGAGCTTGGCCCTTGATGTTTAAAAAAAAAATACGTCACTTATATCAGTGTCCGCGAAACTTTGTTTAACTCCACAGGACATTCGGTCCTATTGGAAGACATATTTCATAAGACCGAAATCATTTCTGTCTGACCAAAAAAGAAAATTGAAGAATTTTCAATGGGGTATTTAACATCGCCTTTTTGTCGGCGTCCGTCGATGTCAATTTTCTTTTGTTTAGTGGTTTTCCGGGGACTGCCCCCTCCACATATTTCAATTTCGCTAGAAAAGACATTCATGTACACTCAGGAAAGCTCAAAATATAAAGGTCGTTATTAAAGAGTATACGTGCTTACAAGACTCCGTCTTTCCGCGGTATACATAATGTTGGAAGCAACATCGGACAAACCGGTCCGGCTAGAAAACGCGCAAATCGGACCGATCGCACTTTTGTCCGTTCGGTCCGACGGTCCGATGAATTTCACGGACACTGTTATATATGTGTTCTTGTCATTACTTATGTTAATTTAGGCCTTTTTTATTAGTTGGTTTACGGACATCTTCCAGAAAAAAGTCGGGTAGGAGGTCGAAAAAAAATCTTAGATTTATTAAAATCATAAAATATAACTGCTGCTTGTCTAAAACCTTACCTATATAAACCGTGAATGCTTTGATTTTCAAAATGGTTTATACTTCAGACACACAAAATAATCCCTACTACTGTAGTCTTGAAGATTTACCAAGATTGTTTAAGATTTTCACTAGCTTTGACAGCAAAAGTGTGACTACCAGAACGACAGAGACAAACTGATCCTCCAATGTCGCTTAAAGCTCTACTAGCACTTTAAAGATTTACACACACGGACAGAAGTCAGACAAAGTGATCCCTATACATGCATTAAAGTCGCTCTGCTAAGCGAAGTGACATGTTTACCAGTCACTATTTTCGTTGAAACGAGTCTGGACGTTTCGCCCCACAAGACCTTTCTTCCTGAGACCTTTTGCCCCAATTTTTCAATTTATTGGATACCAAATAAATATAGATCACTACATAATTTCAGAGACATACATGTATAAACACCTGTGTCATATATACACATGTGTATATATATCTGATGATTTATTCAACTAATTCAACAAATTCATTTGAAAATACATACCTTTTCTACATAAAAAAAAAGTTTCAACAACTTAAAAAGTAAGTTAAATCTTAGTGCACCCTAAATAAAATCCTATAAAACTTGATCAACGGGCTTATTAAAATGTTTGTCACTGCAATAAAAGATATGATCTGTGTAGACGACAGTGGATTGCAAATGTATTTAAAATCTTAAACCAATAAAACCCTTAAATTACTATAAAATCATATAAAACTTTAAAAACTGTCGAATTTATACATCCATTCTCATTGACAATCTGATGCATGTGTATATATATGTCTCTGGTATAACTGAAATCACATTGTCAGTGATTAGCACTCATTTTCATCAGAGTGGTAATTTATTTACAAGCCTGAGGGACGATAATAGGGTTTGGAAATCTATTCCCAAGACATTTCCCTTCGCCTGCTGAATCTATCATTATGAATTGGGCCACTGCTGCTGAATTAATTTCTTCAAAACATGACAGATTGTCACAAATATTTAAATGTTCATATCTCACTTATTTTTCAACTTATGGTAACAAATGATATATGAAAACAGATCAGGAAATTGTGAATAATTTATTCATAACAATAAAAACAATTTCATATCGATAACTATGTCAAAATTTAACAATTTTTATGTCAAAAATCAATATTTAAAAAAAAATAAATTATTGAATATCTTAACAATTTTTATATGTCATAAAATCTTCAAACAATAAATATGATCATTTAACATGATAAATTAGTTGTGAAAAGACATAACAGCTATAAATTTGCAAATAATTATATTGGAAATTCATTTGACATTACTATGGTAACAGAAATGTATCTTTTGAAAACGAGCCATAAACTGACAACATTTTTGTAAGAGTACAATATTTGATTAGAACAGTTTAACTTTAATATTCAAGGCTCACATTTCATGTTTTATTTATCTATCAAAGGAATAAATGATTAGTGAAAAAAGACCAGAAAATTGGTGAATTCTGTATTTTGAACAACATTATTACAATGATTTTGTGCAGATTATGAGAATCTTTTGTATAAGTTTCTTTTCTAAATTTCAGACTAATGGATAAAATTGAAAATTTTATTTTTTAGAATTCTTGTATAACAAACAAGCTAATTATATCAATAAATAAATTATTGTAGTACTAAGATTTAACAGCAAATAAATAGATAAATAAATAAATAAATAAAATTTCATTAGATGGTATTTCGAACAGTAATAAATTTGAACAAGGTATAAGTAACGGTAACATTTGGCAGAATGTTCATGAAATAACGAATAATAAATACTGCTAATTTTGTCTGTAAGTCATTTGGCAAGAAAATGTTTGACACATATTTGAAAAATGAGTTAAATGTACATAGAACTATTCCTCATCCACTGGACAGAGAATAGGTTTGTATTGTTGCACAGAATGGTATACACGGAAACACCTTGGAACGCAGAGAGGTTTTTGACAATCGGGACACCAGAAGGAAGTTTGTCTCCTCTTGAAATTGTCTCTTTTAGCTTTTGGGGGATTACAAGCAAAGCAGTCTCTGAGAGGGCGAGCCCTCTTTGCTCCTTCTACAGCAGGAATGTACTCTGGAAAGTGACGATCCGTGAGACGAATATCCATGGGCTCCGTGCTTTTTTTGCCTTTGCGCATCTGCGGTTTGGGTGTATGGGAGGCCTCGTTTTGTAAACTTCTTACTAAAGCCAACTTGAAATCATGGCTATTCAGCTTCTTATTTTCACTGTTGAATTTCATATACAAGATATATGCATTCACAACGCACAAGTTAAAAAGGTGGAAGAAAAGTTTTTTATACCACTTTGTGGTTATTCTCAAGCACGAATCATATGTGTTGATTTGATCCGACAGATCAACGCCACCCATGTTATGTATGCAACATTCATCTCCGGTTTTACAATGTACTGCCGATTGACATCACGCTTGTTGAGCACAGACATGGATGCATCATGGATAGTTGACAGCATATGCACGTCACGTTTATCATGATATTTCATGGCAATCATTCCCAATTCCTCATTTCTACGATAAATAACTTCTCCCTGCTTCAACTTGATTAGTTTACTTTGTTTAATAACTTCTGGAACTCCTTTCCTGTTTTTACGCAAAGTGCCACATGCATATGTATTATGGAGTCGCAATTCACTAAACAATTCAGGAGATGTGTAGAAATTGTCCATGTATATGTGATGGCCCTTGTCCAACAAACAACAACGGACAAGTAGTCCTAAAACTGTACAAGTGGTAGTACTAAGCTGGTTGTCTGCATTGATATCCAGAGGTTCAACATATTGGGTGCAAGGTGTGCTGCCCGTGTAGATATCGAATCCTAGCGTGTAACCCGATTTGGCCTCACAAACTTGGTACAGTTTGATACCAAACTTAGTTGGTTTCGCAGGGTTATAAACTCTAAAACGCAGTCTGCCCTTCCATGCGCAGGTGCCCTCATCAAAACTAAGGTCCTTATCTGGTGAATACACCTCGGAAAATGTCTCCATAACTCGATGCACAAATGGACGTACCTTGTATAGAGGGTCGAACCCATCTTGGCCTCTGATTGGTTGTAATGAATTGTCTGACAGGTGAAAATTACTAAGGATCAGCAAAAACCTGTCACGTGACATGGTGGCAGGGAAGAAGGGGGTGCTCTGAGCATCATCACAGGCCCAATAATCTTGAATGTCATTCTTTTTTACAACACCCATGGCAATAATCAACGCAAAAAATGTTTTCATTTCATCCAAATTCACTGGCTGCCATTTGTTGATTCTACTGTGAGTCTTATTATTATTAGATTCTAGACGACTGTTTGCATATAAATTAGTTTGATCGACGACTAATTGAAGAAAGGTATCATCAACAAATAACTTGAACATTGAGTTTTTCAGCTCCTGTGAATGGCGCATTTATTGGGGAAACATCTTCTCGCGTCCATCCATTTTGCACATCAATCTAATTAAAATTCGATCTTTATTTTGCTCCCGTACTGCGTGTCGCTTTATGCGACACGCAGTACGGGAGAAAAATAAAGATCGAATTTTAATTAGATTGTTTTGCACATCAGAGGGCAAATCTCGGTCATTTATCGATATAAAGTCATTCATAGGCAAAGTTGCTAAAATATTTACATTATCACTATTCAAATCTCCAACGTTAAATCCCTCAAAGTCGTTTTCATCGTCTGAATCATCGTTAAAAAATTGTAAAACTTCTTCTTCATCGCTCCAATCGACGTCTGCCATTTGTATTTTTTTTGTTTACCTGATCACGTGTTTAGTAACCGTGTTATACAAGGAAAAGTCTAGAGACATTCCAAAAAAACGTACTAGTTATTCACCTAGAATGACCAACTACTCGAAAACACTTTTACATAACCATTTGGCTTTGCCCAGGTACGATTTTCAATTCATGTTTTCAAAGCTTGATAGAAACGACAATTGTCGCGCGTAGCATTGAGGGACGTAAAGATCGAGCACGACATATGTCGCGCGTAGCAGGCGAAGGGTTTTAAACAAAATTATGAATAGAATTGATAATAGCTGACATTTCTATATAACACAATTAAAAATTATTGATAACTAGTTATCGATATATGAATTATACATACTCATAAAAATATATTTGTATTATCAAATGAAAGATAAGTTTAAAATCAACATTTTTTCTTAGGACATTATATAATATATTTAAATATATTTAAAGTAAATTTGGAGCGAAACGTCTCGGGGCGTATGGTCTTTCAGAGCGAAACGTCCCAGGACGAAACATGCATTCGGAGCGAAACGTCCCGTTACCGTTGAAACGACTTTGTTTTCCCCTTCTAATTGTACCAACTAATGTAGTACTGAATGGCGGACTCCTAGTCCTATAAACATGATCTCGCTGACAAGCGCGAGACAGCAAGTAAATAAGAGGAACGGAGTCTTGCATTGCAGGACTAGCGGACTCGATTTGTTTTCTCAGTTGGAGAATATTTTGCATTTCGATCTCGATTTTTTTCTATAGTAGGCACGTTTTACGGAGCGGCGGAAATGTAAAAAGTCCTGTTTTCAAATTCTTTTTTTTCACATTTCACCAAAATTAGGGACGGCGGATCCGTAAACCAACTAATAAAAAAAGGACTTACTAATATATCAATACAGGGCTCGAAACTAACTTTTTCAAGCACTAGTCTGGCGGACTAATTCGTTACAAAATCCATTAGTCCGCATAAAAATCTATTGGTCCGCAGAAAAATAGACTATTTATTCATTTTAAATTGATTTAATTTCTGGGTAAACACATTTTATTTGTCAGATTTAAAATATCAACACACTGTGTGGCACATATGCCTCTAGCTCCTCCTCGTCCATAAAGGTGGGCCTCTGTCGCTAACCCCCGCAATATATCTCCACATTTCTCAATGGCCCAACGATCAACCACGATCATCATGCTGGTGCAAAACAACGTCAATGTCATTCTAAAGTGTATTGATTGAAGCTGCTCTATAATCTGCGCACTAGCGACTCTAACTCTCGTTACTTTCCATGTGCTTTTCGGCGAATTGTTACTAAAAATAGGTTACGGGATTTCCAGAAAATAAGTTTTCAGTCATATCGTTCGCAGGGTGGGTGCGAGGATTTGAGTGGGTATCACCGAGTTTTCATTAGTCTGTCGGACTTATACAATGAGAAATCTGTTAGTCCGTGGCATAATTTATTAGTCACGGACTAACGGACATACGTTAATTTCGAGCCCTGCAATAGGCGTAAATGATGACAAGGTCGCATATATGTGTGAGGTTTTTATGAAATTATTGCAACATCAATGGCCTGTGATCTGGTTTAAAACGCGAATAGATTTAGCCGTAAAATAACAAATATATTTTAAAGTGTTTTGCTGATTAAGAACGATTCTGTATAAAATGGCGGAAACCGCGCGGGGATTTCCATTCAAAATACGAAAAGTTCGAGGTTTTTTTATAATCTGTAGCTTTTAATTTTCACTCGCCACATGGGCGAAAATTTGGGGGCCCAGCTGTCAATGGGCGACCACTTATTTCTGTCCCTATAATAAATAGAGCATTTACCAGTCCATGGGAAGATCTATGTGTCTCAGACTTAGATGATAAATGTATTGTGATTGATGTTTTCCGACAGGTATATCGTGGTTATACCGTTGGAAACAGAGTTTTCCTGGCGACGCTTGCGGTGGTTATACATGTCTGAACGCTAATGTGTGGACCAATCAGAACTGTCAACACAAAACAAATAAACTAGTGTTACGGTTTTACGCCCTAGGAATATACAAAATCTAACATAAATTAAGTGTCACGGGGTCGTTTATAATTTTACAAAATATACAATATTTACTGTACTTTGGTTCCGTTTATTTCAATATAGCCTATAAAATAACAATAAAAACACACTCAATAACATACTATCGTACAATTTATAATTTATAACTTTAGAATTATTTAGGTATTAAATAAATATAAAATAAACCGAAATAATATCATTATTTATCAAAAAGTTCGATAAATAATACACGCGAAGTTAATAATTATAAATTTAAGATATAAACTTAGCACCAGGGCGATGTCTTGAAATTGTATTTGAATACAAATTTCTTTCGGAAAAAAACTACTTGTTCGATGTAAATCGAGTGCAAGAATGATGTTAGGATGTTGGGACGTGTTTTGTAGTAGCTCCGGGAAAGCGGAATTTAAACAAAGGAAATATGGATCCTAATAACCTGATGATTAACTAAATATTCTGGTAAAGTGTATCCTCGACAATTTATGAACAACATTTATATAGTGTAATTTGGAAACTTAAACCATGGGGAAACATAGTAAAAAACGGAAAGAGACCCCCTCTTCGGATGAAAGCAGTGCTAATGAAGTGTCTGTAAGTAAACTTTTAAATGATACAAACACAGTTTTATATGGTAACACTGTAGACTCTAACCCGAGTACATCTACTCCGAAGCCAGCCCAAGCGACCAGCAGGCCCAGTGCACCTGCACCGAAGTCAATCCAAGCGACCAGCATTGATCCCGGCCAGGATGCCCCTGTATGGGTTTGTGATCTGCTCCGAAAATTCACAGCATTACAAACATTTATGGACGTGAAACTGGGTGAAGTAACAAATAAACTTGAACGGCTTGAGGGATTAGAAAGAAAAGTGAGTAAGCTGGATACCAAAATTTCGAAGTTTGAAAAAGACTCTAGCAGTTTCCAAAAGGAGTTGGCGGATAATGTTAAAAGAACGAAAGATATTGTGGAAGTTATGCGGGATAAGACAGAAGCACTGGAATTTGACTTGAAAAACCTAAATGATAGGATAATCGACTTGGAGGAGCAGAACAGGGCCATGAAAATGGACATTGTGGACGGCAAGGCCAGGTCAATGCGCGACAACTTGCTGTTCTCCGGAATAGCCGAGACTCCAGGCGAGACCCCAGCAGCGACAGAGAGTATTCTGCGGAATTTTCTCCGGGATCAGCTCCGTATGTCACCTGAGGACGTGAGCGGTGTCAAATTCGACCGAGTGCATCGCATGAATGGTCCGAGTTCCCCAAGGGTCATTGTGGCCAAATTCAACGAGTACAAGCAGCGGCAGGATGTCAGGCAGCGATCCAGGGAGCTCCGTGGTACCCGGTTTTATATCAACGAACACTTCCCGGCTGAAATCAACGAGCAACGTCGCGGTCTAATTCGTGTCATGAAGGAAGAGCGGAGGAAGGGTAATAACGTGCGCCTTGTATATAACAAACTGTACATCAACAACGTTCTGTATTCTCCGCACCGTGACGCTCCTATGCAGCATCGTAACCAGGGTAGAGTGTAGGACATTTCGGGGGTTAGACAGCCCGCTCCATGTGTACCGTTACGTGTATGTAGTTGGAACATAAATCGCGGCTTAGTTCGGAAACTTCAGGACCCTGACTTTTGTAGCGCCTTAGCTAAGTATGATATAATATTTTTATCTGAATGTTGGCAATCAGATGAACAAGTTGATATTTGTTCTACTTTTAATGATTTTTCTTGTATCTTTCCCTAGACAAAAAGGTAAAGGTGGTGGCCTCGTTGTATTGTATAGACATCATTTAACTAATATCTTATCGTTTGTTAAATGTGTTGGTGACAGTATTTTATGGTTTAAAATAACCAACGTACGTGATCAAGATGTATATTTATGTTTTGCATATATCCCCCATGAGCATAATGTATATTACAATGTTTATGACCTCGACCTGTATGATTGTCTTCTCAACGATGTAGCTGAATATAGTGATAAAGGGCCTATTGTGATTGCAGGTGACCTAAACAGTCGTATTGGTTTAGGGAGTGATTTTATTGAATTTGATGACCTTCCTGACCAACTATGTGAGCATGTTTCATCTGCATTTGCATATATTAATGATTCTGTTTTAGATAATAGACATTCTGAGGATACTGTCATTAATACGTTTGGTCGTCGTCTGCTAGAGTTTTGTAAATCTTCTGGTATGAGAGTGTGTAATGGGAGAAAGGAGGGTGATAGGACAGGTAAATTTACGTTTTTTAATCATATCGGCACTAGTGTGATTGATTATGTGTTGGCGAAAAAGGATAGGATGGATATAGTGAGTGATATGTCTGTGAATGATTTTAATGAGTGGTCAGACCATGCCTTAGTAGAATTTACCTTGACTTCATGTGTGGGTGTGCATCCCGTGAATGTTAGTGTCGAAAGTTCTGTGGAGAATGTTCAGTACAGGTGGAATGAAAGTGAGATGGAGAGTATGAGAGTTGATCTGAATGAAAAGTTGCATGATCTACATAGTATCATTGATGAGTTACAATTGTCAACTTTAAATATCAATGACGGTGTGGACAAATTTGTTGTCACTCTGAATGGCGTGTTTGATAAATATTGCATGAAACCCCTCACCTCCCATGGTAAAAGGAAACCATCAAAAAATAAACCGTGGTTTGATAACAGATGTAAAGCTCTACGTGCAGATTACAGAAGCGCATTGCGCACTTTTAATGGGGATAGAAATTATTTTAACCGTACCAACCTTATAGAATGTAGAAAAGCATACAAGGTGTACTGTAATAAGAAACGGAAGCAGTACTTGAGGTTTGAGGGAAATAGACTCAGCTATGTAAGATCAAACAATCCAAAAGAGTTTTATAAAATTTTTAATAAGAAGAAAAATGTGCAGAGTTCTTTGTCAGCTGATGATTTTTATTCGCATTTTAAAGATATTTGTAATGTAGATCAAGGTGATAGTATTGATGTAAATGACGATGTGAATTATGGTTTTAATGAACTGAATGTTAATATTTGTGAAGATGAGATTTTTAGAGTCATTAAGAATTTGAATTCAGGTAAAGCCACTGGAATAGATCAACTTATGAACGAATACTTCATTAAATTTAAAGATTTATTATGCCCTGTTTTATGTAAACTTTTCAACTATATTTTTGATAATGGAGCATTTCCATCTGCGTGGTCCGAAGGTATTGTAGTACCCCTGCACAAGAAAGGTGACCCAAATAACACTCATAATTACAGGGGGATTACTCTGGTTAGTAATTTGGCTAAAATTTTTACATCTGTCTTGAATAATAGATTATTGAAGTGGTCCACAGAAAATCTTATTATAACGGACGCTCAGTTTGGTTTTCGACCTGGATACAGTACTACAGATGCTATATTTGCTTTGCATTCTTTAGTTTCATTGTTTTTAAATTCAAAGAAAAAGTTGTACTGCTGTTTTGTCGATTATCGCAAAGCCTTTGATTCTGTCAATCGATTCAAATTGTTTTACAAACTTGCAAGAAGTGGAATAACTGGGAAATTTCTTACTATTGTTAAAAAGCTGTATACTGATGTTAAAGCCTGTGTTCGTTATAAATCTACACTTTCAGAATTGTTTACCTGTACAAACGGCCTAATGCAAGGTGAGGCCTTGTCGCCATTTCTATTTTCAATGTATGTAAATGATCTAGAAATGCATTTGATCAATAGCTCATGTGAACCTGTTGTCTTACGTGATCTCTCTTTGTTTTTATTAATGTATGCAGATGATACTGTATTACTTTCTGAAACACGTGATGCTTTACAGCAGCAATTAAATCAGCTTAAGACGTACAGTACGGAATGGGACATTTCTGTAAATATTGAAAAAACAAAAATTGTTGTTTTTAGAAATGGCGGGAGATTGAGTAACCTGGATGAATGGTGGTATGATGGTTCGCCTGTAGAAGTTGTCTCCTCTTTTAATTATTTGGGTGTGACACTTAATAGCAATGGGAAATTTAACAAAACGCAAAACGTCATTGCTATGCAAGGTCGGAAATGCATGTTTAAAATTTTAAAAATCTGTAATGAAAATTTTTTAAATGTTAATACTAAACTTAATGTGTTTGATACTTATGTATCATGTGTTTTAAATTATGGTTGTGAAATATGGGGATTTCACAGTGGAATCGATGTAGAAAAGGTTCATATGCATTTTTGTAAGCGAATTTTGAATGTCAAACGCACTACTCCGAATTTTATGGTTTATTCTGAACTAGGGAGACTCCCTTTGCATATTATACGTAAAATTCGAATAATCAAATATTGGCTGAAACTTCTAAATACTGAAAATTGTATATTACACTACTTGTATCATGAAATGTTCTCACTTATTCCGGTACATAATACATGGTTATCAAATGTGCGTGATATTTTATGTAATTCAGGTTTTAGAGATGTGTGGGATAATCAATGTGTTTGGAACGAAAAAGCATTTTTATTTTGTTTAAAACAGCGGCTTATAGACATATTTATACAAGAGAGGGATGCTTTTATTAATGCTTCGCCAAAGTGTGTACTGTATAGATACTTGATCGATTCGTTTTCACTTCAATATTATTTACGAAAGTCTATTCCAGCTTCTCTTGTTACTTTCCTTTCCAAGTTCAGATTATCTTCGCATACGTTGCGTATTGAACAAGGTCGCTACTATAATGTTGAAAGACATAATAGGTTATGTCAGTGTTGTAATAATAGACAAGTGGAAGATGAGTTCCATTTTGTCCTAGTGTGTCCTTTTTATAATGAAATTCGCCGTTCTTTTATCAAACCATACTTTTGGATTCGCCCTTCAATGTTTAAATTAGTACAACTTTTCTCAACTGAAAATAAAAAGCAATTGAGTAACCTTGGGAAGTTCCTCAGAGACGCCTCTGTTTTAAAAGCTGCAATTCCTTAATTTTTTTTATTACACTTTTCAGCCGCTTGTCACGAATATCTCACCAGTATGTATTGAAATGTATTACTTATTGTATATATTGTACTTTATGTATAGTTGGATCTATGTTAAATTATCTGATTCTGATATAATACTGTGCATATACCTCAATGCTTTGTATCTTTCATATAATTTGTCTTTCCTCCATATGTTCTGATTCACCTGAATGATCACTTTATATATAAACGCTCTGTAATGTATTTGTTTATGCATATAAACCATGCGGTTTTTTGCCAATAAATAAACAATCGTCAAACAATCGTCAGGAAGGGTTTGGCATTCGAAACTTCAACTCTCATTCCAGATATAGAAACGCTTTCATCCAATGAAATACTTAGATATAAAGACGTTAAACCGGACAAACAAGTTTGGACAAGGACAGTGATTAGTGTTCACACATACATCTACATACAGGTGAAACATGTTAAAAGCAGTAGTTAGTAGCCTATCCAGGATATATGTAAACTCATATTATACCATTTAAAGGTATACAACGGAATCGAACACGCTGGACATTTAAACATTCCAAGCTCACTATACTTATAATGCAGTGGCGGAACCAGGACTTCAATTAATTATAAATGTACAAGTGTACTTATTGATTGATTGATTATTGTTTTACGTCACTCCACGATTATTTCACGTATATGGTGACGGTATCTGCGTGATGCATTGCATACAAATTTAGACCTTTACAACGGACCCACCCGAAGCAGTGATGGATCTTTTACGTGCCACGCCTACCGTGACACGGGACCTCGGTTTTTACTGTCTCATCCGTAAGACAGAACACCGGTGTGCCCCGAGCGGGAGTCGAACCCGCGACCTCTCGATCAGGAGCCGAGCACCTTATCCACTAGGCCACACCAGCTTACAAGTGTACTTAAGAAACGATATATTTCTCATTGATAATACCATATTTAAAGAGAATATAGAATATTCTAAATTGAATTTAAGCCTCTGTGACATTAGACTTAATAAGTATTCCACTTTAGGGCTCTAAGTTGCGAGTAAAGTACCAGCATTTGCGAGTAAAATGTGTTAGGTTGTTTTTGACGACCGGACCACTACTAATTTCTAAACTTGCACACACGCACACATAAATACACACACACACACACACACACACACACACACACACACACACACACACACACAGAAACACACACACACACACACACACACACACACACACATAAACACACACACAATTTGCTATAGTGACATTTTATTATTTTTACTTCTCTTTATTTCAGCACAGGATGCAGTATCAATATTATCAATCAGTGATACCATCAGATCTAAAGTCGGTGCCAACTTCCCAATAGAACCAAGTGTAATCCTACACTTGGTTGATGATCAGAACAGAAGAATTTACTCCGGTCCAGATTCTGTGCTGGTAAGATAAAATATTATCTTGAAGGAGCCTCCATTTATAGGTTACTTGAGACAATCAATTTTTTTTTTATTATGACGTGTAAAATATTTACGGGAAACGCTGTCATTTGCCAAACAGAACGTTAGTCCAGCAGTAATAGTTAAAGGGTCTATAAAAACATCACATGATTGATAAAATTTATGGCCGAAACAATGATCAACTAGTGTTTACAATGATACTTGATGAATTTGATAATATATAGTTATAATATCATAGTTGGCGACTGTAATCTTGTAATTAATCTTGCGTAGGCTTTGCCGCAGAAACCTTAATTATGAGGAATTTAATGGTTATTAGAGTGATCGTTAATGACGTCATAGTAACATTGTATTGTTGATGACGTCATTTTTGTGGGAAAACGTTTTATTTCCTGTCTTTTAAATATAGCTGCAGTAAATGACGGCGGACCCCTTCAGATTATTATAACTACCTTCCTATAAATAACCAAAGGACTAGAAATAAAGTTCTTGAATTAATAGAATCCTGCAACTTTTAAATTGATGTCTTTCGTGAAAAATATGACATTAGAACAGTAGATACGCAGACGAATAAAATGATAAACGAACGAGAACGCGATAGTGGTCGCAAATTTAAACGACAAAAGAAAATTTTCAAACGTAGCAAACACTGAAAGAATACACATATCCTACTGATCATGATTACATCTCTACATCGAACGCCATAAGCGAGTCGTTGAAACTGAAAGTAGAAGTTATTGGGTGTACCGCACTGCAGTACAGTTGAAGTTCCCAACGATGTCGTAGATGATGACAAGAGTCTTGGAGACAGGGTAGGAGAATAGAAGAGTTATACCATTTGGAAAAAAATATATATTGTAAAATCTGCAACATGCCACTTCACCTGATCGACACTGTTAGAGAGCAGAGATAAGGCTTTGGCAGTACTTTACATATAAAGTGTAATTGGGTCTTTTCGATATGCAGAGTTATTTCCCATTTGAGCAGGTATCTGACATCAATCCCTTGTGACGTCATACAATTTCTATATCACTCCCCGTAATTTTACACCAGTTGCCATAGAACTAGTTGACGTCACAATGTTTTGACGTCAGATACCTGCTCATATGGGAAATAACTCTGTATAACGAAAAGACTCAATTGCATATGTGAGGCAATTAACCCAATGGAGTCGGGAAAAAGAGGAACAAATTTGATATAAATGCAAAAGCACCTCTAGGTAATGTTATAGATGTACCTATAAAACATAATCAGTTTTAGGTTTAGAATATAGGAAGCTGATAAATATTTTGCATAAATTGAATTGACACTATTTTCAATGATTAACGAGTTAGTTACTGTCATGCATAAAGCACTATTTAAAGTCATTAGAAATTGAATTCTTCTGTAACAGCTGTGGCGAATAAATATTTGTTTCAAAATTGTCGCATTTTATAATGTTATCAATATGAAACGAGTTTGCTATGATTTCTTTATGTTTGAAAGAAAGAAAGTCATTTGTCATAACTGTGGTGGCAAGGACCATATCTTGACCCTATTAAGAAGCTAAAAACTGGAGCCAGGGGAAGAGTTAGTCTAAAGATATGGTCAAACCCAATTGCTCATCAACATAGGAAAGAGACCATATCGCATCACAGCTGCTGTAGCCGACGTCAGTATGGATGGAGTTCTCCGACTAGACTTCATGAGCAGTAACCACTGTAGGATCAATGCCCCAGAGCGAAAAATGTTTATTCTAGAGGACACCATCCCTATCTAAAGGAGTGGAATTGTGGATGCTACCGAATTTCAGTTGCTGAAACCATAATTTAATAATATATATACTTGTATATATATATATATATATATATATATATATATATATATATATATATATATATATATATATATATATATATACTTGTGATATTTGGCACTAAAAAGTCATACAGATTGAGAAGACTCATTTGATCATAGTGTTCCAATCAAGTGCACCAGAGATGTTGAAAAGTTTTCCAACGTGTCAGTTATATTCAGTGTTTTTGAAAATTTTACCAGACCAAACAATGAAATATATGGAGAAAGATTTAGAATTTTGTCAGTCCGATTGAAACTTTGTCAGTCAAAACCTTCGGACTGACACTTTTCAACATCACTGGTTCACATGTAAATATCATATGAGAAATAATGGGATGTAAGTTGGCATTTGTAAGAATCAATGATAAAAGTTGTATGTATGAATATCAATTTCACATGACAGTGATTAAAAATGGTATAAAGATATAATAATCGGACTTGCACGTTTGGGGGAGGGTTGTCGAAAAAGTATATATTTTCTTATTCTATGGAAAAGAAGAGGTGTTAGAAGCTGTCGGAAATTCAGTGTCTGCAAAAGTTTTTTTGTGATTCCATAGGACATTCGGTCCTTTTAGGAGAAACATTTCATAGGACCGAAATTATTTCTGCTTGACCAGAATATGAAGCATTTACGAGACTTGGAATAAACATAGTAGCGGAAACAACACTGGACAACATAGTAGCGGAACCAACATTGGACAACCTGGTCCGGCACGAAATGGCGCAAATCGGACCGATTGAAAATTTGTCCGGCCGGTCCGACGGTCCGATGTCTTTGGCGGACACTGTTTTAATTTGGTAACCTACTACAATAGCTTGTGGAAAAGCTTATATTTAGTTAATTTGAAGTATGCACAGGAATGCACACCGTGACACGATGATTAAAAAGCTGAAGCGAGAAAAATCGATCAGAATGCATGCATAATTATTGTTCTTTGTATACATAGTTTGTTTCAAAAATAATTAGTCCCCTGCCTGTAAAACTGGATGATAACTTGAATTAAGAATGATTGAATTCTTTCAAAATTCATATAAGGCTAGCTCATGTAAAGGTCTATGGTGGGATTGATTTTGGGGTCAAAAGGTCAACTCAAAGGGTCACTGTTACTAAACATCATTGTGTTTTGGTTTCCAGATGATAACTTAAGTGAGGAATGATTGCAATGTTTCAAACATCATGTAAAGCTAGCTCATGTAAAGGTCTATTTGGGGTCAAAATGTCAATTCTAAAAATATCTGTTACTAAAAATAGACATTTATCACTGCATTTAATTTGCCAGATAATAACTTGAGTTAAGAATGATTGATTTCTTTTAAACTTCACATATGGCTAGCTTATGTAACTGGAAGGGAATATCGTGTTTGTCGTTGCCCGTCCCTCAGTCTGTCCGGATAGTGTCGAGACAATAACTTCAGTCAAGAATAAGCAATTTGATTCAAACTTCATACAATGTTAGCTTATATAAAGATCTATTGATTAGAGATTCCAAATGTCACAGAACCACCGGATTTCGCCGCTAAAATAAGAATCAGTCCGATGAAAAAAAAAATCCGGAAACCGGGCACGTCCGTTGACAAACTTCCAAAATTTAAGCCATGGAAAAGCTTGATGAATCTTACAAACTGTTTGACTCAAGATATCTATAATTTACCAGTTCAAAATAAAAATAAACTGCCCGATTTGACACCTTCTTCCGCTACTTTAAGTGCTGTAAAGTAATGTTCTGAGTCAGAGGAAATTCGTCCCATTAATTTTCAGAGGTCAAGCAATGTACTTTAAACTGAAATATGTTGAGGGGGCGATCCCGGGAAAAGCAGCTGAACAAGACACAAAACGTAAAGTCTTAAATCAATCTGCGGTGTCCGAAAAACGAGACAGAAAGTTTAATAATAAATGGCAAATGGGAAAGGACTGGCTGCTATACAAAGATGGTGTTATGAAATGTAAAGTTTGTATCGAATACTATGAGGGGAAGCCCACAACCCATGGCGAAAATAAGTTCATTAGTGGGTCTTCCAATATGAAAACTTCGGCCATAGCTGACTATGAAGATTCACAGACGAGTTAAGGCTAATTCAACCTTACCCACACACTAAAATCATGCAATACTGATATAAACTAATGCATGTCTGACCACAAGAAAGTTTGAATATATTTCAGACTAAAAATTGTCGAGGGGGGGGGGGGGGGGGGGGGGGGGGGAAGGCTAGTGCCACTATAAGTGATGTTTCTCGCCGGGAAAAGGCTATGAAATATGTTAACCATGTTTTCACAAGATGAATAAATTCAATTTAAAATCTATAAAGATAATGATAACAAATAGTGCACATTATGTCATACATATTCACAACCCTATAATCTTACAGCATATGTTACTTTAAGTATACAATTCATAAGAGACAATAATAACTCAACTGGACAACACAAGATTGTGAAAATAAATGTAAACTATATGATAATGAATAAAATGCGGGGAAATTAACTAAATGAAGAGCACGCTTGGCCACGAAGAGGTACACTAAGTATGAGGAGCGAAGCCTGATGAATAGTTTTGAAATTAATTAATCAATTCACTATGTAATTAAAGCTTTAAATATTAACAAAAACTACATTGTAAATTTAGAAGTTAATTAATAATTTGCATAAATAAAGATAGAAATAATTTCAGATTCAGTTTATCCTTTGCCAATCAGACTAGGGAGCATACACTTGCATCCCAACACCTTGTGATACAGAATATACACAGACACTAATGTATAAATACAACAAGGTGTTGACTAATTAGAAAAGATCAAATGTTTCTGTGTGCAAGTATGTGAAAATCAAGGCTATAGACCTTATGATACTCAACATCATGGCTCATACAGGAGATAGGGCAGGTGATATTGGTGAATTATGTATTGAACATGTAAGACAATTACCAAAAGCAGAGGGCAGTTTTTACGTTAGTGAAGGGCAAAACGATTGATATTCGGGAACCAGAAAATAAACCTTTCTTTTCCTCGGGTTTAAACTCAGGATAAAAATATATCACCAGGAAGTGATTCTGCAAAGTGTATATCCAGTTTCAATTCCCCTGAAAGCTGTAGTAGTAAAAACTTTACACAGTTCAGAAATTTCGAAGATTTCAGAAAAAATACTGAGTGAATTAAAACATGCCTAACATTTTCAGGTGTTAAAACTTCAGGAAGAAGTTGAAGAAATGAAAAAGCACATGTGTGAAGATTCAGTTTCTGGTGCATTGAGACAAGTTAAAGAATATTCTACAAGAACGTCAGATTTTAATGTTGATACTCTTCAACTTAAATTAATGCATTTAGATGAAGTTGCTAGAAGGAATCAACACCCAGACAAAGAATTGTTCTCAAGTGCACTAGAACGATTTTTGTGCCATAAGAAACATCCTAAAATTGGTTTTTGATATCTTCGATCCTGTCAAATCAAGCTGAATCAAAAATCTTGAAAAAAGAACAAAAGTTTTTAAAGTTACATGGAAAAGAAGAGAAAATAGATGAAAAACAGCAACCGGAGAAACATGATAAAATTAAACAATTCACTAATTTGATGCAAGTCATGCAGTCGTTTATGATACCCGCTAGAGGTGCTCGTGCGCCATACTAGTGATGAACTAATTGTCGCCTATAATAGATTGTCGATCGCTAAAAGTCTTTCGATTCCGATTATGGATTCCAATTCTTCATAATCGATTAACGCTGAGAGGAAATAAAAAAAGATCATTCAAAACGAACTGAACTGCACGTGGATTGTTTCGCATATAAATCCGCACAAATTGTATATTTATAACAAGATGGCCATTCGGAACAATCTCACCCTTTACTCGTACCTACGTAGAAAGATCTCGCCCTTTTCTCGTGCCTGCGTAAAAGGACTCAGACGTCACTCAGCGGAATGACTTACATAGATTTCATGCATCAATCGGTTTCCGCCATTGTACTTAGTAATATCAGCGATGTAAAATGTAATCCGGTACACAATCTATGTCATCTATGTGAAGGAAAGTAAATAACGCTGCAATAGTTCGGAAGTTGTGTTTAATTTTGGTCAGTTGAATTGTCAAAGTCTTCTACCGTCATCATTACACGCCAAGCACGGACTTATTTGTCTGGTATACGTGCGAGCGTTACTAACTACAGGAACTATTTTTCAATAATGGCTACGAATGACTTCTGAACCGAGGGGTTTTTTTTACGTTACGCAGGAAAAGGACGAGGATGTGCGAAAGCAAGATGGCCACTAAAACCAACGACGACACCAAATCGGCCAAATCAAAAATCAGAATCAGATTTGCTACATGGTCTATGATTTGTCAAACTCTAAATTTCAAAGAATATGGATTTCCGATTTAAATCGATAATCGATCTGTTTACCTTTTCTGATTATCTTCCGATTATCGATTCTTAAATCACTTCTGATGTACAACACTACGCCATACATACCGAGGCCATTTTTTGATCCACGTCAGATGCCCATGCAGAGTCGATTTAGATTTAGCCTCAATATACGGGTTGTTACACTTGTGGTGATACGTCGCATATTAGAGCAAACTGTCCTCAAAACAAACAATGAATTGTTATCCTTGTTATTGTAGATAGTACAAGAGGACAAGAACTCTATCATTATAGAGGATGTATTTCAACTTTATGAATGGGAACTATTAAGTGATTTCTGTCCTTGGGAGACAGCTGCATGCATTGTTCAGCATCATGTTAAAGCAATTGAATTTCCCGATAGTTTCAAGTTTCGTGAAACTAGTTAGTAAAATTACAGGAGACTACCAAAACGATATTGAAATGGTGCTACATGAAGATTTATACACTCATGATATTGATAGTTTTACCGCAGGGCAACTACATCAAAATAGAATTCATTGGAGGAAAAAAAGAGGAGTTACTGGCTCAGTTAAGTGGTAGAAGTCACCATGGAGCTATACATAAATAATATACTACTGTCCGCGCCACTCACTCCGGAAACTGGAAAATCTGGATTTTCAGTTATTCATCTTCAGGATAATTTCAAAAAGACAAAACCATTCGATATATCTTGTTTAGTCGTAACTTTTGGTGTATGATATATGTTTGTATGAAGAAGCGTTCATATTTTATTGAAAAAAATCAATTTTAGATAGGGCGATTTCCATGTTAAATTTTGACGTGACGTCGCCAAGTTTCCCATAGACTCAATGTTAAACATCGGCGACGTCACGTCAAAATTAACATAGAAAACGCCCTATCTGAAATGAATTTTCCCTATAAAATACAAATGCTTCTTCGTAGAAACATATAACATGCACCAAAAGTTACGACTAAACAAGATCTGTTGATTGATATTAATTTTGTAAAACTATTTTAAAGATAAATAAGTGAAAATTCAGATTTTTCGGTTTACAAAGTGAGTGGCGCGGACAGTAGAACATATAACACATTACAAAAATACTTGATTGTAGTGCAATTACGATACTCACTTATAGACCATGAGCTGGCTATGCCCAGGTTGCACCCCCCTGGGGAATTTATACCACTATGTGGGTTTGGTAGGGGGATGTCCCCTGACCACGAAATGGGGCATGCCCCGATCTAGATAGGGGGCTTTACGGAGATACAGGGGTACAAAGTTCGGTTTTTGTGATTTTTAAAAGTAAAAATCGACAAATGGGTGCATTCATTAAAAGTGTCTCAGATTTCTCAAAACTGTTATCATCATTCATTTTTGTACATAAAATGACAGAGAAGTGTTATTTGTATGATAATATACCAATTTTATAATTTTCACATCTTGCGATATTCAATTAGTTAGTCCTAAATTTTGGGAAAATGCTCTTTTCCCCGACATACTTAGACTTACGGGTTTGGAAGTTTATGTTATGCTCATCGAATATTGATCTTTTCTTGTCACAATATCCTTAAGTAATATCTCCAACAATATCTCTTTTCTTTTTATACATTTAAAATCCGTGCACTGAATAAATCGCTATTTAACAACTGCACCCTATTTGCAGTTTCTCTCCGGAATGTGTTTAGACCGTTAAAAGTCGTACTTTTACGCTGCAATCGTTACATCCGATTAATGTTTAAGTAGGTCAAAGCATAGTAATTCCATTTCCCATAGGGTCCCATGTTAAATTACCGAATTTCCAGCAAGATTTACACAACATCCTACATTTTAGCTATATATAATCCACATATCAAAATGTTTGTCAGACCCTCCTCTATCAGAATTTTAACAGTTTACCATAGGTTATCCACCTTAATTTCGAGAAAATCATGCTGGAAGGGGGATACCCCCAAAAATTGGCCAAAATTCAAATGTAAACAACCACCCCTTTTTAGGTCATTAAATCTTTACATTAGCGAAATGAGATAAAAATTCATGATTTTACAGCAGAATCAATCTTTATTTATACATAAATCAAATAATTTCATCCAATCACAGCTCCTGATACATTGAAATAGTAGTCCCTCTCTCCCTACACCACATCAGCCAATCACGGCTCTCGTTAATTACCTTTCTTTGACCTATAGAGGCATTTAACTACTTTATCAAACTAGGAAAGCCGCTATCAAACAAAAGTGTGTTGATTTCTGAATAAAATGACACAAATTTTATGAAAATCCATGCAGTAATTCATAAGAAATGTCACTTTAAAGATGCCTACCCCCATCTGGAGTGTATTGAAAATGGGCACAAATTTGGATTAGGGGTCATGTCTAAGGGGCATGTAAATTGATAACACTTTATGACTTTTACCTGGTTTAGCCTTTCAGTTTTGTTCATCATACATTGAATAAACATGTTCTAATAAAATTTTAATCAATTTGTGAGTCATATTGATTTTTGAATAATACTCTTGAAAGCTAAATATGCCATTTTCTGTACAAAAATACAGACATTCCATGATGTTATTGTTTCAAGTAGAACTTTGGAGGTAAATGATGTTATACACATTTCGGCTTAATTCGGTGTGTTATTGACTTGTACGGGGAAGATCATATGATAATTTTTATCGAAAATCCCCCAAAATTTACATCGAATTGCGTACTTTTACAAATTCAAGTTTCACAGTCCACAATGTAAAAAGTGCACAAATTCCTAAAAAATGGGGGTAAAATTCTGTAAATACTGTTTCAAATGTCTCAAATATCCAACACAATGGAATGAAATCAGTCATCCATGCAAAATACACAAAATTAATTTGTTAAAATTTGGCATATTTAAACCACCCCCCTTTTTTTCCAGAAATTTCAATATTGAAAATTCTAGGCACTTTGAATCAAAATTTGAGGCCAATTTGATATGATTTTAGGTTAAATGGACTGCATGAACCAGAAAATGAGGTCAAACTGCATTTTTGAGAAATGTAGTATTTGGCCTATAGGTCAAAGCATAGTAATTCCATTTCCCATAGGGTCCCATGTTAAATTACCGAATTTCCAGCAAGATTTACACAACATCCTACATTTTAGCTATATATAATCCACATATCAAAATGTTTGTCAGACCCTCCTCTATCAGAATTTTAACAGTTTACCATAGGTTATCCACCTTAATTTCGAGAAAATCATGCTGGAAGGGGGATACCCCCCAAAATTGGCCAAAATTCAAATGTAAACAACCACCCCTTTTTAGGTCATTAAATCTTTACATTAGCGAAATGAGATAAAAATTCATGATTTTACAGCAGAATCAATCTTTATTTATACATAAATCAAATAATTTCATCCAATCACAGCTCCTGATACATTGAAATAGTAGTCCCTCTCTCCCTACACCACATCAGCCAATCACGGCTCTCGTTAATTACCTTTCTTTGACCGTATGGAACTGGAACGTTTAAATGAGAAAATCTGGAGAAAATAAAGCAAAATTAGAATTACAACCTGCTTTTTGTTAAGAAAGATGACAGAACGATATAAAGAATACCCATTTTACCGTTCATTGACAGTGTATAAAACTTGCTATATTAAACCTTGATATACGACTGTGATAACCACAGATATGGACTCCATTCCTAACATGGCAGTGTCAGTATATTCCCTCATTCGGTCATTTCGAACCCGTTTTGACTAAAAGTAGATCATAATTCGCATTACCGTTTTGCACTTTTATACTTAACAGATCTATCTGCATGATTGATATTACAAAATGGATATATTTAATTTAGGTACACAAATGTGCAAAGTGCAGAGATACTGGATGACCTTTGCAATCTTGATTCTTATCAAGGTTGATGAAGGTGTAGTATTGATATATGATTTAAACATCTTACCTCGAAAACAATACACTTGTAAATGTAACATGTTTTCATGAAAACTGGTAACATTTAGATTAATGAAATCTATTCCATAAAGAAAAAAAAATACAACACTTAATATAGAATATGAAGAATTTGAATTCTATAATTACACATGTATCACGACCCGATGTGAGAGGTGGATATTTCAGTAGAGACGTCCAAAATGAATGTCGTACTTCAAATCAGGCAATATTAATTTTAAAATTCACATATATTAAGGACGGAAAGTTCTTATTTCAAGTGTTGAAAATAGAAAAATAATAATAAAACAGAAATAATTGAATTTAAAACAAGAAGACGACAAAGTGAAACAGATCTGACTTAGCCGTCAATATGGTTTACATTGTTGAAATCACGCTGCAGTAAAGGACATATATAAGAAATAAATGAAGTCCATAATTACGGAAAACAGAAACAATAAACCATTGATAGATAACTTATTAATAAACAAGTCGGGTCAAAAGCCAATCAAGTAACAAAATAACCCGACGTACTGGTTATATTCCGAAGATAGCAGCTTGCTATGAAAAATAGACGATGTACGAGGCCCGTAGGGTCGAAAACTGTCTGTATCTATTTTTCATAACGAACTATCAAAGGCATATAACGTACTTAAAACTTTGTTCTCTGATATTTGGTGCGTGACCACGCAAGCATATTACATAGGTTGTGTCTTTTTTTTTTAACTTTTAAGCCGGCGTGGCCTAGTGGTATCGCGCTCGTCTCCTGATCGGGAGGCCGGGGGTCGAGTCCCACTCTGGTCATGCCGGTGTCCCGTCTTTCGGATGAGACAGTAAAAACCGAGGCCCCGTGTCTTGGTATGCATGGCACGTTAAAGATCCCTCACTGCTTCGGGTAGGTCCATTGCAAAGGTTAAAATTTGTATGCTCCGCATCAGGCAGATGCCGTCACCATATACGTGAAATCAATCAATTTATAACTTTTTATACTGATGATCAAAACTTATCGCATGACCACCGCTAGTCATGTGATCACTTTTGATCATCAGTATCAAAACTCATTGAAAAGACAGTTGTATACATATGAGTCGTTTCACTAAATTTTAGACAATTTTATTTTAAAGTAGTCACCTGTACATTGGACTGTGTAGAAAAAGCAGTAACATCACGACAATGGCATTGAATGTTAAAAATATTGTATATAGGTCTACCTATCTGTTCACTGACCAGATCGGGCTATAATCATGCAGGCTATTATAACTCGAGCGGGATATATATTATATAGTCAGATCGGCTTTTAACTCTACTTGATTAATTACTGCTTTACACATACTGTAAATAATGAGATTAGTAGCACTAATACGTGGATTAAGTTTTTGATGGCCTGAACCCCCTTGTTGCTCAGAGGAATGGGAGCCGTCAAGCGCACAACATCGTGCGACAGAGGCTGTGGAGAGTACGTGTCCCAATTATACCCCTGCAACAAAACTGCAACGTTTCAATGAGAATGTGTTATTCGCAAACGATATATGCATATTCTGCAATGAGTCAACATTCAAACACAATCATGTCAAGCAAAAGCTTGATACTTGCCTTACTTTTCACAAAACAGAGACAGTTCTCGGCCCTACGGGCCTCGTATATCGTCTGTTATTTTTCATAGCAAGCTGCTATCTTCGGAAAATAACTAGGACTACTTAGTTACTTATTTGGCTTTGGACCCGAGCTACTTATTACATCGCAAAAATACATTAATTACATAGAATTTATTAACATATTCTATTCGTTTGTATTTGCGTGTCTACACCTTCACTCACTTTGATAAGAATCAAGATTACAAAGGTCAGCCAATATCTCTGCATTTTGCACATGTGTGTACCTAAATCAAATAAATATATCCATTTTGAAATACCAGTTATGCAGATAGATCTATTAGGTGTAAAAAGGTAATGCAAAATATGTTCTTCTTTCCGTCAAAACCGACCGTCAAAATGACCGAATGAAGGAATATACTGACACTGCCATGTTAGGAATAGTGTCCAAATTTCTGATTATCTCAGTCGCATTTCAAAGTTTAAAAGTGGATACCAAGTTTTTCATTTCAGTCACCAATGAAAGGATGGTTTCCTTTCCAATTAGATTCCCTCTTTTCATTTCACTTCCCAATGCATTTCAGCCTCGCCAACTCTAAAATAGACAATTTTAACTTTGCCACGGCAAATGCATGCACTTCAGAACCTTGCAAGGTTAAAACTCGACAATTTTTATCAATTGTAATTAATCGTTTCCACTAATCAATTCAGCTTGATTGTCATATGATAGAGTTACATATTATGACTCTTACTGGGTCGATATACTAAAGATCATTTTGTTGTCGGCAACCAACGTCTCCATGGTATTGTGTGGGATGAAAGGGGGGGGGGCGGCTATAGCAAGATTTTTACACTGCCAATGCAAAATGGCTATTGTTTATATCGTTCTGTCATCTTTCTTAACAAAAAGCAGGTTATAATTCTAAATTTGCTTTATTTTCTCCAGATTTTCTCATTTAAACGTTCCAATTCCATACTTAAACATTAATCGGATTTACCGATTGCGGCGTAAAAGTACGACTTTTAACGGTCTAAACACATTCCGGGGAGAAACTGTAAATAGGGTGCGGTTGTTAAATAGCGAATTATTCAGTGCACGGATTTTAAATGTGAAAAATGAAAAGAGATATTGTTGGAGATATTACTTAAGGATATTGTGACAGGAAAAGATCAATATTCGATGAGCGTAACATAAACTTTCATACCCGTAAGTCTAAGCATGTCGGGGAAAAGAGCATTTTCCCAAAATTTAGGACCAACTAATTGAATATCGCAAGATGTGAAAATTATAAAATTGGTATATTATCATACAAATAACACTTCTCTGTCATTTTATGTACAAAAATGAATGATGATAAAAGTTTTGAGAAATCTGAGACACTTTTAATGAATGCACCCATTTGTCGATTTTTACTTTAAAAAAATCACAAAAACCGAACTTTGTACCCCTGTATTTCCGTAAAGCCCCCTATCTAGATCGGGGCATGCCCCATTTCGTGGTCAGGGGACATCCCCCTACCAAACCCACATAGTGGTATAAATTCCCCAGGGGGGTGCAACCTGGGCATAGCCAGCTCATGGTCTATTAGGACGGTCATTTAATTTGACAAAAGCCAAACAAATGGTGTGGTTAGATTACCGACAACTTGGAAATTTTGGATTGGATTGATAATAAATTTGATATTTATAAGTTTTTAAACGGTTCAAAGGTATCGTCAATGGATCATTTTATGACCATGACATTCCACCGGCCAAACAGTTTAAAAATTCAAGTTCTTGCAAACCGTTCAGACAATTTATAAATTCAGAATTAATATCGAGATTAAAAAGTGGAACAATTACTTATTTGGGTCCAGTTGGAAAAGTGAATCCGCCTCGTGTCGTGTAACCATTGACGGTTGAGCCAAGTAAACCAAGATTGTGTGTTAATATGAGATATATTATTTGTTTTATGAAAGATACGCCTTTCACATAAGATACACTGGCCGATGTGCCATCTTTGACAACAAAAAATGCTTGGTTGACAAAACTAGATGACAAAAGTGGATATGATCATGTTTTCATGAAAGAATTATCGAGAACATTCTTAGGTTTTCAATGGAGAGGGCATTATTTTTGTTGTAATTCTTTACCATTTGGATGGAAAAACTCAGCTTATGTATACCATTCTATAAACTTATGTGCTATGTCTTTTATCAGGAAGAATTTTATAACTGGTCTCTCATATATTGATGACAGACTCATAGAAAGTTTTAAAGGGCCTATTAGGTATCATGACGATACTCCTTGGTTAAGAGCACATGTTGGTATTCGTTTTGCTATCAAAACATTAGTAGAATTGGGATATTTTTTAATTTGACTAAATCGGTCATTTTCCCTACGCAGAGGTTGACTTTTCTTACTTTAGAAATTGATACGCGGACATGTTCGTTTTATGTTCCAGAAAAAAAGAAAACAAAAACTTCACATTCTTAGATAGGAAATACTGTCTAAAAAGTGCATGTAACATTTAGTAACATCAATCCAAAGGTTTTCCGGTTTGTGTATATCTATGGTTTTAGGTATTCCAGGAGCCAAACTATATACCGCTGCATGCAATCGTGCTTTAGCAAATGCCGCGACAAATAATTTTATTTTTATTCCGGTTGACCGTATTTTGAGAGAAGAAATAGAATACTGGTCTTTTTTGGAGTCTTGGAACGATCCATTCCCATTGATTCCCGAAAGACACTCTTCTATTTCTATCTCAACAGATTCGTCAAATTGTAAATGGGGCGCAGTACTTAAAACTCATAAAGAGAATGTAACGTTTGGGGACTATTGGACAGAATTGGAATTGACTAAATACATTATGATCAAAGAAGCATTAGCACTATACAAAACATTGTTAAGCACACAAAGTAAGGTCAGAAACTCGAGAATATGTGCTTTAGTCGACAACCTTGTTATGTAGTTTTAAATGCTTGGAAAAATCAGTATGCAAAAAATTAGGAACTCAACGACATTTTAAAACTCATTTTCAATGTTCTCATTCAAAATAATTGTTTGTTATACATTTCTTATTTCCCCTCAGCTTCTAACGTGGCTGATGAACCGCCAAGGAAGTTGACAAAGTCGGATGCGTCTTTAACTTTTCGTGCATGGGCATACATTGATACGCTATTTGGTCCGCATACCGTTGATATGTTTGCTCTTGATAGTAACGCAGTAGAAGACGTGTCAGGTACACAATTAAAACATTACACCCAGTTTCCTACCCCTAACTCCGCAGGTGTTGATGCAGAAAATAAACTCCAATGCACAATGTCAATGGTACAGTTTCCAGTTTGTTAAACATGATAACGTACATGGGGATGATCTAAGAGATTATATACATTTAAAAGAATCTGGTGAACAAAAGTTTGTACATAATTTGGATGGATGTTTGTAGTGAAAGATAGATTTTCACACATGTTCAATGTTGATATATTTTTCAAACTTCATTTGCTATAAATCGGATAATGTGGTAGAATTTACTGTTTTCAATGAAAAAAAAAGTGGGTATCACAGTAGTTAGCGTACTTTCCCTCAATTATCAATTTCGATATATTTCTCAATTAATTATGTTACATACATACAATGTTTTAGTGTTAGAGAAAGAATTATTTAGTGTTATGTATTTTATTTTATGATGGTTTACAACTCGCATATTGTGTGCCACATGTTATTGTAGTTTCCATTAAAACTTGGTAAATAATTCATCGTGTTTACATTGGTTTGTGACATTGCTCCCCGTGCTTATGGCAGGCATTCTTGAAAAT
The DNA here is from genome assembly GCA_035048485.1 of Pteria penguin. Classification (NCBI taxonomy): domain Eukaryota; kingdom Metazoa; phylum Mollusca; class Bivalvia; order Pterioida; family Pteriidae; genus Pteria; species Pteria penguin. The sequence continues at coordinate 59,513,227 of CM068582.1, forward strand.
TATTGCCTCTTGGGTATAAAGTTTGGGCATTAATTTTCATTGACATCTATTAACTCCAGATTGTGCTGCCAAAATTCGAGATTTGTGTATACCATTATAACTTCATTTCCGGTGTCTGCTAAGCATGCCGTAATATATGTACGTTATTGGAACAACCTTTTTTAGGGTTGTCTCCGTGGCGTGACGTTATATGCGGCATGCTTTGTAGGCTAGGCTAAGCCGCCGCACGGTTTAAATTTACTACATATATACCATTATCATTAATTCCGGGATGACCAGTTTGTGACCATTTAAATGTTCGGATATGAAATCTTCACGTCCCAATTATATTAAATGAGTTTTGGAAGGAGATTGAAGCAACTTTGAGGTTAATCTCAAGATTAATGGATTTTTTGGTGGTTACATTTTTTTGCAGATGTGGTGAAAGTTTTTCCCATTTCCATATCTCCATACTTAATATCTATTGGGCATTGGGTTGTCAGTGAGGAAAAGATTACTATTCCAACTGACGTCACTATGACCATATAGAGATTAGCACATTGTGATTAGAATCACTTGTTCGGTGTACTGGGAGACTAACATGGTATAATTATCATGTATGATTTATTCTTGTGTTTCCCCAAATCATGGAGTCTACTCGTGATAGAAAGTTAAAAGGACTGAAAAAAATACATAAATAAATAATTAATTCCTGTATAGTATAGACTTAGTTATTCAACTTGTTTTTAATAAAGAAATGTTTTAGTTTTCGAAACAGAGAGTATTATCTGTTGCATAGCTGGACAATATTTTTCCAATATAGACAACTTTTCTTTCAAAATGACGTCATTATTACATGAGCGCAGCCATAAAGGGTAACGTGATCTGAGGCGATGGCGTACTTACAAGGGGGAGGAGATAGCTGTGCCGTTATAGGCTGCTCGAATAACAGAAAAAAAATATTTGATTGGAAAAATTCAGAATGCAATACGCATAATGTGCTGCATAAAGACTGTCCATGTTTCATTCCATATAAATTGCACAGCATACCGCGGGATGAGGAGATTCGATTGAATTGGCTGGCTCCGTTAAAACGCAAGATCCTCCTAGAAATATATATGTGTGTTTATATCATTTCATTGACGGACAACCATCTCAAAGAAATCCAATTCCAAGCAGTAAACTTGGTAAGTTAGAAATCGTTTTGACCCATTTACTGTAACTACGAACGCTATTTCTAAAAATAGTAAAATAAGGGAATTTCCCTTTTTACACCTTTCTTTTAGGTATGTATTTGTGATTATGAGCACACTATAATCGTGATTTAAAAACTTAAAGTGCTATTAGAATGATCACAATTTTTCTATATTATGTGCCTATCTACATAAAAGAGTCGCTCACAAAATAATATGCTCATGCGTGATCCCGATCTCAAGATATATACAATAAGCAATAAAAAGTTCGATAGCTTTTTTCAGTAGTTAATTGCCATAATATGTGACGTCAGAAGTTGTACAAGTGCTTTTTTCCCCTGATTTTTCATTATTACGTTAAACTTTGAATTGTGACCTCATACTAAATGACGTTAAAAGTTGTACAAAGTCAAAGGTTCTGTAACAAGTTAAACCGGAAGTCTGTTAGTTTGTTCGTGATACTAGGCAAATCGGTATTTTAAAACATCTCCCAGAGAAATACTGAAGCAGGAAAAGTTGTAATTTCTATCAATGGAGGAATAATTCAATTAGTATTACATGAAAACGCAAAATTCTCCAGCATTCTAATAGCACTTTAATTCAATCAATTTTTGAGAGTTTCATGGTAATAATGTTAAATGATTTATATATATTGAGTTTACTGTAAAAATCAATTCTACCTCTGCAGCATAGATTATTCAAAATTGAAAATAGATCTACTAAACAGTTACAACTTGCAGTGCCAGAAATTTTCTGTTGCACTGAATCTAAATTCATAAATAATCTATGGGTGTCAGGTTATGTGTGAGTGATACACAGATGAGACTGTGCATGCAGCATGAATACATTTAAACAACAATAACTAAATATAGATATATTTCAATTTATAATACCAGTATACACTTTTCAATCTATATGATCTTAAATGTGTTCAAAATTATTTTAAGGTTATGATGCACCAGTGAAAGTGGGACGGAGAATTTTGAAAAGAAAAATAAGTGAAATTTCAACAAATGGTCATTCTGATGTAAATAAAAGCTAATTTTTCATTTTCTTTCTTTTCTTTTTTTTTTTGAGGGGGGAGGGGGGTGTTTGGTAAAAATTAATATAAATATTGGGATAAATTTATATCTTTGAATCTTATAATTAGCAATAGCAGAACTATACAAGTATATAATGTTTCTAATTCAATTTTTAATGAAAATAGTTTTTACATTGAATTTTTTAAATTTTTAATCATACTTATCTTATTTTCAATAGTAAAACAGACAGAGGTATGGAATCATGTACACAGACACCTGCTGAACATATTGTTAATGAAGATGAACAGAGTAAATGTACAAGTACAACCCCATCTACTGTGGAATCCGGTGTTCAAGCTAACATACCTTATTCAACAGTTAGTGTCGGTTCACAATGGATAGATTTAAGTCTCCAAAATCATGATTATTCTATTGTTGAAAATATTTCTCTGACTTCATGTGAAAAGTATACTCAGACAGCTAACAATGTGAAAATAACGGAAGAATAAGGCGTAAATTGTTGCAGAACTAGTGCACATATGACATGTGACTTCATTGATTCAGAGAAAAAGGCCCAATTGTATACTGGTCTCTCTCTAGTAGCATTTAGAACACTTGCACAGGTGATGACACAAAAAGATCATTCAATCAAATTTAATATGCCAATATAGGACCAAATTCTGCTAACTTTACTTAAGCTAAGATTGAACTTGCTCTTTGCCGACATTGGTCACCGCTTTGGAGTTTCAGAGAGTAATGCATCAAATATCTTCAACGCATGGCTTCCTCTACTTGCAAATAAACTGAAAGCTCTTATTCACTGGTTGCCAAGAGAAACCATTAAAGCAACACTTCCAAAAAGTTTCAAAGAAAAATACCCCAAAACAACCGTGATAATAGACTGTGCAGAGACATTTATGCAGCGTCCAAAGAATTTGAAGACGAGGGGAGAAACTTATAGTCACTACAAGTCGCATAATACTATAAAATATCTTGTCGGGATTTCACCACATGGGCAAATTATGTTCATCTCAAGAGGATATGGAGGACGTGCAAGTGATAAATTTATTGTTGAGGATTCTGGATTTTTGAAAATATTTATTACCTGGGGATGAGGTAATGGCCGATAGAGGCTTTACAATTGATGACCTCCTTTTTCCTTTAAGGGTTAAATTAAATATACCCGCATTCACTAAAGGCAAAGATAATTTATCCGAGTCTGATGCTATTGAAACAAGAAGGATAGCCCATGTCCGTATTCATGTAGAACGTGCAATTAGAAGACTTAAAATTTTCCAAATACTCAGTAGTACTGTGCCTGTTTCATCAGTGAAAATCTTAGATCATGTTTTAATTATTTGCTCTGCTTTGGTAAATTTGGGCTCTGATTTGATAAAAGAAAACATTTTGGAATCAGGTGAATAAAAAGATTTAAAAACAAAATGATTTCTTATCTTAATTTTTAGCAAATCTTCTTATTGTCACCTGCTTTGTCAAAAGCATTTGTCTATCTGTCTATCATTCAATCATAAAATGTTTACTTTGCCTATTTCCTTGAGTTAATGCTTTATATGGCATAAATTTACATTAAACCTTCTGCTTACATGTTTTCAACTTTAAAATGGTTTAGTGGCCTTTGACATACTTGAAACATGGAAATCCAAATTGAAATTTGTTGGCACTTTAAAATGGTACAAGTCTCTTAACAATTAACACTTGATAAACAAGTCTCATAAAAAGACCTCTCTTGTATGACCTTTGACCTCATGACCTTGATATTAGAGTTTAGCCCTCTTTTGGGAAACTGAATTGGCCAAGTTTTCTTTACCATAACATAGAGGGCTACCATATTTGGTAAATCTATATACATGTATCCTCATGACCAGTTCTATCATTTATGATTTTTGATAAAGGCACTTCAGAAAATAGTTCTTATAAAAGTTTTTAATCAAATATTTGTAATACAATCAAATAGTACAATACATGTATGTCATTTTACTTTTTTAGAAGTTCCATATATTCTGATGTCAGTTTAGGCCTATTGGACTCATAATCATCAACTAACCATAGAAAAAACTTTGAAAAATAGAAAATTTTCAGTCTGTTTATAATCTTTTTACAATACAGTGAGTCATAATTAACCTTCACAATTCTACTTTCATCCCCAGACCAGATCATACAATCACAATTTTTGATACCACAAACATGCATGGCCAATTGAACCTGTGAATAATAATCCCTCTGCCCATTCGGCTTTAAGATAAGAGAATCATGACCTTTGATGACATCATATTTCCCAGTGGAAAATACATCATCAAGTTTTGTGTTTTGAAGAAATGGACATTTTATTTCAAGTAAAGTTTTATCAGTTTCATGACTGATTAAACCATCAGGTGAAACACTAAGCAAAGGCTCCTCAGAGGAAACTAAAGTACCTATTTACAGGGCCGTCTCTGTGTATTGTGGGACTGGGGCCAGGGCCTTTGCATTGGGAAAAATAGCGTCCTTTTGGACCAAATTGGGAAAAAATTCAATAAAATGAGAAAAGCAGTATTATCAATGGCATTTATTTATTTCAACTACATCTAGTTTTATTAATTGATATGCCTGTCCTTCATTTGTTTGAATTTATTTATGGCTGCTTCCAGTTGACATTGAGGCAGCTGATTTTGATTGTTGTCCGTGATCACTATCAGTCCTTTGATTTCTGTGTTCTCGTATGCTTTATGCGATTTTATAAGACACAGCGTTCTCATTAAACATAAAACCATTAGTCGTTTTTTGTAATATGCTACATTCAATAATATAAATTAATTTCGACTGCCATGTCCGTGTTCAAATGTGCATCGAAAAGACTTGTCACGAATACGATCATTCGAAATAACCTCGCACCTGTCGATTAAAGGATCCACAAAACGCTTCAATACTACTCTTCAAAACACTGCATTTACAAGCGCTATTTGTACATTGATGGTGTTTATATTTTGTGTCGGACGTGTTTGAAAGTGTAGAGCTTAGAAACCTGTCACTATTTTTGCTACAATATGCAGACGATACTGTGCTTTTTTCAGACTCTGCAGATGGTTTACAAAATATGTTAGATTGTTTACATGTATATACACAAAACTGGAATTTATCTGTAAATGTTGAAAAAACTAAAGTTCTTGTATTTAGGAAAGGTTATAGACTCAGTAGAGATTGTGTTTGGTTTTTTGACGGAAAAAAGATCGAGATTTTAGATCACTTTTGTTATCTTGGAATCACATTGTTTAATAATGGAAATTTTAATAGAACACAAAAAGATTTAGCGATTAAAGGCAGGAAAAGTTTATTTCACATATTGAAAGTTTGTAATGAGAATTCTCTCAATGTAGAAACCAAGTTAAATGTTTTTAATTGTTATGTATCAAGTATTTTGAACGATTGTTGTGAATTGTGGGGTTTCCATGAGGCAAAAGATATTGAGAGGGTTCATCTCAATTTCTGTAAACGGACATTGGGTGTAAAAAGAGTACTTTTAGCTTTATGATTTATTCGGAATTTGGAAATTACCCTTTGATTATTGATAGAAAAATTAGAATTTTGAAATATTGGTGTAAACTTCTAAGAACAGATAACTGTTTTCTGAGCTCGATATATGATGATATGTTAGAGAACATTGATGTTTATGACTCTTGGTTAACAGGTATAAGACAATTATTGTATGATCATGGATTTGGACAGGTTTGGGACACTCAGTACATTGATAATGACAAACTGTTTATTACTAAAATATCACAGAGAATTAAAGATGTATTTTTACAAGAAATGAGATCCTTTTTTGATAACTCGCCTAAATGTATACTATATAAATATCTAACCGAATCTCATTCGATACAATATTGTATATAAGAAAAAGTCTACCTTGTAAATTTTAAAAAGTTTTGGCAAAATTTAGAATTTCATCCCATCCTCTGTCAATTGAGACCGGGAGATACACCAATGAAATCAGGACACAAAGAATCTGTCAAAAATGTAATTTAGGTGCTATAGAGGACGAATTTCATTTCGTTTTAGAATGTCCGTTTTACATTAACATTCGGCGCCTGTATATAAAAAAATACTTTTGGAGAATGCCCTCGATGTTTAAATTAGTCCAGCTCCTTGGGTCAAAAAATAAGAAAACACTTTGTAATCTAGCAAGATATTTGATTAAAGGTCTCAGTTTACGAAATTAATTCTCTTGTCCGTCCTCCATTGCACTATTTTTCTCTACCATGCATTTCATGTATCTAATATACATGTAATATATGTACCTTCATCTAAAACTATATATTTTATGGTCATGTATATCTCTGTGTATGTTTAATATTGTCATACTATATATCATTAATCACTATCGGTATGATATTTGTCAAGCGTGTGTTATATGTATGGGTGTGTGTCAATTGTAAATATTCCATTTGTACATGTATGTCACACTAATTTGTATGTCAATTGTATAGTTCTATTTTCTATGTAACACTGATAAGCCTTATAGGCTTAAAGTTTCAAATAAATCAAAAAAAGAAATCAAAATCAGTTTTGAGAATAATACATCTATTGTAATAAGAATGTTCCACTTAACCAACAGAACCACTTTTGAAATAATTAAAACTATCTAGTGACTTATAGTTTAGCATTTGTTCTCCATCATAAGCATTGCTAAGAATCAGGTAGTTATAAATACCACCATACTCATTAAGGGCCACTTTTTCATGTCATCTTTCCACGCATTTAAACCAATGTCACTAGGTAAAAATTTGATTGCGGATTCATTCATTGTTGTTACAAAAGAATTTTAAAAGTACTTTGTATTAACTTTTGTTTTTGAACGATTATTTCATATTTCTGTACAAGAATTATCGTGGTTGTTATGGCGGATGGATAATAGCGCCGTCTATAGGCGAATTTAAAACAAAGCGTGATAATCGAAAAAAAGTCGTCTATACATGTTATAATATCACGATGACTCAACCATTTGTCATACGTAAAAGGCGGTTACAATGTAACATCATTTGATAGACATTCCAGTTCGCATGATGCATGTGAGAAGTCCATCCCTGGTCAATTTGGGGGCGGAGATAACTGTTTTGATAGACGGTTATATTGACACCATACGATTTTGCATTCCATGATAAATTTATTTAGTCACATGGAAGTTATCGATTATTTCCACGGCTTATTGCTATCTAATATAGATGATCCGAGATACACATGGTATATGGGTTAATTGCATGTGGTTATTTAGCACTACATTATTTATGACTTTTAAATATGACAAACTTGTATTATGGGAGATAGTAAACTTATAGTATTTAAAAAAAAAAGTGATGATAGTCGACCCCATATTACCTTTAGTATTTTCTCTGGTAATGGTTTTTTCCATTCCCATATCTCCATACTTAATATCTAAATATCTATTGGGCATGAAGTTGTCAGTGAGGAATAGATTACTAATGCCAGATATAAACATTTTGTTTTCATTATTAATGAATTTCTGGTTTACTGACTAGTCACGTTCTTCCGAACGAGTTGCTATCAGGTTCATACCACTTTTTAGTATAATAGGTTATAGTTTATTGTGAGATACATTCACGACGTTTCAATTTCATTTGCATTAATTTAAACACATTTATTCTGACATAGGAGTTGACTGTAGTTCCAAGTGATGCGAGTGCCTGTTTATCCAATGATTCCAAGACTGTTACAGCAATGGAAGGGGAAATTGTTTTTTCAGGTTCTATTTGTGAACCAATTGCAGCCATCGCCTTAAATTTTACAGGCACAAGTGCAGCTGGAGCATCCCTCAACAGCACAGCTACATCAACATTTCAAGTTACAGGTCTGTGTATTTATCTTCACTGTATTGACAATTTGACATATTCAGTCTATTAGTTGAAACTCTTTATTCATCGTTTCGGCCAATATTAGATAAAGAAACTGGAAATTTCCCATTGAAACTTCATTGAAAATCCAGTGTTTTAGCAGTTATCATTGAAATACCATTATAATACCATTGTTTCACCTTGTAGTCTCAGTAAACCAGTTATTCTAAGACCATTGAAATTCAAGTTTTATTATAACTGTGATTTTAATGCCTCAATATTTCCATTGAAATACCATTGTCTCAAATAACTGGACATTTAGCATAACAATTATACATTGATATAGCATTTATTTTCGAAAGCAGTTTTTCTCAATTCAATGGTTTTACATATACATAGTCTATAGGTATATTATATGTTCGGCGAGTTGTTTCTGAACACAACAGAACTCAAGTTTGAAAAGGGATACAAATATACAGAAATCCACTGGAAAAGAGTTGCATGTATTTAAATGAACGGATGCATTAATTTAGTACTTCTATCTTAATGATTGTGTGATAACTGGAACCCATCTACGATCTTCCAAATATTTCGATAAGGATCGTATTTCACCCGTGTTAACGAAGTGCGTATCGTTACTCCCTCTAAATTTATACCAGAGACCTTCGAAGATACGGATTTACTCAAATGTTAAATACCGTACATATCCGTGAAGCACCTATACATATATATGGTGCCGAATTGTACGGCAAATGCGATAGCGGACCAGTGCTCAGTCTTGCCAATTAATTTTCAGGGGCACTGTGCTTAATTATGATAAAATTGTCGTTTACATTTGGTTTTCTTTCAAAGCACTTTGAATAGGCTGTTTTGTAAAGGTCTCAAGCAAAAACACTACAATAACTTCCCCCTCCCTTTTCCCACCCCACACACCATAACTATCATTGCCATTTTTTCTCAGTTATTAATACGTTTTAAAACAATAATACAGAGAAAAAATATTGACGCAATACATTTTGTGGTTTAATTTCCATAAAAAATATTATTTCTGTATCCACACTACAGTAGTACAGTGAAATCAGATATCGCCCATTCCTGATAACGAACTGTATTATATAACGTTTCGAGAAAATGACCTTATTATACAGCCTAGTATCATTTGAATATGAGGCAGCATCCGATCGAGCGCCATGATTCAATTTGAGAAAATGTCTTGTATATCGTTGTGTACCCGCTTTTGCATTTATTTGTGAAAGATTTCCAGAGTGAGTGGCGCGGAAAGTAGACTACTCTGTCCACTCCATTGTACCTTTGTCCTGATAAACTTAAGTTGGTAAAATTCATTTGTAATATTTATTTTTACGGATCTTTGCAACATGTCAGTGATCACCTGCCTCAAATACATTCATGGCAACTTTACTTAATGAAATTGGAAACAACAGACAGAAAGTGGTAAAGGATGTACCAAGATTTTAAAAGACGTACAGAATGAGAAAAAAAGTGTGTACAGAAAAACTGTGTTCATGCTTGAATGCATAAAATTGATACATGGAGAAGTGATTTAAACTAAAATTTATACATTGAAATGTGATTTAAAATATGTGATAAGGGTATAAATGTGACATTTTTACAGAAAAAGTGACATGCACAGGAAGGAGACATGTATCTAAAAGTATTATGAGGACTTTGTGGATCTTTATGCCATAATAAGTTACTTATTGTTGAGTGACCATATGTGGATTAATGGTATGGAATTCTGATGATGTTTTCAGGGAATTTAATTTTGTTCTATGCATTGATTTAATTTGTTTATTTATGAACATTTTCCAAATTTCTGAAAAACAAGTTAGGTTACTGAACATTTAAATATGAGAACTTTCAATGAATATACGTGTTCATTTTCATTTAGTAGGCTGTACTTTATCTGTTGACAAGATGATCTTTGTATATCTAATTAAAGTTTAATATCAGTTCTTTGATAATTAACATAGTGGCATTACATGTGAAGGACACAATTAAACTTCGGTTTTTATAAGTTTTATATTTGTTTTTCTTTTGTGGAATAACAGGAAAAGTAATGGTATTTTAATGGTTTTCTGGAAGTTGTATTTCAGCATTGATTTTTCAGTTAAATGTAATGTCATTTAACTGGTTCTACCTAATTTTATTTAAATAATTCGCGGATTTCAATGGTATTTCAATGGATTTTGAATGGTATTGCAATGGGTTTTTACAGAAAACTGGAAAATCAATGGTTTTTACACATACATTTTACATTACCAGTTTGCATCTAATTAGTAGAACTGCAAAAGTAATTGGATTTCAATGGAAAGAATATAACTGTAAAAACAATTGAAGTTCAATGACATTCTTTTCTGTAAGGGATATATATATGGCCTTTATCAAGATGACTCACTCAAACGATTATTCACATTCTATTTCTTTCTGCATCTACACAACTGAAAATTAAAAATTGAAATACATGTGTATTTAACTAACAGATAATTTACTACCACTTCCGGTTTATTACAAGGGGAGGTAATGTCACCCATATTATATTCTCTGTATGTTCACGATTTTGAATTAAATTTTTACGTGATAACTGTTCATCAATTGATATTCAACTTGTACATTTGTTTTTACTCATGTATGCAGATGACACAGTTTTAATATCTGAATCTGCTGAGGGCTTACAAAGAATGCTAGATTCACTGTACTCATATACATCTGGTTGGAATCTAACAGTTAATACTAAAAAGACAAAAATAGTCATATTTCGGAATAGTAAAAGATTCATGGAAAGTTTTGAGTGGTTTTATGATGATGCTAAACTTGAAATTGTAGATAGTTTTAACTACCTTGGACTAGTATTTAATTTTAATGGGAAATTTCTTACCATGCAAAAACATATAGCACAGCAAGGGAAAAAGGCTATTTTGCAATTTATAGTGCTCTTAAATCTTTAATTTTAATATACTTACAAAATGTTTGGGTTTTGATACTTATGTTTGTAGCATACTTAATTACGGTGCTGAGGTTTGAGGGTTTCATAAAGCTTTAGATGTGGAAAAGGTTCACACTTCTTTGTGTAAAAATATTTTGGGACTTAAAAAGAGTACTGCCAATAACTTATTGTATTGTGAATTAGGGAGATATCCGTTATACATATCGCGTAAAATGAAAATATTCAAATTTTGGCTAAAATTGAAAAATACTTCAAATTGCATACTTAAGGCCTATTATAATGATATGGTGGAAAGGAAGGACGATTGGATACAAAGTATACGAAACGAATTAAACCATCTTGGTCTAACCTATTTATTTGTTGACACAGCGATCGCATTATGTGTAATATTATAAAAAAAGAATAAAAGATATGTACCAACAAAATATCTTACTTGAAATCTCAAGAACTGCTAATTGATTTTTATATCAACATCTAAGGCCACACCAAATTCATTTTTAGTTCTTCAAGAGCGACCGCATCTAAGAGAACGAAAATCAAATTTTAATATTTAAAAAACAATCCCGCTCCACTTTGCTCGGGTCCTGCTCCGGAATTTTTTCCGTTACCGATTTGTTTACAATAGCCTTTTGGTTCCCGATTTCCTCTGTTTCGTAACCATGCCGGCGTTCAACGGAGAAATTAAAGATGAAAAAGAGGCGTTATCTCTCACAAAGCGATAGATATGCCCATTGAGACGACATTATATTATGGGGAATTTTTCATGACGCTTGTGCCTGTTTTAAGCAGAAATGGTGCAGAAATCTCGAAAATTCTTGTAAAAGACAGCATGAAATCGGGCAGCGTAGAGGTTGATTCTAACATGCAGCTTTCCTTGGCGAAAGATTTAAAGTTCAAATTTCATGTAAAAAGTTTGACTGCCCCCAAAAACAAATATCATCACCATCTAATAAGATAAATGCTCTTCAAATGTTGATGGATAATAGTCGTAAAATAATGATTCCTGATAAACCAACCGCCAACCCAACAACATGTAAATTAACAAGCCCCTAAAATGTGACTTAATCGACTTTATTGAAACTTTTGACAGGAGATTTTCCCCAGATATGATGGAAATAAGTAAAATTAAAATTAAATTTGCATTAATTATTATGAGACTGAACTGGCAATATATTGTAATTGATTCCTTTGGATTTAATACATTTCATCAGATATTTAGTTGAAATTTTATATTTGATTTTTAGCTCGCAGGGACAGAAAGTCCGGAAAGCTAATGCCATACCCTCGGCGTTGTTGTCGTCCCTGAACAAAACTTTAACCTGGGCTATAACTTTTGAACTATTACATGTATATCAACATGTAGATAGAGGTTTGATATTTCACATGTTGATACCTTGTGACAAGACCTTTCTTTTGAGACCTTGACCTATGACCTTGACCTTTGTGCCATTTTACTATCAAAACCCTGTATAGGCGCGCTATGTTGTCTTCTGGCAACTCTTGGTATCAAGTAAGTTTCATGAAATTTTTTTTTGCATAATTATGAAACGAAACTGAGAATATTTAGAGTGCTTTTCATTTGCAGATTGGTGTTTTGTATAAAATCACTTATCTCATATTTTAGCATTTTGTAAGATCAAAAAAAGATCAAAGATTCACTTTTTAATTGTTAGATAAATAAGATCAAAAAATAATTTTTTATGTTTTAATGACTTTTTTGTCATTTATTCACATAGTTCTGACTATCAAAATGGCATTATTAAGACTTGAGGCAGTTCTGGGCATTTTTAATACTTGAGGCAGTTCTCTTGTAAAGTGTACACATCAAAAATAAATTGTACATGTATCTATTTAGAATTTAACTAGATATATATGTATACTAAAATATAACAAGTACAAGTAAAATATATTCTTAAAAATGGATAACTTCCTCTTTTAGTGTTTTAAAAAGTCTCCAAATAAATGTTTGTAAAGGTTTCTCATGTTTATTTGAACAATTGATGATTCAATAACAAAAATATTGTTCTTAAAATCACGTTTGACTATTTAAAAGAAATATCTATGAGAATATAATATATAAAAACTACAATTTAACTTATGATATTTTTTTTTTCGCTCACTCGCTCGCTCTATGTTTTGATCATTTTAAAATTTTAATATTAAAATTAATTTCATCGCTCGCTCGCCCCAAAATTTTTTCAAAAATTTCCGAAGAACTGAAAATAAATTTGGTGTGGCCTAATAGACAACTTCACTACGCAATATTATCTAATAAACCCTATTCCCTTGTTATATAAGAAATATATCCCTAAATTTCGATTATCAGAACATAACCTGCAAATAGAGCAAGGCAGATACATCAACGAAGTAAGAACTAATAGAATATGTGCTCATTGTGACCAAAATGAAATTGAAGATGGATTTCACTTTATATTAATATGTCCTTATTATAGAACTTTTTGAATTAAGTATATTAAACCTTATTATTACAGAAGGCTTTGTGTTTTTAAATTAGTTAAATTACTCAGTATGAATAATGTTAAACAGCTAATAAATCTTGGGAAGTACTTCTATTTGGCATCAAAACAAAGATCTATGCAGACTACATAGTTTATTTATATATGTATAAGTTCACTCTCCTCCTGTGTGCTACATGTAAATCATTCCCACTGTGTATTTTCTTTTTACTTTGTAAATATTTATGGTAATGTTTGTATTGTATTTTTGTATGTTTTGTATATGTATATACTTGTAAATATGTTGTTTCTATATGCTGTATGGCATTTGAATAAACTGAAATGAATTGAGATAATTCAAGTCATTCCCTACGGAATAATTTGACAGTTTGATATTCAGTCTATTTATGGTTGTATGGTATGGTTTATTTGCCTTTAGCCTTTTGGCTAATCAGCCTAAGAAACATTACAATATATGTTATTTCAAAGCATATATACAATATAAATATATAATTATGTAAACAGTGAGTGGAGTGAAAATTTGGAGGTATGGACAGTTGTAAACATGATATTGTTATGATAATTACATGAAAAGCAAATACATGATATGATAGTAATAAATCAAATGGTAAGTATAATGAAAATAAGTACCTTAATCATGGAATCAACGTTTAATTGCACAAGTGAGAAGTTTGGTTATTGCTGCGATCCAGGACTATCAGTATTTCTCATAATTTGACCTACCGTGAGTTTCCGGCGTGATCGTGTGGTAATGGCTACTCCATTTGGAAGTATATCCCTCATTGCTTTAACTATTTAAAATGTTAACTTATGGAGTCAAACTTTTCATACCTTCATATAAATTTTGCCTGGTAGCATTGCCTTTATGTGTCTGTTGATAGTGCCATTTTACGATACAAGGGCTTCAAAACAACACACAAAACTAGACACAAAGAGAGACCACATAAGCATGGAAATGGAGTTTGCAATCAATGCAAATGTTTCTAATCTTCAAAAAAAAAAAAAGAAGAAGAAGAAGAAGAAACCTACCTACCGACCCTCTTTTTTTATAACCCGTAACAGGAAACAAACATTTTTTTGTCTAATTCTAATAAGCTGTGCATAACAAAGTCCTGCTTTCCAGTGAAAAACAATGAATTTTTAAAAGTAGATCTAGATCTAATTGATAGTTCAATGAATTGCTATTTATTTTTCAATATTGCAGTATATTGCAATACGTTTTATTTACCCCAACACCCAGCTCCATCGTTTAGTGGTCGATTATCGGCAATATTAATCGTTTCATCTTTTTGCATGCTTTGATTTCTTAAACTGTATGAGTTTACACGTCTTCATTACAGATGCCATCTATATTGGAAACTTTATCAACTACAAAAGTTCAGGATCAACCTCAGATACAGCTCCTTTTATAGATTCATTTGCATTTCATGCAGTTACAGATATAAATAATCATTATTTTCCATCAGTTTTACCAAGTAAGTGGTTTAAGTCTTTTAGGTCAGTCGAGCCAAAGGCTCAAGAGACTTATTGCGATTTTCGAGCATGGTCACCGTTGTGCGTCGTGAGTAACCCATTTTGATTTTCAACTAATGAAAATAATAATAAAATGATTTTGATTAAATTTGGTTTCACTTCGAAAATGAATATTTGGAACGTTTTTGGACCCTCTTCTACTTTTTAAGAAGAGGTGAAACGGACATGTTTTTCTATGTAATTAGATAGTAAAAATTAAGCTCACAAAACTTTATGTCGAAAACCCGTTCTCGCTACACACTCTCGTTCCCGAGTTAGAAGGAAGAACACTTGGCGTTATTTACCTGTAATTTCTTTAATTTTCAAATGAATATCTACTTCCGGTTTGAGTAGAACACACAGACTTTAAAATGTCAACTGGTTTTGCAAACTATATTCGGTATGTAATAAACATGTTCCCTTTTGAATTGGGTCTTTTCGTTATACAGAGTTATTTCCCATATGAGCGGGTATCTGACGTCAAAAATTGTGTCATCATACAATTTCTAGATCTATATCATTTCCCGTTATTTTTCGCCGGTTTCCAAAGAACTGGTTTACGTCACAGTGGTTTGACGTAAAATACCCGTTCAAATGGGAAATAACTCTGTATAATGAAAAGACCCAATATCAATTTCCAATCAAAATTCAAAAATTTTAAGTTTTAGTACTTGAAATTGATTACTGAAAACAGGAATTGTTACGTATTTAAGTAATAGTTTTTAAATTGTGAGATTGTCCCCAACCTGATAAACATTAAGCAAACGATCGGCAATAAAAACTTATCCCCGATCTGTCGTCTGAGGACTACACACACATTTTCCCCTAAACATTTGTAAAATTTGCCAGTTTGTTTTTATCTAGTCTGAATCATCCACGATGTTTGATTCTGTTAACGAGATGCAATTACGTAAATGTGGGGATGGTTTATTCACATTCTTTGGTCCATTGGTCCTGCCTGTCCGTCGACATAAAACCCAACAGAATGGTGAGGCATCGCCAATGAAACAGTAGAGCTGGGCAAGCGATAGGAGTAAGGGTTATAACACTTTCCAATGTATTTGCTTCACAAGTCCATCATTGCCCAACCCACTGTAGAATTGGCCTGACATTCGGTAGGC
This sequence comes from Pteria penguin, assembly GCA_035048485.1. Classification (NCBI taxonomy): domain Eukaryota; kingdom Metazoa; phylum Mollusca; class Bivalvia; order Pterioida; family Pteriidae; genus Pteria; species Pteria penguin. The sequence continues at coordinate 59,529,342 of CM068582.1, forward strand.
ATTTATCGGAGGCATTTATTTTTATCTAGCTGCCTCCAAATTTGCCGCCGCACCGAGAGAATGTCTCACCAAACTCTGCATGGCCTGCAGTCTGTTCCGAAACAGAGTCGCCTCGTCCTCGCACCCATCTAACTGACTACAGAACAACCTTCGCAAATGTTCCAAATGTTTCATGAGATGCTTCCCATGAAATGTACACCCAGTCATTGGACAATTATGCTCAGCCACCAGCGTCTCATGAGAATCAGTATGTTCTGAATGAACGATGTTTCCCCAAACGATGTTTGGAGTCTTTGACCACACTCACCCGGAAGTCCAATCTGGATCTTTTCACTGACCTATCCGTGTGGCTCCCAACCCCTGCAGATCTCTTCAGGTTTCTGTTCACAAAGACTTATGACTTAATTTGCTGGGTCGCCTTTTTTGGACCTTCCTGCATGGTATTTTGATTTCCCTTCGACGGGCATGGCTGGAGCACTGGTGTCGCAGCCTGTTTTGCTAACACCGGTGCAGAAGTGTCCTCACGGATGGCTTGGTCCAGGCCGTCCAAGTCATTAGAATCCGTCTGGGGATTCATAGGAAGATTTTTCTTAACTCCTAACAATTCTTCCTCCTCTCCAGGAAATAATAAATCTATAACACCCTCCTCCCCTGATTCCAGCAAACTGTCACCAGAGGGCCCATTGGGTTTCCCGACAGAATCCTTGGACATTACATCCTCCTCTGCCAAGGACTTACCCTCATCCACCTCCATTGGAGAAGGGGATGGACTACCTGGAGCCACCGCACTCGCAGGTAAATTCTCCAACCTTGGAGCTGGTATCGCAAGAGCCGGAGAATACAGGGATGTACCGTCAGCCGCAACTTTAACGACTTTAACCTTTGACTCTGTTGGAGATGGCCCTTCTTCTGAGAACACTACTATTTTGTTATCAAGTATCAAGTATCAAGGTTCCAGTAGAAATATTTACTTTGGCATTATGTTGGATCAGGAAGTCTAATCCTATCAACATTTTATCTTGGATTGGTGCCACATGTATGGAATCCTTGAATGAAAATAAACCTACATTAAAGTCTGTAGCTTCTAGTTTATAACCGGTCATCTCCATGTCACTACCTGCCCCATCCAAAATGAATTTGCGAATTTTTGCAGGTTTTTCTTGCAATTCCTGATAGACTTTATCTTATAATAACGTAACTTCAACCGCCGTATCAATGACTGCATTAAAACTTAGTCCTTGAATATGGACAGGGACTTGTAACATTATGCTGCTTTCACTTTTTGAATATGCACTATAGAAAGTTCCTCATTGTCAAGGCCCCTAGGGTCGGAGGTTAAGGGTTGGCCTATTTCCTTAATCCTTGTTCGTTTTCCTGAAAAGTGACTTTCTTTGCGGATTTGTTACTAGCACCTGAAAGGAGTGGACACTCGCTTTTAAAGTGACCTTGACCTACACAGTGGAAACATTCATTCCGCCGTGGTGAAGGGCTTCGTGTCCTTGATGGACTTAGTGAGGCAGATCTTAGGTTCGATCCTACTGAGGAAAATGACTCCAACAACCTACGAATGGCTTTTATGTCATTCTGCAACTCTCCCACTTCTCCTTCTATCTTGCCCATCCTTTTTTCTACTTGACCTTGACTATCATTTTTGTACATGGACCGACTAAGAGAATTGTAAGCATCTCGGTTGCCAATCCGATCGCTTCGTGATAATCTCATGGAAGCTTGACCTTACTCTTCACTGTCGCTATCATCAGCGCACTTTACTTCCCTTACCTCTTTTCTAGACCAGTCAGCCATTGCTTGTTTGTTGTATTGATAAGATTTTATCTTATCAACATCTTCAGTGGTCCTCAAACCTAAATTTACTACATACTGTCCTGCATCACGGTCTCTGCAACCATGACAGATCCTATTTATGGTCTGTCCATACATATAATTCTCAGGCAAGTCTTTATAGGCTCTAGACGCAAGTTGTAAAACTTGGTCTGCTCAATCCTCGATGAATCAACCCGAGCTCGACCTTGATTATGACCTTGACCATTATTAAGGCGTCTATTGTGATTAGGTCTTCTATTGTTAAAGTTCCCGTAATCATTTTCATAATCAAAGTCACCAACAAAAGCCTCATTATTTCTTCCTGCCTTAAGATCAATTTGATTAGCATTACCCTGACCTTGACCTTGAACAGGTTGACCTTGGTTTGGTCTACCTTGGGTTATGTCGAAGGCTTCTTGTCTATTCTCATTCAGTTGGGCCATATCATTTGGATTGTTAGGGTGTGCCGCATTAGCATTGACATTATCCATTTGAGTACATGTATTGGGCAAATACATTGGTGCATTACCACAATGCATTACATTACCTGGATTCATGGGCATTGGCATATAATTTGGTGTGGCTAATGGACCCATTGGATACCCACCATACCCTATCTGAAATTGATTCATGGGCATGATTGGAAACATTGGCGGATACGTTTGACCCATAGGTCCGAATCCCTGCCACATGGATGTTGGTGGGTTCGCATGTGACATCGGTGGAACCATTGGTTGTATACCTCGCGGAGAGTTAATCCCTCCTAGCATACCTGACCACACTTGATGTGGGTGTAGTTTACCCTTGTGTTAGATTAAAGCAACCCGGGCTATATGCTGGTTGCGAAAATGAAGACAAAGATATACAGTTACTTGCAGCCTGGCTAAAATTATTCATGTTAATTGGTTGTGGACCAAGTATATTTTGGGTTTGGTTCGAATCTATATTTTTGGTTTTGTTACTTTTTGATTTAGCTGCTACAGTAACGGGTATATCCGGTATAAATGCCGCAAGGCTTACCTTGGGCGAAGACCTATTTTTTTTTCTAACACTGGCAAAATTTTTCCAACATTTTAGTTAAGTTTAGGGAACCGGGGCTATAAAACCTAAAGATAAAGATTTTTGGACCGGTTTTTTTTGTAAAATGTGTGTCGAGATGTGTGTTCTGCAGTATCTCTATTGTTTTGTTTTTTGGTTACATTCGGAGAATTTACTACTTTGCAAAGAAATTTGTAGGTCCCTAAGGACCGAGTTTCCTCTGTTGGAGTTGCAAGTGATTACAATTTGCAGTCATTGCAGTACTTGCCTTTCTTCACAAGCCCCTTGCTCCATACAACCACGTAGTGTATAAACGTATTTTCTTCACGGAGCCGAATGATTGTACAGCATCTATTCTCGGAGATCGAATTGAAGTGAAATAACGTTAGAAAGGATGTCTTGGAACATGGTCACGCGCTTTAACGGAACAAAAATCGTCACAAATTTCATAAAATTACCCCCCCCCCCCCCTGTTAATTACTCTTGATTAGCTGTTGGGTCATTAGGGAGCAACCATTTGATTTTTAGGGGGGGGGGGGGGGGGGGTGGAAGAATTTGCAAAAAAAAGTCTGGCTGAAATTTTGGGTGAAAAAAAAAATAATCCGGCCCATAGGGCTGGAAAATTTTTTTCCGGGATCATGAACGCTCATTTATCTAAACATTAAAAAGGGGGAAAATAATCCGGCAAAAAAAAATTCGGCTCTGAAATTGGGCAAAAAAAAAAAAAATCTTCAGACCAGTGAAAGTCTTCCTGCCCCCTCCCCCTTAAAAATCAAATGGTTGCTCCCTTAGCAGCTGGTAAATAGCTAATCGGGTGTCAAATTCACGGCTCAGTGACGACCGCGGCAATCGATCGATGAGCGAAAGAGAACGTTGAGTAGGAAAGTTCAGGATAATTACATACGACTGCAAAGCTGTGCTGCCGGGAACGAAAGTTTTGAATATTAGTGATTTACTTCATATAGAATATTTTTTGAAACACGAGGTCCAGGTGACGCCGCGAACCTGAGCACATCCACTCTGTGTTTCGAGATTGGCGCTTTGATGGCAAAAAAACAAAACAAAACAAAACAAAACAAAAAAAATTACGGAAGAAAAAAAAAACGAACACACACTCGGTAGAAATGGTCTCAGTATGCACCATTTGATTAAATTCTTTTTCGAAAATTTTCCTGGGGGAGGCCTCCTGACCCCACCCGCAGGAGGGGCATACCCCTCCCGCACCCTTCTCATTTGAAGCTTTGCGCCGAAATGATCTCGGATAAAATAAGTACTAACTCGTTTCAGACACTCGTTACTTAGAGAGTGAGTGAGTGATATTGATAATTAATAGTAAAATGGCGCCTTATACATTTGAAGATGTATCTGACCGGAGAAAATGAATAAATAGTCAAGGCAACATCGTATACCGGACGGGCGTACAAATCAATTGAAAACCTTAATGGCCTTTACACAATGCGCATTTGAAATATTTTATTGTAATAACGACTACATTATTGGATATCTGACAAGTTATTTTTCCTTATCTGCTTCTATTACTTACATGTAAGGACAAGCGGTCGGCGCGGGACTGACCTCCCTTCGACACTCAATAATTGTTTCAGTGGTGGGGGGGGGGGGGGGGGGGTCTCTAAATTTCAGACGCTCCCCAAAAATATAAAACCAATATGTATACTTTGTAACATGCTAAGCAGGGCTTAGAATACCCGCTCGCCCGTTCGCCAATGGCGAGTGAAAATGCCCCCGGGCGAGTGGTTTTCTGTCTGAACTCGCCCGTTTGGCGAGTTGTTTGGAATGAAGTATTTTTCAAAATCTTGATCGCTTCAGTGTTTGATTTTATAAAGCATAAGTTTGATCGTGATCGGCATCGTAAAAACTTCGACAAAGTTGAGATGAGCTTATGCTATACCCCCGGCGTACCAAACTTGGATCATTTGGTCATCTTAGGATGTTGACTTGAATATATGCATTGGGTGCTGCATCTGACCTACTTGATCTTTGACCCTTTCATTTCTGTCCATGTATGGTTAACTTTTTTGGGGTAACTCAGTTGTGAACATACTTAGTGCTACAGCTACCAAACTTGTACCAATGGTTCATTGGGGGATGCCACTTTGAGTGCATGCTTCGGATGCTACATCTGACCTAGATTTTTTGCTTGAGTGATTTGGTCAACCTTTTTGAAGTATCACAGTTCTGGATAAACTATAAGTGGTACAAGTACCAAACTTACATCAGTGGTGCATCTTCGTTATCTTTGATTACACTATGTTTTTGGTTTAAAAAAAAAGCACCTTTGAAAATTACGGGCTCCTTGATTTTGTTACGGGCTCCTTGAATTTGCAATCTAGGAGCCCGTATGGCTCCTTAAAAATTTCTCTGAATTTTAGGCCCTATCAAGTGAACAATTCTTTTCGCAGAACGAAGTCATGATGGTCTTAGGTAGAGATGCCGGCGTTTGTCTGCGTCGTACGCCATTTTGTTTTCCAACAGAAAAAGATGCTCATTTCAGTGTCTACTTATTGACAATAAAATGTATTCATAATTAGGCATATAAAAATAATCATGAACTTAAATGTATCCATGAATGATGTATTTATGCTAAACAAGTTTTTCAGTGGATATGCCGATTGATTCTGTACTTAAAAGGATACGCGGAGCTCGATATACGTGCGACTTTCGTATCGCGCGGCACTGGGAAATCCCAATATGACTATCTTTAGACCTAAATATGCATATGTTCCTGACGTCACACAGATATATTTTTTATATCCAATGAAAATTTAATATTTACTGAAGCCCATGATCAAGGACACTTTGTAGTTTATTTCCGGTATCAAGGTTAAAAGAAGAAAAGAAAACTTTCAATCGTAAAATTTCAAGGGTAAGATAAAAATTTCGGAAAGTGTCAGCCATATTCTTATACTGACATTTTTCTTTCTATTGATACCGGTATCAGACATAAATAAAATCAGGAACATATGCATATTTACAGACGAAAAGACGATGGATGCATGGAAAGCCATAACGCCGATAGATCGTGACATCATCAAGAGACTCGTGAGCGAGGATGATTTCAACGGTTAGTTTTATTCATTTTAGATATCGTCTTGCATTTTACTATTATTATTGAAAGTAATATTAAGTTTATTAAAAGCATTCAGAATATATTAGGCATTAAAAAAAATATGTTTGTTTCCTGTTACATGTCCAAAAAAAAAAAGAGGGTCGGTAGGTAGGCTTTTCTATTTTTTTTTTTTGAGACAGAGAGTGTGTGTGTGTGTGTGTGGTGTAATTTAGTGTGGTCAGGGATGTCATTAAGTATAGAAGTAATAGGAGAAATATCAAAAGTTATAAGAGAATTCTGCCATCTCGCTTCGTGGCTGGGGGTCTGGGGCCCTCTTAAGGGCCCCAAAGGCTCTGGAGTAAATGGTGTAAAATCCTGCATTCTAGTCCTTTCCTGGCATTTAATTTCAGTTGTTGAAAACTTCATGTTTTGCACTATTTTACTCATATTTTGAAATAATGTTCAAGGTAAAGACTCCTGTTACTAGTCTTGATTAAATTGTGTTTAAGATTTTATTTCTTCACTGCAATTCAAAATACATGTAACTTGAAAAACAGAGCAGTGAACATTGGTATAGAATTTTGAAAAAGACCCCAAGAAATTTAGCGATCTGCAAACATAAATACGCTGATCATTAGAAACAGTGAGCTATTAAAATTGCACATAAATATTATCCATCAAAAATGCGATGGCATTACATAAGTTATAACTAATTGTACCATAGATGGTTACAATTTACTATTGTAAACAAGTATGGTGTATCACTGCATACACCATAGCAATCGGACCATCCCATCCTTTGGGGGTTTTAGGTACTTTACAGAGAACAGCTATTGTCCAGTTGTCATATCATCGCCGCGATGTTTTTGAAGTCTTGGCTACCAATCGCCACGATCGTTGCTCTTTAACTGACCTATTGATTGATTTTGTTTAACGTCACACCACGAATATTTCACGTACTAGTATATGGTGACGGCATCTGCCTGATACAGGGCATACAAATTTTGACCTTTGCAACGGACCCACCCGAAGCAGTGAGGGATCTTTAACGTGCCGTGCATACCACGACACGGGGCCTCGGTTTTTACTGTCTCATCCGAAAGACAGGACACCGGCATGACCAGAGCGGGAATCGAACCCCGGCCTCCCGATTAGGAGTCCAGCGCGATACCACTAGGCCACGCCAGCTTCTGTAACTGACCTATCATTCACGCGGAATGACCGCAACGATCGCGGTTAATCACCGCAGCATTGCTGCAGTCCTCAATATTTTACTTTAAATGCCCTACACTCATTAATTGCCTGGGGTGATATTTTTTATCAGCTTTATGCGATCTTGCGTACTATAAAGGCAAGTATTATCAAATAACAAAAAAGCGATCAGAAAAAAAAACCTTTGACGATTTTGTTCGAAAAGGGTTCGAGTTCAATTTGACGACAATCTGATTTAAAGGATTTCTATCTATTCTGCATATATGTAGTAAATACGAAATAAATAGATTTGCTTTTAATCAGATTGCTTCTTGCAATAGTGAAACCGCGAGAGAATTTTGAGAATGGCTGGGATAATTTCTTTGATTGGCGTAAAATCAAAGTCAGACGAATTCATATATTTGGTGAAGCTTCCAGATTTTAGTTTAGGCTTTCGACTACAGTCGGAATTCCTTTCTGATATGCCGCACGTTTAATTGTTCAAACGCTTATTTCGGAAAAAATGTTTACGCAAATGTTATTATGAACATTCACCACTAAATTTAGATACATGTATTTTCATCTCTACTTTTCTCATACTTAATCTCTTATTTTTAAAACAATCGCAATGACTATCGCACTTAGATAATTAATGATGCATTTAATCTGGAAAAATGGCGCGAAACAAACAGCCCTCAAGCAAACCCGCTACTGTTACACCTCCATTATTAGACAACATTTTAAGATACTTAAATGTACGTTTAATAATTATACGATGCATATCCGAAATCAACCGCAGTGTTGCGGTGAATCACCGCGATTGACCATCGTGGTTGTGAAGTGGTGTGCGGTGATTTGCGGTAATGTGAACGCGAGCGTCCGCGTCAAAACACTCAGCCGGGATACACGGAGAACTGGAGGATCCGCATTCTTCGTACTGTACTACTGCATATACTTTGACCTTTATGGAATAGTGAATCTACGTTCCACTTTTTCTGAAAATCAAATTTAGTCTTCAGAAAAAAACAAAAACAACAAAAATACGGAATTCATAAGTGAAATTTTTAATCAATAAATACAACTTCAATTCTCAATTCAATTAAATAATTATTTGATTTAATTAAAATTTCTTTTTGTTTTATTGCTTTTTATTTTTTGATTTATTTTTTACTTTTACACATTAAATGTGCAATTATAAAATGTGTCATTTGGCACAACATTAGGCATTGCGCCCAGAGTGGAATAATGCATCGTCCATGGTGTAATCTCAACATAACTAACACTTCTCAATGGGGTAACTACTACATAGACCTTTTGACAAAAATTGTACGTGTATACGCAATAGCCCTTCCGGACGGAAAGCTTCAAACCAGAAAGAAAAATTATCTGTGTCAATTGCAGAGGAATGTTTTATACGTTCAGATTTTGTATCTATCAGTGCGAAAAAGCTATTAATCATAAACGAATTGTAAGACCGCAGTTTAATATCTTAAAATGTCTATGCAAGACGTATGTCATGCGCTTTTCCAAAGCCGGCGTGGCCTAGTGGTATCGCGTCGGACTCCTGATCGGGAGGCCGGGGTTCGAGTCCCGCTCTGGCCATGCTTGTGTCATGTCTTTCGGATGAGACAGTAAAAACCGAAGCCCCGTGTCGTGGTATGCATGGCACGTTAAAGATCCCTCACTGCTTCGGGTGGGTCCGTTGCAAAGGTCAAAATTTGTATGCCCCACATCAGGCAGATGCCGTCACCATATACGTGAAATATTCGTGGTGTGACGTAAAGCAAAAATCAATCAATCAATCAATCAACCATGCGCTTTTCCACGAATGTTACTTAAACAGCTTTAGGGGATTTCCAGAAAGTATATAACTGTTATCTGGGGAATTATAATTGAACATGCCGATACTGTGATAAATCACTTCGGTCATTATTTGGCTTAAAATGTTAGTCACGGACTCGGACATACGCTAATTTTCGACTGTAAAATAATAAGTGAAAAAGTAACCGGTGGTTTCAGCTGGAATTATCGGCGATTTTCGCCGGTTGCCGGCTTCTAATGACATCCCTGGTGGTAGTAGTACATGTAATTAGCTTTCCTTTAGTGTTAAAATTTAAAAGTTACCAACAGACGTCTGTCAATGTGATTCAAGCAAGAAGAAAGAGAAGACACGATCACACAAGAATTACTTATTCAGTGGATCCCGCATGAAAAATGTGTCGATCGGAAAGGATGAATTTTGTCAAACAGTTGGGTAACACGAGATTTCACGAAAACTAGCCGTACCGTCATCAAACATTTCCAATAATTTTTTCTCATGCGTATGCGCTTTCAAGGCATATTAACCGGTGCGTAAAAATTTGAGTGGAAAGATATCGTATCCGACACCGCCTTGATTTGGCTATTTTTTTGGTAGTTTTCCGGCATGTTTCGGAGTCATTTTGGTAGTTAATATTTACAATATAATTATTAAATATTTTGAGGACAAACTTTATAAAACTGGAAAATATGGGAAATTTCCAATTTATTGATTGCGTCTGGATCAAATTTGTGGAATCGCCCGTCTCCGTATTTCTTTGAGAAAACCCAAAAAAATTCGGGTCGGCGCCAATTTTACACGGTCGGTCGGGTAACAGGAAACAAACGTATTGTTTTTTTTTAGGCCTTACAATATTTTGTTAAAGATGAATGAGGTCAGGACACGGATTTTTTTTACATAAATAAACATGGATTAGATCTGCTCCTGAAATTGCAATCAGAAGCTGTTGCCTACTGTATATAAAATATTGGCATTTTCAGGGATGTACATATACGTCCCTGGTATTTTAGGTCAAAAATGATATGTTATTTATTTCAAACTGTTACTAAAAAAATATACAGACTATAAATTAATTTAATTCTACATCAGTTCATGTATCAGTGGTGGATCCAGAAGCTCATCTGGCGAGGTTTTTGTCCCGGGTAATGGGTTTTTTTCCATCTACATTTTTCAAGAAATTGTGCAAATTTTACATAAATTTAACATATAATTCTTATGATCTGAGGGGGTTATTCTGAACCAATTTGGATCCGCCACTGTGTATTTTTAGTTGTATTTTTTTTTATTATTATTTCAATTTTCATTTGAAATTTAAAGTTCGCGTTGCTTTATGGTTCTTTTTTTTCAGATTGAAGTAAATGGTCGTTACCTCTCTGTGAACAGCTGGTCTGGGAAACGTTGAGAAGGACACTTAGTTTATTTTATTTTAATTAAACCATTGTTTGAGGTCAGCAGGCTGACCTTCTTAAGTGGCTAATAGCTAATAGAAATTTGTGTTTAGTTTACTATACAGAATTTTGAGGATTTCTTTTATTATTTTCACCACAGAAATTTGATAAAAGAAATATTAGAGGTTTTCCTGTTGTGTAATTTCAGAAGACTGGCCACTTGAAAAAATTAAAGACAAAGTTTTTCAACAGTTAGCATTTTGGCTTTGTGTTCTTGAAGTTATAGACAATGGTGAAAAGTTTACCTACAAACAAAATATTCCAAAGGTTGCTGAAAACTTGCATTTATATATCAACAATACATCATCCCTTGTAAGAAAAGTGAAAAATTTGAAAGAGAAAATAGAAAAGAAACTTGATATAGTTCCCTCAGTTTTCGATACAACAATAGTTGAAATATACAAAGAATTTTCTTTAGGACCAGAATGTCAAAAAGTAGGAATTACAGGGGCTTGGCTTGAAAATCCTGCAGAAATAAATATCTCGGTGGTTACTCGTAAATTAATTTTAGAGCCGCGACATTACAGAAATCAACATAACATTTCATATAAAAAGTGTGGTTTATGGGTGAAATATCTATGCAAGTTGTCAGGAATTCCACATTGTGGAAATCTTCGAAAACACTGGGAAAGTATGTATAGTAAACTGAGGTCACTGAGACGTAGATAAGACACAGATGTTGTTTCTAAGTATTTAAATGACCCATATCCTCATCCCAAATTCTGTGGCGCCATTCTACAAGTAATTGTATCTAATAATTTGGAATCAGAATTCCCAAGTACCAGTTCAGCTTCTGTATCTGATAAGGTCAATTTTCACTGCAATTCAAAAACAAAGATTTCTAAACAAGACTGTGGTAGCTTAAAGTCAAGAGTATCAAATAAAACCTTCAGTAAATTACGCCGGGAGAAATTTGATTGCCAGTTAAAGCTCTACCAGACAAAAAAGCAGAAAAAGAAATTATCAATAAAATTACATAATTGCCAACAAAAGTTAAGCATTCTTTCCATAAGAAATACGAACAAACGAATCAAAAGGCGTGATGAAAAAATAGATACACTTGTGAATGAAAATGCAAAAATAAAAAACCGTCTTTTCTATTTGGAGAAGAAAACTTGTGAAATCAAACAAAACTATAAACGACAAGCTGCTCTTCTGAAGTATCATAAGCAAAAAGTAAAAAATGTTTATGAACAACAGCACATGAAAATCTGAATAACATGGTTTCCCCATCAGGTGACAACAATTCCAGTTGTGTAAATTTAAAGCAACATATTAACTACCTTGAAAATGAAAATGTAGAATTACAGGAGAAAATTTCTGAGCTATTGAAAGAAAAAGAAATTATTACTTTTAATGATGGAAAATATAGTGACACTGTCCGCGAGGTTTATGCTAATCTCTTATCCTTAAATGTTGGTGTATATAATGTGGAAAAAGTTGTTAGAGCTGTTCTGACCAAACTGGCAGGGGTTAAAGTAGACAGGCTTCCTAAAAAAACATTTGCAGAAGTTAAGCTGGTTGAGGCGAAAGCTATGGCACAGATGCAAGTAGTTGATGAAATAATTAATTCTGAAAGCAACGGTACACTGCATACAGATGGTACAAAACGAGATGGTAAAAAGTATGGTGGCTTACAAGTGGGGACAAAAACGTGTCATTATAGTTTGGGTTTAAGTCAGTTAGTTAGCGGGGATACAGAATCATTCCTAACTTCGATAAAAACCTTATTTGCAGATCTGGCAAAATTAACTGATGACACAAATGTGGATAAAAAGAGTGCCGAAATTCTAAATAATATCAAAAACATGATGACGGATAGGCATGTGGTAAATACTAATTTGAAGGAAAGTCTTGAGAAGTGGAAAAGTGAATGCCTACCATTAGTTACTGAAAAATTTTCTTCACTACCCGATAATATTCAAAACAAATTAATTGAAATCAATCATTTTAAATGCAATCAACATGTGCTGGTAAATCTTGGATCTCGGGCAGAAAGTGCATTGAAACAGTGGGAAAATTCAGTTTTTGTGGAGAAAAATGAAACCACAAGTATTACCTATAGTATGACAGACTTCATTAGGGCAACCACAAAATTATGTGTACCAGGGGCTGATGAAAAATCTGGTTATGGTTTTTTATTCAATACCTATTTACAGAATTTAGAAAATCCAGTCAAGCTTAAAATGAGTACATTTCACGGCCATCGTATCAATGTAATTTTTTACAATGGCTGCTTTAGTCTTCTTTCACAGACAACATGTTACAGATTTTATTAGCTCTTACTTTTCGGACAAACAAAACAGGCTAGTTTCTTCTATTCTAAATTATGTGTCAAATACTGTGTTTGTAGCTGGTTGTAGAGCTCTAGGCATTATTGACAAACTGTTCACTGGACCCCTTTGGAGGCAAATAGAGTCAGTAGACCATATACTGGATTTAAATGACATGTGGTTAACGTTTCTTAATTATTTGGACTATTTTTCCAAAGATTCATCTGAATTACTTGAAGGTAAAAAAATATATCCAAATTTTACAGTGGAGGATGAGGTTTTCCATAGCTTGTTTGATGTCTCTGATGAAAATTTGAACACTCTTACAATAGAGGCCTTACAAATTCTTTGCACAAATTTCATGATAATTGTTCATCGTCAGCTTTCTGACTATCTTCCAGGAGGAAAGTATCATAGGGATACACCATTGCATGATTTTAACACACTTCTTCATGAATCTTCCTATGTTGCTCCCACAAACATTGTATCAGAGAGAGATTTTGCTAATCTTGACAGATTAAGGAGGGAAAAACCAAATGCTAATACAATTGCTTTGGAGGGAATGATTCTATTTTCAAACAATAAAACGTTAAAGTGGCTTGACAATATCAGTAATTCAAAAAACATCATATTTTGGAAAATGCTAGAAAATGTACACCTCAGATGATAAAAGATTTTAGGCAAAGGAAAATTGAAATAAAACAAAAGCATGCATAATTACTTCAAAAGAGAAAACAGGACATCCTAAATGCAGAACGCAAAAAAATAGATGAAATTTTAAAAATAAAAACGGATATAGAAAAATATGGTGGTTTGTGGAAAAGTGATTGTGAAATTTTGAAGCATCTGGAAAACATTTCAAGTTCTCGACAGATTGAAGCAGTAAAACTTGAACTGAAATATCATAAAGTTATTCCATGTGCAAACCCATCAGACAAAACATTTTTACAGTTTTCAGCAAATGGTAAAATGTTCACACTGCATGAGCTTATCAATAATCTTAAAGTGATCATTAATCAATCAACACTTGTCTCTAAGTCAGTTGAAGGTCCGAATTCTCCAGTGCAGTCAAGGTTTAAGATAAAATCAAGAAAAGAAGGTGAACAATTTATGAAGGAACATAGGGAAATTATCATGAGAAAAAATTCAAGAAATCAAATCAAAACAAAACAACACAGCACAATTTTAAAACAGACTCTCAACACTGATAATGAATGTGCACCCAGTGAACCAAAAAGAAAAAAAAAAGCAAATCAGCAATTGTTAATACTGAAGACAAAGAATATTTTGACTCTTTCAATGAGCAATTTAAATTCCAATCAAATAAAATGGTTGCCATTGCATACAGTGATTGCTGGTTTCCAGGATTAGTGTTAGAAATAATCGCAGAGAAAACCGCAATGGTGAAGTTTTTACTTCCATGCAACAAGCTATGTGATAGTTAGCCAAACAAAGATGACATTTGTGAAGTTGAAAACATATTTGTATTTTATTCAGATTTTGAATTGATTGCAAAAGATTCAAGTGGAAGGACATGGACAATTTCAAATTTAGATGACATAAAGTATAATTATAACCTGTATCACAAACTGTATTTTACATAACACCTACTAAAATATTTTGCCTTTTAACTGCGATATTGTATTGTGTTGACTGATGAGAGAGTTAACTTTCCTTTAAATGGTTGATGATGGTGGAAAAAGGCAGTTACACATGTAGAGCATCTTTCAATATAATTCTAGTGCGTTGTTTGTAGTCTAGCCAAGGAAATAATTAGTCCTGTGGTATCACTCTGGATTTTTAAGGCGATATGACATCTGTCTCGCTATCTCGGTATCAGTGTCTTGAATGAAGCAGTATATACAGATGCTCAGTGTGACAGTATATGTTAGTGTGTACTAAATCATTCAGTGCTTGAGATGGGTCCATTACATAGGTATAAATCGTTCAACACCACAGTATAAACAAAATAATCTTGGTGTGATGTAAAAGCATAACAAAATCTGTAGTCCTTCACTAAGAATTGTCTAAGCTATACAGTCCAGTTGTTTTGGAGAAATTGCATAATACACAGTGGGGAAAACACCCAAAATCACAGTGGGAATCCAGATTGAAATGGCCATATAGAATGCTAATAATTGAATTTATCAGGGTGATTATAAAGGATTAGTTGTTTGTGGTAACAGACGACATTAAAAAATTTTATACTTGTGGCATTTTTGCATGTGACTCAGAAGGCCCAGGTGAGCTTTATAGGCCCATTTGGGCCTTTTGTTAACTCTAACATTGTTCATTTATTTTTTACTTGATGTAGAAAATTTGTTAAGATATCATATTTAGTTTTTGAGTAATGAGATTCTAAAGGTAATAACAATAATTGTCGGCCATTTTGAAAACAAAAATGGCTGCCATTCTATTTTTAGATCATAATTTTGACATGAAATAGTGTGATTATACTAATGAAGTAGTTGCATTACACCGTTGTGCAATTTTAAGGACCATTTTAACATTGCTCTTGATGTAACAGGCATTTTTAATGGGAAAACACTGGAAAATGACAGCCATATTGATTTCAAAATGGCCGCCATTCTATTTATAGAACATGTGAGTCAAGCAAACTGACAGCAAAATGACTGTTAGTTTATACACTACAACTGGTGTAAATTTCAAGGAGATTTCTTAAACCATAAGTCTGTAACACTCATTTAAAGAGGCATATGTCTCGTACTCATCATAACAGCTGTGCTCTGCTATTGGTGACATAGCAAAAGTTATTTTGATATTGAATGAAAGGCTGACTTTGACCATCTTAAAAAAAATTGGTGCCCTAGTGATGCTGACCTTAATTGTTCTTCTTCAGTAGTGGAAATAGACTGAATTAAGCAAAAATTGTCCTTATTGGCAATGATATTGTAATATGCATTGGTCGGCATTTATTGTATTGGATAATTCTTAGTACTTTAATGACGTGTGTAGATTTATAGCATTTTAAACTGTCTTTTTAATGATGTGTATTTTTTTATGTAATGATAAATTAGTCCTCATTTCCTCAAGTTCTGTTCAATGCTAGTCATCATACAACTCAAAATTGATAACCATATTGTGAATTCAACTATTTAGGACTAAAACAATTGTATCTCACCTGATCCTGGCTGAACTTAAGTAGTTTAAGCATTTTGTTATGCTTGATTTTGTAGAAGATGTTTTCTTTAGTAAAGTTTTGTTTATTTCCCGTGTCATCTTTTACGTCGTATTCGCCTAACTGTTCGTTCAATCTAAATCCTCTGTTATGTACATTATGCTGAACATTGCTAGAGTTCATACAAACTTTCAAAAACTGGTTATCACAATGTCTGACACTTATTTTTGAAATGAATTTGTGTTATAAGTTCACTATTTTGTCGATCGCCGCCATATTGTATCATCACTTATGAAGAGTTCCACGGCGCAATAATTCAAATTTAGAAATATTCACTGAATTTTTACTTTTGATGTATGTAAAAATCTAGAAGAAGTGTGTAATTATGTTTACACTACAATGAAATGGGATATTGCCCTAGTAATGTATTTAGTTATAATGTTACAATATCAAATCAGTCTTGTGTGTAAACAAATCGTTATGGTTATGAACCCGCATGGAGAAATAGTCCTATTTTTCCTTGACCACTTTATTTGACCATACGAGTTAGTAACTTGTTGTTGATTTCAAACTTTGATCTTTCGTGTCTAAGAACTTTGTATTATATGCAATTTTATTATGCAAAGATGTGTTTTAATTAGTCTAAAATATTGTCAGGATGGAATCGGAATTTGTCAGGTCGATTCTCGGTTCTGATTGGTTGGAGGGGTCTATATAAGTAAGTCTGCTGCAGAAAGATGGCATTCTGATTTTTGTGATCAAAGTGAAAACATCAATCTAAGTGAACACTAAATAGGTAACCATGCATTTCACTGATAGAGATCATAATTTCGTAACATAGATTTTTAGTAGCAATATTCTGTCAGGATACCTATTGGCATTATGACAAGTATGAGCCTGACAAGTTCGAGCCTGACAATTTTGAACCTGACAAAGGTTCGAGCATGACAATTTTGAGCCTGACAAAATTGAGCTTGACAAATTTTGGGCCTGTCAAACGTTGAAGCTGACATTCGTATTGTCAGCCTGACAATATATATTTACTGGTTATCATTATTGATCTAGAAATGTTACTGTTGTAGTTGAAATAGGAATGATTGAGTTACTGTTGATATACAATGAATACATGTCCGCCTGACATTGAGTGATTAGCCTACGGTGTTTTAGTAGAACGCGAATTTGTGCATTTATGTATCTCTAAAAGTGTGTCGACAAATGCCCAGAGTATGTTATTTGCTGTAATATTATTGATCGATGTTGGTGTTTAAAATGACTCTCTTGAAATATTATATGAACGATAAATAACGTAAATTCATCAGTTATATCTCGTTACTTCTGAACCCTCGGTCAGTCTGTTACAATATGATGTTAAAATATAGCTGTACAAATATATAGAATGTCAATTTTTGACTAAAAAAAATCAACAAATAGGAAAACAAAATGACTGACTTTTGAAATTTCAAAAAGTCGCTATTCGAAAAGTACTTGACCGATTTTCATAAATGAGGTACCGTTTTCTTCGTTGAACATTGTTCTATACAATTTAAAAAGTACAGAAACATTTGAATTTAATACATTTTACAAACCCCTGGCATCTCTACCTTAGGTACAGCATAGATCGGTCATCAACATTGGGCACAAGGGGGAACTATCTCTAACGGAATTATGAAAAAAGATAGAATGTTTACAGTCAAAACACCGAATTTGAGTAATTACTAAAAATGCTGTGAATTGAGGTTCCTGAGCACCGTCCCTTGGTGCCCTCTGTTGCTGACTGATTTCAAACAAATATTGGATACTTACATATAATATTACATATTTTAGTAGTAGTAAGTTATTGCTATTGCAGCAGATTCAATTTTATATACATAAAATTCACCTATGTTCATATTTCCTATATATGATCATCATTGTAAGTGTATTAAATGTTTCTTATGTTTATAGTCTGTATGTCATGTATGCCCTTCCGGGCCCAATTCTTTTGCAAACATCATGATATTGCACAATGCAGCTTCTTCACTATAGCAGTCGTCACAAAATTCATCATCATCATCATCTTTGTCACATAGTTTATTTAAGAGATTAATTTCTTCTTCAACTAAAAGTTCCGTTGCTCGCAATATTTGTGTTCCTGTAGCAGTTTTGGCTGAGGAAATCTGTGCTGCTTTTATATGCATTCCACTTTTTTTATGGTCTTGTACAGCTGACACTCTTTTATTAGTGCAGCCAGTAACAAATGTGTTCTGGCCACGCAAACAGCTACTAGTACCAGGATGGTACTGATCAGTACAAAGATCGCAGAACATTTTACCCTGAAAGGTAATTAACGAGAGCCGTGATTGGCTGATGTGGTGTAGGGAGAGAGGGACTACTATTTCAATGTATTAGGAGCTGTGATTGGATGAAATTATTTGATCTATGTATAAATAAAGATTGATTCTGCTGTTTTTATCTCATTTCGCTAATATAAAAATTTAATGGCCTAAAAAGGGGTGATTGTTTACATTTGAATTTTGGCCAATTTTGGGGGGTATCCCCCTTCCAGCATGATTTTCTCGAAATTAAGGTGGATAACCTATTGTAAACTGTTAAAATTCTGATAGAGGAGGGTCTGACAAACATTTTGATATGTGGATTATATATAGCTAAAATGTAGG
Organism: Pteria penguin; assembly: GCA_035048485.1. Classification (NCBI taxonomy): domain Eukaryota; kingdom Metazoa; phylum Mollusca; class Bivalvia; order Pterioida; family Pteriidae; genus Pteria; species Pteria penguin. Next base: position 59,547,795 of record CM068582.1, read on the forward strand.
ATGTTGTGTAAATCTTGCTGGAAGTTCGGTAATTTAACATGGGACCCTATGGGAAATGGAATTACTATGCTTTGACCTATACTTTTACTTTTGCCGGAAACAAAGCCACAAAACTAAAACGAAAACGGAACACGGAAAATCGGGTCCCGGACAATGGCGGACAGAAGTCTGCTTGACATAATATATATTTTTGAACGGTCAATACGGACAAGTGAAATTTATACATTGACACTTTATCTATGCAATTTCAAGTTAAAATATCCAAACTTGTTTGGACGTCTAGGATTTGTGCAACTTAAAAGTTATTACTTCCATTGCGGATTTTTCTGGCATTTTCAGAAGATACCCAGTGATGACATTTAATGCTGATTCTACATCGACTGCATTAATAATATAACTACAGGGAATTACGACACCACCACAGGACTCCAACTTTTCGGGCCATGGTGGAAAACTTGGTCGGGTTCCTGCGTTGCCTCAGCCCATGTTTCGCCTCCTTGATCCAAAATATGCCTGAATGCAGGGGCCAGTCCCCTTGGAACGTGTCCACATGGCAGACCAACTATATCTTTCAGTCTTAAAAATCTCTTTTCATCTGTAACTAAGTCATGAATTGCTTCGGGAATATTTTCGGGGATCCACACCAAACAAGCATGAATGTCTGAAATATTTGCATATTCCCTTTCCACCTGCAGTCGAAAATTGCATGAATGGGGAGGCTTTATTTTGGATTGGTGGTAGTGTCCTATGACATATCTGAAATATTCTGATATTTAAATATACATAATGACTACTATTAAATAGTAGTCATTATGCATATTTAAATATCACAATATTTCAAATATGTCATTGGACAGTAGCCCTTGATTACAGAGTTTCTAATCACAATTTTGTCCTTCGGTTCCTGTGATGTCATAAGTTTCTGTTAAAAAATGTTTGAATGATGTTAGCTTTCCAGGGACATTTGTAAGTGATAGATCTAAATTGGCATACTAGTATTTAAAACATGATTCTCGAACACTTGTTTTAAATACTAGTATGCCAATTTAGATCTATCACTTACAACTGTAAAGTGTGACAGATTGACAAATGACAGAGTGATCCCTGGGCGTCGCCATGTCTCACATGCGACACAATTATCCAAGTCTGTGTGACGATGACAACGACGATTATGATTATGATTAGGACAATGTTAATTATGACGACGACGATGATGATGATTGTGGTGGACTTGATTACAGATAAGTACAGTCAGATGCAAAGGTGGCATATGAACTCTTTATTTCTCCCGGGCATCTCCACTGGCGTACAGTCTTCATGTACCCACTTCCTGCAAGAGTCACATTGTATCCATGTTCTGTTAAGGCCGGATATTTGATCTTCGGCGTAGGTACCAGTACACCCCATGCATATAGCGTCTTCGTCTTCATCGCTGTCATCCAATGTAATGTGATGTTTTTTCAGTGACCCTTTCTTTGCTTTCCCACTCTTATTCGCACTTCTCTTCTGGTACCTCTCCTTGGCCCTCTCCTCCTTTTCTGCAAAAATTAACCTTTTCTAGATCTTTCAATGCCATGTCTCTAATGCATTCATCTGAGGTCAAATTGTTTGGCAAAGAGTCCAACAAACGACGTTGTTCAGGCTTTGCAGGTGCCACTTGGAAAGTGAGTGCCTCTGTTATATGTTCTCAGACAGTATCCTGTTTCATGTCGCCAGATGAACTCGGGATCTGCTCCTCCAGAGTCGACACTGCTTCAGCCAGGAGTCTAAGACCCGATACGTCTGTGGCTGCTGCATCACAATCGCCGCTACGAGGACGAGCTTTTAGGACCAGCTTCCTGTAAGCGTAAAAGGTCGGTGACATTCCTGCCAGATCGTGATTTTCCTCTATCCTTTGTCAATACTTTTCCTTTACTGGCATGGAAAGGACACTCTCCAGGGCCTCCAGCGCTCCCTTTGCCTTCCTCTCCCCTGTCTCCTCCACGGGCCGTAGCTCACAAGCGGTAGTTCCTGGAGTCCCTTTTATCAAACGGCGTAAGTCCTGGCGTAGGCTTAGTTTGGCGTTATTACCTGACTAAACTAAATTTCCAACTATTTTGCGTTTCATCAAACGGCGTAACTCTACGATTAGAGTAGATTTAGTCGAAACTTTACGCCAACCTCCTACCTGTACTAAGCGTTGGCGTAAATCAATGTAATGACTTCTAGCCTTCTTTAATGCTTCCAAGTATTAAATAGTACATTATCCTATCCATATTTTATAACTAGAAACATAGTTTGCCTTACATAAATTTGCTAATTCTATTTTAAGGGTGGAGTTGAGGAAGGTGTTAGTCGTCTTGAATATTAATACAGTACTATACTAGATTGACAGAATTGGAGGGAGGATTCTCTTTTTCTATTTCGCGTGATCCGCCTGACTTTATAGATCTTAGTGGACACATTATGTACTTACCGATTAATACTGATTCTCTGTAAACATCAACCGTGTTATATAGAGGTGTGGCACGCATAGTCTCAGAAGGACATCAAACTGTTTTGGGCATTTAAGTTACATGAGTAGATAAAAAATCTATATTCATTTGGTTGCTGTTAGTTACGGTTGCCATGGTAGCAGGTCTCTGATCTGTGTAATTTGCCCTCCTGAGATGCTCCTTATATCTTACGAAAATTGGGAGTTTTGGGGGCATCTGCATCATTCTTTATAAAAATCATTTTTATGTTTTCACTTTTTATTTTGCTAACATGGTTCAATGTAAATACTTTTATGTTTTAGAATATTCTGAAATAATTTAGTTACCATAGATATACAAAATGACAAAATGGTGCCCCATGGCATCTCTACAAAGTGTTAAATATAGACATATTTTGAGAAAGATTTGTATCCATTTGCATCCATGCTGGACTAAGACATGATAATCTCTATAAAGAAGACCTGTTACAGTATCATTATACACAATAATATTCTTGGGGCAATTAAGCTCAAGAGCAGTAACCATGGAAACAAAAGTGACAATTTTCCATTATTTTCAAGTACAAAATGAACAAAAAGCGAAGTGTAGTTGACTAATCTCTTTGTTTTCATTACTATACTGACTTGTATTGTACAAATGAGGGTAGTATATGAATAACAAACTATAATAATAAAAATCTTTGAAAATGTGTTGCCATGGCAACTGGGCAGATATGAGTTATCATTTAGATAGTTTACGCCTCTGATTAAAATATAACTAAATATAAACTGTTTTCTGATTTGCATTAAACTTTGATTATAAAATTGTTTTGAGAATTTAATAACCCCTATTTGCGATAGATTAAATTGTTTAAGTTTTGATTGCATTATAGAAAGTAAATATGCAGTTTATAAATTGGTGATGTCAGTCCATCTGTCAATATGTTTGTCTGGCAACGAAGAGGTTAAGATCTTGCATATGACTCTACTCTGAGAGAATTGTAAGGTGTATAAGCATCAAACATTGCAACTTGGTGAGATCTATTTAATGATATGTTCTTTATTGACCTTGACCTTTGCATTGACCTTGATATTGAAATATTGTTATCATATCCGAACATTTGGGTCATATCCCTCATTATAACAATTTTAGCTGAATGTGAACTGACAAAAAAAACCAATTTAAATATTTTCTTTTGTAAATATAATATATATATAATTATATTATTATTATATATGTACAATTGATAAACACAGTGTAATTAAAAATTACGAAATTTTCCTCAAGAGTTTTGCCAGTGATTATGTTATATCTTTCTATGTTTATCCAACCGGACAATTCAATAATTTCTATAGATGCACCATTGCATTATGTATATAGAGAATATTTCCACAAAGGTTTGTAGATCACCAGAGCTGTTTTAACCGGATTACTACTAACCCCAACTCCTCTTTTAGCAGAAAATTTGAACGTAGGCTTGAATTGAAAAGGGTTAATTTGACTTTTGAGTCCAGAGCAACTTTGACCTTGTAGATATGACATTGAGTCAAGTCATGACAAACAAAAATCCTAAAAGGTACAAGTATGATTTCGTTCATGTCATGTATAGAGAAGTTATTGCCCAAACAATGTGAAATACACAAATTTGTTTAAAGCTTCCTGGGTAGCATCTAGTCTGTATGCATGACCAACAGGAACAATAAGACGACTGACTAAACACATTCCTGACTGCCCTCTATAGTTGATGTCAAGAAATTTTCAGTTGCTAGAGATGCCATCTACAAATAATTATTGAGAAAGATATGACTATTTGAAAATGCTAAATAACAATTTTATTTTTCTCTAAATGATATAGTTAATTTTTAGTTATTATCAATAAAAATACATTCCCAATGTTCAATCATTCGATATTAGTGAATACTGGAGGATTTTATTTTAAATTGTAATCATGATTATTGTTATTAGAATCTTTTGATGCCTCCGTAATCTTAGTTGAAATTAAATCTACATGAAGAGAAAAATCTGACAAATATTACTCAGTATCTATATAAAAATCTTTAAAAAAGTTAAAGGATTGAGGGTATTTAAATTTGCTTTTATTTGTATTGTTCTTATAATTGGAATTCATCAAAGCAATTTGTATCTTTAAGGTATAAAAAAATATGTTCTTCTAGAATATGCATTCTAGTCCTTTCCTTGCATTTAATTTCAATTGTTGAAAACTTCATGTTTTGCACTATTTTACTCATATTTTGAAATAATGTTCAAGGTAAAGACACCTTTTACTAGTCTTGATTAAATTGTGTTTTAAGATTTTATTTCTTCACTGCAATTCAAAATACATGCTACTTGAAAAACAGAGCAGTGAACAATTTTGGTATAGAATTTTGAAAAAGACCCCAAAAATTTAGCGATCTGCAAACATAAATACGCTGATCATTAGAAACAGTGAGCTATTAAAATTGCACATAGATATTATCCATCAAAAATGCGATGGCATTACATAAGTTATAACTAATTGTACCATAGATGGGTACAATTTACTATTATAAACAATTAAGTGTATCCCTACATACACCATAGCAAGTGGCCGTCCCATCCTTTGGGGTTTCAGGTACTTTACAGAGAACAGCTATTGTCCAGTTGTCATATCATCGCCGCGATGTTTTTGAAGTCTTGGCTACCAATCACCACGATCTTTGATCTTTAACTGACCTATCATTCACGCGGAATCACCGCAACGATCGCGGCGAATCACCGCAGCATTGCCGCAGTCCTCAATATTTTACTTTAAATGCCCTACACTAATTAATTGCCTCGGGTGATATTTTTTATCAGCTTTATTCGATCTTGCGTACTATAAAGGCAAGTATTATCAAATAAGAAAAAAAAACCTTTGGACGATTTTGTTCGAAAAGGTTTCGATTTCAATTTGAAGACAATCTGATTTAAAGGATTTCTATCTATTCTGCATATATGAAGTAAATACGAAATAAATAGATTTGCTTTTAATCAGATTGCTTCTTGCAATAGTGAAATCCCGAGAGAATTTTGAGAATGGCTGAGATAATTTCTTTGATTGGCGACAAATCAAAGTCAGACGAATTCATATATTTGGTGAAGCTTCCAGATTTTAATTCAGGATTTCGACTACAGTCGGAATTCCTTTCTGATATGCCGCACGTTTAATTGTTCAAACGCTTATTTCAGAAAAAAGTGTTTACGCAAATGTGATTATGAACGTTCACCACTAAATTTGGATACATGTATTTTCATCTATACTTTCCTCATACTTAATCTCTCATTTTTAAAACAATCTCAAATGACTATTGCACTTAGATAATTAATGATGCATTTAATCTGGAAAAATGGGGCGAAACAAACAGCCTTCAAGCAAAACCGCTCGTGTTATACCTCGATTATTAGACAACATTTTAAGATACTTAAATGTACGTTTAATAATTATACGATGCATATCCGAAATCAACCGCAGTGTTGGGTGAATCACCGCGATTGACCATCGTGGTTGTGAAGTGGTGTGCGGTGATTTGCGGTAATGTGAACGCGACCGTCCGCGTCAAAACACTCAGTCGCGATACACGGAGAAGTGGACAATCCGCATTCTCCGTAGAGTAGTACTGCATACACTATGACCTTTATGGAATAGTGAATCTACGTTCCACTTTTTCTGAAAATCAAATTTAGTCTTCCAAAAAAAAAAAAAACAACAACAACAACAACAAAAATACGGAATTCATAAGTGAAATTTTAAATCAATAAATACAACTTCAATTCTCAATTCAAAATTAAGTAATTATTTGATTTAATTAAAATTTCTTTTTGTTTTATTGCTTTTTATTTTTTGCTTTATTTTTTACTTTTACACATTAAATGTGCAATTGTAAAATGTGTCATTTGGCACAACATTAGGCACTGCGCCCAGAGTGGAATTATGCATCGTCCATGGTGTAATTTCAACATAACTAACACTTCTCAATCGGATAACTACTACATAGACCTTTTCATGATAACTGCACGTGTATACGCAATAGCCCTTCCGGACGGAAAGCTTCAAACCAGAAAGAAAAATGATCTGTGTCAATTGCAGAGGAATGTTTTATACGTTCAGATTTTGTATCTAGCCGTGCGAAAAAGCTATTAATCATAAAAAAAATTGTAAGACCGCAGTTTTAATATCTTAAAATGTCTATGCAAGACGTATGCCATGCGCTTTTCCACGAATGTTACTTAAATATCTTTAGGGGATTTCCAGAAAGTATATAACTGTTATCTGGGGAATTATAATTGAACATGCCGATACTGTGATAAATCACTTCGGTCATTATCTGGCTTAAAATGTTGGTCACGGACTCAGACATACGCTAATTTTCGACTGTAAAATAATAACAGAAAAAGTAACCGGCGGTTTCAGCTGGAATTATCGGCTATTTTCGCTGGTTGCCGGCTTCTAATAACATCCCTGGTGGTAGTAGTACATGTAATTAGCTTTCCTTTAGTGTTAAAATTTAAAAGTTACCAACAGACGTCTGTCAATGTGATTCAAGCAAGAAGAAAGAGAAGACACGATCACACAAGAATTACTTATTCAGTGGATCCCGCATGAAAAATGTGTCGATCGAAAAGGATGAATGTTGTCAAATAGTCGGGTAACATGAGATTTCACGAAAACTAGCCGTACCGTCATCAAACATTTCCAATAATTTTTTCTCATGCGTATGCACTTTCAAGACATATTAACCGGTGCGTAAAAATTTGAGCGGAAAGATATCGTATCCGACACCGGAAATGCCTTGATTTGGCTATTTTTGGTACTTTTCCGGCATGTTTCGGAGTCATTTTGGTAGTTAATATTTATAATATTATTAAATATTTTGAGGACAAACTTGATAAAACTGGAAAATATGGGAAATTTCCAATTTATTGATTGTGACTGAATCAAATTTGTGGAATCGCCCGTCTCCGTATTTCTTTGAGAAAACTCTGGAGGGGAACCAAAAAAAAAAAAATTCGGGTCGGCGCCAATTTTACACGGTCGGTCGGGTAACAGGAAACAAACGTATTTTTTTAGACCTAACTTTCATCTTGAAATTAGAAAATTAAAGTACATGTGTGTCTTTTACACTGCTAAAGGGCTCCAAATTTGTATACTTGTCTGTGTAACATAGTCTATTTTAATGAATATTGTATTTTACACATAATTTCACTAGAAAAATGACAAAGTCAGAAGGGTCCCACGGGATGCCTGTCACCTTGTCCTTGACCTTAACTTGGTGTCAGCAGAAAGTCTTGTCATAAGGAATGCAGGCTTCAAATATGAAAGGCCTCCTTCTAACACTTAAATAGATATGGTCAATGTTAAATTTTTTCAGATGCTGGTCAAAGGTCACCATCAAGGCCACATGATCAAATATTTTGGTAATTACGGGAAGGTCTTGTCATAAGGAACAAACATGCCAAATATGAAAGCCCTACTTTTTACAGTTCAATAGTTATTGTCAATGTTAAAGTTTTTCAAATGAAGGTCAAAGGTCACTGTCAAGGTCACATGATAAAAAATTTTGGTACCAACAGAAAGTTCTTATTATAAGAAATATACATGCAATACATGACTTATTTCACATCACATCTCATTGCATTATTTTTTTTATTTAACATCACAAAGTGTACACATGGGGCTTTATGTTATTAAACTTATTTAAGCCGGCGTGGCCTAGTGGTATCGCGTCGTACTCCTGATCGGGAGGCCGGGGTTCGAGTCCCGCTCTGGTCATGCCGGTGTTCTGTCTTTCGGATGAGACAGTAAAAACCGAGGCCCCGTGTCGTGGTATGCATGGCACGTTAAAGATCTCTCACTGCTTCGGATGGGTCCGTTGCAAAGGTCAAAATTTGTATGCTCCGCATCAGGCAGATGCCGTCACCATATACGTGAAATATTCGTGGTGTGACGTAAAACAAAAATGAATGAATGAATGAATCAATCAATCAATCAATCAATCAATCAACTTATTTGAACTTATTTAGTTGTGAAACTATCAACAATGACAATATAATTAAGAAAATTTTCATTATCTCTCAAATACATACATGTACATGTATAATCTCAATAATATCATCAATTTGTAAGATTTTAAATTCATACAAGAGCAAGTCCTAGCATGGCACTATATGCCTGTTGCTTAGTTTAAAACATACATGTATATGAAATTTGAAAGTATGGAAGCATTCTCCCTTTCCCGATTATTCAGGACCACAAGATGACACATGCTAAGCTGGCCCTGGGCAACAACCCTGTAAAATATTATGGAAAATCTTGAAGGCAGTAAGAAGTGGCAAAAGGAAGAATCTATAATCGCCTCCTACTATACATAACTCTAGTACCAATTTAAATTGAACAAGCTGTGTTTGTGAAACACTAATGCCCCCATGGCACCAAAGTCCAAAAAGTTATTTATAGCATGAAGGTCATTGTCAAGGTCAAAAGGTAATCGACCTTGGTGTTATTTGAAAGGGCTTCAGTAGTTGAGTAGGCATGTCAAATATGAAGTCTCTATCCCTCAAGGTTCAAAAGTTATAGCCAAGGTTAAAGTTGACAACAGACAGACAAATAAACACACAGGATAAATACAATATGCCCTCAATCTATCGATACGGTGCATTAAAAGTGGGAATGACAAATGAATTTCTTATAATTTCACTATAAAAATTAAAGGACTGAAATTGGGGAAAAAGATACTATTTTATTGGGGTAATGTATAATGACCTGACAGTGAAATGTCCTGAATAACCTGAAAATTGTTAATTCTAAATAACAAAGTTCACAATGCACAGTGATTGTTGAATAATAATTTCAAAATACTATTTCCAGATTCTCTTTGTATAAAAATCACAAAATGAATGTATCTGTCCCCTTTAATTTTGTGTACAAGCACATGAAACACTCTGACCTGTATTTATAAAAATAAGGGTATAATGACCTGAAAGTTAATTTTTAAACAACTAGAAATAAGAGCATCAGCACTGTAACCTTGACCTTGGTTCAATATCCTGACACACCCTTGGCAACAATTCTGTGAAAAATTATTCAAATCCGTGCAAGAGGAAAAAAATAAAAGTCATATGAAAATGACAGGCTTTGTAATTTGTCCAAATTCCACCGACAGAAATTCTTGGTTCACTAACAGGCTAACACCTCAAAGTGAAACTCTTATTAAGTTACTTGCCCTTAGTTTAGTTTAGTCTATACTGAAATGTATGATGTAACAGAGATGGGGACAGTTCATACAGACGTTGTTTCAATAACTTTTTGGGGGGCCATAAACAAGAATACTCTAATCATTTACATGTACAAACTTTGCAGGTAAATTGGTTATACAATCTATGTAATATTATATAAATTGTACCTGCTCAATCTGTGTTTCTTGGAATGCTTCAACCAAATTAACTTGACTTTCAAGTAATCCTCTTCAGAAATCTCTGCAAATACATGTACCTGTAATCATATGAAACATTTTATTGATAAAAAAATTTAGTATAATTTTATCATTATTTTCAGTTATTTTTCAGCAGATATGAAAAGCAAGTTATGCATTACATAGTACCAATATACCATAGTATAACTAAGTTTCAGAAATGGACAAAATTGGAAAATCATTGCTAAAGATAAAAACAAAGTCTTCACCCATAACACAATTGGAATATTTCAGGCCTCTCCTTAGTGATGAAAAATTGAAGCATTATAATTTATGTATTGTCAATGCAAACAGTATATATAAAACACAGGAACTGGAAACATAGACATTGGAACAAGGGGGGGGGGGGGGGCAGTGCTGCCCCCTTTTTTTAACATGTGATTTTTTCCCATGGTGATACATGATTTAATATAATCAAACAGTTCATGAACTCATTCAGTAACAAGAAAAATATTTCATGATTTCATGATGATGAAACTTGTTTGTTTCCAAAAAGAATGAATAACGATTCGAAGAAATAAACAATTTGATCGAGATCTGACGGAAGTAAATCACAGTAAAAGTAATTTCATTTACGAAGTTTCCATCTGCTACAATGCAGTACATTGATTTATACCTCCTTTTCCAATGAGCAAGTAATGTGTTTAGCTTTGTGATAAAATTGACATTCCACTCTAACACATATTCATGTTTTCCAATAATTTTGAGGAGTTTCTTAAATAGACCCAGAAATGTTTTTAGACTTTTGAAAAAATATAGAAAGATATTTTTCTACCACATACTTTACTTTTTCGTGGTATCGCTGCGTTGCTTCACATTTTATGTTGATATTACGTGTGGAATAGGTATGAAAATAATAAAAAAAATAAGTACTATGTAACATAATGTAAGAAAAAAACTTGGTGAAAAGTGCCAATAATATTTAAAAGTTAGTTAATTGTCATATTCAGAGATATAATTAACCCATACAATCAAGTTTATTAATAAAATTTGCCCATAAGCCTCAAATGCAAAAACTACTATAAATCCTGAATTGAACCCTGGTTGACATGGTAACGGTGCACTAAACAACATGACTCCTGTAGACTTTTTTTCATATTTCACCACAACGATCATTGTCAGAAAGTTTCAATTAAATTGGCAACTATGCGTGCCCACCTAAGGTTGATGATTACAGAGAATTGGTATTAATCTCTTTCATTTTCAAGTAATGCATACGATTCCACGACGTCACTACTGTCTTTTTCTAACTTTAAATTTTTATGATTTAAAGTGAGTCATGTGCTCACTTTAAATCATAAGAATTTAAAGTTAGAAAAAGACACTACCGTAGTACATGTTTACAAGCGCATCGATCGTGTGTACTGTAGATCATCTAGATAAAAATGTAAGCGCGTGTTGTAAAATAAATGTAGTTTACGTTAAACATATGTAAGAAGTAAACTTGGACTGATGAAAAGTACTATTTCAATATATTTCAAGCATGCATTTGTACTATGTAAAGTTAGTCAACTTGCTAGTCGGATCCTTACGTACGTACACACTTACACCGGTTGATGAAACACACTTTTTGTTGAACTAAGACTGTGCGTAAGTAGACTTACGCCATTGGCGTAAGATTTAGTGAGTCGAAAATTTAAACATGTTGATGAAGCGGGCTTCTGGTTGACTTGATTCAGATTTTTCTGTTTCCGTGTCGCTCGAATCATCTTGACTTGTGAATGTGTATCCTGGTCGAAGATGATCGTCGCTAATGGCAAGGCTGTCGATGGGATATATTCCACTCGCCTTAAAGCTATTGTCGTATTGACAATTGTAAGCGGCTTACAGGATAGCATGAAAGCATCCTTTAATTTCTGGACGAAGTTACTTTTGTCAAACTTAATGCCGGTAATGCTGTCTGGTCACTTGGCCCCACATCTGTTTGAGTGGACCAACGACTCCCTTTTCGAGGGGCTGCATGATATAGGTAGCGTTTGAAATGATCTTATATATCTCGATCTGGTGTTCTTTGACCAGCTGAAACACCTCCATGTTGATGTGACTAGACACGCCGTCAACGAGGAGGACCAAAGGTCTATGGGCCACAGCATGAGTTGACAAGTGGAGGATGAACTTCAATTAATAAACTTGGAGACCACTACAATTACGGTCATTACCGAACTCTATTGTGTTCTGTTTAATTTATATGTACACTGAATATTTCTGCAGGCATCCATCCAGACTTGGAGTATTCAATGGCTGTTTCTGTTATGGATCCCATCAGTGGATTGGATGTCATAGGCCTTATGCCAGGATAGATCAGAAGTGGCGGTATCATTGATCCGTCGCAATTTCCACAAAACATGACCGTTAGCCGGTCCTTGCTAACTGATACATGAGGAACCGGAGATGATCGTCTATATAACCTTGCTCGCCTTACTTCCCATAACGAAGCCCGAAGCCTGTTTCGTCGGCGTTGTATATCTGTGCTGGCTTGTCAATAACACCGTTGGTTGTCAGGAAGTCTCTAAAGTCAAGGAACTACCTGTCTATTTCCTTTCTTGTCAGTTTTGATCTGGCCAAGTCAAGTTGAGTCTCCTTCCTCATGTCGACAATATCATGGTTCCTGGCCATAAAGGCATAGTACCAGTCATAGCCCGGTAGATTATTGTTGAATGGGTTCTGTCTGCGATCTTTCGCTACTACTCCCTGCACAAACAGGAGGAAGTCCTTGGGTGTCAATCCCATTCCTCGCCTCGCCATTTCTGCTAACCACTTGGCCATTTCTTCCTCCTCCTTCCTGGTGAAAACTGGTTGGAGTCCGTTCCTACTTTCGATGTTTACCTCGCCGATCACGCTCCTATACACGTAACTATACGATAAATCGCACATGGCTGCGGCCTGAGCAATTGATACCTTGTTCTCCACCAGAGATAAGGCTCTCTTAACTCTTTCAATTCTGTCTGTTGACTTGGGATATCCCTTCTTAAAGGTCAAATCTTTCTTCCTTTTCCTTTCTTGGGGACATCTTTTTAAGATCTGAAAAGGAATACTAAAATGATACAGGGCCGTCGCTAGGGCTTATTTGGGGCCGATATTCGCCTAATAATATCCTTTTTCCCACCTTGTTCCCTTAAAATTCCCAACTGTACATAGTCAAATTTATTGACCAAAACTTGTTCAATCGCGTTATATTTTAAACCGTATCATCAGCGCGTCCGACACAAAATGTAAACACCATCAATGTACAAATAGCGCTTGTAAGTGCAGTGTTTTGAAGAGTAGTATTGAAGCGTTTTGTGGATCCTTTAAACGACAGGTGCAAGGTTATTTCGAATGGTCGTATCCGTGACAAGTCTTTTCGATGCACATTTGAACATGGACATGGCAGTCGAAATTAATTTATATTATTGATTGTAGCATATTACAAAAAAAAAAAAAAACGAGTAATGGTTTTATGTTTAATGAGAACGCTGTGTCTTAATCGCATAAAGCAACACGAGAACACAGAAATCAAAGGACTGATAGTGATCACGGCCAACAATCAAAATCAGCTGTCTCAATGTCAATTGGATGCAGCCATAAATAAATTCAAACAAATGAAGGACAGGCATATCAATTAATAAAACTAGATGTGCTTGAAATAAACAAATGCCATTGATAATACTGTTTTTCTCATTTTATTGAATTTTTTCGCAATTTGATCCAAAACGACGCTATTTTTTCCATTTGCAAAGGCCCTGGCCCCAGTCCCAAAATACACAGAGACGACCCTGCGATAAGTACTAACTAAATGAAAATCGAATTATTTCACACTACAAAACGGTATACGTTAAAAGTGTCGCTTCTTCTTAAAGACACGGTACCCGGTAGCTTCGCCTGACAGATGCATTTCTTTGCATTTAACCAGTGTTTCGCAGAACGCATGTGGCGCCTGCAACAGCAAAGCGTGACAGACGGACAGACCGACGTTGCCTGTATTTAGCTCAACACGTGGCTTTCATGTATGAAAGCTGTTACCGAGTACTATGTACATCAATAGTAGAATATGACACATACACCAGGTCTATCACTCATAAGACGGACAATTCTACCACTTAGCAAAAGAATTTTGATAAAGAATCTTACATTTCGTACTCATGGTCCCCTACGAGTGTTGTAATTTCAACCGTGTCTACCAAATACACACTATTAAATCGGTGTGCGCCGTTAATTGACGCTTCGCCTTACCGTTCAACTTCGATTTCAAGTTGGTCGCTAGGAAGTCAAGAAGAAGCCAATCTTATATGTGTCGTGCACCCTTTTTTCCTCAAACTACAGCGGTCAGCAAATGGGGTACAAAAATTTGCGGATTTAGTGCAACCCCCCCCCCCCCTTGTGGTGGGAAAATTGTAACCCCAAAATCATTATCGGCCATTTTTAGAGCTAAAACCCCACCCTCCCTTTCCGTAACGAATGGTGAAAAAAGTCTTGAGAGGCTGCAACCCCATTCCTCCCCCCCCCCGGGGGGGGGGGGGGGGGAATGGGGTTGCAGCCTAAATCCGCCTAGTATAACACTGATGAAAATTGTGCATTTAAAACCCTTTTGTTAGTATGATTCCTCTGCTCTATATTTATAGAAAAAAAAAATATAAAAAAACAAAAACAAAAACAAAACAAAAAAACCAATAAGCCGAATCAGAGTAGGAAAATATGTGATATAGAGGAGGTGGTGCGGAGGGGTTTCTTCCTCTTGTCAGAGGAAGTCCGCAACCTCCACCCCGAAAAAATTGAAAAATGGATGCAGATGGTGCAATTTGAGACCATTTTAGCTGATTGCATGTTTTTTCTTTATCTAAATTTTATGGGATTTTTTCCATAAAAGCGCCGATGTGGAGCTCTAAGGTACATGATGCGGGAATTTCTCCTAATATAGAGAGGATCGTAACTAAGGATTCCTCCTCTCTAAAGCCTTGCAGGAAAACTCCGCCCCCCCCCCCCCTTCCGGCATTTTTTGTTCTTTGCCCTCCTAAAACAAAAGGCGATATTGAAACCACCATTTTTCGTAGAAGAAAAAGATTCTAAGCTTTCACTAAATAGGTAGGAGGTTGGGGAGAGGGGGGGGGGGGGGGGGAGTTCACGTTAACATGGTGACACCCTAAATCCGCCTATAGCATCAAGAGTTGTGTTGCTGATGCTGTTTTACTAAGGCTGACAAGTTACTGAATAAACCTCCCTCCCCCTTTATCGATTGTATGATAAAGTACTGTACATGTATCACATTCACGACTGGCATGTTTAGAGAGACATCTCCGATTACGATTACGTAAAAGTCGTATAAAATATCTAATACAGGTATGTATTCAATAAAGATAGCTTTCCTTGCTTCTGCATTGATTAAAGATCTTTGCATTTAATTATCAATTAACAGACTGCGTGCTGAAATATCTGAGTTTTAACCATAGATGTCGCCAGCGTGTCAGTTAATTCTAAAATTTGTACATTTATAACCCCACCTACAATGGATATAAAGACAAAGATTAACAGAATTCTTGCACCTTTGTTAAAATATCAGGTCATTTCTCAGATGATTTTCCTCTTTTCTATTTGTATTTTTGTTTGTTTGGGTTGTTTTTTATTGGGGGGGGGGTGTCTTTCAAATTGTGTATTTGCAAAGTGTATAGAAATTCCTATAACATGATGCATTTAAAACTCATAAATGAGAAGGCATAAATGATTTATGAAGATTTTCCAATTTTCAGCAATTTTCATTTTTTTTCATCGCCTTAATGGAAAATATTTCTAAATATTTCTTTTCAATAATTTATGATTGGGTAAATGGCATATCATTAAATAGATTAGATATTGTTTTATCATTCCATAACCATTAAAACAAATATCTGGATCTACACTAAGCCGGATAGACGAAATGGAATAAAATAAGGGGAAAATCTATTAATTTTGCAAAAATATTACATTTAACCGCAAAAAATCACATTTTTCATGCATGATGTGGTACTGAAACCTCTTTTATTGGATAGATCATATAAAAATCTATACGATTACATGTCTTTTTATGAATTTATTGAGTTGTTTACATTTTATTCCAAATTTCCAATTTTCAGCGATTTTCATAATCGACATCACTTTAATGGAAAATATTTTTAAATATCCATTTTTCGATAATTCATGATGGGGTAAATCGCATATCATTAAATGAATTAGACATTGTTTTATCGTTCCATAACCATTAAAACAAATATTTGGACCTACCCTAAGCCGGATAGACGAAATGGAATAAAATAAGAAAAAAATCTATTAATTTTGCAAAAATAGCATATTTAACCGAAAAAAATAACATGAAAAAAATAACATGTTTGATACATGATATGGTACTGAAACTTTTTATATTTGATAGATCATATCAAGATCTATCAGATTACATGTTTTTTTCATGAATTTATCGAGTTGTTTACATTTTATTGAAAATTTCCAATTTTCAGAGATTTTTGATAAAAATCTTGTTTTTGCCCCAAAACTCGGTAAAGCCCCAACGGCTAGAGTGCAAACATCGCTTAAAATGTTTCTTAGAGAATGTACTTTCACATGAGGTACGTCTGCAAAATTCCCCCTTGGGGAGGGGGGGGGGGGACAAAAGTGTTTCTGGATCATGGACTATACTATCATACATTTATATATACGTTTCCAGCTCTTACTATTTGGAGACCTACCTATCTATCTATCTATCTATCTATCTATCTCTCTATATTTTTTTCTCATAGATTTTCTACGTGTGCGAGGGGCAGGCGTGGTTAAGCGCTTGGCTTGCGGCGCCGACGACCCGGGTTCGATTCCCGGGTTGCGCCACTATGTTTAAGAGGTTGGTAACCTCTTGCTTCCATGTCGCGATATAACTGAAATATTGTTGAAAGCGACGTAAAACACAAATCAACCAACCAACCAACCAATCTACGTGTGCGTATGAATTTATATACAAAGGAACTGATTTGCTCATACTTGTACGTTTTGCTAAGTAGGGTATACGATTTTATTTATGTGCATATCTTTGAAATGAGCAAATTTCGTTACATACTTGTATGAATGGGATACTATTGGTTATTCCAAGGTTCATTTATTATTTTAAATTTGAAAGAAAACACGAACATACTTAGGCATTCTGGGGAGGTTTTTAGAAGAGTGAGGTATTTTTTTTTTTTGTTCTAAGTTTCTCAATAATTGTGCAAAGCCTATATTCATTTACAAATTTTTCGGTACCGGCGGAACCCGAACCCGCCACCCCCTCCCCCTGGATTCGCCACTGTTCTCGTATCCCAGTCGGACACTTCGGGCCTTTCCGTCGTAAACTTGGAAAAATGGTTTATTAAATTGTAAATTTTACAGAACAATGAGAAGCGTAAATTTAACACTTTAATGAATAGCTTTACCAAGTTAAAGAGTAAAAATTAGAGATTATAGAGTTGAAATTAAAGTTTTTTAAAATGTGACATTAACACGCTTCTGTAAGAATGGGTCGGTACACAATGGAAAGGAAGCAAAAAGGTGACGGAGATCGAGAGAATGTGTTTGAAATATATTAGGGAAAAGGAAATTTGTATTGATAAATCTTTGAAAGTTTCGTGAGAAAATTGAGACGAGAGTACCCGGTGAACAAAGAAAAGTTAAGTAAAAAATGCAAGTGCAAATGAAGCAAAAAAAAAAAAAATCTCCGTGTACTACATTTTGACACCGCGTCACATAAGGGGCCACAGGTTTTAATATACTGATTAAAACATTTTCGGTGACGGTGCGGCTCATTAATTTACCATGGTATGCGACTGTTATAGTAAGGGACCCTTCCTTCAGGAAAATAAAAATACACATCATTCAAATCTGAAAAAAATTATTTTCATTTCAAGTATATTTGTTTCGTTTCGTTACTATTTGTTTCGTTCGTTTCTATTTGCTTCGTTTCATTTTTGTTTCGTTTCGCACAGGAATCTGCATCTGACAGTTCGAGACACATAATTGACATACTGTCACATAGCGATGTTGAAAACATTGCTTTAGTTTAGATCTAGATGAGTGGTACGTAAGCCAATGTTATAATATCTATCTATCTACGTATACTGCAACACCCTCTTACAATTATTGTGTGCAGATTAGACATAGACTACATTCAGTAATTTTAAGCAGTCTCACTTGAGGAGAAAAGGGGAGGGGGGCTAAACTCAAAATCGGTCTCCCTGCCAGTGATGAATAGTCCGAATAAACGGTACAAAACATCTTCCCCTCGCGATAACGCAACCAAGAAAATTCAGACAACCACTTGGCAGCAGGGGCTGTCCGTTTTTTTTAGAAAGTTTATCATCTTTTGATTCGTCGGCCTCTCTTAACGCTGCTAATTTAGGGCAAGTAGAACCAAAGCCGAAGTCGGCCTACGTTTGTTTGGAAGCCATAAAGGGGATCGGTTTAAAAAAAAATGAAACAAATGCATCGGACTTGAGTGAAAATAAACAAAGCGATATCGGTAAATCCTGATAACTTCCGAATACAATATTCTAGCGGTCTGAAAAACAAAAACTTTTGAACACGGACAAAAAACGGAATTACCGATTTGAAGAAAAAAAATTAGTCGCATTTTTGCGACTTTGGTCATGTTTTGGTCGCAAAACCAAATTTTAGGACGCAAATGCGAGTGTTTTGGTCGCAACTTAGAGCACTGCTTATGTTTGATAACCAGAGCTGGGAGATAGCTATAAGAATTTTTATACATATTCTCAGACAACTTTAAACAAGACATATATAGAAATAAGAAAATTGCCCCTGAACTCTTTAAATATAGATTTATAGTGTTTTGTAGGTGCTCTTGCAGTTACAAACATCATGATCAATTAGTTTTGGAAGGTCTTTATACATATATCATAATACTCATGACAAGAGTCCAAGACAGGAAGGAATATGAGGAATTATTGGGTGCCTTGTTAGCTGTATTGTATGTTTGTGCGATATATATATATATATATATATATATATATATATATATATATATATATATATATATATATATATATATATATATATATATATTTATACATGTGTGTGTATGTGTTGATGCCTACTCTACCATCATGTATGGTAAAAATAAATAAAATAAATTTTAAAATATTTTAAGTGTTTGTGACCATATCTTAGTAGAATAATAATACTTAATTTCAACAGTTGTCTTTTTGTAAAAGCTGACCGTGATAATTCGGCCCATTCTTTAACTTTTTTTTCATCAAGATGCCGATGAGACGGGAAAACGAAAGGGGTCACATTGTGTACAGTACCATCTTTAACTTTTAAGTCTCAGCTGAATCCTGCAGCTTTAGCAAGAAATGGATTTCGTGCAAAGCAGTCAGGTGTGAAATGATCTAAACATATATGTGAGGAACTTTCTGCTATCTATAGCTTGTCCATCTAGTACTACTTGCATCTGTACTAATGCCGTGAACAAGGCAAGTTCAACAACCCAGTCCATAAATTATGAGCCTTTTCTCTTTCCCCCTTCCATGTTCTCAGGAAGACACTAGTTAACGTTTGAGTTCGTACTGGTATTGCTACATCCAAATACTACACAGTGGACCATGTCCCCATTCAAAGATTTTATTTAATTATTGTTAACAAGTGCACAGCGTCTATAGTTTCCTCTACTTTCATTTAAACAATGACAGTAATGACGTCACGCGCCGGATAAATACGGAGATTTACGAATATTACCGAAGAATTCTATAAATAACTTCTCGTTTATGAAGAAGTGCAACGACGTATCGGACGTTGGAGTGAGGCGATTCTCGTTTGGTTTAAGAGATGAACAATTTTAGATGCTAAAATTGATTTATAATTTTAACATTTCCTGTGACCTTTAA
Source organism: Pteria penguin (assembly GCA_035048485.1). Lineage (NCBI taxonomy): Eukaryota > Metazoa > Mollusca > Bivalvia > Pterioida > Pteriidae > Pteria > Pteria penguin. The sequence goes on from CM068582.1 coordinate 59,567,607, forward strand.
CTACAAAATTTCTTTGATTCCACAGATTGTGAGTAACTGGAACCCCATGCCAAAAAGCAAAGACAAATCTAAATTTTCTCTGTAAGAATCATGTTTTTTTTAAAACAGCCTGTCACAGTGTGTCAGTGTGGAAAGAGTAAAACAGCACATCATTTCTTCTTTGAATGCCCGCTTATATACACATACAAAACCAATGACCTTTATATTCCTTATGCCTGTCTCCAATATCTGATTATACAAAAATATTCACCACATTTTCTTACGACCATCTCACTATTGTATAAAAATAGTATAAACGGATTGTTTGATGTTTTGTATATAATGATGTCGGCATTTGTTTATGTCAATGTAACTTAGCTGTAAGAAGATTCTCCGCTTTATATAATTTAAGAATCTTCTTGTTGCACAATCCTTTGCTCCTTTTGTTTGTAAGTATTCCCCATATGTACTTCTATCAATGAATACTGTAAACTAATGTATACATGTACGATATTAAGATATATAACAGTCTGACATATTACACATACTGTGTTGCATGTATAAGCATGATCGAATGCTCTTCTTTTCAGATAGGACATTACATCTGAAGTCATACAATACTGAAAATGAACCAATAGCAACTTCTAAATTGTGGTCAGAGATGTTACAACATTCAAATGTAAGTTTAGAATAGAAAGTAAATGTAACACCGAGCAAGTTTATCATCATCTATTGTGTTACATAATATATTGACAATGATCTGAAATAACATATAAACCATTATTACAATAATGCAATTTAAATATCTGAAATGCCAATAAATTTCAATGAATTACTATGTCATGGTTGAAAATATTAAATATAGTTATTTATGAAATCTAAATATTTACTTTCATCATAACTGTTATCAAATAGATAAATTTACACATTATCAATAACAGAAATCTATTACAAACATACCTTAAGCAAGGAAACAGTGTGACGTAACAGCCTCTGTAAATCTTATACACTCTGATATCCTATCATACAAAACTACAAAGTGATGAAAATGAATAGTAAATACCTTGTGTGGACCATTGCATTTATAAAATGTACAAACAGGCAATGTATATATATATATATATATATATATATATATATATATATATATATAAATATATATATATATGTATATATATGTGTATATATATATATATATATATTAAAAATATTAACAATGTTCTTGGTACAGTTTGGTATATTAAAATGAAGTTTAGAATAACATAACTTTCATTTGTTCTGTTAGCGCTTTCAGCCCTCCAGGGCTCATCAGACAGATTGTATAGTTGGTAACTAATAACAAAGTAACAGTAATATGTATGAAGTCACAATGAAAGTAGCGTATGTGGTTGCCGTACAATGCAAAGTTATTTCGCACATTTTAATCTAATTACGGTTTAAAGTTGGTTTAAATATTTTTATAAAATGTTCTTCTTTACTTTTTCTCATATGTTCATTATCGTGAATTATTTTAAAAAATGGGAAAATAAGAAACTTCCCATTACAACACACATCGAAATGTTCACTACAAGGTGTATTCCTTATTTCCGGATGTTTTATTTGTTGTTTATGTACCCGCACTCGGTCACTCAATTTATTTCCCGTTTGACCTATGTAGTTTTCCATGCAATTTGTGCAGGTCATGCAATATATGAGATTTGTTGTCTTGCAATTCATATTAGCATTAATATTGAATTGCATTCCATTTCGAAACGTAATTTTACTTCCTTCTTGAATGTAGGAGCAGGTTCCGCATCTTGGATCTCCACATTTTGTGACGGAAAAAGTTTCCGGTTCTGACGTAAATCTGGCCCGTGTTAAAATCTTTTTGATATTTGGAGCTTGTCGCCTGCTGTTCAGTATGTCTGTTTCCTTTATAATGGACCGCATCGTTTCTGATTGGTAGAGGATCGGGAAAAAACGTTTCGCTGAACATAAAATATTTTTATTATTAGGGTTGTGAGTGACTACAAAAGGTATTTTTTCATTATTATTATCCTTCGTAAATTCGGGTGTCTTTGTCCGTCTTTATTCTGTTATTGGTATCTCCTTCGCCCTTTTAATTCCGGCTTTTATCAGTTGTTCTGGGTACATTTGTCTCTTAAGGAAAACATGTAGTTCTTTAAGTCTTTTTTCTCGACGGGTTTTATCAACAATTATGGTACATATTCTTCTGGCCATATTAAATGGTATATTTCGTTTTGTGTGGGAAGGATGACAAGATCGGAAATTTAAGTACTGGTGTGTGTCTATGTTTGTAGTAAAGATCTGTAATAATCTTTTCTCCAGTTTTGATAATTAATATATCTAAAAATGGTAATTCGTTTTCGCTAAATTCTTTGGTAAATTTGATTGAGTGGTGTAAACTGTTAATTAGTTCATGGAATTTTTCAAGATCCTTTTTTCCTTTTCGCCAAAAAATAAAACAATCGTCAAGGTATCGTTTCCAGTTATTTTTTATATAGATTCCGAACTCTTGATCATAATTATTCTCAACCAGCGTATATAGTTTTTCTTCTGAATATCCCATCACTAGTGTTGCGTATGTTGGCGCTACTTTTGTACCCATAGCAGTTCCTTTAATCTGTATGTAGTACTTGTTATCGAAGAAGAAATGATTGTTTTCCAGTATTAATTTAAGACTTTCTATAATAAATTCTTGTGAAAAACGGGATGGAACATGTTCTGGGTATCGTTTTATCCAATGGTCTACTGCTTCTAGGCCAAGGTTATGTGGGATATTAGTATCTATAGAGGCTCGTAACATCGAAACTGACTAAAATTGTGTTTTCTTCTACATGTTCCGGTATATAGTTTAGAAAGTCCATATCATCTCTAATATAACTTGGTACTTGTAAGCATAGATGTTTTAATATAATATCTAACAAATTGCTGAGCCTCTGTGTTGCTGATGCTGGTCCGGCAACTATTGGACGCAGTTTTAAATCGCTTGGGTGTTGAAGTTTAACATATATGTTATTGGTTTTTGTAATTACATTTTGTATTTCTTTTGATTTATGAATTTTTGGTAGTCCATAAAATTTACTAGATTTTACTTCAAAATTGTTTAGTCCCACTCATTTTCGGTTAAACTGTTTTTATATGTATTAGTTAATTTTTGAACCTTTATCATTGTTTTCCGGTCCTCGCATTTTTGTAGTTCTTTGTAAAATTCTTGATCATTGAGTTGTTGAAGAGCCATTGCTTTGTAATTTTCTCTGTTCATTATAACAATTGCCCCACCTTTGTCGGTTTCCTTAATGATTATTGTGGAGTCATCTTGTAATCTTTGTAAGGCTTCTCTTTCATTTTTATTTAAGTTGGGTTTGGCCTTTTTCGTTAATACGTTTGAATTTGCTGATTCTTTAAGACAGTTAATGTATTCCTCTAAGTGTTTATCCCGATTAAGATTTGGTTTAAAACCCTTTTTATTTCTCACCAGTGAATCATCTTGATATTCTTTATCGCTAAATAATTCTCTTAATCTTAATTTTCGACAGAATTCCTCTGTATCTTTAACTAGTTCCGGTGCATTCGATTTTGGAGTGGGGGTAAATTTTAATCCATTTTCTAAAACTTTCATTTCTATTTCATCACGATCCCTGGTGGACAGGTTAATAATTTTAGGCTCCACAGTTTCATTCGTATTTAGAAATGTTTGTAAGACAGTGTTTTCTTCCGCTTTGGTCGGAAAGTACTGTGGCCTAAAAAAGAATTTTCGTTTTTTGAGTTATCATATTTTTTCTGTGTGTTTTCTACATTTCTACGGAATGGTTGGCGTCTCGCGTTTGGTTCTTGATAGTTGTTTCTTCCTCTGTTTATCTGTTGTGCTTGAATTCTATTAAATTTTGAAGTTTTATTTTCCGCAAAACGATTTCGGGTATATGATCTACTGGAGTTAGATTTCTTGGCATTTGTATATCTGCCTCGTTTCAATGCCTCGGCATAAGATTCGTATTTTTTGTCATACTCTCTATTCCGTGAGACACTTCTAGGTTCGAGGTAATTATTACTGGATGTTTTAGACTTAATGTATCCATCGACGCTTTAATCATTCGGAACTATCTCGCACTTTACTCGAAACTTATTACGTAGGAAAAGGTCGAAGTTATATAAATGACATTTTATTGAGTGTTACAGGAACTTCGCACATAAACTGCCATGCTGCGATGAGCAAAGACCTCTCGATGTCTTACGAAAATTACATTCGCCAAGTGGTCGGTTTTTGTTTTTAGATTTCACGAGCCCACACCCAAGAACTGGTCGCCAATGCGAGTGGAAAGTTTCCCCCCTGTAATAGATAATTAACATATACTCTTTATCAATGTATTAATGAATATGGTCAACACAACCTAAAAGTTAAAAGATCCTTTTTAACCATAAACTTCGCAAGTTCCTGGCACTCTACTTTAGGGAGTAGGAGAAAATTCTTTTGCACATGGATTAGGGAAAGTGTGTGTCGTATGTGAAGTGTGGTTCGCGATAGGAGGTTCATATGTGCCACATGACGGACGGCTAAACATACATGTATGCGGTTCATATGTACAAGATGTAGGACGGTTTGACACATGCGGTTCATACCGGCATTTGCCGGATGCCGGATATTTTGTCACAGACAACTGACCACTGCTGGGTCTGATGCTGGGTCTGATCATTAATATAGTATATGGTTGAATGGTTGAGTTGTCACTGAAGGATGATTACTTTATATGTCTTTTTTCAACAATTAAAGGCGTTTTGTGATCATATTTGGAACAGTTGTTAGAAGCACTCATGTATGAAAACTAATGTCCTTCTTTACTGTCTGCAAATTTGATGCTGCAATATGAAGTTCCTGTTTTATCTTCAATAGGCTACGCTCTGCTTTTATATCCGCTTCCTTACGAATAAGGTCAGCTTCCTGTTTAGCACACAGTAATTTTACTTTAGCTTCCTCTGTGCTATACGATAACAGTAGAGAATCTGGAGCTATTCCTTTTGGTTGAATAATTCCTTTTGAATGTCCAAGTTATCTGTTAAATCTAAAGGGCCCAGTTTAGACAGTGCAGTGGTTATTTTGGAGCGCAAGTCACCAGCAGTTGACATGTGCATAGTGAGCTGATTATCTGCCTCACGTGATTTCTGTCTCTTCAAACATTTAATAAAGTCAGCTGAAAGATTGTCATATCTACTCATGTAATGTTTGATATCAGCATAAATCTCACTTGCGGTACTGAAATCTATGTGTCGCTTTTCACTTATGTCCATAAGAATGCGGTCTAGACTCCGCCTTACTGAGGCAAGTCTCGAAACAAAATGTTCTACTCTCTTGATCATAATACTATGTGACGGCTAACAATGTTAGGCTGTGTACATGTCTCAATTCACGGTCAGGCCTGACTTCCATGTTGGTATTCATTGCTGTCTCTATCGGGTAGAGATGCTGTTGCCATTCTGTTCTGTAAGAAGGCACAAATCCAAACCAAGTTCTGGGATTTTCACTATACTGTAACAGTTGTATAGACCTCCAAGGAGGGTGAAAACTACTATCAAATAATAGAAAATCATAACGATATCATCCAAAATATATCAAAATATATATGATAGTGCATTAACTAGGTTCTCACAAAATGGTATCATGATTATATATACCTAATAAGCTATATAATCATGACAACTTGAAAATGAATTCAATTAGAATAAATTATGTAGTAATAAAGTGTACAATGAATAGATCTAGTTCAAATCTTAAATTAGTTAATTACTTTCCAAAAATGCAGTATAAAGAATTATCAATTACAGTTTCCTAGAAAAGTACTACCGATAAATGAGAGAGATATAAAATAAATTTTCCCAATGAAACATGTAGCATGAATAGCGAATTGAAAGTTAAGTAGATCGAACAATGCGTAATACAAAATCACCAAAACAAACAGTTAAAGTGCTGTTAGAATGTTGGGGTATTTTGCATTTTCTTAAAATCCTAATTGAATTATTATAAAATTCAAAAATGTTATTGCTCCTTCTACTTCAGTATTTCTCTGAGAAATATCTAAAAATATCCATTTGGCCGATTTTACGGGAAAACCCGAGTAAAATAAAGGCTTCCTGTGCAACTTGTTGTGCAACTTTTAACGTAATTTTACTGAGACGTCACAATGCAAACATTAACGTCATACTTAACTCCTACCATGCTGAGTTGTTATCACATTGTGGTACCTTCTGTGCTGCATTTGTTTGGACATTATGAATAAAATATACCCATCTATACTAAAATGATCATAAAATTTTAAGCACTAATAATAAATGAATGACACTTTGCATATTGATTACACATACCATATTCAATTATTTGAGACATTTTTACCTGAATATATTTTGTCTTTTTTGTTACCATGGCAACCAGCAAGCAAAAAAAATTAACTAATTTGGTTAATTATATCATTATTTCCCCATAAATGGCGACTTCAGAACGTCACAGAGAATAGAATACTGTTTAATAAGGGCATAACATTTTACAGGTTTAGAAGTTAGAAATTACTTAGGTCAAATTCACCCTTCCGCGGTTCTTAAAAGAACGTGACATTCAGTCTATTTTTGATTGATATATCTATGATGTCATAAACATGTGCATTGTTTGTCGGACCTCTGATGACGTCATCACAATATAAAATTGCGTTTTGTAGAAGGGTGAATTAATGGTAGGTATTCACAATTAATGCCTTCGAGCATGAACAAAATTTTGTATTCTTTAATCAAACTGCTAAAATTTTGAAGGCACAAAGGAGGGTAACTATGATAACTTAAGCCAAAAGTGTTGTTAGATGTATAATGTTGGAACCTTCTTGCCTGTCTTTAATGACATATTTTACATAATCTTGATTGTCAACACCAATGAAAAAAAAAGGGGGGGGGGGAAGAGTTAATAGCACATTTTGCCTCTGCATTGGAAAATTTTGTTTCATTTATGCTTCAATCAAGTGTGTAGTATATCAAAATGCTGTAACTTTATCTTGTTCACCACATACCTTTCTATTAATTCGAATTCCGAGTGTTAAGAGTCAGGATTCAGGTAACAAGTCATTAATAAGCATAGTCATGGCAGCCTTATGTACTGTAATTGTATCTAAATACACTGAAAGTCTGGTAGCTCTTTGTGAACTGAAGTATTATAAGCAGATTTCATTTTCTTAGTTTTCAACAATTGCTGCAATCTAATTTCCCTTTATTTTTTGAGAGTCTTTACATATAGTTTATAGCATGCCACCATTTGATTATTGGGGATTTCCTGTCTACTACACCCATTTTCCTATCGTAGGCGACTACCATTGACGGTCGCACTTTCTGTTCATTTGCTTGATGGTCAAGTCGTCCTGTTGGAATATTGGTCGATGTTTCTATTGTGCTAATCAGGTATACTACTTTATAGTCCTTATATTTCAAACAACTGAGGGGTCCATAGTGCATAGTAGTCGTGTCCCCTTTCTGTAGAAGATTTACTTGTTTGATAGTAGAAGGTATACCTTTTCTATATTGCCTCACAGTCCCTGTTGCACCAATACCTAACACCCATAAATAGTCTTGGAAATGAGTAATAATTGTCACAATATAAAATGGCCTCCTTTCAAAATGATTTCTCTTCAAATCCATCACTAAATCATAGGTGGCCCCATTTTGAGAAGGCAAACCAGACTGTTTGTCGGTGTACAATTAAAACTTAACACATTATCAGCATCACACAGTACATATGCTTTCAAGCCATATTTTACTGGTTTATCAGGACTGTACACACGAAATGATTAATAGAATCTACCGCTATTGTCCGGTGGAAACAGAGAAATCAACTAACCCGAGTGTCAAATTAGCTTAGTCCATGCCGAACCACGCCACCGGACAATAGTGGTAGATTATTTTTCTCCCATTCAATAATTTGCCTTTAAATTTGTCATTTTCCCTTCCGTTTATGTTGGAAAATTAACAAAAATTAGGTTGCTTGAAGTTGACGTATGTCGTTTTTACTTATGACGTCATGATAACATTGAGCGCGAAATAAGTCGTGTAGCTTATCTTCCCCCTGGTGTTTTTGATAGAGAAGAATGCAAATGAGTAGCAGTTTTTGCGGAGTTGCTGGTAGAAAGGATCGAAGGACGAAAACAAAGAAATAGTTCGGTATTTCCGGTTTCGAAAATACTCACGTGAATTTGTTATCTTACTCCACCCCATAAAGATAAGGGATTCTTTCCCAGCAATTTTTATAGATATTTCTGTCCATAGTGGGAGAAAGGCTGATCATTTTGCAGTAAATGTGAGAATAACTCTGTGAATATGGGAGAATTAATAGAATTTACCGCTATTGTCCGGTGGTGACAAAGAAATCAACTAACCCGAGTGTTAAATTAGCACAGTAAGCATTATCAGCATCACACAGTACATATGCTTTCAAGCCATATTTTACTGGTCTATCAGGACTGTACACACGAAATGATTAATAGAATCTACCGCTATTTGTCGTGTTTGCTTATGACGTCATAAACTAACCTATTAATCCCTATTATGTAAAGTTATAAAAAAGAAACCAGGTTTCATTCATTTTTATTCAGTTTACTGCAAATATTCACAACATATCGCCAAACGATAGATAAAAACAGCTGATGTGTAGGTCATCAGACAGTTCAAAGCATTTATCCTGCAACCCAGGAGATGACATCTTCAGATTCAGAATAAGTACAAATCAGATATTGATCCGATATCCACAACTCAAAGTCGAAGAAACACGACAATACATATGTAAATAAAATATTAGCAATCACGAACCTCTGTCAAAACAGAGGTGGGATCAGGTGCCATGGAGGAATAAGCATCCCCTGACGACCGGCCACACCCGTCGTGATGCCATAAGTATAATATGATTTACACCCTACAATATCCCTCTATCCGAAAGACTACTGTATGATTTAAAGTTACGATCATTACCATTGTTGACATCAATAGCCCCATTACGCATATAACCTTGACGCGGTTTACCTCCAAAAAATACAAGTGCTAAAATGCAGTTTTATTTATGTTGATTACATTCCTTTTTTATTTTTTAGGAAATACAATTTGTATTGATGTATTAAGTAATCATAATGAGTATTTTATTAAAATGGCGATGATTTGGTGGTTTCATTGAGTTAGAGATTAATCTATATATAGACACGGAAATTTCGGACTTTCAGTTTTATATTTACAAATATTATTTATAGTAAACAAAGGGTCCTGACAAATAATAGAACATATCAACCCAAATGATAGGTCCAGCATCTTGTTTTGAACATAAGAATTACCCTTGATCAACACATAAGTAGAATAGTGGCAGAAGTAACAATAATATATAGAATGTTAACCTTCACATTGTCGTTTTCCGCCATTAGATAGGTCAGATGAGAAGGAAATGATTGAACTGAAGAATTTAATCGAAATTAATTAGTAACAAACGTAAAATTCCACACAGCTTGCTACTTTTGAGTATAAAAAATAATATCTAAACATAAATACATGTTCTTCATATTTATATGATGGGAAATTAACGATTAAAATATTCAATGCACCGATCACGTGAATACCCATATGTTTGTGGGCGCCGCACGGCAGCGATAACATCACGATGCCCACGTATATGTGGGCGCCGCACAGTGAGGGTTAACCCAAGGAAAAGTAGCATTTGTACACATTCTGACGTCACATACTAAGGAGATTTACGACTGAAAAAATCCACCGAGCTGTTTATGGATTATTGTACATATCTTGTGATTGGAGTCATGCAGCAATGTAATCTTTTGTTAGCGACTTGTGTATGTAGATGTATAGAAAATTGTGAACATTCTTATAGTGTAGAACTCTAGATAAGATCTTCTCCAAATATGACAACTTCATAGGAATTGGACTTTGACATGCTTGATAAAGAAAAGAGTAGTCACTTCAGGGACTGTTGTGATATCTTTGATATGAAGAATCTTGTTAAAGACCCAACATATTTCACAAAAATCTGAACGCCTAGTCTCCTGGATGTCTGTTTGACAAACTCAGATCAAAAGATCTCTCACAATTTAAAATTCAACTTTTGTCTTAGTGATGTTCATATTTTTTATACGCCCGTCCGCTATGGAACACAGCTTTAGTAAACGTGAGCTGTTTTCCATGAAACTCATACAGAATGCTTGAATAGTGTAGGGGAAGCCGCCTTTCGATTCTGAGCAAATTCCGTTTTGTCGTTCCGGAGTTATGGGACTTGGGTTTTATTTTTGCTATGATAAGATGCTATGGAACGCAATAACTTTAGTAAACGTTGGCTGTTTTCCATGAAACTCATACAGAATGCTTGAATAGTGTAGGGAAAGCCGCCTTTCGATTCTGAACACATTCCGTTTTGTCATTCCGGAGTTGTGGGGCTTGGGTTTTATTTTTGCTATTGTAAGATGCTATGGAACGCAATAACTTTAGTAAACGTCAACTGTTTTCCAAGAAACTCTTACAGAATGCTTGAATAGTGTAGAGGAAGCCACGTTTGGAATTTGAGCAAATTCCATTTTGTCGTTCCGGAGTTCTGGAACTTGGGTTTTATTTTTGCTATGATAAGATGCTATGGAACGCAATAACTTTAGTAAACGTCAGCTGCTTTCCATGAAACTCTCAAAGAATGCTTGAATAGTGTAGGGGAAGCCGCCTTTCGATTTTGAGCAAATTTCTTGTAACGCAATATCAATGTTTTTCATGACACTCATGCAGTGTCCGCGAAACTTTGTTGAACTCCACAGGACATTCGGTCCTATTGGAAGACATATTTCATAGGACCGAAATCATTTCTGTCTGACCAAAAAAGAAAATTGAAGATTTTCAATGGGTTATTTAACATCGCCTTTTTGTCGGCGTCCGTCGATGTCAATTTTCTTTTGTTTAGTGGTTTTCCGGGGATTGCCCCCTCCACATATTTTAATTTCGCTAGAAAAGACATTCATGTACACTCAGGAACGCTCAAAATATAAAAGTCGTTATTAAATAGTATACGTGCTTACAAGACTCCGTCTTTCCGCGGTATACATAGTGTTGGAAGCAACATCGGACAAACCGGTCCGGCTAGAAAACGCGCAAATCGGACCGATCGCACTTGTCCGTTCGGTCCGACGGTCCGATGAATTTCGCGGACACTGCTCATGCAGAAAGCTTAAATAAAATAATGGAAGCCGCCACTTCATATTTGGTTTGTATATTAATCTAATGAGACTTTCAAATGACACCTAGCTGTAGCAATGTGACTTTGAGGTCTACAAAAATACGTTTGTTTCCTGTTACCCGACCGACCGTGTAAATATCGCGCCGACCCCCCCCCCCTTTCTTTTTTTTTTTTTTTTGTTCCCTTCCACAGTTTTCTCAAAGAAATACGGAGACGGGCGATTCCACAATCGATATGATCCAGCCACAATCGATAAATTTGGAATTTCAATTTGGATTTTCCAATTTTATCAAGTTTGTCCTCAAAATATTTAAATATATTGTAAATATTAACTTCCACAATGACTCCGAAACATGCCGGAAAAGTACCAAGATTAGCCAAATCAAGGCATTTCCGGTGTCGGATACGACATCTTTCCGCTCAATTTTTTTACGTACCGGTTAATATGTCTTGAAAGCGCATACACATGAGAAAAAAAAAATATTGAAAAATTTTGATGACGGTACGGCTAGTTTTCGTGAAATCTCATGTTACCCGACTATTTGACAAAATTCATCCTTTCGGATCAACACATTTTTCATGCGGGATCCACTGAATAAATAATTCTTGTGTGATCTTGTCTTCTCTTTCTTCTTGCTTGAATCACATTGACAGTCGTCTGTTGGTAACACTAAAGCAAAGCTAATTACATGTGCTACTACCAGTCAACACTAAATTACACGCACGCACACACACACTCTCTCTAAAAAAATTTTTTTTTGCATGGTCAAGACCTTTATGCATAAAATAGCTTTCCACACTTTGTTGCTATTAGAGGCATTTGTATTTCAATGTATTTTTGCATTGTTAAATATGATTACTTGAGCAAACTTCATTGAATGTTCATGAAACAGCAACAATCTCACGAAAGTAAAGTCTCGAGAAAACTTTCATGAATATGTGAGTTTATATTTCACTGCTTTAATAGAATTCAATAATTACCTTGTGTTTGGATTTCAATATTTTATAAATATATGACCAAAGAGACCCAAATTTGGGGCAATAAAACCATATGTTCGAATTGATCCCGTCCAAAGTAAGCGACGGGCGTATTATGCCACTCTAGGCATTGCTCTTGTTAGCTATTCCATTGAAAAAGAGACATATATATATATATATATATATATATATATATATATATTATATATATATATATATATATGTGTGTGTGTGTGTATATATGTCTCTGATTGAAACTAAGTGCAAAGGCTTAAGAGACAAGATGAAAAAAACTGTCGCACTCACAGAGAAATTTTGATACAGATTCATTTCTCTGTGAGTGACCTTGCCCAAGAAAAATTTTTATCACTCCCATGAAAATGATGATGTGAATACGGCTTTCTTTGACTTCAGCACAATTTCTGCCAACCCAATCCCCCTATATGAACAGAACTTTGAGGAAAGCTATCTTTCCCAAGAAAATGCTCTACAATAAATTAAAAACTGTAAAATCCAATAAAAACTGGGAAAACTATAAAAATAAAAAAAAAAAAAACCACTATGTAACAAAACTCAAAGAGAAATCAATAAACAACTACTTTATTGAAAGATGTGCTGGTGGCTCCAAGGCTAAGGACTTTTGGAAAACTATCAAACCATTTCTCACAAACAAAGGATGTAATATAGAACCAGATACTATCCTGTATGAGAATGACACGTTTTTGTCAAATCAGTCAGAAATAGTGGAAACATTTAACAATATCTTCGTAAATATTGCACAAAATATTGGAGACACCAATCTTAAAGTTGATAAAAACCATCCGAGCATCAAGGCAATTTAAGATCGGAACCCTGAGCTACGGAACACTCGTTTCTCCTTTGATAATGTAGATAAAGAATTCATACATAAACAAATAAATAAAATCAGCATAAAAAACCAAATGGTATAGATAGCATCTCCTCCAAAATTCTCAGCTTAGCTAAAACTGTCATAGTCAAACCACTAACCCAATTAGTAATCATTAGTCTATCAACCTCAGTTTTCCCTGACCCCCTTAAAGTCGCACAGGTTGTCCCTATCCATAAAAAGAGCAGCATCCTAGAAAAGGGTAATTACAGACCCGTCAGCATCCTGCCCTCTATTTCGAAAATCTTTGAAAGGGCCATCAACTGTCACTCCATTTTGAAAACATCTTTCACCCTTTTTAGCAGCTTTTCGAGAAGGTTCTAGTTGTCAATCAACCCTTCTTCGAATAATGGAGGACTGGAAAAAAATCTCTAGATAGTGGCAAATATGTTGCAGCCATAATGATGGACCTTTCAAAGACATTCGATTGTCTTCCTCACGACCTTACTGCTCGTTAACTTAAATCCTATGGCTTATCTTCTTCGGCTGCTCAACTCCTTGAAAATTATCTAACATCTAGAAAACAATGTGTAAAACTAGGCCAAAATGTTAGCAGTTTACTAGATATCTCGGCCAGTTTTATGATTAGTTGGTTTACGGATCCGCCGACCCGAAATTTTGCGTTTTCGGAAAAAAAAATAATCGAAATTGTTCAATTATATTTTTTCTGCCCATAAAAATTCGAAAATTAAAAAAAAAAAGAAAAATCCGATCGCGATTTTCCGGAATTGTCGAGATCGTCATGATTTCAAATTGTAAACAACGTAGATCATTATGGCGGCTCCAGTGCAGGCTTTGCCTTTTTCAAAGTTGAAGTTAATTCCAATTCTAGCGATATTGGCAAAAGGAGGACATTTTTCCTTAAGTGCAAAGAGGGACAGACAATTGGAGATGCGTTGGCCCTCCATCTGGACTCTGAATTGTCAGTAATGGCAATCAGAGCCTCCAACACGCAAATGTCTACGAATATCACGACAACGCCACCAGATACCCCATGCGAAATACTTCAGTCATTTAGGGTCAAGTATATCTTCATAGACACTGAGTGTAAAGGTGAGCATCATCTTTCAAAGCAAAGTTAGACACCTGTGTTCAGAAATATCTTATGAACTAGTCAACTAGTATCTCCCAACCCCGCCCCTCACATTTTCTGGTGACAGGGGCCCGGTTGGCTACCAAGGTTTTAGAGTTAATCAAAGTCCCTGATTAAGTGGTATGACTTTCATATGGTATTTCACACTTGGATGCTTAAAGACAAGACCTTTCTGTTGGTACCAAAACATCTCTGTAATTGGCGAATGAACAGTTTTAAATGACACCAGAGGGAATCTTAAAATTCAATGCAGCAGACATGAATCAATATTTTGGATAAATAATTCCTCATCAGTGGTTCTGGAAGCCAAATGAATTTAAAACTTTGAATTTTGTTTGTATTAAATTTAAAGTGACCATAAAATACATGTATTGAGGAATTAAGAAAGTTTCTATCGGTATTAATAAAACATGTAAATTGTGAATATTAAAGAAATGCTTTTAATATGATAATTTTGCATTCGATATATATAGGAAATAAGACTGATGCTGCGTCAAAGGCAACTTCATCATCACCATGTGTCTTTGATATATTGATGAGAGTACAGAAAAAGTATGATAGGCTTCCAGTGCGAAGGTATTTAGAAAATAATCGTGTGTTGATATTTGATTAATGAATAGAAAATTGTTTAATTTTTCTTAAATGTTAAACAGTTAATGAGTACATCATTTATATTTCTCATATGAACATGATCGAGTGGCACACTCTTGTTTTGAAGTTCCCAGTAAATCTCGTAGTGAAAATCATCGCAAAATGGTACAAATATATCATTCTGACGTCGTTTGCAAAGCATAGCAGCATTAAGTTTCCCTTTGTCTGTTAAATGTCTGTCCGTCTGCCTGTTCTGTAGTCACACTTTCACAAATAGCAGCCTTTCGAATTCATCCGTCTTTCACTGAAGTACGTTTTTAACTTCGTCATTTAGGTTCAGCTTTTAGATTTTGTTGACTATCCTCACTTCCGGTTTAACTATTTACATTAGCTACCAGACGATAAATTCGATATTATTCTATAAAGTAAATTATATAATGCCATCGAGATATTTTTGTGCTGCTGAGAGGTGTTACTCGGACATATTGAAAAGAGGAAAATATGGCTACATGGAAAATATAGAGTTTTTTCCATTTCCTACAAAAAAGAAAAACCCAAGGGCACGGAAAAAATGGCTTGACTTACTGAGAAGAAAAGACTATGACCCATCTAGAAAGCACAGAGTGTGTTCTCTCCATTTTGTCGATGGTAAACCAACTAAAGACAACCCCTATCCCACACTTTTTGCATACAATAACTTTAAATCTAAGGAGACCACAAGACAAAGGGCTGCCAGTAATAGATGTCTACAATCTGACACATGTGAAAATCTAGTCCTACTTGATAGTGATACACCTATAGAATCGGATTCAAGTGAATTATCATTGGTAAGTTTTCTGTAGTTGTTCTTTTAAACAGAATTTTTTTATAATATTAATACTATCATGAAGTTCTGGCATCATAATTTTCAAAAACTACCAAATGAAAATATATATTTCATGGATAATAAAATAATGACTGTATAATGGAAATCATCTTAAACTTATATATACTAGATCTAGTATCCATCAGATGCACAAAATATAGACTGATTCATTTATTATTGATTACTATGATATCTTTATGACAATTTTTTAACAGTACACATGTGATAGAAGTTCTGGATGACATGAGTATTGGGTGTGAAGTTCAGATTGGGTACACAGAACACAGAAAGAAAGACATCATTGGTTTTTATGACATCATTTAATGTAAATGGAGGTATTATAAGCCGGGCATGTCGCCCAAGAAGTAGATCCCTGATCATGAAGCCTCGATCAGCCATAATCTCATCTCCAGGTCTTATCAGATCCAAGAAACCACTTTCTTTTGTAATATAGCGATCTGAAGTGTTACCGCCCAATAGCTTTGACACAAGGGTTATAGCTCCTGTAGGACTTATTCCTATCAATGCCTTGAATGTATTGTGTTGTTTATATGTGCTGTACGTCTGGCTTTGAGCAGTAGGAGATCTGGGCTTAGCAATAAAGAATTCTGTGCAGTCAATAATGCATCTTGTCCTTGGAAATGTTAACTTAAAGCTATTGGGCATGAATTTCTTGACATCTGATGATGACGGCCATTTGATCAAAGGGTTGAAAATGTGGTACATCAGGTTTACCCATGTGGTTACTATTTGCGAGATCCTCGACTCGGATACACCAAATATGTCTGCCAGGAAAAAGGTAAAGATTCCGAGCCTAATACGCATCAGTGTAAGCAGGAATTCCTCATATCTACTGAGTTTCCGCACTGGGCCACTCTTCTTCAGGTTTGGATTTTTCTGGTACTCTTCAGTAGATATGCTCCCTTGGCCAGACCATTACTTTATGTTGGGGGAACTGCTATCTAGGATACCTGACAATGAATATGAAGAGTAATAAATTTGATTTATGTCACATGCATAATCATATTTGATGATGTCAATTGAGATTATATTTTCTTGAAAAAATTATAAATCTGAAATATACTGATGTGGTTACATGTATTTAATATAATTTTTTGTCAAATTATAATTTTCTTAATTTGAATTATATCAAATAATCTCTATAAATCTACAAATTTTACCAAATAGACCTGTAAGCATTGATTTTGATGGCACTCCTGTGTATTGCTTTACTGATTTGTCATCCTTCATACACTTTTCAACAAATATCTCTCTAAGAAGAGGATCTATTTTCTCCAGTTGTTCCTCTGCCTTAATAAGTCTATCCATGTCATCAGAGGTTATATCCGTCTGACAGTCCACTGTGCATGTACTGGTATTTTCTTTAGCCCCAAAACCATACATATGATCAGTAGGTTGTATACCTGCATAGTAAAACATAAAAACTTTATATATCAACAATAAATCAGAAAAAAAATGTACAAACACAGATGTAGATAGGTTAAATCATACTGCATCTTTGATTTCTTGAGAACATTCATAAATGTAAGGCTCACTAACTAAAAGAAAGAAATGATAAGATAAGATAAACATACAAGGATCAAGATGGGGGCCAGGAACATTGCGCGCTTAAGGATCCATGTGGAAAGAATTAAAAATTTCCATATTCTTTCAAACACAATGCCCTTGAGTACAAAGCCTCTAGCAAATCAAATTTTAGTTATTTGTTCTTTTCTTTGCAATCTCCAAGGACCATTAGTTAAAAAATAATTTTTTTTTCTGTCTCAAAATTATCTGAATTTCTTGTTAACACAATATCTTGTCATGTCTTCATATATAAAGAAACTAATTTTATGTTTAAAATATGCTATTCAGTCAATTAATAATTATATTTTAGTAACATCTTTTTTATAAGAAAATAATTCAAATTAATAAGAATCAAAGTGTTTATCTATTTTTCATTTTGGCATGGACTGTTATAAAATTATGAATTACACATTATATATCCTTTTAATTTAATTAATGTGAAATAATAATATATCAATAACTTTCCTGATATTTAATAGGGATAGTAAATTCATACACATTTAATTGAAAATAATTTTGAATGTCATTATTGAATATTTATAAATACCAAATTCATAAATATATTGTATAATGAGTAATAAATGAGAGTTCAAATTCTAGAAAGTATGATTTATTTTTAAATACAAAGCATTTATTTAAATGAATATTGAAATAGTATTGAAGATTTTGACAAATTAATGGTAGAGAGATTCAAATTGGTGTGACTTTGTTTCATACACAAAGAAAGGTTTTATAGTAAACAGAATTATCTACAAAGTTTTTGACAGATACATTGTCAACCATTTGTGATTATAATCACAAATGGTTGACAATGTATCTGTCAAAAAACTTTCTAGATTTCTCAATAACTTCTGCATATATAAATGAGAATCAAAATGAATTCTGTCTACTATAAAACCTTTCTTTGTATATAAAACAAAGTCACACCAATTTCTTTGACAAACACCAAGCTGAGCCTGGATCTGCACATACCATGAAGAACTAGATTTTAGTTTCACTTGATTATTCTCATCACAAAATACATGGTAATGACTATCTTGACAAGCCTCTAACGGTGTCTGATATTGATGACTATATGAACATTTTATTTCTATGAGTCCTTTAACACAGCACTTGCATGAAATTAATCCATCAGGAGAAGCTCCTATAAATGGATAAAGTGTGTCTATGAAAAGACCAGTATCAGAATAATGAGCATTTTTATGATTTTTTTTATACTTTTCAACATATAATTGTCTATCAATAGGCTCATATGTCTTGCCAAACTCTAAAGCATCAGAACTTATTCTAGTAGATGTTCCTAATACTTTTTTGATAAGTAGTTTTGATCACTATTTGTGTATCTAAAAGACATTATAGAAGGTACAAGTGAGGCTGTTATCCTTCCTCATCTGTGTATAAACCAAGCAGAGTTTTCACTATGGCCTCTGGTTTCTTCTTCTATTCGGTTTATTGTACCACTATCAAAAACAGATCTTAGGACATCCATAATCTCCTTTTCATTGTTTCTCAAAGCATCAGCAAGGGTTGGTAATTTGTCCTCTTCATCACTCTCATCTGACTCTGACCTCAGAGTTTGGAGTAATGCATTTGTGCCTATTAATAAATCAAATTAGAATACATATGAAAGACTGACAGACAGGCAGAAGGTAAATTTATCCATATGGGCTACTACATTTATGCTATAAATAATTTTGATTTTTTTAAATAAAAGAATAAATATTATTCCAAAGTGAAACGATATAATATAATATTATATACATGAATGCACAACAAGTATAAATACTAATAAGTTGCAACAAGTAAAATACTAAATAGTAAATGCGTTCCTTTACACAAATTTTTTAGTCTCCGTGATATTTCATTATTGCTGATGTTGAGGACACTAGGTTTGCAGTTTGTTGATGATGGTGTAACTAAAGATAGAGTAGGATCTTTTCTTATATCAATATAGTCTATTGGTTTGGATTCTTTTCTAGGTTTATCCCATATACACTGGATATCAGTACAAACTTCAGTACTCCTATCTTTATGACGTGAGCAAAAACTTTGCAAGGCAAATAACAAAGCAGCACAGTGTTTACATGTACCATTATCCCTACAAGTACATAACATTTCATTTAGTGATTTAACTGACCAATTTTATACTACATAAATACATTAAAATTGAAAAATCAAAACAACTTTTAACTTCAATTCCTTATTAATTTTTTATGTTTAACTTGCCATTTACTGGCAGTGTCTGTAAAATGATGAAAACATTGAAGTAAGATAAATTTAGAATTTATGGTTTTATAATTAAAGAATATATGACACAAAATTACAATTCTAAATGTACTGATTTAAATACATTCTTTTTACTGCAAAATTTATTCATTTATAAACCAGGTGAGTGATACATGTACTTACTTCTTTCAATAGAGTGCTTGTTGTTTCAAATGACTTAATTCAGGAAAATTTTAAACAGTAACTGAAAAAAATTAAACTTTTAATTCTGTGCTAAAATAATGGAACAGGTAAAACAAAATTAATATAAAATGAAACAAATTATAATTAACAAACAATAAAAGTTGAAAACACCATTTTTTAAGATACTTACACAACACATGAACAGCCACCAGAAAAAATTAAACTTTTAATTCTATGCTAAAATAATGGAACAGGTAAAACAAAATTAATATAAAATGAAACAAATTATAATAAACAAACAATAAAAGTTGAAAACACATGAACAACCACCAGACATGATTTCTCCAGAATCTTTTATGAGAAGCCAGACATTGTATGGAGTTGCAGACTGCCTTGTTTCTGGAACGCACGTAGCACGAACATATTGATAATGTTCCAACAGCGAATTTGAGATTTTCACTTTGTCAATATGATTGTCTTGGAAAAGTCTATAGCCATTATCATTTTTGTAATTTTTTAGTCTGTCTTGGGTCCACTTGCAATAATTAATAAGGTACAGAAAAATATCGCAAAATTCTATTTCTGGTAGGTAACATAATGAGTTATTCCATTCTAAAATGGATGTTATATCACTTAAAATCTTCTCTTCGCCATCCAATACGACCGTTCTGCGTTTAGTGTTCATATCCTGGTAATCACTAGCAATACCATCTTCTGTTGTTAATACCTCTAAATCTAACTCTTTTGCTAATTCACAGAGACGAACTATTTCGTTTTTTCGTCTTAAACTTATGGAATTACCCCTTTCTTTAAGATAGTTTGACAATGTGGAACTTTCCACAGACTGAAATCATTACTGGTTGTCATTTTCTGTTTCTACCGACGCTGATCTAAAAAATTGTGTTAAACCAGAAATGAATATGATAAACAAAGTCGAGGTTAGTCGCATAAAATCCGGACTCAAATCGATATTTACTTTATATATTGATACAACCCCCCCCCCCCCCCCCCCGAAATTTACAATTTTTTCTTTTCAGTAAAATTTAAAAAAAACCAATTCACGGTATTGATTTTAGTTTAGTGTGCATGTAGTAACATATTTATATGCTTTTTGTGCTGTCTATATAACCTCACAACATCTGCATAAATTGTATTAGTAGACTGATTTGTCTTAGAAATATATAGCCTCCTTTTCATACACATATATACTCATTTGTATTTTGCTCTCTTTCACTTGAAGCATGTACTATCATGATTCTCTTAGCACTTGCACGTACCTTCCTCACCCTTGTATGGTTTCTACACTATTTTAATGATATGGCTCAAGCGGGGTTTTTTTTTTGTAGAAATATCTTTAAAATTCACTCAATATTATTAAAATCACAAGTCGAATAAAATCCTTATTCATTTAATGCTTATATTACACCTATCTTTAAACCTATCTTTTTGTCGCATGCACAGCATAGTACCACTTTAATATGCTATGAATTGGGAATTTGTATTTGTCATGTCGGTCTGTTTGTTTGTCTGTTGTCAGCTTTAACCTTGGCCATAACTTTTGAACGGTAAATGAAGGAAACATGTCATTTTCTTTGTTTCATTTAAAGTGTTTATAAACAAAAATATCTTGTATATCTGCCTGTATGTCTGTCATGTCTATGGAATAATCAATTTTGTATGCAGTTATTAAAAGTTATTACATCATTCAAATGAACTGGTCAAATTAACTCAAGTGGACCAGGCATGCACGTTTCGGATATATAACCCTTGTCAGTGATCCTCAAGTTAGCACAAATTTAAAGTTTATATGATAAGGTAATCTATTATTAGGACTTACAAGTTACAGTTTTGATGTCGCCTGCGAAGCAAAGCGGCATATAGGGATCACTTTGTCTGGCGTCTGTTCTTGTTTTATGACAGTGATGTATAGATGAATAGAGATTTCGTCTATATTTGCAACTTTTCTGGATGAATGCTTATGTTGATACAAAATGAATGCATCAGTTCCCGAGAAAATATCTGGAGAACGAGTGTTCTGGGTAATCAAATTCATGATTAACAAGACCACTGTATTTGCCAAGGCTATCTTTTTTTTATACTTGTTCAATGTTTGATTATGTTAACAGCAAATGATGTTATCTTAAATATGAAAAAATCTCACAATTAAATTTCAGGTTGAAACAACTGGAGTGTATGTCACGAAGACCATGGCGAAAGTCCTGTGGTACATTGATCCTCATATTCCTAAATTCCAAAGCATGAGCATCAGTTTCATGGATTGGAAAAAATTCCAAGGCTTGAATGATTGAAAATTCCAGAAGAAGAAAGAACCCAAGGTTTCGAATCACATTTTATCTTTTAAACCTTGTCAGTTTCAACTTCTTTACAACTGAATTTGTTGCAAAGTGTTTTGTTGTTTTTCTGAAAGTAGTTTGTCAAACAATTCAAACACTATTTTAATATGCCATCCATTATTTGTGCATACATGTACACGTTATATTGGTTTATATATTTATAAAATACTGTTTTTCGGTCATCATTATAAGTGATTTAACTTAGTTAACCCTTATCACGCTATATATATTTACATTGGTTTTCCTTGTAATGCTGAATAAATTGTACAAAATGTAGAAATATCTCCTCTAGAATTGGCCCTCTCTTACTTTCATTATTTATCATCACATATATATGATCCATATATGAAAATGTGCAGAATTTCAAAGGCTATCCATTCAAGATCATTTGTATCATATTTCATCACATTTTGTTTACCTTTGCTAATTAAAGGTGAGCCATCAGGTAAAAATATTGCAACGGACCACTGTGATCACATTCCATCATTCTTTCATATTAAAACATGATAAAAATAAGATAATTTGAAAGGTTTTTAATCTTAATTTGATATTCAACAATAATTATAAGATTTCATTGAAAAAAATTGGAAAATGAAATCAAGGTAAATGACAGGTAAATTGAATCACATTACATAGAAATCATTGTCATATTTAATTTCATTGTTCTGTTTTCGTGGTAATCTTAGATAGTAAAACTATCAACTGTTATAATATGTGAATAAAAGGTAACAGTAACTGTCAACAAGTCAATTAGCAGTACAGATAAAATACAGGTAAGTTACAGGTGTCAATTATCTAATCTTCATGGTTCAGCATCCGCAAGGCAGCACGATAATCTTGAACGGAATGGTAGATACGGAAGCAATCTGGGATGCACAAAGCAACATCACATTCCTGGCACTTGAAAAAAAGTTTGCTTTCGTTTGAAAGTTTCCTGTTGTGAAGGATTATTGCATGCTTTGCAATCTCTTGCTGGCCGCTTTCGCTTAGAACCAGGCTTGCTGGGAATGTAACTCGGAAAATGCCTTTGAGTTAGGAGCAAGAGAGGCTCTGCTTTTCTGTCCCTTTTACCTGGCAAGGGGAAGTCACCAGCTTCATCTATTAGTGATCTAACCAAAGTTTGACGAAAAGCTGGGCGAGTTCTGCGTTTATCGTTTTATGCAGGATACTTTTTAAAGAGTAGGTAAGCAATGACGATTGCAAGGTTGAATAAATGAAAGAAGAGTCTGAGCCACCATTTTACAGTTTTTCGCAGACACTTGTTATACTGTACAATCTGATCTGTAAGATCAACACCTCCCATTTTCTTGACATAATCTACGATAACATGGGGCTTCATGATTGGTTCTGCTTAGTGAAACGTAGAAATCATATTGACATCTCTTTTATCATGGTACTTTACTATAAGAGTATTTTCACGTCTTCTGAAAATAGCTTCTCCTTGTTTCAAGTTCTTTACACGAGAAAATAGTTTATGAACCTCCTTACTGTTCACTCGCAACGTGCCGCAACAATAAGTGTTGTGATCATCCAATTCCGCTGCTAATTCTAGTGAATTATAGTAATTATCAAGATAAACATGATGCCCTTGATCCAGAAGTCCATATCTTGCAAGTAGAAGTAAGAACAACATCGAAAACTACTTTCCCATTCCGAAAATTAAGTTGGTGCGGGTGACGAAGATTTACATTTTGTGTCGGATGCGCTGGTTACAATTGAAAATATCGTGCGATTGAACAAGTCTCGCTCAATAAATTTGATTATGTAAAGTTGGGAATTTTAAGGGAACAAAGTGGGGAAAAGATACTATTTGGTGTTGGAAATGGGGCCGAATATCGTCCCCTAAAAAGTCATGTTTCTTGATCTTGCCTGTCTCAGTGTCGCTCATTGTGCATACCGAATGGAATCGTCCCAACGATAGTGCGGATAGTCACACTTCCCTTAAAAGAATAAGATTCAATAGATTAGGCAACTCTTAAAAATGTCATTTGTTGCTGCAGTATTACCGGTCATTTGGACTGGTGGATTCGTTCATTCAACCGGTCATTGCCAATTTTCACCGGTTTTGCCGGTCGGACCGGTTAATTTCAACATCTCTGGGCAAAAAAAGGACGCACCTTGAATAATGGATCATAATCACTTTGATCGTTCGCAACAGCTTCTTCGTTGTTGACAATATGTAAATGTCCTTATTCGATTGATCGATCGGAACAGAGTTAACAGTGTTTGCACTAGCTATTATATCCTCTAGTTCAAATCCTTCAAAATCACTGTCATTGTTTTCATCCGAAGCAAAATACTCAGCGAGAAAATCAAGTCGTTTATTCTCATCGGCGAAAACGTCTGCGGCCAACGCCATTTTGTTTCGATGTAAACTATTAATATTGTCGGCATTTATTGATTGGATAATTCATAGTACTTTAATGACGTGTATAGATTTATAGTATTTTACACTGGCTTTTTAATGATATGTTTTTAATGTTTTTAATGTAATGATAAAATTAGTCCCCATTTCCACAAATTTTGTTCAATGAT
This sequence comes from Pteria penguin, assembly GCA_035048485.1. Classification (NCBI taxonomy): domain Eukaryota; kingdom Metazoa; phylum Mollusca; class Bivalvia; order Pterioida; family Pteriidae; genus Pteria; species Pteria penguin. The sequence goes on from CM068582.1 coordinate 59,592,135, forward strand.
AGGTATCATACAACTCAAAATTGATAACCATATTGTGAATTTAACTATTTAGGACGAAAACAATTATATCTCACCTTATCCTGGTTGAATTTAAGTAGTTTAAGCATTTTGTTATGCTTGATTTTGTAGACGATGTTTTCTTTAGTAAATTTTTGTTCATTTCCCGTGTCATCTTTTACGTCGTATTCGCCTAACTGTTCGTTCAATCTAAATCCTCTTTTATGTACATTATGCTGAACATTGCTAGAATTCATACAAATTCTCAAAAACTGGTTATCACAATGTCTGACACTTATTTTTTAAGTGAATTTGTGTTATAAGTTCACTATTTTGTCGATTGCCGCCATATTGTATCGTCACTTATGAATTCAAATTTAGAAATATTTACCGAATTTTTACTTTTGATGTATGTAAAACTTTAGAAGAAGTGTGTAGTCATGTTTACATTACAATGAAATGGAATATTGCCCTAGTAATGTATTTAGTTATAATGTTACAATATCAAATCAGTCTTGTGTGTAAACAAATCGTTATGATTATGAACCCACACGGAGAAATAGTCCTATTTTCCTTGACCACTTTATTTGACCATACGAGTTAGTAACTTGTTGTTGATTCACAAACTTTGATCTTTCATGTCTAAGAACTATGTATTATATGCAAATTTATTATGCAAAGATGCGTTTTAATTAGTCTAAAATATTGTCAGGATGGAATCGGAATTTGTCAGGTCGATTCTCGGTTCTGATTGGTTGGAGGGGTCTATATAAGTAAGTCTGCTACAGAAAGATGGCATTCTGATTTTTGTCATCAAAGTGAAAACATCAATCTAAGTGAACACTAAATAGGTAAACATGCATTTCACTGATAAAGATCATAATTTCGTAACAGAGTTTTGTTAGCAATATTCTGTCAGGATATCTATTGGCATTATGACAATATTGAGCCTGACGAAAGTTCGAGTCTGACAATTTTGAGCCTGACAAAAATTGAGCCTGACAAATTTTGGGCCTGTCAAACGTTGAAGCTGACATTCGTATTGTCAGCCTGACAATGTATATTTACAGTAACATTAATTAATGTTTTTAGAAATGTTACTCTTGTTGTTGACATAGGAATGATTGAGTTACTGTTGATATACAATGAATACATGTCCGCCTGACATTGAGTGATTAGCCTACGGTGTTTTAGTAGAACACGAATTTGTGCATTTATGTATCTCTAAAAGTGTGTCGACCAATGCCCAGAGTATGTTATTTGCTGTAATATTATTGATCAATGTTGGTGTTCAAAATGACTCTCTTGAAATACTATATAAACATATATGATCCTCGGTCAGACTGTTACAATATACGATTTGGGGCTTAAATTTAGAAATGTCCTTGAACTTTGTTGGAAATGTTTACTATGATTTGTGGGATAGGTATCATACCACTTCAATGCATGTCTATTTTTAAGTTTGGAAACCCCCTTCAGCTAAGATATACACGCTAAATTTAACATGTGCGTAAACGACAATAGTCGCTATTAGCAGAACGCGTCAAAACTTTCACAACGACAATAGTCGCGATTAGCGTGATAAGGGTTAAAAAGTAAATGACTTTATATAGGATATTTTTCTTGTTAAATCCTTTACTTTTATATATTGTCAATTGATCTGATGTATATATTTCGAATAAATACTGTTTAAACCAATATGCCATCCAAGTTGATAACCACAATACCAGCTTTCCTATTTGTTTAGCCTGCGAAATATAGCAACAATTAAAAAGGGATTACTTTGTTCGTTTGTTCTACCCCTTTCTATTTCACATGTATATTCTTCGTGAGAATTTGATGCAGTCCATTTATAGATTTTTAGTTCATGGGTCAAGGTCACAATGGAAAAAAGCTTAAGATGTTTAGGTGATACTTAAAATCTCAAAAAATGAATACAAATGTAAAAAAGTCTTCAAAGTGATTGCATCTTTTTGAAAATTTGCCTAGTTTTCTTTCCTTGGAATGCTGCCTTTTAACTATATTACATGTATATATCTTTCAGGTGATATCAGCAGAACTGGAAGAACAGATCTCAGACCTGCTCACCATGTTAGGAAATCCGTACTTCCTGAGTAAGGAGTCTCAAGGGCTATTTAAAAAGTGCAACAAACTAGTGGACAGGTTGAAGAAATACCATGACTTCCTTGATGAACAAAAAGAAAGAAGTGCTGCAAATCATGAAAGCATGGAACCAGTGAGAAGATTAGGAGATAACTGGAGCCTTAAAACCCTGAATATGACAGAGAGGGTAGAGAAAAAGTACGAATCTGTTCATCTTGCAATCAGAGCTTTGGAACCATATGACCCATTGTTTCTTTATGAGATACAACCAGAGGATAGATTTGAAAGAAGACAGTGGATAGAAAAACTGGCATTGCCATATCCTATTAAGTTATATTACTTGGGAAATTTCAATATTCTATGGATTCCTGAGGAAGGGAATGATGAGAGTGACTTGAGTGCTATAGCTTAGATCAGAGATAACTTACCGACATACAATACAAGGACAATGAGGAAGGAGTTCATTAGCAGGTATTCCAGGTGCGGCCCAAAACCGGCAATACTTAGAAATATGTACAGATTTTTGACAGATGACAGTAGTGCCCTTGAAACTAGTAAGGAGAAAGGTGTAGATAACAGAGTACTGGAGTTCATATTGTCTGCAGATTCCACAGGACTGTTTTGTGATCTTTATTCTTAGAAGAAATAATGGTAGACTAAAAGATCCTGATCTTGAGCCATTTTGGACTGCTCTGGATGCATACTTGGAAGAAGTACCAGTTGTCCAAGAAAGACGCCAGTCTGACAAAATGTACATGCCAATGGCTATCAGTGCATATGATTTGATTAATACAATACAAGAAAAGCTCCCTGCTGGATTAAAAGTACCTTTCGTTCTTGGCTTACTTTGAATTTTTGGCCAGCAATCCCATTTGTAAGATAAGCTGTATGCTACAGTGGACGCTTCAAGGTAAAGTATGCTGTGCGGTAAAGGTTCACCATAGTAAAGTATCCAGACTCTGCATTTGCATTCAACATGTTTTCCATGCTGAAGGAAACGGCTGTGGATTTGAAGTCTGAATCTTCGCTCATCTGTTTGGATAATAATTCCATCGTTTCTATAGGAGAACCAGGATTTCCAATGTCAACAGGTGTGAGCGCCCACAACAAATCACTTATTCCAGAAGGGGCAAGACTGTCTGCCTTGGACCATGATTTTCATATTCACGGAGCAATTCCATCTGTTCTGTTAGAAGTTGATGTACCAGAGAGTAAACATGATAGTTTTTATAGTGGAACTATCCATGTCACACTCAAAGACAAGGTTTTCACACTATCATCAGCCATACGTCATGCCACAGAAAGCATAAAGATTCTACGAAACTCAAGCAGTACAGATGATGTCTCGCTTTCAAAGCCTATCCTCTTCATCTATACAGATGGTGGGCCAGACCACAGGACCACATTTTGGTCAGTCCAGTTAGCACATATTGCCACTTTCATTGCATTGGATTTAGATATGTTGGTTGCTGCAAGAACTGCTCCATCACAAAGCTACAATAACCCTGCTAAACGCTGCACGAGCCTTCTCAATTTAGATTTACAGAATATGGCCCTTCAAAGAGAGAGAATGGATGACAATATAGAATTTAGGGTAAAATCTACAAGTCTTAGGAAACTGCGAGCAATCACAGAGAAGCAGCTGGATGTGAAAACTGCCCTTCAAGAATCCCTTGAGCCCACAGTTGCTGCCTTGAAGCTCCGATTCGGCAAACTCAAATTGCATGACAGACATGTCGTTGTTCTTGATCCTGGGAGGCTTGATGAGAACGAGAATGCCACCAATGTTTTGGATATTTTTAAAGACAAGTCCGAAGATATCGATGTACATCAAGCAAAGACCATGAAGAATGCTCCCCCTTAATTACTCGATTTCATCAAAAAAGCATTGTAGATCAAGACATTACTCCTACCAGGTAGGACCATCTTTAATATGACATTTAATGTGTCACTTTGAGGTACTTTCATGCACTATTAAAATAGCAATGTTACTCATTGTGTGCTAGTCGAGACCATTGAGCTCCTAGATAAGGCCAAAAAATATGTTTGTTTCCTGTAACATGACCTAAAACGATAGGGTCGGTAGGTAGACGTTTTTCTATGGAAAATGTCTTGACATTCAGATGGACATACATAATGTATAATAAAAGGTATTGTTCAACATAATTCATCATGTACCAGGGTTTTTTCCCGTTCGATTTTGGTCCGTTATTCGGACCCATTCCCAACGCCAAATAGTATCTTTTTTTACCAAAAAGTGACCCCAAATTCCCAAACCAAAACTCTAAAAAAAAAATGAAATCAACATACAAAAACGGTAAAAAGAGCAAAGAAATATACCAACGCTATCGTCGTGATAACGAGGAAACATAACACGCACACTATTACTCGAGTCCAGTACACGTTGCGGTGCTATAATTCCGTAATTTGTATAACCAGTTTGGGTTTTATGTTTTAGCATCTCGCTTTCGCTTTGCGAAAATGTCGCACAACATTAAGTACTACGTGAAAAGGTTTAGTGAAAAAGATGCACATGTTTAATTTATGGTGTTTTTTATATATACATTTTCCCAAAATGTAACAAAATCATGCTATTTTTCCCAATTGCAAGGGATCCGGCCCCATTCCCAAAGTACTGGGGAAAAAAAACCTGTGTATGACGAGGCTTGATGCCATGGGGGTCGCCATATTTGGGTCAAAGCATAGTAATTCCATTTCCCATAGGGTCCCATGTTAAATTACCGAACTTCCAGCAAGATTTACACAACATCCTACATTTTAGCTATATATAATCCACATATCAAAATGTTTGTCAGACCCTCCTCTATCAGAATTTTAACAGTTTACAATAGGTTATCCACCTTAATTTCGAGAAAATCATGCTGGAAGGGGGGTACCCCCAAAAATTGGCCAAAATTCAAATGTAAACAATCACCCCTTTTTAGGTCATTCAATTTTTATATTAGCGAAATGAGATAAAAATTCATGATTTTACAGCAGAATCAATCTTTATTTATACATAGATCAAATAATTTCATCCAATCACAGCTCCTAATACATTGAAATAGTAGTCCCTCTCTCCCTACACCACATCAGCCAATCACGGCTCTCGTTAATTACCTTTCTTTGACCTATAGAGGCATTTAACTACTTTATCAAACTAGGAAAGCCGCTATCAAACAAAAGTGTGTTGATTTCTGAATAAAATGACACAAATTTCATGAAAATCCATGCAGTATTTCATAAACAATGCCACTTTAAAAATGCCTACCCCCATGCATCTGGAGTGTACTGAAAATGGGCACAAATTTGGATTAGGGGTCATGTGTAAGGGGCCTGTAAATTGATAACACTTAATGACTTTTACCTGGTTTAGCCTTTCAGTTTTTTTCATTATACATTGAATAAACATGTTCTAATCAAATTTTAATCAATTTGTGAGTCATATTGATTTTTGAATAATACTCTTGAAAGCTAAATATGCCATTTTCTGTACAAAAATACAGACATTCCATGATGTTATTATTTCATGTAGAACTTTGAAGGTAAATGATGTCATACACATTTCGGCTTAATTCGGTGTGTTTTTGACTTGTACGGGGAAGATCGGATGATGATTTTTATCGAAAATCCCCAAAAATTTACATCGAATTGCGTACTTTTACAAATTCAAATTTCACAGTACACAATGTAAAAAGTGCACAAAATCCAAAAAAATTGGGGTAAAATTCTGTAAATACTGTTTCAAATGTCTTAAATATCCAACACAATGGAATTAAATCAGTCGTCCATGCAAAATACACAAAATTAATTTGTTAAAATTTGGCAAATTTAAACCACCCCCCTTTTTTTCTAGAAATTTCAATATTGAACATTCTAGGCACTTTGAATCAAAATTTGGGGCCAATTTGATATGTTTTTATGTTAAAGGGACTGCATGAACAAGAAAATGAAGTCAAACTGCATTTTTGAGAAATTTAGTATTCGGCCTATAGGTCAAAGCATAGTAATTCCATTTCCCATAGGGTCCCATGTTAAATTACCGAACTTCCAGCAAGATTTACACAACATCCTACATTTTAGCTATATATAATCCACATATCAAAATGTTTGTCAGACCCTCCTCTATCAGAATTTTAACAGTTTACAATAGGTTATCACCTTAATTTCGAGAAAATCATGCTGGAAGGGGGATACCCCCAAAAATTGGCCAAAATTCAAATGTAAACAATCACCCCTTTTTAGGTCATTCAATTTTTATATTAGCGAAATGAGATAAAAATTCATGATTTTACAGCAGAATCAATCTTTATTTATACATAGATCAAATAATTTCATCCAATCACAGCTCCTAATACATTGAAATAGTAGTCCCTCTCTCCCTACACCACATCAGCCAATCACGGCTCTCGTTAATTACCTTTCTTTGACCTTTGTTTTAAAAACACCGGAAATAACAACAATGTGAAGTTTCAGAAAACCGATTCCGGAATTTTGATTCCGGAAATGGCGGCGCTTGTAAATGGCGAATAAACAAATCAGAGTCGGCCCCATTTTGAGGGGTCGGTCGCGTTACAAGAAACAAAGATATTTTTTAAGCCTAAGGCAGTTCAGTGCAGTGATAATCCAGATAACCAAACCATTTTAATATGTTAAAAAATGGCCTTCCTGAGTCAGCACCAAGTGCTCACTGGTCTCAATTTTTGATGCCTCATCTTTATGTATCTATTTTTGCACTTCATACTTTGTGTTTGTGGGTGGTTTTGTTTATGTGACAGGGCCCTAATTACTTGGTCGGAGATCTTCTCCGTCCACATCCAGTATTTAAGATAAACGTGTGAGTTAAACAGTATCTTTTTTCAGCTAATTAAAGCAAAGGTGCACATTAAGTATGTACTGATTTTTTATATTTTCAGATCCGTAAATGTGAAGACAGTGGGTGCTGGTACTGTATGCTTAACCCCAAGAAATCCCATGCCCCACTTAACTGGTTGCCTGACCCATCCAAAGATGATAATGGAGAGTATATGCCCTTAACAGAATTGATTGGAAAAGATACGACAGATAAGGATCGCCCTGGGAACAATGCCAAAGGATTATTGACAGAGCAAAAAATGAAGAAGAACAAAGAACTATAGTTGGAGGTTAGACAGAAAACATATTTGGTTTCATTATTATGTTGCCTAGCCAGTTAGTTTAATAGTTGAATAATGCCATTGGATTTCCATAGAAGTGGGAGGGTTTAGTGCAATGGAAATCCAGATAATCAATTTTATACTAAGTAAATGGCCGTCCTAATCAGCATCGGGTGCTCATTTGTCTCAATTCTTTTGTCTTGTCTTTTATGTATAATGAACATTGTACTTTGTGCTTGTGAATCGTTCTGTTTACAAATTTTAATAATATTGTTGTAAATTGGCTGGAGATCTTCTTCATTTTAAAGTTCAGAAAAGTTTGAATTTGTACATGATGACAATTTCATAATCATATTATTAAAAGTATTGTACACACATACATGTAAATCCCCTAATCAGCTACTGTACTACATATATAGAAATTCTATCACTTTTAGGGAAGGTCCGAAGTTTTCTTTGTTGCTCTCATTGTGGAAAGAGGAAAGTCATGTATAGCAAGGAGCGCCTTTCAAGACAACAGACGGCTGACACTGAGGAAGCCCAGGACCAACTTTACTACACATGTGGTTCCTACCTGGTCACAGGAACTACGAGATTGTTATTGTTAAGGAGGGTATCGAGTGTGCTACCGATATGGAAACCACATACTATGCTGGTATGTTACACTATGATGGTTGTTGAACACATTTTAGGCCTAGTATCAGAATATTTTGCAACATATTTCAATATGTCATTAGGTTTATGAGTGAACACAGTGTGAAGATCATTGAAAAATTTGTGTTAAACAACTACATGTAACGACTTTGTATAAAACAATTTTTAATGAATCTGTGTTAGAAGTGTTATGATATGATCATGATAAAAAACAACTTTTCATTTCTTGCAGGGATAACAGTAAAATTTTCACCAGTGTGTTTCTTCTGGGGTGATTTGGATGTCCTTGAGAGCAGTGACGACACAGTAGCGGAACTGCGAAAATTATACAGTATTGTATAGCCATTATGTCATGGCTGCAAGGCTAGAGGGGGACAACCAGCTCTCCGAAATGCCTTGAAAATGTCACTAAAATGAACAACTGGAATTATTAATTGACATTTTGTTCTGTCACTTGTGTTTTAATAAAGTGCTTGACTTGTCATCTGTTGTGTGTGTTACTTTTTTAAGGAATGAGTGTCTTATTTTTTGGGTTCATGGAAATTGGCCTTGGGTTAATAGAATAAGACACTTTTGCCTTATATTTTATTATAGTACAGGCAACTGTTTTGTGCATTTTATCTTTATGAAGGGATTTGAATTTGAATTGTTTAGAGTTCATGCGTTCAACACGGGGACTCTGGTCAAACTGTAAATATTATTATTGTTAATAATTAATGTACACTCAAGTACCACTGATGAGGATTTGCATGTCTGGTGCATTAAATTTTGATATTAAAATCACAATGTTTTCTTTCTGGTATCAGAGTGGGAAAACTTTTTATCTTGTATTGTAAACAAGCTTTCATTTTTTTTTTATTTTCAATCCACCCAAACGGGCATTTTTTTTTTTTTGAAAATGAAAAAAAAAAAAAAATAAGTTGGAAATGCGAATTATATTGGCAAAAATCCGTAAACAAATTAATTAAAAAAAACTTTGGCCTGATAAGGGCATCCTGCAAGGCTCAATTTCAGGCCCGGTCATTTTCAATATCTTTCTAAATGATATTTTCTAGTTTGTCAAACACTCATCCCAATATAATTACTCTGATGACAACACGCTCTCCCACTCTGACTTCAATCTGGCCAATGTTATCTCCTCCCTTGAAAATGACAGTCAAAATCTTATAAACTGGTTTGCTAAGGCCTTTTTTTCATTAGTTGGTTTTATACAGACATCTTCCAGAAAAAAAGTCGGGTAGGAGGTCGGAAAAAAAATCTTAGATTTATTGTGATCATAAATGTAACTGCTGCTTGACTAAAACCTTGCCTATATAAACCGTGCACGTGAATGCTTTGATTTTCAAAATGATTAATACTTCAGACACACAAAATAATCCCTACTATTGTGGTCTTGAAGCTATACCAAGAATGTTTAAGATTTTCACTAGCTTTGACAGCAGAAGTGTGACTACCAGAACGACAGAGACAAACTGATCTTCAAATGTCGCTTGAATTTCAGGCGACAAAAAATGTAGATGGTTGAAACAGTTGAAAAATATTTTTAATAATGTCATTGAACAAGTCAGTCATTTCTCTTTCGTTTGTTTTTCATTTTGAATGCGTTGCTGACAGCTAGGGTTTCCCTCTCTGTATACAGGAGGTACAGATTGGGCGAACAATGGGGTACTCCTGTCTCAGTCTCCGAATTTCATCCGACTCGTGGATATCCGAGTCCCCGCAGAAGAAGCATATGCTCGTAAAGGACTGGGTGATGTTTGAAAATAAAAATGTCAAAAATCTACAGTGGTTGGTTGGAAATATTTACAGGTTGAATTTTTATATTGAATATGTATGTATTTTTATTTGCTAAAATATCATGTCAGATGAAATGACAGTCATAGCTGCTGTTGAGTGAATAAACATCGAAGAAGTACTAATCCCTTAATCAGTCTCAAAAATCAAAGGGAAAAGGCGAAAGTTCTCATTGGAACAGTTGTGAACCCTGGAGTAAACAAACATTCCGAGGTGAGACCGGTGCCCAGGGAGATTGAGCGTCTATATTGTAGTAGAAATTAGAAAAAAATAGGTCAAGGGAACAAACCACTAGATTGCGTCATAGATAAGATCTCACCAAAACGGCAGAATTTTGGTATAACAGTTTTGAATGAAACACTCCTATATGAAGGCGTATTCTAACATTATAGAAAACATTTCTTCCTATAAACCAAAGTAGACAGACAGGAGCGAAGGGACAATAATCACAATAGGGCATACTTCTGACAATAGCTGATTCCTGACATATTAAAAGTATATTGCAGCCTCCATTTCCACAAGGCTCAAGAGGCATATTTTTCATATTTCATAAATATACTCTACTGTACAATGTACATGTGCATGATGTAGGTCTATTTAATACAGGTTTTCAAAATACACCAACTATTTATTCAAGATAGATTGAAAGATTTCAGTCTTCAAAATACATCAACATTTACAAGATAGATTGCAAGATTTCAGTCTCTGCACTTCACATACAATCAAATTATATTTGGAGTGATTTCAAAGGTGTTATGTTAATATTGAAAATATATACCTTCCCACAGCTTTCCATCTACTATGCCTTCAAAGAGAAATTTGTCAAGCTATATTCCTTGCATGCCACATACAGCAATCATCAAATTCTTGCTCTATGTTAATGTTTCATATGCAGTTGTACAATATAAGTTTGCCTCCGAGATGTAGTGGTAACGAGCTCACATATTGTTAGACCGAGTAATCTAAAATATCGTGCGACATGTCGATGGGGACTTCATATTCTGACACTTCAAAGATATCTTTGGTTTTCAAGGAGGTGGTCTATTCACAAATTCAGGGCTTGAAATTCCCACTTGCCTGTTCGCCAATGGCGAGTTAAAATGCCTCTGGGCGAGTGGTTTTCCATCCCGTTTGGCGAGTAAAAAGAACATAGAAGAAATTATCGGGTTTGGAATGCCGTATTTTTTAAAATCTTGATCCCTTCGGTGTCTGGCTTATATTTGGCATTATATTGACTAATTGAGAGCTCCATATAGACCATGATTGTCTTTGTCCATATTTACAAATGGCGGAGTTTTCAAGTTAGTCTACTGTAAGTCAGTCTAATGTAAATGCATAAAGTGAGTCGTCTACTGTAAATCAGTCTACTGTAAATGCAGAAAGTGAGTCTACAACTACAGTCGGTTTCCTAGTTCCGAATATTTTCCAGTTCCGAATAATTTAAAAAGTTTAACCTACCAGTTCTCTACAGACAGAGCGTATCATACAAAACTTTTTATTTCATAAAGACAATCCATAACAGTATTAAAAATATAAGAATTTTCTTTGAAAGTGAAAAAGGGTCTCAAGATACAGCACTTTGAATCTAGTTGGTATCGGCGAAATTGTTCATTCCGCCATTTTGTTACTCGAAATTGATTCGTTTTTTTAAATTTCCTATTAGAGTAATATAATGGCAAATAATTCTATGCCTTATAGTTATAAAAACTAAGTTTCTGATTATATATTCTACCCTTTTTATTACAATTTAGTGGCACAACAGTCCAATACCATGCGTCTAAATGTTTGTTGACATTTTCCTAGTTCCGAACAGCTGAAATTCGTGTGATTGGAACATGCATTTTTTCGCGGAATTTGAACCTTATTGACATAAGGTCATCTAACAAATAAACACTAGAGCTGTCATTTTTACAAAACCATCGTAGTCACAAATACGGCATATTTCTAACTTATTTTCCGATATAAACAAACAACATATCATGACAAACTAGAGCTACATTCGTCTGCTGTGACATAATGACGCTATGCGCAAGGCAGGTGCGTGCGGCCATCTTCAATGAGGCTCCATACGGGGAGAACAATGGAAATAATTAAGTAGATGATATTTCTCATCCCCGAATACAACAATTCATCTGCATACTGAAATTTAGTGATAATCTAAGTAAAAGTTACAAAAAATCTTCGTTTGTGAAAGGGTCTAGGTGTTGATATTGATATTTGCCGAAACATAGAATATGTTTTGAAAGTAGTCTATGTTTCTGATGTGTATTTAATAAGTTTTATCATTATTTAATAATTATCTAATTAATCTGTAATACATAAATACATTATTCATTACTAAATAAATAACGTAGCTTGGTGACCAACATTTTTGGTAAAGCTGGAGAAAGGTTCCTTTACTTTTTCTGTTTTTTTTTTGTATTTAAATCTTAAACTGAAATTCATAATGGACTATAAATACAAACACGTTTATTAATTTTCAATCCTAGTCACCGATCAAACCATTCAATTAAACGTTAATAAACACAAATATTGTTTTAACCAGAGGCATATATATATATATGTCTCTGTTTTAACCACTACGCTCATAGGTCATTTTACTATCTCGATAACTTTTTTCAGTACCGTAATAGCGGATACGACCGCGACACCTATCGGTAAAAGGGCAGATAACTATTGAGTAACTGACCAGTAGAATGGTCTATTTGGAAAGTTTATTTTGAGTTTGAGGACATTGGCCGATATTTCTCCCGTACTTAACGAATTACACAGTTGGGCATAATTTTTCCAGCGGGCCCTAAATCCATGGCACTGCCATACAAATCTTTTTTGACTTCTGTCCAGACTAACTGCCAGAGTCTTTTTATCTAAATATTGAGAATCATCCCACACACCAAGATGGCACAGCATTGTCGAGAACTTCTTGTATAGGACTTTTCTCTTTCTATGATAACGATGGTGTGGAGGGACTTCTGATTCTGGTCACCACATCTGCTAGTTCCGATCATAACGCACGGTGACGAAAAGCAATCTGGGCATTCGTGTTCCCCTTCAGGTTGTGGAATGAGAGGCTCATTGCCAGGCGATTCGTTGTCCACAAGGTCCTCTGTCAAAGTGCTGATGGTGTATTTGTCCAGTCCCACACATGTGTATATATGTCTCTGGTCCCAGTCATTGTGTGCAAAAAATGTCTGTAACGCTTGAAGCTCATGAGGTGATAGATTCAAAGTTAAGGTGTTCATTGTTGGGTTTTAGAGACAGAATGATATGTGGAAGAGATTCAGATATATTAGAACGCTTTCTCATAATTAATTTCTAATTGAAAATTTTACTTTGTTCTCTTCATTACGTTAATATCTTTTATCAATACCCTATCCTTATAAAAACAACGCATTAACATTTTCGAAGAATATAATTAACCCGGAACTATAAAACGTCTAGACCATGGCTTCACAAATTCTGAAGATCGTTTTTTTTTTTGTGTGTTCATATTGAATAAGACAATTGATATAAATCTTATGTCGGATGGTTGACCACAAGTACCCCGGCCATCCGCTCTTATGGCAGCGTGAATCGATACGTGATTGACAGCTTCAAATTATCACTATCCGCTAGCTGTCCAAATAGGCACCGGGGCTTACACCTTCCCCTTTAAGAAGAAGAAAAAAAAAAAAAAAAAAAAAACACACACACACACACAGAAAAAAAAAAAAACAAACAAACAAACAAACAAAAAAAAAAAAAAAAAAAAAAGCGGAGAACAAAGATGGAAGTTTAAGCGTCCTTCTAAAGAGAAAAACCATAACGGTTAATAAAAGTCCGGGATGGAGTCATCACAACTACAAACGATAATATATAATTTATTGCTGAGATTACATTCTGCGAACGTCTTCAAACCGTTTACATATCGCAATTACAGTAGATTCGCAACTTGAAAGAAAGATAAAGCGGTTTCCTTTTATGTATTTTACATGTGATTCTACTTTCGTTTTCATCGGATGTTAACACCAAAGTTCGATCACGCTCTCCTTTGTGAGCAAAACGTAACAATTGTATTTGGTGAGAAGAATATGATTTCATTCAAATTCAGCATATAATTGTGGTTAAAATACAATTACTACACAAAAAGTGATAAATTTCTTGATTTTGCAACCAATTTAAACAGGACTAATGTATAAATTCATCCTGAGAAAGCATGTGTGTACTTACTGTTAATGGTGACCTGAATATAAGCAAACGTATACAAACTAACATTGAGATAAAAAAAAAAATGATTAATACACTTTCACTTTTAGAATACCCAAGATAAATATCGTTCAGTGAATATACAGAAGACTTGAATAAGTAAAATAATAGAATCATTCTTAATCACTCCTAAAATAATGGTTACAAGTACATGAAGACAAGATTTAAATTAAGGCTTAGCCAAATTAAAGCTAACAAATACATAAAACATCTAAATCCAGTAACGAGATACACAATATCAGAGACATATATATGTACACATGTGTATATATGTCTCTGACAATATCTACTGTTTTTTTAACCCCTGACTCATGTTACAATATCATTTAGTGATAACTGATATACATTATGGCTCGGACGTTTACCAAAATCGGTAAACTTAAAACGTTTAAATGGAAAGCATTAACCGAAACGGTGCCGTTTAATCGACCCGCTTCTCTATTGTGTTATAATTATATCTTAAGAAATCCTTAAACCCTCATCAGTTAAAGTACTCGTCCTTGAGATATTTATTAACATCTACAAACTTATACACTATTGTTGTTTCGCATTTCTTGAATCTCCTATTCAAAAATATAAATTTGTTGAATGTGTCGGACTCTAGAGACGAACGCAGATTTGTAACAGTATTCACATTACACGTTTAAATTTCCTAGCCTTAATATATACGCAAGGTGTTTTCTCGGAATGTAGAGGCATTCAATTTATTTTATCTAGGATAATCCTCATGAAAGAATCCGAGGAATTATCGGTTTTGGAAGCAACACACTTACAGAGAAAATGGCCCCTGCATTGGCAGCTCAACAGATGCCTTCTATTGGTACTAGAGAAGATGAGTATGGCTTTGGGGACAAGGTTAGTAATTATAAATATTAGAGTTGTACTGAGTTATGTAATGTCATAGCATGTTTGATTGATAATACTTATGTGCAGTTTAATGGCAAAATTTATCAACATATTTTTATGATTCCTGTGGGCACTGAAAGTCTGGGTCAAAGCACAGTAATTCCATTTCCAATAGGTTCCCATGTTAAATTACCAAACTTCCAGCAAGATTTATACAACATCCTACATCTTAGCTATATATAATCCATATATCAAAATGTTTGTCGGGCCCTCCTCTATCTGAATTTTAACAGTTTACCATAGGTCTGGTCATTCATCTTAATTTCGAGAAAATCATGCTGGAAGGGGGTCCCAAAATTTAAATGTAAACTAGAACTGTCCTAACGGGACAAATACCCCCCGCGGCACCAAAATTGAAAATAGGGCATAGAAGTATATATATGACCAATAGGGGGGTTGTGTAAATTCTTCTTGTATCAGTGTACAGGATTTGTCATACAGAATACACACATGTAAAATGGACTCCCTGTCTCTCTACGACTATACTTTACCGTCAAAGTTAAAGTTTTTTCAAAAAATAGTCAAATGCATGGGTGCAAGTTTCTATCTTAACTCGGATACGGAAGACAATAATAATGACAGTTTTGATTAAAGCAGGGACGTATAATATATCAAAGATATATACGTCCCTGATTAAAGTAATCTCTGGGAATGAATAATAGCATTGAAAGCAACAATGGATCTGATTGGTCTTGTTTTAGGCCGATGCAAAAATACTATGGGGGGTGGTTATCGCTGCATGACGTAGTTATGATAGTATAATAGTGACAAAAGTTCCTTGGATGCAGAGATATCACCCTTGCAATCGTCATTTCTTATTTCGATTATATACATTTATCTTAGCACTCTGCTTCCACTGAAATCCCTTTGTACCTACGACCATTCACGACTTCAAAAATTGCCAGAGAACAGCTCCTCCAGTCTTAGTCGTATCTTGAACGGGTGCAATGTATGTTAGTCTAAAATCGATAGATAATAGAGCCGACACGCTCTAGAGGTCGGGAAAACTGGTTGAAAAAAATACGGGAAACTTTCCCTCTCTCTTTTTTACCCTAAGATCATTTTTTTACACGGTGATTGGTCAATGTGTGATCGGGATAGTCAGGACACAGCCTAGGTAGAACGTGGTTTGGTCGGGCTAGAGCGTAAATCGATCGTATTCTGATCGACATTTAACTAAATCCTGTTCTTTTACGATTATTGCGCGTATATGCTAATGTTAAAGTCTGTGTTTGTTATAAGTATAGTCTATCTGAAATGTTGACTAGTACAAACGGCCTAATGCAAGGCGAGGCCCTGTCGCCATTTCTGTTTTCTTGAAACGCATCTTATTAATGATTTATGTGAACCTGTTTATCTACGTGACCTCTCGCTATTTTTATTGATGTACGTCGATGACACTGTTATATTATCTGAATGTCGTCAAGGTTTGCAGCAACATTTAAATCAACTTAAAGTATATTGTGATGAATTGGATATATCTGTAAACATTGATAAGACCAAGATTGTTGTTTTTAGAAAGGGCGGGAGATTAAGTAATCTCGATAGATGGTTATACGATGGCTCTGTTGTTGAAGTTGTCTCCTCTTTAATTATTTGGGTATGACCCTCAATTATACAATGGTAAATATACAACTACTGAAAATGTCATTGCTATGCAGAAGAGAAAATGTATGTTCAGTATCTTAAAAATCTGTAATGAGAACTTTTTAAACGTACAGTCTCTGTACAGACTAAACTTAATGCGTTTGATACGTATGTGTCATGTGTTTTAAATTATGCGTGTAAGTGTGGGGATTCCATGGTGGAAAGAATGTAGAAAAACTTTGAATTTCATATGCAATTTTGTAAAATGATTCTAAATGTTAAGCGGTGTACATCTAATTTTATGGTTTATTCTGAACTCGGCAGACTCCCCTTTTGTGTTATTCGTAAAATTAGAATAATTAAATATTGGCTTAAACTTATAAAAACTGGTAATTGTATTCTACGAGGTCTCTATAATGAAATGTTATTAAATGTTGATGCCTATGATTGGTTACGTAATATTCGTAATGTTTTATGTAATTCTGGATTTAGTGATGTCTGGAATAATTAATATGTATGGAACGAGAAATATTTTTTGATAATTTTTAAACAAAGACTTACAGATATGTTTTTACAGGAGAGATATTCATTTATGGATATTTCCCCAAAGTTTTTCCTTTATAAATATTTGATTGATGATTTTTCACTTCAATATTATTTGCGTAAATCCATTTCTGAAAATTTGGTCTCATATATTGCAAAGTTCAGATTATCCTCACATAAACTTAATATAGAACAAGGTCGATACAATAGAGTTGAAAGGCTCAATAGTGTGTGTCATTGCTGTGATTTGGGTAATGTTGAAGATAAGTTCCACTTTGCTCTTGAGTGTCCTTTGTACAATGTGATTTGCAAAGACTGTATATAAAACCATATTTTTGGAGCCGCCCATCTATGTTTAAACTTGTTCAACTTTTTCCAAATAAAAAACAGGAAACAGTTGCGGAACCTTGCGAAATTTCTTTAAAATGCCTCACTCTTACGATTTTCTGTGATTTCAGTATTCCTTATTTTGTGTGTGTGTGTGTGTGTGTGTGTGTGTGTGTGTGTGTGTATTACATGTACGTATTTCTGTATATTTATAATCGTATTTGTCTTTCCTCCTGAATACATTTGTTCTTATGAACGTTCACTGTATATATATGTGTATATTGTTCTATTATCGTTTGTATGTATATAAACCATGTGGGTTTTTGCTAATAAACTAATCTAATCTAATGGTGATGGTGGCATCTACCTGACGCATTACACAGAACATTATACTTTGGCGGTGGACCTACCCGAAGCAGTGCGGCATCTGTTACGAAGCAGTAAAGGATCTTTACGTGTCATATCTGCCGTAACACGGGACCTCGGTTTTAATTGTCTCATCGGATATCCGAAAGGTCACCTGTGTACCTACGGCGGGAGCTGAACCCAGGACCTATCGGCCAGGAACCGAGCACCCTTTCCATCAAGCTACATCGGCTTATTTTATATGTGTAATTCCAATAAGGTTTATACTTTGTAAAAATATAACTGGCTGTATTTATTGCATTAACTATTTTGTATATTTCCAGGGTGTCTATCCTTATTACAGTCGATTATCATGGGACATGGGAGGACTGTCGCACAGCGTTATGATGGCTTGCAAATACAGAAATTGGAAAAAAGTTGTACGTAATCTTATGTAATATATTGTAGTAATCAAACTATTTGATATTGATTTTTGTTATAGTTTTGATGAAAGATAAAATATCGAATTCGACTAAAATGTCATACATTTATTTTCCGTTTTCAAAGTATAATGGACAGAAAAGCACATTGAAATGAATTGAATTTCCTTTCTTCTATTTACTCGGAGGTGCAACGATCTATATTTATGTACAAGACCACTGAAGAAGAATGACTTGGTTTAATAGCTCCTCATATTATCGGATTGTAGTCTATATTTTGTCATATATACGCTCAAGAAGTGCTGGTTCTTAAATTAATACTAATAATTCAGCATTATCTTAATATGTGCATTTAAGCAATCGTCAGACTGGTCATCACAGGCGCCCAACCTCTACGACTTCAAGTCTCCAAGAGGTTGTCCTACTGAAAACCTCGAAATTTCACTTTTTCGATCCTTTTGATACATATGTATTAAACCTGAAAAGTATGTGATAACATTTTCAATTATTTATGCCCATTGTCATTGTTGTCAATGACAATGTTTATTGATTATTCCTTCTATCCATTTGTAACTAACTTTCAATTTGAAGTTGCTTAATCCTTTATTATATGAGAAATATATGCAAGTAATTTCTGAGTGATTATTTTAGATAATAACTCATTTCAGTTCGAGCCACTTGTTTTTCATACTGCTATATGGTTGCTTGAACAAAAAAAAAAAAAAAAATCAAAATGGTGTTATGTAAACCAACATTATTGTCACAGTAGTCATTGTTAATAGTATCAAACTATGTTTTCATTGTTGTCCTTATAAAATATTTGTTTTTTGTTTTCAGACTTATCAGTGATTTTAACACTTGAATTTTACTGCTAACAGGGACTAAAATTAACTGTTTTGACATTGGTAGCCACCCGGGCCCCTAGATTTCAAAAAGTAGGAGCCCGGAGAAGTGCTTGGTAGCCCGTAAATTAATGCAGACTTTCTCAACTTTTTTCGAATTTTATTCAGTTACTCAGATATAAAATTTGTATACTTCTTTAAATTTAATTCCGATTACTTTAAACATTAACAACTATATGTTTATTATATATTATAAAATTTTGGTTAAAGCTAATTAAATATAATAATTGTATTTTGCAATCTCTTTATGAACAAGCATATGAAGCATGTCAATGTGAACCTTTAAATATTTGTAAATCTTGGTTAAGTCAGGTTAAGTCTTTACTTGAAAGGCTTGGTTTTAATGATGTATGGTTGATGCAAACTGTTGTTAATGAAAAACTTTTTGTCAAAGTCGTTGATTGATTGATTGATTGATTTTTGTTTTACGTCACACCACGAATATTTCACGTATATGGTGACGGCAACTGCCTGATGTGGGGCATACAAATTTTGACCTTTGCAACGGACCTACCCGAAGCAGTGAGGGATCTTTAGCTTGCCATGTATACCACGACACGGGGCCTCCGTTTTTACTGTCTCATCCGAAAGACATGACACCGGCATGACCAGAGCGGGACTCGAACCCCGGCCTCCCGATCAGGATCCAACGCAATACTACTAGGCCACGCCGGCTTCAAAGTCGTTGAGCAGCGTTTAATTGATATATTTTTGCAAGAGAGAGATGCATTTTTAAACATATCATCAAAATGTTATCTTTACAGATATCTGATTGACTCATTTTCCCTTCAATTTTACCTTAAAAAACAAATTCTTGATATTTATTTACACTTTATTACAAGATTCAGATTAAGTGCTCATAAACTTAATATTGAAACCGGTCGTTACACTAAAGTTGAAAAACATAACAGATTGTGTTGTTTATGTAATTCACAAGAAATTGAAGATTTACTCGACTTACTCAATTTAGGGAAATTTCTGTATTTTTTATGAAAACCAGAGAATTATTGTTGTGAAATTGTGTACGTTTTGTCTTTCCTCCACATGCCATTATATTATGTAAACTATTTCTGATTGTAATCATTTACCTATAAGTTATCATGCTTTTGATTAATAAACTACTACGACTATATCTCACTTTCAATTCTAAAAATACGCTCAATCACCTCACTTTCATCCCCTGGCATATCTGAATCTTTATCCTCTAGCTCTTTTCTCAGTCTCCCTCTACATGTATCCTTGTTCCTATCTAACTCTCTCTCCCCATTACTTTTCTCTGCCTGCTCTTTTTCACACCCGGCTCACATATCCCCTGGACAACTTCCCATTCCTTCTGTTTCTTGTTACTGCCATTCTGTCTCTCATGAACCAGGGACTAAAATTGGAGGTTGCCCGAGACGACTACTTGAAAAGTCCGACAAAACAAACCTTGATTTATCGCTGTTAAAGATGTATCAACGTAAATATTTAAATATTACCATAATAAATTAATGCTACAATATTTCGTACTTCTAGAGAAATCAATAGTTTTTCCAAGTCCGCGTCGGCGTCCGCGTACTAGTTTTAGTGTTGGCTCTCCGCGACTTCAAACACTCAACAGACGGAGATGAGATAAACACCCAAAGAACATTGATATCAACAAAAGAAGCGCTCAAGCGACTCAAAAAACGGCAATAAATGTTTACTATCACTCAAGAATTGTAGTCGCCACTCGGGCGATCAAGTAGGAGGATTTCAGGGGCCCGGAAGCAAAAGTAGTCGTCTCGGGCGACCGGGCGCTAATTTTATTCCCTGCTAAAAGTTGGTTTCTTTCCATTGCAAGACCCACAATTTTGTTCGAAACAGACACGAATAGTATTAATATGCTGTTCATTGGAAATCTTTGCTATTATTTCCAGACGTTCGTGAAGCAATCAGATTACAAAATAAGCAACATAGTATATGAAAAGGCTAAACTGTTTGATATAGAAATTGCAGCTGAGGTAAGTGAAAAATAGCTGTAAAGTAAATTACTTTTAGACGCATCCGAGTTAGTAAACTAGTGCCTGCCCCAAGTATAGATAACTCGATAATATATCCACTTTATAGTCCTACGGGTTAGTTACTAGTGTCTCTCGACAAAACGAATTTTTAATTGGCATTTTCCAAGGGTTTGACATATCATTTGCTTTTATAATGTTTTTATAATGTCAAATGTCAAAGTTTAGTCAATTTTCTATTTTTATGCCCCGGATCGATAGATCGGGGGCATATTGTTTTTGTCCTGTCTGTTTGTTTGTCTGTCTGTCTGTTGTCAACTTTATCCTTGGCTATAACTTTTGAACCATGAGGCACAGAGACTTCATATTTGACATGCGTACTCAACTAATGAAACCCTTTCAAACGACGCCAAGGTCGATGATTTTTTTACCTTGACATTGACCTTCACACAAGTCCGACGAATTTCGACGTCACTGTTAAACCGTTAATCAAGCACTATCTAATCTATGACTTGACAGTGGAAAACTCAGAATTATCGGAATCACTTCTCATAATGTTAGGGATAGCCGATAATTTCGTTCATGAGCACCTTTACTTAACGTTTAGAGACAACATATTAATAGTTATAATGTCTTAATATGGGTATAGACAAAGCTTTTGCATATGAATAGAATGAGAATAGATCTATACAAACTCAATAGATGACAACAAAAGATAATGTAATTGATGTGCAGGTGTTCTATCAATAGATGTGAGTACTGATAGGGGTATCGACAAAAGCTGTGTCGCGGTCAAGGGACATAGACAATAGATGCGCTTTACCAGTAGATGACATAACAATAAAGAGTAGATGTGCATGTGTTGTATCAATAGCTGTAAACTACTATTATCGCCACCAGTTCCATGCGCCGGAAAAAATGATATGATCTCCTCATATTCACTTTTATTCACATATAAACTACAGCTTTGTGTCAAATTAGCCGAGTCGTAAGTCGAACCGAGTAAAATTTACAGAAGTATGCCTTGTTGAGCCCCAGAACATATAAATACGTTTGGGAATAGGGAATTCCCATGTAACGTCACGGCATCCATCTTGGATAGATTTCGGAAGTATCCAGTGTGGTAGGGATGTCAAGGTAATTGAGGGATCGCCAAATCCAACTTTAACCACGCCCGTAACGTAGTTGTATTGTGACGTCACAGTGAAAGTCATGTTTGACGGGCCATTTATTTATGACGTCATAATGAAAAAGGTTGCCAAATGTTGTGATGTCGGGCTTTTGACGATCAGTCAATTAAAACATGTCTATTGAGAATGTCTTGATTAAAATTGCTTACATAAATATTTAGTATCGATAGAAAGCCGGTGTTATGAATATCAGTCATACAACTATTTGGGGAAAGTGAAAAGAAAACTTTTTAAAGTCATTTTTACAATGAGCCGAATTACAAGCTAAATGCCAACCATGTGTTACATGTATATAGTGGGTTTTAAAGGGAAATCTGCCTGTTGACTGTTGTTTGTACTACTACAATTATGATGAACATTTATCTCTTATTTTATCTATCCATACTGTACATATACTTTTATTTATTTCTTGTTCTTTATTGCTACTTGGTTATGTTCCGTCGGATAGCCCCGAAAAAAAAAATTAACCCCCCCCCCCCCAAAAAAAAAAAAAACAATAAAATAATAATAATAATAAAGAGCAAATGGAAAGGGTATACTTCGTTTTAAATTCATTTAAAACAGTTTTGAAATTTGAATTTTCCCGCTAATAATATTGTTACTGTCTGTGTCACATTATTCACATCTGGAATATTTCCTCATGACCATAATCTATTAGTGAATCTCAAAACTCAGTTTTCTAAATGTTTTCCTAAGATACTGTTAAATGGGACATGTTGCTTTGTTACGGTAGTTAGCTACAAAAGAAGTTCAGGTTGTGCCACCTATAGCATTATAGTCTATGATTGGATTTGTTGGGATTTGTAGGGATATATATTCATTTAGCAATACTCTGATATTGCTTGTTTATCAACAACTCATTGACATTCTGTGCTATAACGTATTTAGTACCCAATCTGATTAAAACCATTTATTTATTCCGCTTCTCTGTTTGTCCTATTGCGGATAAAATTAAGATCTGGCAAACCCCGTAAGGGGTCATGTTCTGGTGAACTCTGATTTCCAGCAAATCTGTGGATCGGCTACAAATTCCTAGGAATGAAATTAACATCCCCAACGTACGTGACCCAGAAAATAGTTTTTGAACAGTGTTATTTACATATTGCGTCACTATCACGTGCCTAGCCGATTCATTGATTGGCTGTGGGAAATAACGGTTTCGGTGACTGAAACGGCATCAGAGTTCACCAGAACATGACCCCTTACGGAGTTTTGCCAGATCTTTATCCGCAATAGGACAAATAGAGAAGCGGAATAAAGATATGGTTTTAATCAGATTGATTAAGTACCTTGCATGTTGGGCCAACAAATGCATGGCAGGGGTATAATGTTTCATAAAACATCTTACTTTTCAGATTGACATACCTTTGATATCTCCTACTCAGTATGGACCCTTTAAGTTTAAGAAAGAAATGGATCGCATCAGGCAAGCAGGAACCAGAATCGTATTTGTCTTTATAATGCCTCCCCTACAGTGGTTTGTCTTGACAGAAGCAATGCTGTAAGTTATTTGACTTATTGCTAAATGTCCGACAGCGCATCTTTTGACAAAGTTTTTCATAATAATTTTTGCCTGTGAAACAAAAATCCACAGGCTAAAACAAAATTCTACAGGCTAAAATAGAAATCAAGAAAAAAAAATGATGTTTTCAACACTGTTATTCAAATGCATCATGCACCATTAACAATATAAACTAGTGACTAGTCAACATGTCCGACGTTTTGCGCAATCAAATCGAATCTACAATGTCAAATGGTACATGTATTGTAAACGCTTAACTTACTGCCTAAAACATACAGGATTATTCAAGCATTTTACTAACGCAGATGTGGTCAAAACCCTGTAAAACGGACATCCTGATAAAATGGATTTGAAAACAGCGGAGATCGTATGACGCAATGTAGATTAGTCACTCGCGATTTTTTTCGGGTTCCTTAATTTTCAACTCGTAATTTCCAAATTTCACTCGCATTTCGCGAGTATTTCCCATTAATTTCGATCCCTGCATGACGTCATGTCTGACAGAAAATAGTGATTATTTATTTAAACATTTATTATTGAATGAACCAAAGCGATGTTTAGAGGGTTATGTGAGGTTATTTAATATCCATCTTGTCCCAACTTACATGACTTATGTATTATCACATTTTGTGCTAAATAGTTTGACTTCAGAGGAAAATGGATCGGTGTATTGTGGGGTCACATTGACATCAAGGTATGATTCTGATCAGCTTTAAAGCTGATTTCAGTGTTTTTGTTTCAAGAAATCTAAAACAAAATGTTCTGGATTTAGTTTGAAATATAAAAAATTACACTTTTTGTTAAGGGGTTTATATATTATCAGCTTTTCTGATTGTACTGACAGCTTTTTTCATCCCTGATCAAAATCACGTCTGGACACTACGTAGTCATTAATGGTCTTGGTATAATTCCGATCTGATGGTCAGATCCATCAATAGACCATATTCCGATTTTGATAATTGCTGTCTTTTTGTCCGAGCTGATACATTTTGGCGTTGTTTTTCATAGTGACGTCATAACGCATGACATAGATTCATTATAACGTCACTATGAAAAACAACGCCAAAAGGTATTAGCTCGGACAAAAAGACAGCAATTATCAAAATCGGAATATGGTCTATTGTGATTTCTTCATTAAGATATTTTGATATTGTTGATGCCTCGTTTTAATACTCCTTCAGCTTTTAGTAAATGTTTCAATTTTTTGTTGACATTTTTGTATATAGTAAGAAACATATGTTATCATATACTTTCTTCCATCCACTTCGCCTCCAGTGCACATCAAGAACATATCGTCATTAATCATTTTATTTCGCATAATTGAAAAATGTTATCCATGACATAAGCCAGAAGGGTATTTTCAAAGGACAAGGGGCGATTTTGGCTAAAAATGGCAGACCGTTCAAAATTAAAGATGTATAATTATTGCATAAATATAGAGCAGGATTTTCTCTATTAAATGATATATGACAGAATGTGTTACCTCTTCATTAAAACGTCAACGTGATATTTCTTTGACGTCGCCACTTTGATGGGCTGCGTTACGCCGGATTAATGATGTCGACTATAAAATAATGTGCATAAATGCTCGCATATAATATCTGTCATTTCATTAAGATTAGTCAAATTTCTATAGATCTGCAGGAATGGATGGATAAATATTTGAAAGGCGGGAAAGCGGGCAAACCAATTTTGGTCCCATGTGCCGATAAAAAGGGGTTGCGTTCAAGTCCCAGGGCCCATATATACAAAATTTCGTAAACACTATGAGTACTCGTAAGTCACTCGTAGCGTAAATTTACGAGTGACGTCATATGTACGAAGTTACGTATACGTAACTTACGAGTGATTCTACTCGTAAATCTACGAGTGCTGCAGTAGCACTCGTAAGTCATTCTTATCTAAAAAATATGGCGAACGAGTACAGTGGTGATTTAGTGATACGTACTTTTCCGTAATGACAAACCACTCTTTTTGCTTCCTCTCTGCTATCAATGTGTTCGAAAATTGTTGTTAATCATTTAGTTTAATTTTGATGTTATGAATAAGAATTTCGACTTCCTCGGAAAAAAAAATTTAAAAGCTTTATTAGATAGAAATTTATTATGAAAATATTTTCAAAAGAAAATTCGTAGTCCTAGATTATATATACACGTAACACGCAAAAATTCAAATAGCCTACTGCCGTACTGGAAATGTAATATGTAGATCTCTAATTTGGTATTTATTAGAGTCTAGTCTGTTTTACTTTTTAAAAAGATTTTTCAGCAAGAAAAACGGGGAGGGGGGGGGGGGTTGCTTGAGGGAGGTGTCTCACAAGTATAGTATTATACTAGATTGACAGAGAGGAGAGGGAGGGTTCTCTTTTTTCTTTTTCGTCTTAATGATCCGCTTGACTTTATAGATATACATGTACAGTGGCGGATATAGAGGTCCCCCTTTTGGTCAGATATTTACTAGTAAAAATCCAGATTTTGCACCAAAAATGGCTGAGAACTTTGGCTAATATCCATTTGCCCCCCCCCCCCCCCCATCCGCCACTGATGTACTGTGGCGGCATATGTGCTTATCGCGATATAGTTTTATCACTTTCTTTTGATGACGTATTTCGAAGTATTGCTTACGATTCAATGACGTCACTACAGTAGGCCTACATGTTTACAGGCTCGTCGTGTGTAGATGCACACACATAAATTCATAAAGTTATATACATCTGTAAGAAGTACACTTTGACTTTAATATGATGCATGCATTTGTGCTGCGTAAAGTTAAGTCAACTCGCTAGTCGGATCCTTACGTACATGTGCGTACACACTTACAACGGTTGATGAAACCCGCATTTCGTTGAACTAAGAATGTATGTAAGTACTAAAGTAGACTTGCACCATTGCCCGGGATTTGCATACGAATTAGTAAGCCAAACATTTACACACGTTGATGAAACGGGCTCCTGAAATATATGAAGCGTCATTTGTTTCTGTGAAATATATGTACAGCGCATGCGTAAGAGTACTCGTAAAATTAAGAGTTCGTAACTCGTCTACGAGTTGTTTTGTACATATGATTTACGAATTCGTAACATTTTTCTTAAGTTACTCGTAAACCCTACGAGTGCTCGTAAATATACGAATCTTTGTACATATGGCACCAGAGCTGTCCCAAATGACCTTTATTAGTAAACATTTCCGACAAAGAGCAGGGGGGAAACTTTGTAAGAAAATCTTAGGGGTCAAGTGGGCCCGTAACTTTTAAAATTTAGGAGCCCACTAAAATTTTCACGGGCCCACATCTTTTCAATGTACTTGTTCAGTTATACAGATGAAATTCCAGTATAATGATTGCATGTTTTGTATAAGAGATTTTAATTTATTCAAAATACACAATTTATTCAAATTCTATCTCCCTCTCAAATTCCAATAATCTGTCATTCACTTCACTTTCATCTCAAAAATCAATCGAGGATGAAAGGGCAACTAAACGAAATGGCCGATGTGAGTTCGTTTGGTTGCCACTTCATTCTTGATCGTTTTGAAATTGACCAATTGCATTTAATCGTAGTAGTCAAATATTCTACTAGGGATATATTTTATTGATAGAACTACCTTATCTGTACAATATTTTCTACAGAAAAAAGGAATCCTGCCCTTCCTGATAGATTTTATTAAACCTTACGCATAAATCGATAAAACGTCTATGATCGAAAAGGAAAATGAGCGAGACGACTTTATGTATCCATCGACGCTTTAATCATTTGGAACTATCTCGCACTTTACTTGAAACTTATTACGTAGGAAAAGGTCGACGTTATACAAATGACATTTTATTGAGTGTAACGGGAACTTCGCACATAAATTGCCATGCTGCGACGAGCAAAGACCTCTCGATGTCTTACGAAAATTACATTCGCCAAGTGGGCGATTTCTTTTGAGATTTCACGGGCCCACGCCCAAGAACTGGTCGCCAATGCGAGTGGGCGAGTAGAAAGTTCCAGATATCCCGTTTGGATTCGCCAATACATCTGGATCACAGTTACCTTTATATAGTACCATAAACGTCACTGCTGAAGATTGAACCGTGTATTATATGTCTATCGCAAAGTACTACCTTAATCACGTTGATCTTGTCTTGTTGTGCGCCGACATTTTGGGCATTGAACATAAAGCTGTTGAAAAGAAATTTATTTAAAAGAGCCAGTTCACCGTCAGCTCCATTTTTGACAGTACGTTAAAGATTTATGCAATTAATCTTAAAACAACGTTAAGATACAGAGGTCGTATTCTTCTCTTATTATTTATTATGTAGGACTCCTTCAGGTGATTATCGGTGGAAGTGCAGACCATGCGCTTTTGCCTCCCTTTTCTTTGTGCACAATCAAGTTTTACACCTTTGTAATTGTATCTTATATGTTAGTTTACTTTAACATCGAATGCATCGTTTCAAACATAAAAATGTAATATTTGAAAGTTTTGCCTTACAATATCATGCCGACGACCACTGACGCTTCGCGCATGCCTCACAGATCAATTAGTGTTGAAGTGATTATTTAATGAGTACATTCATTTTGGATATTGCTTCTTAATCAAGATTAACTGGCTCGGACATCGGCAAAATTGTCCGGACATCATATCCTAAGATTATCCATAAATAAAAGCACGGGTGTCGGCGGTGACACATAGCTGAACATTCATTTTTATGCCCCGGATCGAATGATTCGGGACATTTTGATTTTGTTTTATCTGCCCGTTTGTCTGTGTCAACTGTAGCCTTCACAACAATTTTTGAACCGTGGAAGATAGAGACCTCATGTTTTGCATACATACTCATTAATAAAGCCCTTTCAAATGACGCTTAGGTCAATGACCTTGTGACCTTGACCTTAACCTTTAAACTAAAATAGAGTTTTCGGACCTTGTTGCCGTTGGGGCATAGTGTTTCACAGTAAATATGAAAATGTAGAACATTGTACAGCACATCGGTCTCGTAAACTAGGACAATTCACCAGACCGAAGAAACTTTTACGAGACCGAAAATAAAATGTACATTTTTAGAATGATGGTCGCAAAAATCATACAACTACTGCTCACTTGAATTTTTATTGGTACATGTATATTGCAAATCTCTGGCAAGTATAAACACATCTCTCCAGTTTTCTTCAACAAAATCAGCACAATAATCAATATCATTGTGAACATCTTTTCCCCATCTAAATGAAAGGGCCTTTAAACTTTTTGTTTCTCTCTTAATTTTTGTTCGTCTTCACCGGACAATCGGTCCGGAAATCTAAGGTTATTTAAGGGACCGACGGCATTTTTACCGGACTTGTCCGTCGGTCCGACGACTTTTCATTTTCACTGGTTTCATCAGTGTCCGCGAAACTTTGTTGAACTCCACAGGACATTCGGTCCTATTGGAAGACATATTTCATAGGACCGAAATCATTTCTGTCTGACCAAAAAAGAAAATTGAAGAATTTTCAATGGGGTATTTAACATCGCCTTTTTGTCGGCGTCCGTCGATGTCAATTTTCTTTTGTTTAGTGGTTTTCTGGGGATTGCTCCCACCACATATTTTAATTTCGCTAGAAAAGACATTCATGAACACTCAGGAACGCTCAAAATATAAAGGTCGTTATTAGATAGTATAAGTGCTTACAAGACTCTGTCTTTCCGCGTTATACATAGTGTTGGAAGCAACATCGGACAAACCGGTCCGGCTAGAAAACGCGCAAATCGGACCGATCGCACTTTTGTCCGTTCGGTCCGACGGTCCGATGAATTTCGCGGACACTGGTTTCATAAACACTTCTTGTTTCTTGTACATAACTGAAATATCTTACATTGTGATAATATATAGATAGTAAACAAATGCAAAAAAATAATAGATCTTCTGTTAATTTTACTGAATGACAACATTACGACGAAGTAGCAGTAAATCATTTAGTTTCCCCCTTCGCTTTCAGACTCGTCAGTCACTCTCGCGGCATCTTCCAAATTCTGCGATCAGTCCCTGACGTTTCGTACATCTCTCTCTTTGTGTCGTGCATAAGACAGATACCATATCACGCTGCTAATGTGAGCACAACAGCCTACAACCCTGGATCCTGCCTTACACTTACAATACCATGCTGTATGAATATAGATTTGCAGAAAGAAGTACGAGCCACATGCCCTAACGGCCAAGGCCGGCGTAATTATCATGTCCAATCCGTCTTTCTTCGGAATGTCGTGGGGTCGAAACCCGCTGTCTTTCATCATGAGCGAGTGTATCTCCGTTGGCGGGGAGATCGCCCATGTCAATGCAGGCTAAGACCCCTAGCTCCCCATGGCGTCGGGTGCCCGGCAGCAGGTCACAATTATTGGAAACTGGACGACTATGTCTTGTAACTATATAGGTGAAATATTGTTGAATGTGACGTTAAACGACAACCAGCCAATCAACGCCGAACGTACATGATTTATACCGAGTGTTTGACATTAGATTCATTGTACAATATATGAATGCCCTTAAAAAGTTATCTCCACTCAAATATATCAAAAACAACAAGTGCAGAAATACTGCACGGTGAACTTCACTTTCGTTTATGAAGATTGATAAATAAAAATATTACGGAACTTTTTACCATGACTTTTTCCAACATTTTGTCTGTGAAAAAATACGAGCAAAATATAGCAATTCCCGTAAGGTTCAATACACACTTATATTATCCTTGTTTGAATGGAATAACAATGTTTTCGAAAATAGTTTAAGGGAAATGTCTCATTTTGTAAGGTGCTGCATAATGATATATTCATTTGAAAGATAAAATTATTTCTATTAATATCTAATGAGTGCTTAACATGAATTGGATACCTTAAAGGTAAAAGTAATCTTCTGGACACTAAATTTCTTTCTATTTATGAAAACAACAATGTCACAGGGACGGAAATTGGCGGTCGCCCATGGCTACCAAAAGTTTAGCTGGGAACCCAAAACTTCAAGTCCTGATCGCCCATGTGGCGATTAAAAATTAAAAACACTTGAACTTTTCATATTTTAAATTGAATTCCCGGATACGGCTTCAGCCATTTTAAAAGTATTTGTATTAATCAGCAAAACTCTTGAAATCTAATTGTTGTATTACGTCTAAATCTAAATGCATTTTTTAACCCAAATTACCGGCCATTGATGTTGCATTAATTGCATAAAAATGTCCTTAACAAATGTGATCTTGTCATATGATATGTGTTGAGTAGCAAAATCATCTTGTTCCCGCAAAATGACGTAAGGTTAAATGAAAATTACATTATGAAGTCTAATATTTCACAGGAAATGTAACTGTATTTTCCACTCAAAACATTAATACCACAGTTGACATGAAAGGGCCTATATCAAAAGAATTAAGAAAAAAAATGGAGCCGTCACTTCTCAACAGATTGGTTGAAATCTGTGCCAACTTAATCTTATATGCTTTTTTCTGGGCTCCTAAAGTTTTTAAAGCTTGGGACCCAGTTGGCCCCCATGTTGATTTTGTAAAGGTGTGCCCCTCAATGCCGTATTTTTCACAAAATTATAGAGGTTAATAAATATAACTTAAAAGAAGTAGATATATTCATATTTTTGTAATATTCTAGGGCTAAAATTGCACCAATTGATGGTTGGCAATGGAATGCTATGGGATTATTTGGATGGACGTTCCCTTGGGCTAACCAATTCAGTCTTTGTAGATCTGTAAGTACTCAAATATATATAATAGTTCAGTAATTGAATGAATTGACTTAAAGCAATTTCAACACAATTTTTTTCTATTTTCACCAGTACTTTTTAGCTCACTTGAGCCAAAGGCTCAAGTGAGGTATAGTTATAGTGCAGAGTCCGTCGTCCGTCCGTCCGTCGTTAACTTTTTCACATTTTCGACTTCTTCTCTGGAACTGCATTGCAGATTTGGATCAAACTTTGTATAAATTATGTACTCAAGATCCCCTACTAGAAATGTGTTCGGGATCCAGATTCCCTCAGAATTGGATCCAGGGCGGGGACAAAAGTGCCCAAAACAAACGTACCCCTCTTCAAAAATCTTCTCCTCCAGAAACAGTGTATAAATAGGGAAACTAAATGCATTTCAACAATCTATAAAGATGGGTTATCAAAATATAAAAAATTGTGTTTGGGGTTAAGATCCGTCAAATAGAAATTTACGCTTTTTTTACTTGTTTCTGGACTTAGTAATTTCATTGCAGAAAAGTGTCTTGTTTTTCGGTTAATTGATAATGATGATTTCTTAATGACTATTTTGATCAAAATTATGATAAGGAATATTATTGTGAAAGAATTTTGTCAATATCTCAATTTTTGGATTTTTTATGAATTTTTTAGACTTTCAAAAAAAAAGGGTGGAGGTTGACCATTTTTCACATTTTCAACTTTTTCTGCACAACTGTTCAAAGGATTTTAATAATCTTGGTAGAAATAAATCACTTATAATCCCCTTCAAATTCAGTTGTTTTCGCCCAGACCTCTTTACAGTTGGCGCCACCATAGTCAAAAGTAAGTCACAAAAGAGTACCCTCCTTTGACAATATTCTTCTTCATACGGGCTGTATACAGAGACAAACAGAATACACTGTACATAGAAATGATCTAGAGGAATGAGTGAAGTCGTATTGTCATTTTGGTTCCCTTCCAAAATCAAATTTTAGAATTTTTTTTTTGAAAAGTGTCATATTTTCTAGTTAACTGATAATGATGATTTCTTATGGACTATTGTGATCATAATTAGGTAAGGAATGGTACTTTGAAAGAATTTTGTCAATATCTCAATTTTTGGATTTTCTATGAATTTTTTAAGACTTCCAAATGAGGGTGTATAGCGGTAGGGACAATTCTTCACATCTTTTACTTCTGCTGTTATACCACATGAAAATTTTTAATGAAACATGGAATACATGAAGTACTAAAGGTCCTCTATCAATTTTGTACATTTCATCCAAATTGGTCAACAGGTAATGCCTCCATGTCTAAAAACTAGGTCTCACAATGGTACATATACCACTTCATGGTAATTAAAATTTGGAGAGAAGCGGTTAAATCCAGCTGTGGTCAACATTTTTTTTCATTTCTTTACCTATCTGATTAAGTTTTTAGATGTTTCTCAACACTCAACATATGAAATTAGGCCATTTAAAGTTGGATCTGGACAATATTTGAAATAATTGTTGTTCATGACCCAGACTTGAAATCAGTCAACAAAAGGTCCCACCTAAAGAAAATGACTAACTTGTTGCCCTGAATCACATCTTGCAGAGACAAAGCAAATGCTTAATATCAAAATCACCTGAATGGATGTGCAAAAAAGTGTTGTTTTTATTCTGGTCTGAAATAAAATTTGACATATTTTCAACATTTGTGTTGATTTAGTCAGAGTAATGCAAAAATAAATGAAATCTTCCTTCCTGCATGACTCAATGATTATCTAGGTACTCAGATGAGCAATATAGGCCCACTTGGGTTTCTTGTATTTAGGATATAATATTAAAGTGGTAGTCCCACCCTTATCCTATTTTCTCCATAATTCAGTTTTCTTTATAATTGTATAATGAAGTAACAATGATGTTGTACATCTTGTTTAAAAGTTTCAAAGAAATTGAAGTCACCTAGCGTTTTTTTTCTACATTGACACACAAAATCGTGTTTTGTTTGTTTGTTTTGGGGGTTTTTATACCCTTGAATCGATAGATCGTGGCACACTGTTTTTGTCCTCTCTGTTTGTCTGTCTGTTATCAACTTTAACATTGGCTGTAACTTTTGAACCGTGAGGGATATAGACTTCATATTTGACATAAGTAGTCAACTAATGAAGCCCTTTCAAATGACGCCAAGGTCGATGATCTTTTGACCTTGACAATGACCTTCACGCTAAAAATAACTTTTTGGACATTGGATGGGTGGTGGGTAATTTGTGTTTTACGTCGCTTTCAACAATTTTTCAGTTATATCGCGACATGGAAGCAGGAGCTAACAAACCTCTTAAACGTAGTGGTGCAAATTTGGAATTTGGTGCCGCCAGGGTTATTAGTGTTTCACAAACACAGCTTGTTTTTTTTAACTAAAAGTCAGTCTTACTTTGAAGTGATTTACCGATTAGAAATATGAAAATTTCCAAATTTGTAATATTTAATCATTATTCTTTCTTAAAGATCATGTAGATATATATCTTTGTTTCTGTGTAAATTTATGTCATTCAGTTACATTATTTAGTTTTGTTGCTCATTTATAATAAAAATGAGCTTAAAAATATTCTTTTTGTGCCTAAAAATCTCTAAATAAACCAATCTGAATCAAAATTGTTAAATTCAATTTTGATGAAAACCGAATGGAATATAAAATAATTGAAAGGTTGAAATTTTAACGCATACGACTACGTGTACGTGTAAGCGATGTTTAAGAGACTGGTCATGACGCCATCAATATCTGTGTACCACACACCCGTGACCACACGCTACACGTCACCAAGAACGTGTAGGAAGCTGTTTACAAGTGTTTTCTTCAACGTATTTTTCGCTTTAATCAATTCTTCATATTTTTTCTTGATGACGTGTAGCGTGTGGTCATAGGTGCCCGGTACACAGATACTGATGACATCATACTTTTAAACACCGCCTACACGTACACGTAGGCGTACGCGTTAGACATCTCAGTAGTATGTAAGGATGACATCACACCTCTCTAGCCGGAGCCAAGATCCGGAGCCTTTGCCGGAGCCAATACCCAGAGGCAAGATGGTGCTCCTAACGGTCACTTTACATTTAGTCAAGATAGCGGCCTATTCGATCGATTGATTCCACCAAGTTGGCGGTCCGTCCGGTCACTTAGCATTTATTCACGTGTTCCCGACATGATGGCGGCCCATCCGGTGAAAAAAAAAATTTCGTCACAATTTCACGCTGCCTAGGAAACGTTTCCTAGGTCTTTTATACCGCGTTTTCTATTACAGGTAGCCATCACCACTTTACCAGGACTTTGGACCTGCTGATACACGTACCAGGTGGGTTTACTACCTTTTTATTTTTCTTTTGAGACTCGAGGAATGAGTGCCTTTGAACTTGCAATCCAGTTAATGGCAATGCCAGAGGTGGGACACACGCTGCACAAAGCAAGGACAAAAAGCCTGTTTTCCATAGTGACAGGATAAGCGTTTATAGCCCGATCATCACTATGGGGGAAGCTCCGTCCACTTCCCGAGTGTCTTACGGGTATTTCTACCACGCCAGTGACCACTACAATTTCTTTTTGCGTGACCAACCCTTCTCGTCCCCCCCCCCTTTTTTTAATCAAAATATAGGTATTTATTATTACTTTTCGTTAAACCGCTTTAGATATATACAAGGTTAACATATATATTCGCCTTTCGAAACAAATCCTTTTATATTACAAATAATGTCAACTAATCAAGGTTTAATTATCGGCGTCCATATTATCCCTGCACAGTTGGCCATTTATACCTTCGGTTACTACATTATTTCTCAACCAAATGGACATTTTTCTCATAATGTCCTTGCTCTCCACACCTGTAACAAAACACATTTGCTTCATTAATGTTGTCTACGGTGTCCTTAATAGCTTTTAGTTTTAAAATAGTCTTGTGGGAATTTCAATTTAGGAGTCCATGGACGCCCATACTTCCAAAATCACTGGTCCATTAACATTGAATTTAGGAGTCCACAACTTTATGGCTTTATTATTAATTGACCTAACTTGTTGAATGATTAAAGATGCAACACTTGTGCAGTTCAGACCAGGCCTGCGTCCCACGTATGAGTTTGAGACTGAGATTTTGCTCAAATCTGAGAAAAATCTCAAATTTGAGCAAAAACTCAAAAGTGCGTCCCACGAAAACATTTCCGTCTCAGTTTGAGATCGAAGTTTGAGTCCGATCTTAAACTGAGCTCAAATTGAGTTCCAGGTCAAATTTGCATTCCACGAACATTTTATCCAGCTCAGGTGAGTCAGAAAGTTGAGAAAAACTCAGATTTTATTGAGACAGCTCCCTACCAGTCTCAAACACAAATATGTCACGTAAATGTGTTATTTTATGTGATATTACGAGCAAAATAGACGTAATTTTGCATACAAAATCTGGAATAATATTATTTTAGGACTTATAAACAAGTTTGTTTATAAGTCATTGATGTAAACAGTAGTTGTACATGTAGTTACATAGTTCACACAATTCGCAACTTTATACTGTTGTAAAGTAAAGCATTGAACATTATACCATTATTCATACATTCATGTTTAATGTAGAATGTGGTCATAACTTTTAAAAATCTTTATGACGTAGATCTAGATCTACCGTACGTTGTAACATTGGCGTTGATACATAAAATGACGTCATCAAATATGGCAAGAGCAATGGGGTTAACCGCCTTTTCGTGTCGAAATAGAAATAGGAGACTTCTGCGAAAAATGTCATGAGTGATCGTCCTTAATAGCAGTGGAAATGAAATATCGTCGGACCGACAGACAAGTCCAGTTATACTGATTCTGGTCCGGCAAATAATCTTAAATTTCTGGACCGATTATCTAGTGTTTTCCAGAAGCGATTTCGGTTTCAAACTTATTTCTAACTTGATGTCATCTGAATGTCCTGTAAATATTTTTACAATGCCATGACACATATCTACATACCTACATGATAATATCAAAATAAAACCCAACAATATTTTCATAAAATTTATCTTATTGGATAACCACCCACTTGTACCATGGAACATTCGGTCCGGAGATAAATATGCTATAAATTAAAATCTCTGGAAGGCGAAGTTTTTTTTTTCTGTTCTTTTGTTTTGTTTTGTTTTGTGTTTTTTTGTTTGTTTGTTTGCTTGTTTTGTTTTGTTTTTTCTTTTTTTTTTGGGGGGGGGGGGGAGGGGAGAATCTTGTGTGTGGGTGTGTGTGTTTCTATCCTTTTTTCCGTATTTTTCGGGGGGGGGGGGTTAAATGGAATTCATCCTACAAATAAGGTGACGTCAAGTTCTGTAAACGTGGTTATTTTTACCGGTGAATAATTTGCAAAAATACCATTTTGACATATTACCTGGGGGTAATTTTCGCAGTATCGGGATCTTCTATGTCTTAATAAAATATTAATCAGAAACGCCGTTTTTGTGTGTCGGTGTTAAATGTTAACAAAAGCCATTGTAGCGCAGCGGATGAGTTGCTCGGCTCGTGACCAGGAGGCCTGGGTTCGACTACCGCCATTGGATGCACCGGTTTCCTGTCCTTCTGATGAGACATTAATAGCCAAGGTCCTGTGTCACAGTGGGAGTGACGCGTAAAAGATCCCTCTCTGCTTCGGATTGACCGTTGCAAAGGTATAAAATTTCTATGCAGTGCATCAGGGAGATGCTTTCATCAATGATATTCATGAAATAATCTTGATGTTTAACAATAATCAATTTATCCCTCACGGTAGAATTAATACAATCCATACATTGACTTACTTTCTAGGTAAGATTTGATTACTTGTCAGTGTTAATATGCCACCAAATACATGTTCCTAATACCGGATACTGATTACTTATGTTTTGATTATTTCAAACCATACACTAAAAACAGCGTTGGGTACTATGCTTGTGGATCTGAATTTTCTAAAGGATCATAGTGATGGAAAGAATTTGTTTGGATCGTTCGTCTGTCCATATTCTGTATTTTACGGTCAGTCCTTCTTTGGGGATAACTAAGCATTTTTGTATATGAAGTTTTATTCTTACAATACAGTTTTAAAACGAAGTATAAGCAGTCGAAGTTAATAAGCCTTACATTAAGGCTAGAATCAACTGAAGGATGTAGCAGTGGATTTTATTTTCATTGAACATTTCCGATGACGCGGCTTAGAGCCATTGTGACTTAATTTGTTACGTCACGATCACGTTATGATGCGTTTGAATAAGAAACATTGGTAAATAAACAATAAAGGCATAGAAACGATGTCCATACTTTATTTCTTTACTTATCTTCATGGAAAACGAAAAAAAAAAAAAAAAAAAAAAACTCTCCGGATCGAATGTTCCATGGTACAAGTGGGTGGTTATCCAATAAGATAAATTTTATGAAAATATTGTTGGGTTTTATTTTGTTATTATCATGTAGATATGTAGATACATGTCATGTAGAGTTTTTTCGCTTGCGGTGTTTGCAATGCGCAAACGTCATGAGTGATCGTCCTTACTAGCAGTGGAAATGAAATATCGTCGGACCGACGGACAAGTCGGGATTATGTTGATGCCGGTCCGGTAAATAATCTTAAATTTCTGGACCGATTGTTTAGTGTTTTCCAGAAGCGATTTCGGTTTCAAACTTAATTCTAATGTCATCCGAATGTCCTGTAAATATTTTTATAATTTCATATTTACTGTAATAGTGAATTAG
This sequence comes from Pteria penguin, assembly GCA_035048485.1. NCBI lineage: Eukaryota > Metazoa > Mollusca > Bivalvia > Pterioida > Pteriidae > Pteria > Pteria penguin. The sequence continues at coordinate 59,630,207 of CM068582.1, forward strand.
ACCTCAGGTGCAGTAAATGATTTGGCCTTTTTGACATTTTTCGCAGAAGTCTCCTATAACTATTTCGCCTTCGTCGACACGAAAAGGCGTTTAACCTCATTGCTCTTGCCATATTTGATGACGTCATAACCTGACGTCATTTTACGTATCAACGCCAACGTAACAATGTAGATCTAGATCTACGTCATAAAGATTTTTAAAAGTTATGACCATATTCAACATTAATCACATATGACTGTATGAATAATGATATTATGTCCAATGCTTTACTTTACACCAGTATAAAGTTGCGAATTGTGTGAACTATGTAACTACATTTACAACTACTGTATACATCAATGACTTATAAACAAACTTGTTTATAAGTCCTAATATAACATTATTCGAGATTTTGTATGCAAAATTTTGCTTGTAATATCACATAAAACAATATATTTACGAGACATTTTTGTGTTTGAGACTGGTAGGGAGCTATCTTTATCAAATCTGAGTTTTTCTCAACTTTCTGACTCACTTGAACTGGATAAAATGTTCGTGGGACGCAAATTTGAGCTGGAACTTAATTTGAGCTCAATTTGCGATCGGACTCAAACTTTGATCTCAAACTGAGACGGAAATGTTTTCGTGGGACGCACTTTTGAGTTTTTACTCAAATTTGAGATTTTTTCTCAGATTTGAGCAAAACCTCAGTCTCAAACTCATACTTGGGACGCTGGCCTGGTGTTTTGGAGAAACTGCACAAAACAGAGGTGAAAACAACTGTGCTTATTTACATATAAGTAAAATACTCTGTGAATTGTGTAATTGTTGAATTTACACCTGGATGTGGCCCACCATGGTGGATGGAAATATTACAAAACACCTGGAGCCCGTTTCATCAACATGTGTAAATTTTCGAATAACTAAATCTTACGCCAATGGCGTAAGTCTACTTGCGTACATTCTTAGTTCAACGAAATGTGTGTTTCATCAACCGGTGTAAGTGTGTACTTGTACGTAAGGATCCGACTAGCGAGTCGACTAACTTTACGCAGTACAAATGCATGCATGAAATATATTGAAATATTACTTTTCATCAGTCCAAGTTTACTTCTTACAGATGTTTAACATAAAATACATTTATTTTGCAACACACGCTTCCATTTTTTATCTAGATGATCTACACTACACACGATGCGCTTGTAAACATGTACTGCAGTAGTGACGTCATGGAATCATACGCAATACTTGAAATTACGTCATCAAATGAAAGAGATTAACCGATAAACTTGTACATCTGTCCACATAGATCTATAAAGTCAGGCTGATCACGTTTTGCGACGAAATAGAAAAAGAGAATCCTCCCTCCCCTTTCTGTCAATCTAGTATAATAATGTATTAACATTAAAGACGACTACCACCCTCCTCAAGCCCTCAATGAAATTAGCAAATTTATGTAAGGCAAACTATGTTTCTGGTTAAATGTGGATATAGTCTAATGAGTTTAAATTTGAAACGGAACTAAATGCAAAAGAAACGAGTTTTGCTCTGAAAGATACTTCGTCAATTTATAAATCTCATATCAAAAGTCTCTAAAAGTCTCTTTGGTGGAACATGGTTAAATTTGAGTTTAAATATCGACAAAAATGCTTCAATGCAGAATACAGGAATCAGCTTCCATACACACATATGTCCTTTTCTAACTTTAAATTTAGTGATTTAAAATAAGCACATGACTATAATAGTCATGTGCTCATTTTAAATCACTAAATTTAAAGTTAGAAAAGGACACATATTTCAACTACTATAATGACGTCATAGCTATATATTGCAGTATCCTACAATGTTTTTATACACCCGTCCAATAGACGGGACGTATTATGTTATGGCGCTGTCCGTCCGTCCGTGCGTCCATCCGTGTGTCCGTCCGTCTGTCCGGGGTCATGTTTTCCGGACTTTTTTTGGACGTCTTTCAAGATATTGCGATGAAATTTGGTATATAGCTTTATTTCAAGCGGCGTCAGTACCAGTTTGAGTTTTATTACGATTGACCTACTTTTGACAGATTTATGGCCCTTGGACTTATAAATTTCAAATTTTTTTCAAAAATTCATTAAAAATCTATTTTTTGTCAAAACATTATGAAATTTCTCATGAAACAAGTAAAGTGTATCAACTATCACATATGTTACGGTTTTTAATATCTTTTTCTTCATTTTTGAGAAATTTATGATTTTAGGTGGGGGGGGGGTTGACCATATGTCCTAGGTCATGTTTTCCGGACTTTTTTTGCCGTTTTTCAAGACATTGAGTTGAAATTTAGTATATAGCTTTATATCAAGCAGCGTCAGTACCAGTTCGAGTTTTGTTATAATTGACCTACTTTTGACGGGTTTATAGCCCTTGGACTTATAAATTTCAAGACTTTTTCAGAAATTCATTAAAAATCTATTTTATGTCAAAACATTATGAAATTTATCATGAAACAAGTAAAATGTACCAAATATCTCATATGTTACGGGTTTTAATATCTTTTTCTTCATTTTTGAGAAATTTATGATTTTTAGGAGAGGGGGCGGTTGACCATATGTCCTAGGTAATGTTTTCCGGACTTTTTTTTTTGCCGTCTTTCAAGATATTGAGTTGAAATATGATATATAGGCTTATTCGAAGCGGCATCAGTACCAGTTCGAGTTTTGTTACGATTGACATAATTTTGACAGATTTATGGCCATTGGATTTTGTTTTGAAAATTCATTAAAAATCTAATTTTTGTAAAAACATTATGAAATTTATCATGAAACAAGTAAAATGTACCAACCTCCACATATTTTACAGGTATTGATATCTTTTTCTTCATTTTTGAGAAATTTATAATTTTAGAAGGGGGGGGGGGCTAGTTCTAAAAAATTTGAAGTGTTTTTTTGCAGGTCAATTTCCAAGATGGGTTGCATAGGACCATTTCTGCAGGAGATATTGCCTTTGGACTTATTCCTGTGATAAAATGCTATGAAACGCAATTAACTTCAGTAAACGTCAGATGTCTTTCATGAAAATCATGCCAAATGCGAATTGATCCTGTCCCAATTAAGCGACGGGCGTATTATGCCACGCTAGGCGTTGCTCTTGTTTACATCTAAAATTCTTAAAATAAAGTGAGTAAATATTTCAATTCAATTCAAATATATTATACAATAAAGAATATTTAATTTTTGTATTTTGAAATTCTTAAATTGCAAATATAAGCCAGCAATGCTTCGAATTTCCTCCATAATATCGCATTTTATACGAGGTTTATTTTGACTTGGTTCGTATAGATAATAATGAAATGAATTTATGGGACACTTCTATGAGCCCTAAATGATACATAGAATTGTATTTTCTGATAAGATAAGTAAAAAAATTGAACAAATCGAACTCCTGTAGAAAATCCTTTTTCGTCTGAATTCTTAAGTATGGCGACACATTCGGGTCATAATTGTATTTTCCTCCTATGTTTATCTTAAAAAATTTTAGTAAAAAAGTACAAAATTACATTTTTATGTGTGATAATTATTTTGCCATTATTTGGAATTATCATTGATGAATAAAAAATAAACAAATAAATAAACTATTTTAGGGAAATTCTTACCCGAAACAAAACTCAGTGAATACGATTGTTTAGATGTTGATAAATTTAATTTATTTTGTAACAACAGACAACAGAAATCACACAAAAATTCTGGTGGAATAGCGTTTTCAGTGAAAAATGAAATATGTGATCAAGTTAATGTACTTCCCAATAGATCTGAATTTGTTCAATGGTTATGTATCATGAATTGTGTTGATGACAAAGATTTGTATGTTGGTATGATTTATTTACAAACAGAGGGTTCACAGTATGCTCACAAGGAAATGTGGGACGAAATACAATATGAATTTATATGATAAGCTCACAATCAGATAATGTCATTTTGATGGGTGATTTCAATTCTAGAACAAATATGCTTGAAGATATTTATCATTTTTTGTCCGATCAAGTCGGAATGGACGAAGGTATTTTAGTAGAGTTGAACATATGGAATTTCTTTTTGATAATGATATAATTTCTCGTAAAAGATGTAACAAAGACTCCACGGTTAATAATTGCGGTAAAAAAACTTTTAGAATTTTGTATTAACAATTTGTAAAAATGAGATTTCAAAAGATTAGATTCTTCGTAGAAATCGATGATAAATCCCGAGACTTATGCCCAACAAATATGATGCAAATTGAGCCATGTGACCAGTCCGACTACGAGAATCCAAAGTTTCTCCAAACCAGGGGCCCCAAAGCGCAAATACGATGATCAAAATTCGCACTTCAAATAGTACGATAAGAAGAGGACACGGTCATCTGAGATTTAGATGTGAGTGAGGAGAGTGAATGTTAGGATGAAAGTGATGAGAGTCTGAGTGAGGATGAAGAACATGTGTTGTATGAAAAGGTTGAGACAGATTGGGCATGAAATTGAAAGAGAGCAATTGTAACTACTCTGGTATGTTAATTCACTAAATTGTTGTAACAAATGAAATGAAAATGTCATTTTGAATGTGGACTAATTGTTTTAAATGTGGGTGCGTAAAATTTTTGACTTGAGGGCCCACTTGGCCCTTAAGAATTTCAGCGAATTTTCTTCCAATGAAAAAAGCCATGAAAAGCCTCAAATGTGGAAAATCTGCTGGAATAGATAGAATTTTGTTTGAGTGTTTGAAAGCGACAGATCATATCCTTCTTTCAGTTATATGCCATCTGTTTAATGTTATTCTAACATGAGACATATACCGAGTGATTGGCTGGTAGGAATAATTATACTTATACAATTGTAAATCAAATTGTGAAAGTAAAAGATGTACCTGCAGAAAGCATGGAATAGAGTGTTCTATCGGCTGTGGGCATTGTAGAGGACTCGGCTGTACTCATTCTCTTATGGTGGATGAAGAAAGAGATGGAGACTAATTTTTTGGTTAAGTTAGTTTATTCACACAGAAGTCATAAACTTTTCGAAATCTAAGAAGTAATCTATGAAAATGCACTTTCAAATCAGATCAAAACGTTTTATCAAGTTTCATTCATCAAATCCATCGGCAGCTATTTTGAACCGTCTTCTTGAAACTTGTTTTAAGCTCAAGGTCACAAGGTCAGGTTCATGGTATCAAATGAAAGGTCTTGTCAGAAGGAAGCAACATGTGGAATATGAAATCCATATCACCTACAATTCAAAAGTTATGGCTAAGATTATAGTTTTTGGCACTTACAGACAAACAGACAGACAGACAAGTAAAAAAGGTGCCCCTGAATCTGAGATTATGGGACTATGAAAACATTTACATATTGCTTTATACGAAGAAGGGATGTTATTTTCTTTTAAGAAATGTATTATCATAATTAAGTACATATATAATTACGCCGATTTTTCATTGATATTTACATATAAACGTGACCTTTGATGTGACTTTGACCTTCAAGATGATTCCTTGTGCTATAAAATTATGTTGTTTATTCTTAAACACAATCCATGCAAGTTTCATAGTACTATTATTAATAATAAATTTTTTATGGTCATTTTCCAGTTTTCATCGATTTTTGTGATTTTTGTTTTTACTTTTTGCCCCAAAACATGTTTCCACCAAAGTAACACTTCGAGACTTTTTACCATATTTTCTTGATGTATATTAGAACCAAAAAATACACAAATAACTACTTTTGCATTTAGTTCCGTTTCATGTCATTTTTAGTGTAAATTGAGTAGACTAATAATGTATTCTACTATTTACTACACGGAAACATAAAGAAGGCTAGAAGTCATTACACTGATTCAAGCCAACACTTAGTAGAGGTAGGAGGTCGACGTAGAGATTCGACTAAATCTACGCTAATCGTAGAGTTATGCCGTTTGATAAAACGCAAATTAGTTGGAAACTTAGTCTAGTCGGGTATTTACGCCAAACTAAGCCTACGCCAGGTGTTACGCCGTTTGATGAAACGGGCTCCTGGTCTCACTCTGTACTATAAATCATAGATTATGCACATTTCCCTTCTTTGCAGGTTCATTGTTTGATTGTGACAGTTGAAATAAAACTATATTAAAACAGACAAAGCATAAGAATTTTATTCAAAAGCAAAGATTTAAATAATGAATGTACAAAGCTGAACAAGTTGTGTTGAAAACTTACTTCAATGGTTCCAAAAGGAGACAGAGCCAAAGTAGAGTAAAATTATAAATAAAGACAGACAGATGATATACAGCAATGAGTATAATGACCACATAAAATTGATTTTTATTTCTGTCTTTTTTTTTCATTTGAAGAAATGCCTTTGCTGCTGGACCAAAATCCATTTTTTCAATGGTGGACCATTCAGGTTTATAATAAGTAGTGTGTTAACCCTTTGAGGAGTTAACCTGTTCCTGAGCTTGGTTTTTAGTATGCTCTGTTGAGAGAAACCTCTCTCACAAGAAGCATTTGATACTGGAAGTATCATTTGATACTGGAAGTATCAATGCTATTGACACAAGCTTCACCATATCTGGGTAAACTTCATTGTAGTTTTTCATCAAGAAATCTGAAAAGTCAGAAAAGGACATGATAGACCTATAAGAAAGTGCCAAATGTTTAAACTGGAGGAAGTGGCTCTCACATCTTTCAGCATCTATTATTTCTTTATAATGTTCGCACAAAACATTAGGATTTTCTGCTGCAAAATTTTGAAGATACATTGTCTTTTCTGGATACTATTTGGGGTTAAAAATTGTATCAAAACATTTCAAAATATCTAGGTCATCTCATGGAAATCTATCAGAAAGATTTGTTTATAAATTCTAAAGATATTGTTTTCTGACACAATCAAATCTTGTTCTTAGATTTTTGTTATCCTGAATTTAACTCCCATAAAAGTATTTTTCATACCAGGTTCTGGTACATTCCCTAGTTCGTTAAGAACTGCATTCACAGTTTTTGAACCATCCTTCATAGATTGTATTGTAGAGACAGTTGAATCAACGTTGTGCCTAATGGATGACAAGTTTATGTCATCTTTTTGAAAAGTTAAACTTAATATACCAATAACAGTAAGAATATCAATAAGAAGAGCTGTCACAAGTACAAACAAAGATGTAGATACAATTGAGTAAATCCCCTTTGCTTTGCCTGTTTTATCTTGATCATTCTCTAGAGACATGATAATACTATCAAAAAATGTAAAAATCATTTTTACAGCTTTCTCTGTAGACAACCACCTTACAGAAGTACCCTCAGGTACTTGTCTCGTGGTACCATGCAGTAACTGTTGCAGTTCTCGTAGTTTATCATATCGCACAGAAGAGTCTGTATAAAAACGATACAATGTTTGTATGTTTTCCTATAGTTCTCTGTATATTCTATGCCGTTGCCTGCCTGTGAAGCTGCCAGATTCAGTCTGTGAGCAACGCATTGAACGGATATTAGTTTAGGATTAAGGCATTGAGGCGCCCAAACATTACTGACGCTCCATCAGTTCCCAAAACCTAGGAATTTTGAAAAATCGTTTTCAGTAATGATCCATTTTGAAATTAGAAAATCACAGTGTTTTTGCGATACTCTCAGCTTTACAGTCAGTTATATGTTCATTAGCAACAAAAGACACAATCTACTTTCCATCTTTAATAAATCTCGTGTAAATCGTTGGTTTTTCTGGGTATAAATGTCACACGTTTCATCTAACATCACACCAAACTATGGACTATTTTTATGTCAGCAAGTAGACCCTCTTGAATTTGATCACTCAATACCGATTCCATTTCTGTCACTACTTCGGTCTTTGAATAATAGTCATCGATAAAACTGCAACCATTGGACTGTTGTAATTCCATTTTATTTGTGAAGTTATCGGCAGATATATTGTTTTTAGCCATAACAGTTTTTAGTTGTGCAATATGACGCTTTGTTTGCAAGTTGGAATGAAAAGCAACATCGTTACTTATTTCAACGTTTTAGTAGCAGTTTTAAAGTCTTTACTTAGCTGAATTTCTTTAAGGTACTATAACACACTTGGGTCAAAATTTTCCCTAAATTCAATTTTGCTGAAATTTTCACATTTTCATTTGTATGTAGTGTACTTTGATATACAGAAGTATAAATAAAATTGAACCTACTGAATTATTTTTACAATGTCTCAAAGTAGGCCCCTTTAATACTCCAAAAAACAACATATTTTTAAAACCAATTTTACTGAAACTTGTCATTTTATGACTTTCAAATGTAAATAGATTTTTTTTTCAAGATAATAGATTTCACTATGATCAACTCAAAATTAGTAGACTGTATTATTAATTTCTGTATGTGTATTATACAAATTAATTGCCTGTATGTCAACTTAGGGTCTCTTTATTTAGTGCTGAAGGTACAAAGAAAAACAGGACACAATAGCCTGCCAATAAAAAACCTGTAATTCAATTCTAGTTAAAAAATGAATATATTTTGTTTGGACACTTAGTAATAATATATTGAAAATAAAAATAAATGTAACCTACACATTGTAAGTTATAGTCGGTTTAACCCAACACCCCCTCCCCCCCTCCTTTTTTTCAATATTTAATATTGAAAATACTGTTATAAATCCTAATCTACAGTCTGTCTTTATTCCTTTGAGAAATATCAGTCATTAACGAAATTTATACATCATCAACACATATTTATATCCTCAGCAAAAAAGAAATAAAAAGACTTGGGAAAAGGAGGGGGGGGGGGGGGTTACTACCATATCCATCTGTCTATTTGTCTGTCTGTCCAGCAAACCTGTCAGAACTATATTTTTTTATTGACTAATAATGTATTTGAATAATATTGGACAGGATTGTTGCCCAGGACCAAAGAGTGTGTCATGACCTTGAAGCAAGGTGATCTGCAAGGTAAAGGTCATAGCACTCATGGAAGGTAAATACTTATCCATGCTATAACATGTTACTACTTGCAAAGATTTGACCAAGATACAGAGTTGCACGAATATTTGATTCATTTATAAATAAACAAGTTTCAGCATAAGTAAAACTTTCCCTTGAAACTTAAGCTTTTTAAACTGTTGAACCTGACCTTAGAATTCATCCTTCTTTTCCACCACTCTAACCTTGGAAGTTCCTTGAATTGTTGTACCTCCTAAGAATTAGATATTTCACTTCCAGATTGTGAAGGCGACATAATAAAAAGGAAGAGAATAGGATTCATTTAGATTTTACTTAATAATCTATTATGGCAATAATATAAAAGTTTTAAATAAATACATTAATTGTACCTTCAGCTTGACAAAAATAAACAATTGTGAAACAGTTGAACTACATTTTTTAAATTAAACTTTTTCATATTTGCAAAAGAATCTACTCTTGCAAAAAATAATATCAAAAGGTAATATTTTTATACACATTTCATTTCCACAACAAAACTATCATTATACATGTACAGTGGCGGATCCAGGATTTTCGAAAAGGGGGGCCCACATGTGTATGAACCAAACTAACTCGGCTATTTTGGTGCAAAATCTGGATTTTCACTGGTAAATATGTGGCCAAAAAGGGGGGGGGGCACTGATGTATCATGTACAACAATGTAACCTTTTTACCTCAATTTCTTATTAAGGTTACCTAAAATTTAGTATTAAAAGCACACCTGGTGGATATTACAACTACATGTAATTTCAATAATTTGAATTAAAATGTAGTTGTAATCATGGCAGGCAATTTTTTTTTACACTTCCTAACTTACATGAGTCAAAATGCCCAAAGTTTCCTAAATAGCTAGAACTTTATGTTCTTCAAAATAAACGTAGCACCTTTTGGATGCCTTCTTGCGGCTCTTTTGAGTTAGGCAAATGACAACTCACTCCTGGCTAGTTTTTCATTCAAGGCTTTGCCACAAATTTTATGAGTAATAAGCTCAGAGTATGAAGTTTTACATGAATAATAAGACAGGGAAAACAAATCTTTATCTGTAATATAACAATGCAGTTTTTCATTGACTATAGCTTGCAAGCTGTTTACAAATTACTCTTTTGGCTAAATATAGGGTATCAATGAATCCCTTAATGCAGCAAAGAGATAAAACTCAAATAATCGATTGCACAAAACATGTATATCAAATGATTTACAGTTATGACCGACTAATATTGGATTTTTAAAAGACTGAATAATTTCCAATAAGTTAAGTAGTCCCTCTTGAATTAATTTGGCATTAACAATTCTACCATTTAAACAAAGCGTATTTGTATTTTTGTCAAAAGTCATGCCAATTAATTTTGAGAGAGGTTTCTATGCTGATCTCACACCTAGGAAAAACATTTGAAATATTCGATCTCCTGCTGCAATTTGAATAATATCACTGTTTCTTGCAAGTCCTGTAGTCTCTAAAACAAATGTTATTAATGTTTCATTCCCTTTATATGCTAGAGGGTCTGGAATAACTGTTTCATATCTGTTTCATTATTAGATATTGCCATGTTCACTTCATAAGTTTAACATCAGATTCCCTCTCTCTCTGTCTACAATGTTTCTGTAATTGCATCCTTTGTCTTTTATAATAAGTAGTATTTTGCTGTTTTCTAGCATTTCTTTCCTTAACAAATTTATCAGCTGGTTTTCAGTGTGAAGTCCATCAGACAGAAGGCTTGCTTGATTCACCTATATTGAGTTAATATAAAAATTATTAATGATAAGTGTCATGAAAGTAAAAACAAATGTTATATTGAAATCATACTTTATATTCAATTCTAGAATAAATATTCTGATATTGCTAAAGGTATATGTAATAACTGCATATATATATATATATATATATATATATATATATATATATATATATATATATATATATATATATATATATATATATATAAATATATATATATATATATTCAACAGTTTTAACAGTGCAACAGTGCTTACCGTTACTAAATAACTATGTCCCTCATTTTCCTGTGAAACAGCAGCACTACCTCTGTTGTACATCTCGACTTCTCAGACTTGTACTTCTACCATAATGTCTGTTTGAAAATAAAATTTTGCCTCATAAGTCTGTGATACAACAGTAAAACATTAATGTTATTTACTTTAAGCTATGATTCAATCTGACAAATAAGTTATATATATAAATATCAGTGGCAGATACAGGATTTCCAAAAGGGGGGGGGGGGGGGCAAATAGGTATTAGCCAAATTTCTAAGCCAATTTTGGTGTAAAATCTGGATTTTTACTAGTAACTATGTGACTCAAAATGGGGGGTATATATGAGAGTAACTCATTTATCATTGAAAATTATGTCGATTCAAATTATGTAAAAATATTTATCAGCTTCATATATTCTAAACCTAAAAATGATTATGATTTATAGGTACATCTATAACATTACCTATATCAAATGTCCCATTTGTTCCTCTTTTTCCAGTCTCCACTGGGTTAATTGCCTCACATAGTGTTGGTACACCTTACATGTATATGCAAAATACTGCCAGGGTCGTATCTCTGCTTTAGCTCTTTAACAGTGTCGATCAGGTGAAGTGGCATGTTGCAGATTTTACAATACGTATTGTTTACCAAATAGTATAACTCTACTATTCTTCTACCCTGTCTTCAAGGCTCTTGCTGTCATCTACGGCATCATTGGGAACTTCAACTGTACTGCTGTACACTTTACTGAGTACTGTACAACTTGAACTTCTACTTTCAGTTTCAACAACTCGTTTATAACGTTCGAGATAGAGATGTAATCTCGATTAGTAGGATATTTATATTCTTTAAGTGTATGCCATGTTTGGAAATTTTCTTTTGTCGCTTAAATTTGTTACCACTATCGCGTTCTCGTTCGTTGATCTTTTTAATCGTCTGCGTATCTGCCGTTGTAATGTCAACAAACTAATCACTTAAACGCTTGTCACAAGAGATCGTCTAAGCGTTTCCCTATCTAGAGAGTTTCCGAATAGAAGCTACATTCGGATAATGTGTTATAGTTCCTTAAGTCCTTCATTAGTGCTTTCGTATCTTGATGTCTGGTTAATGTCGAATGTTGAAAGTTGCTTCGAAAACTGACAGTAAATGGGTTATTTTTTCCCGTTTGAATGCAGACATCACTGGTCATGCTAACCCTTTCCTTATATCGTAACCACCAGAAATGTTGCAGCCATTTTGTGTTAAAAATTCGCTTAGGGTTAGATGGTCCTATGTCTATATCTACTTGACTTGGTTTAGATTCATCACATTCAATGTTACCGCTAGATCGATCGGCATGTGACAGAGGTGTAATCTGACCCCAAAATTGTTTCAAATTATATTGCCGTGCCATCAACTGTATAATCATATTCAAGTAGCATGTATGGAACGCCATAGCTGCCTTATGTGTATAAAAGCATTTTATTATGCGCTTTCATTAATATATGCTGTGTTTACATCATTATATGGTTTCGTTACATCATTATATGATGTATTTTCGACATTATACGATGTACTTTCAACATTATACGATGTACTTTCAATGTGATATAATGTGCTTTCAACATTATATGATGTACTTTCACCATTATACGATGTACTTTCAAAATTATATGATGTACTTTCAACGTGATATGATGTACTTTCACCATTATATGATGTACTTTCAATATTATATGGTGTACTTTCACCATTATATTATGCACTGAAATCATTATATGATGTACATTCGACATTATATGATGTACTTTCAACATTATATGATGTACTTTTAACATTATATGATGTACTTTCAACATTATATGATGTACTGAAATCATTATATGTGGTACATACGTCATCATATGATGTTATTTCACCATTATATGATGTACTTTTAACATTATATGATGTACAGACATCATTATATGATGCCCTTTCCACGTGATATGATATACTTTCAACATTATATGAGGTAAATTCGTCATAATATGATGTACTTTCAACATTATATGATGTGCTTAAAACATTATAATGATACTTCGGAACTCTTTGAATATTTTCTTTAACCGAACGGCTTTTTTTCTGTCTCCCATTCGAGAGACTCCTAACATGATCAATTCATTCTCGTCTAATTTGAGAATAGTCTCTAAGTCGATCCCCTCTTTCTCAAAATTTTCTACGACTGACCCAACTTGCCAAGAATTTCAGTTAACAGCGCCATAACGCCACAGTGTTACATTAGAAATAGAATCAGTTACGGACCTCATAATCCGTGTCCGGAAACAGATTCTCCTCTCCCGCTGAATGCGTAATGTTAATTTTACGAAAAAGTAAAAAGTGTTTAAAATAAACCATATTATCAACAGACAAAAGAACAGACAATACTTGTATGTTAATTATTTTAGACTATGTAGAAAAGAATTTTCAAAGTATTCGTTCACCGGAATTTGCGCGTACGTTTTATTTCTTACATGTACACTACCGTTCGGAACTCGTGCATTGGTTTAAAGAAAATATTCAAAGAGTTCCGAAGTATCATTATAATGTTGCACATCATATAATGTTGAAAGTACATCATATTATGACGAATTTACCTCATAAAGGGCATCATATAATGATGTCTGTAATCATATAATGTTAAAAGTAAATCATATAATGTTGAATGTACCTCATATAATGGTGAACGTACATCATATAATGTTGAACTTGATGTACATTATATAATGGTGAAAGTACATCATCTAATGGTGAAAGTACATCATATAATGTTGAAAGTACATCATATAATGTCGAATATACCACATATAATGATTTCAGTACATCATATAATGTTGAAAGTAAATCATATAATGTTATAAGCACATCATACAATGGTGAAAGCACATCATATGATGACGAATGTGCATCATATAATGTTGAAAGTACATAATATAATGTTAAAAGTACATCATATAATATATGTTCTTCATATAATGTTTAAAGTACATCATATAATGTTGAAAATACATCATATAATGGTGATAGAACATCATATAATGCCGCATGTACCAGATATAATGTTTAAAGTACATCATATAATGTTGAATGTGCATCATATAATGTTGAAAGCACATCATATAATGGTGTCATTACATTATATAATGCAGAAAGTACACCATATAATGTCGAAATTACATCAGATTATGCCGTATGTACCACATATAATAATGTAACCACACCATATAATGTTGTAAACACAGCATATAGTGATGAAAGCGTATAATAAAATGCTTTTATACTCATAAGGCATCTATGGCGTTCCATAAGCATGTATAGACGCGCGTGTGATGTTGTAACCAAGCAACATACATGGTAAGGTACGATTAATTACCCAAATGACCTCGCTTGACTCGGCATGCATAAATGCGCGTCCACTAGTACGCAACACGTTTTATTTTAGGCGTCATTTTGGTGGGGTTTTTTTTGCGTATATACGTAATTTTCCTGCGTCAGGGAAAACCCTGCGTGATATTGTACTAACTTCTCCTTAAATTTGAAGTCCATGCAGTTTGTAAGTGATGTGATTATAATGTGTTTGATGTCAGTGGGGGTACTTTTGATTGTATTCTGAGATAATAAGAGCATTGTATCAGGAGGGGAAGTGGGGTTACGTACTAAAGTCATGTTGTTGGTTTGGATGCTACCGCGGAAATAAATATTATCCTATTAACTCACGTCCTTTTAACTACTTACATTATCCACTCACTACTACGGTCGTTCCTTGTCAATATAACTCGGAGCATTTAACTACTTACATTATCCACTCACTACTACGGTCGTTCCTTGTCAATACAACTCGGAGCATTTAACTACTTACATTATCCACTCACTACGACGGTCGTTCCTTGTCAATACAACTCGGAGCATTTAACTACTTACATTATCCACTCACTACTACGGTCGTTCCTTGTCAATACAACTCGGAGCATTTAACTACTTACATTATCCACTCACTACGACGGTCGTTCCTTGTCAATACAACTCGGAGCATTTAACTACTTACATTATCCACTCACTACTACGGTCGTTCCTTGTCAATACAACTCGGAGCATTTAACTACTTACATTATCCACTCACTACTACGGTCGTTCCTTGTCACAGGGTTGGAAATAAAAATTTGAAGTCAGTTGCCCGGGGGACAACCTAGATCTGAAATGAAATTTCCCCCCCCCCTCCCAAGAAAATTCACTTGCCCGACATTTTTTGTGCATTTTTTCATGTTTTTATAATAGTTGTTAACTTTTTCGGTACATATCGTTAATTTAAAAATTATTGGAATTTACATTTAGAAATTTTGGATATTGGTTGGATAAAATCATGAATTCCAATAATTTTTAAATTAACGATATGTACGAAATTTTAAGTGTGTAAAATACTGAAAGAAATGTTTGGTAAATTACCATCAACACTTTTCTTGATTCCAAGATTGCGACGACTGACATGTACTCTAGTATGTTCGACAAGTATTAAAGATATATTTCAGATAATATTTTAAATATTTTATTTTGGGGTGTAGAATTGGTAAGATATGCCCTTATTACATAAAGTAACATTAAAATAAATTAAATATATTCAGAAATAGCTTAAGTAAAGCTTAGATTCGACACGGTACCCGGTTCGACTCTACACGTTCGATCGTAAGGTTCAACATGTGATGAAGCTATATTTCAATTAATATGGTATATATTTTTTTTATTTTGGGGTGTAGAAATGATTAGATATGACTAGAGACATATATGTCTCTGGATATGACTGCATTACATCAATAAACATAAAAATGAATGAAATATATTCAAACATACATTACAGTCGCCGTGGAACGTGGGCATCGTGGGCGCGTGGGCAATAAATTTACCTGTAGATTTATCGGCTGAATTTTTATTTGTTAATAGCTGTTTCCTGTGGGCAGCGTGGTCGTTTGAGCGTTGTCACTATACACTTATCTCGTTTAAATAACAATGCAGTCGACGGACAGTATTCGGATTGCTAGCATCAAATACGGTGGAATGTACTTATCTTATTCATAAGAATGTTATACAGTTATACATGACGAAGTCAGAGATTTAACTTTGATTTAATTTACGTTTTCACTGAAATCATTATTACATGACTAGCATCAAGAATCGCATATAGCAGCGAACAATAATTACAATGCATTTTAAATCGTCCAACTTTTAAGGATAAAAGACGTGAACGTATGCTTTTCATGACAAAATTGTTAAATTCATGGAGGACAGTGTAATTATGTCCTAATCCATGCCGGTGTGCTCCCGATTCGCTTACTCGCTTAAAATAACATCTAATACAATACGAGTTCCATTTTATTCTCAAATGTCCCGCTTTTGAAAATTTAAGAATTGAATATTTGAAGAATTATTATTATAGAAGACCCTCCTTCTTCAAACTAGTTCAACTTTTAAGTTCTGGTAATACCAAGGAACTTTGTAACTTTGGTAATAATCTAATAAAATATGACGAGTGGAAATGAGTTTTACGGTAGATTTACCTTAAATTTTAATTAATTTTGATGAAATCACATCTTTCTGATTTTCTTCATCAAATAGCAAAATTAGATTATTAAAACATTTGGCAGTATCTATCAGTAAAATTGTAAAAAAATCCCTATAGGGCCTATTTATTGAAAATACTGCGGCATATATTTTTGAAATGAGGAGAATAAAATATGTCAAATATACATCGTGCTTTTTTCGTATATATATGCTTAATTTTCAGCACGTCTTAAAAATGATACGTAACCCGCCTACGTAACGATGACGTAAAAAGAGCTAAATATAATCGACACGCCCACTTGTTTATTTATATCAAAACGAAAGTAATAGTACGCATGCGTAGTCTTTAAAGCTTAGGCCTAAATACAAAGACTAAATATGGCGACTTACGTTCGGACTTAGGCCGAGCCTTAATTTGGTCGTAAACCTTGGACTAAGCTTAGTCTTAGGCATAAAGTTACGCCCTTTGATGAAACGGCGTTCAGTAGCGCAGAAATTATTTTATGCTTACTGTAAGGCTGTAGATAGACCCTTTGGATATCTTGTGATAGATTTGAAACAACTTACACCAGAGGCAAACAGATTTCAAACCGATATATTCAGAAACTATATAAGTAGGGATCCCCAGGTTAATCTTCATTCCACTTCCGAAACTCGAGAAGTGCACACATCAACTATTATGGACCTACGTCATCGAAACGAATACCACCATTATACACAGCCAAACAATAATACAGACGAAATAGAGACAAAATACCCATCATGTTCGGATTGTGGTGTAATGTTCGGGACCCAGTACGACCCACAGAAACACGTAAAGCACGGATGCCCCATAAATGAAGATAGTGAGGAAGAAAAACAAGAAATGAAAACTGAAAGTGATGATGACGACGAAGGTTTCAATTTCTTAGTCAATAGTGTGTGGGAAGTCCATTACAAACAATTTGCAAAAAAGGCTGAAGCTCTGATGGAAAATGATAAGTTAACGAAAAAGGAGGCCAAACGAGAAGCTGGGGAAATTATGTTATCAAAAGACAGGTCCCTGTCTATAAGAAAAAATAAGAATTTTCTCATTCAGATTCATGGTTTGAATACAAGCAGACTTCATCGAGAAATCAACAGAGAAATTTCGGAGATAATGCATTAACAATCTTTGAGTTTTGAAAAAGCAACCGAGAGAGTATTGAAACGTCACAAGACAGATTTCGAATCCTTATTTGACCTTGAAGAAAATGAAGAAGACGAGGAAGAAGAAAGCGAGGAAGGAAAAAGTGAGAATGAAGAAGATGAATCTTTAATAGTCCACAAGAATCCGAACCGACCGCGCTCCTGGACATGTTAAATGCTCCGAGTTGTATTGACAAGGAACGACCGTCGTAGTGAGTGGATAATGTAAGTAGTTAAATGCTCCGAGTTGTATTGACAAGGAACGACCGTAGTAGTGAGTGGATAATGTAAGTAGTTAAAAGGACGTGAGTTAATAGGATAATATATATTTCCGCGGTAGCATCCAAACCAACAACATGACTTTAGTACGTAACCCCACTTCCCCTCCTGATACAATGCTCTTATTATCTCAGGATACAATCAAAAGTACCCCCACTGACATCAAACACATTATAATCACATCACTTACAAACTGCATGGACTTCAAATATCAACAGCTTAAGGAGAAGTTAGTACAATATCACGAAGAGTGTGGAGAGCAAGGATATTATGAGAAAAAATGTCCATTTGGTTGAGAAATAATGTAGTAACCGAAGGTATGAATGAGAAAATAGAAGACATCTGACAAAGTTGTATGACACAAATTACCAAGGACCTGCACACAAAAGATGACAACAGCATGATATACACGGAACGACATTACAAAAATATTCGATTGAGCTGCGGTTACGATACCGACTTAGAACGGTCAATTGAAGTAACAAACGTCACTCAATCGGTGTGGTTAACCGGTTTACGGGCGCCCACCTTCCCACTCACCGCAACAGCAGCACAATCAAAGGGCACACATTTAAAAATTTATAAATAATCCTTCATATAGAGAACAAGGATCAACAGGTTTCTCAAGTAGAGAGGTCATAAAAATTTATTACACACGAAACGATTATAGAATAATATGTTGCTATCAAAGATATGTAAGGAGACATCAACATAAGTAAACCGTCTGTAAGCGAGCTCAGATCCTTGATCAATAGGAGTCCCGACTAACAGTCAGAGGGGACGAGGATCAGGACCTTGTCTCCTCTGAAAAGGTTTGGACAAGGCCCATCATAGAGTCCCCACCGTCTTGTTAGTAAGCGTACAACGCTCAAATAAAAGTCTGCATTAGGTTGTAGAGGGACCCAATACAAGACCTATGGTCTTAGTGATGATCTCGGGGTCATACTGTCGATGTCGAAGGTGTTTAATAATTTTAGAACCAGCTGATATGAAATTATCGGAACCTTTTTGTACACTAGATCACCGTAGAAATTCGGATGGGAAATTCCTCTGGATACTTATAGCTGAAAAGTGACATTTCCGAATTTAGATTCAATGTCTGAATGAGATCTATAAAATTTATCAAAAGTTTTTCAAAGTTTATGATATCTATAACCCTGAGATAATCTGAGAATTTTTTTCATGAAAATCCAAAACGTTAGTGCAGGCTCTAGCAAACCGAACTGATTAACTAATATAAATACCATATGATGGGAGTCTGGGGACAATACGTAGACAGAATGGACAACTGTGCAGGGATAATATGGACGCCGATAATTAAACCTTGATTAGTTGACATTATTTGTAATATAACAGGATTTGTTTCGAAAGACGAATTGTCCTTGAATTCATCGAATAATACACACACACACACAAAAAAAAATGTTACGTACTTTTTTAACTTTGTGTGTTAATATTGAATAAATAAATACTTCAATACATGTACATGAATATATGTTAACCTTGTATATATTTAACGAAAAGTAATGAAAAATACGTATGATATTTTGATTAAAAAACAACAAAAAGAGCGAGAAGTGTGGGTGACGCAAAAAGAAATTGTAGTGGTCACTGGCGCGTTAGAAAAATACCCATAAGACACTGGGGAAGTGGACGGAGCTTCCCCCATAGTGATGATCGGGCTATAAACGCTTATCCTGTCACTATGGAAAACGGGCTTTGTGTCCTTCATTGCCCTTAACTGGATTGTAAGTTCAAAGGCATTCATTCCTCGAGTCTCAAAGGAAAATAAAAAGGTAGTAAGCCCACCTGGTACGTGTATCAGCAGGTCCAATGTCCTGGTAAAGTGGTGATGGCTACCTGTAATAGAAAACGCGGTATAAAAGACCTAGTAAACGTTTCCTATGCAGCGTGAAATTGTGACGGATTTTTTTTTTCACCGGAAGGGCTGCTATCATGTCGGACACACGTGAATAAATATGAAGTGACCGAACGGACCGCCAACTCGGTGGAATCAATCGATCGAATAGGCCGCTATCTTGACTAAATGTAAAGTGACCGTTAGGAGCACCATCTTGCCTCTGGGTATTGGCTCCGGCGAGAGGCTCCGGCTAGAGAGGTGTGGTTTCAACCTTATATACTCCTAATCTCAACCTCTCTGATTATAATAATAATAATTAATAATAATAATAATAATAACAATAATAATAATGATAATAACAACAATAATAATAATAATGAATCAAATGCATTTGTGTATAAATGATATCAGTGATGTCGAAATACTTTGGAGTTTTGTCAAACATTGTTCCGACAGAATTTCATTTTTGTCTGACCGTACAAGATTTTGTCAAACCGAACTTTTTCATAAAGCCCTAGTATTGTTTTAAGCCCCCCCCCCCCCCCTTCGAAGAAGGAGGGGCATATTGTTTTGCTGCTGTCGGTCGGTCCATTTACAGTTTCCGCTTATTTAATGTGGAACCAATAATGAGTTGAATTGATAATTGTTATACAGATACATCTCAAGGATATCTAGGTCGAGTTCAAACTTTGTTATTGTTCAATAATTTTTGTCATAGTTATCCCCCTTGTACTTATTAAATTTCTTAAAATTAGCAGTTTACGCTCATTATCTCAGGATCAGACAAAAATTTTGAATAGATATTTTGCATACAGATACATCTACAGTTCATCTAGGTCAAATTCGAATTTGGTTATGGTTCAATAATTTTTGTTAGAGTTATCCCCTTGGACTTTTTAAAATTTGATTTTATTTTAATTAGCAGTTTCCGCACATTATCTCTGGAACCAATTAAGATATTGAATTTATATTTGATATACTGATACATCTAAAGGATATTTAGGTCAAGTTCAAATTTGGTTATGGTTCAGTTATTTTTGTAAGAGTTTTTGCAATTAGCAGTTCTCTTCATTTTCTTAGGAACAGATATTAAAATATTGAATTCATATTTGGTATTCAGATACATATTAATGAGGCGGAGCTGACGAAAAACACGTGGTCATTGTTATTTTTATGTCATTTCTCTGTTTACATTTTATTCATCGGCTAGTTATTTATGAAGAAGAAAACTAAATTGAAATGACCAGAAATGCGGTAACTAGCCGATAAATAAAATGTAAACAGAGAAATGACATAAAAATAACAATGACCACGCACCCATGACCACGTGTTTTTCGTCAGCTCCGCCTCTTTTTGTGAGGTTTCTGTTAACGAGATCTCGCGAGACCGAATGGCTGACACAGAAACCGGCAAATTTGAAACAGGTTGGGAAAAAATGTGTGTAGAGCCTTCAGACGACAGATCGGGGGTAAGTTAACGTTGCCGATCGTTTGCTTTATGTTTATATATGTTAGATATTTGCTCCATTTGATGCCGAAATGCGTAGAATCGTGCCGACCATTCCGTTTATCAAAATGCAAGTTTACGCAACGTTAAGGAATTGTGGCCCTATCATTCATTTAGGGCCACTACTTAGGACTACCCTTGGAAAGATTCCTTATGAATTATAACAGATCTGTTTTGATGAAAAATAACTCTGAATCCTACTGTTAAAATATATTTGGCGTTATTTTCTGTTAACCACATATGCATGTAGTGCTGAAAGCTTATAGACAATGGACAAAGTGACTCCTTTAAAGTCTATGCAATGAAGATTTCTTGAAAATTGATGCACCAGAGCATAATTACTATTACGTTTCCACATTCAGAATGTAGTTGAAAACCAACTTCAATGCAAGCATATAACAATGACATAATAAATCTAGCAAATTGTCGTGTATGTAGTTTTATTTAGATCGAAACTGTTTTATAAATATACGCAGTAGTTGCACGTCATCTCGCTGTTTTCCAAAGCAAGCAAAGGCTGGCCAATTTCCCAAATGAATTGGAAAGTCCGCTCTGTTCACCTTGCATTGTATATTCGGCTTTTTGTTCATAGACCACTTGAGAATCGGCTTTATGTTTGTTTTGTTTTAAATCTAGCGATGGGTAATTTTCGTTCGCCAGACTCAATATTTTTTTTTCTGACTTCGACATTTTTTGTCAAACATTTATAAAAAAACGTGTATTTGTCCGACAAGTCCGACGAATTTCGATGTCACCGTTATTTCACTAAAAGATCCTTATTTTTTTCAGAAAAAGAAATGTCTCGCAGTAGATTGATATCATATGACAGGATTTTTCGTTGATAAAATACCAATGGGATTGAATTAGCTACTTTTAAGTGTACATTTTCTTTTTCAAACCATAAGACATATTTGATATAATTTGCTTTTAGAAAGAAGGATACCCTCCTCTTCCATTTTGTACTGAAGGATTCCGCGGATATATTGGATGGGGTTCAACTTATGACATCTCTGGTATGTCAACTCCACTGTGGAATCACATTCTGAACAGACATCGGCTAAGCAGTAGAGTTGGAGAAAACTACAGAGGCACAATCGCAAAATATGTGTACCCTGAGGTATCTTGCATGTTTTTTTCCTTTTCACCGTAAACCTTGCACAAAAAAAAAAAAAGAAAAAAAAAAAAAGAGAGAAGAAGTTATGATACAATGTTACCAATCACAGAGTTTAGCAAATTCTGTTTTGTTTTTATGTTCCGGGATCCATAGGTCGGATCGAAGGCATATTGTTTTAATCCTGTTTGTTTGTTTGTTGTCAACTTCAACCTTCTCCATAACTTTTGAACTATGAGAGATGGAGACTTCTTGTTTGACATGCATACTTCAATAATAAAGTCCTTTCTAATTACACAAAGTCATTGACCTCGTGACTTTGACCTTGATCTTTGACATACTTTTCAAAACTCTAACATTGGTTAACCGTTAAAATACACTCGCCAGAATCCCGACTGGTCAACCATACATGCATCATGTTATCAGTTTAGAAATACCTGTGTGTTCTTTTATACACATTTAAAATGTACATGATCTCAGCTCCAGATAGATAATTGCATGGATGCCTGTCTTGTTGCACCAATTTACCGTCAACACATTGCTATTGAAAATAGCGTCAAAATTGACGTAGATATTGATGAATTTACCCCCATTTTCAAGTCTTGATGCCAAGATATTTCAAATGTTCATGGACACTGATAACAAAGGGTTAGATCAGTATATGAAAACTCTTAATGCTTTGAAGAATGTATGCAATAATTAATAGGCATTATCATATTCAATCATTCTTTAAGCCGGAGTGGCCCAGTGGATAAGGTGCTCGGCTCCTGATCCAGAGGTCCCGGGTTCGATTCCCACCTTCGGCACACCGGTGTTCTGTCTTTCGGATGAGAGAGTAAAGTCTTCACGAAAAACTTTTTGAGGCACAGGCCCTTCGGGCCTGTTAACATACTAATTTTACAGGCCCGACATGATTTTTATTAATTTTAAAAATAATATTATATATCTGTGTATCCATGTATATATTTGTACATGTATGATGTCTATTTGATATTGTACATTATGGCCTAAGACTTGGTATAAAAATATTATTAGTTTACCCAAATGAAAATTTGTGAAAGAAAAAAACCCATTTTTTATTCTTTTAATATTTGTCCATTTTCAGAATATATATGTTAAATATTGTTGAAAATGATAAAAAAAAATTCAGTTTCAACTTTGAAACTTAGCCTGATATTCTAAATTTCTTCTGTTTTATATACACTAAGTTACAGTCATTTGGACAGTTCTAGTCACGGCGAGTTCTAGATTTGGGTATTATTTATGGCAAATAATTAATTGGGTAAATATTTTTCAATATAATACATAAAAATAGAATAGATACATGTCTTTATGATACGAAAACGTCCATTATTCACAATCTCAAATGACAGTTAATAGAACGCCACAACTCTCTTAATATTAATCAATACATTATGTTTAAGTATAATTTATTCATAGTAGGTATAACATGTATAACTAACTTAAAAACATGTTTCTAGTAATTCTAATTAATATAAAGTGCCGTTTCGGTGTTTCGATTCACCGGTGAGAAGGGGGGTATACATAGGCTAACCGTATATATAAGACCTTTACGTGTGCTTGTGGCGTAATCAACCGGTAACAGCCGGTTAGGGTACAAAGTCAATACTCTTTACAATTTTTTTTAATTATCTTGAAACGTAAAAATTTGTTTTGAAAAATGTGTAATGGCGAAAATAATCACAGGCCCGTCGGACTCCTGAATTAGAATTTTTTACAGGCCCGATTCCGATTTTACTGACCTCGGGCCTGCGGTTAACGTCGAAAACTGAATTATATTTATTCTTTGCTTAGTCCTTGTAAAATAAGTTTATTGTCTGATTGATGTACAAAAAATAACTACTGTACTCGCCACCTGTTCCGTGCGCCGGAAAAAATGCTTTTATTATCATATATTTAAATATATCAATCAAAAAATATGACAAACATATCAATTTCGTCGAGTCGTAACACAAAATAACATTCCTACCTGATTTAATAGTCATATGTAAGATATATTCTGCAGAATATGTTTTGGATGGGCCAATTCCCATACTAAATATACATGACAGCGACCTATGTCCGCGCAGCTCACTTCAGAAATCGGAAAATCGTGATTTTTTCTATTGTAGCATTAAAATTGATGAAAATGAATATGACCCTTCAATTAATTGAGTATTCTCGTAACTAAATATACAAGTAATTTCAAAATGCAACCATTCCCCTACCGTTTGCTAAAATCACTTTTGATAGGGGATTTTCCATTATTTTATGTCGTCCGCTAATGGTGGATTACCTCACGTGTTTACCTGTGACGTCATTCTTGGACGAGTCTAACATTGGAAAAGGTAAAGTTAGTATATTTTCAGTTGGAAGGAATCTCCATGAACATAACAGTCGATAAACGAAAGGGCTTTCCGATATGATGCAAAACGAGGTACCGATATTTTGAAATTACAAGATTCATATAAAGAGAGTAAACAACAATTTCTGCAATTTTGTTATCATATCATAATTCAGATACTTGAATGAAACTAAGGAAAGTTGTCGAGAATTACGGTTTGCGGATGCCGGGAGTTCAGTCAGGAAAATGCATAAGAATAAGGAGTAACTCAGATCGTGGAACTCTCAGCACGTGATAGTCCTGTAGAGTGTCACTAGGCCCGTAAACATAGGGTAGCTCGGCCCCTGTATATTTATCCACTCAAGATTAATTATGTGCATACATAGACCATGAGTTATATTTAAAGTAATTTCAAATATCTTAAACATATATATCAGTGGGGGATTTAGAGTGGGAAGCCGCCCCCCCCCCCCCCCTTTTGGCCACATATTTACTAGTAAAAATCCAGATTTTGCACCAAAAATCGCTGAGTAGTTTGGCTAATACCACATGTGGGCGATCTGCCCCTTCCTCAGGATAAAACAATAAAAAAACAAAAAAACAAAAATAATAAAAAAAAAAAAACTACATAAATAGAAATATGAAGAGAGAGAGAGAGAGAGAGCTATATTTAAAGCACTGGTCTAATTATACGATGATATCGGATGCCAGTTACATTTTGCGTGTTTGTAGTTCGTTGTCTAAATATAAAATCAAAATTTTAAATTTAGACAGCAACTACAAATACGCAAAATGTAGCTGGCGTCCTATATCATCGTATAATTAGACTAGTGCGTTGTATATAGCTTTCTTTTTTCATATTTCTGTTTATGTAGTTTTTTTTTTTTTTTTTTGGTTTTTTGGGGGGGGGGGGGGGGGGAGGGGGGGTCTTTTATTGTTTTGTCCTGAGGAAGGGGCAAATCGCCTTGAAAATTTGACAATTTTTTTTTATTTTAGTGTCTATAAATAAATAAATAAATATACATACAAACATTAATAAGGGCCGAATAACCCTATGTTTACGGACAGAGTGACCCTATCACAGGTTGGGTATTACATGGTCCGAGTTACCCTGTCACCGAGCATAATGATAATAATATACTAATTGTGCACTTTCCAGTCGGGCACTGTGGCAGTCCGAGGTGACCCTGCCCCCCTAGGCCTACTATCTAAGAATCGACATGGGATTGCGTATATACATATTAAATATTAAATGACATACATTATCCTTAAAAAATGAAGTACAACTGTAATCGCAATATACTGGTTATATAATATTAGAAGCAAGTGTCGCCGGACGTTCATCACAAGAATGATGGTAAGACGGGATGATTCAATTACTTTTTTTTTACTTGTACACAGTAAATGTGATATAAACACTATTTTAAAGCATTATTTAAATAATAAATTGTTTTCGAAAAAATCAAACATGTGAGTAACAACAACGGTGCCGTACAAACTACTGACAAAGATCAATCATACTTTTTACACGATCGTTTTCCAAGGTTCCGAATAGACTATTTCCGTGTTATCGATTACGCTTTGAACTTCTTTTATATTACCATAAAAGCACGTGACTACGGTCATCTATTCATTGTAGAAAAAATCACGCTTGGTTCAATTTGGGGGGGGGGGGGGGAATCTAAAAAAACCCACTATATTTAACGTTTTGAAATATCGTAATCAGGTATTATGGGAATTAATTTCGATATATTAATGTTGGGTAGATACATTTCGTTAAACTTTGCTGATTTTATAAGTTGTTGATATTTTTTAAATATTATTCATGTTTTAAGACGCCGACTATTTTAACGATTGCAATCGATCGGCATGCGCTAAAACTTGCGCAGAGCATTAAAACTCGTACCGAGAACGGACTCGTTAAATCACGCGCCTACAGACAAACAATTCCACTTGAATTTAAGATTTCATAACTAAAGATACGAAACTCGGAAATGGCCTTATAATTTCTTATTAGAAATTTTGTTATTATTTATTTATTTATTTATTTATTTATTATTATTATTTTTTTTAAGACCGTTGAATGAAACTCTAACAATCAAATGTCGACTTTTTCCTAGCTACTTATAAAAGAGTAAAGGTATGGTACTATCGGTACAATAAGTCATTTGGCAGAGGTTCTTCGTCAGAACTGAATGATAAATTTTTCTAATATAATTTTATTATTATTATTTACTTATATTTTACAGAGATTTATTCAAGAAATCTTCTCTAGATTTTCATAAAAGATATGACAGAAAACGGAAATTCCATTTAAAATAATAGGTTTCCATCAAAATGTTTTACGACTTAGGAATTGGATCAGCCCCCACCTGTTGCCTCCCCCCCCCCCCCCCCCCCCCCCCCCCCCCCCCCCCCCCCCCCCCCCCCCCCCCCCCCCCCTTTTCTTTAGAAGGAATGAATTATGTGCCGAAGAAATAAATAAATGAGTGACAAAGTGAATATAAAAGAGAAAACAAACATCTGACACAAATCACCGAGAACATGCACACCAAAAATGATAATAGTAGAATATACAAGGAAAAATGACATTACAAAAATATTTGATTGTGCTGCAGTTACGATACCGACTAAGGACGGTCAATTGATTACGGTTTACGGGCGCCCACTTTCCTACTCACCACAAAACCAGCACAATCAAAGGACACACATTAAAAAATTTATAAAAAATAATCCATATAGAGAACAAGGATCAACAGGTTTCTCAGGAAGAAGGTAATAAAAATTTTATTACACACGAAACGTGTACAGAATAAGATGTTGTTATCAAAAGTATGTAAGGCGACATCAACATAAGTAAACCATGGTGTTCCCGTCTGTAAGCGAGCTTAGATCCTTGATCAATAGGAGTCCCGACTAATAGTCAGAGGGGACGAGGATAATTATAATTACCGTAAAGTCAATTATTTGTGATTTAATATGGCCATTTCAATCTTTCAAATATGTACTTAACCCTTAAATCCGAAAACACCCCTATTACAATATCAAGATGGAATCTTCCAATTGCGACGTCATATGCATCATGATAAAATTAACATGGAGAATCCCCAATCAAAAGTGATATGAGTTGACAGTAGGCAAATGGTTTGCACTTGAGTACGTTTGTCTTATGAACTAAGTTACGAGAAAACTCAAATAATTGAATGGTAGTATTAATTTTTATCAATTTCAATGCTACAATAGAAAAAATCGCGATTTTCCGATTTCCGAAGTGACCTGCGCGGACAGTATTTCTTGTGTCGCGCGCTATGACGTCACGTAACGGATCATTCCAAAATCAAAACTTCAAGAGGGGTCTTTAAACATGAAGATTACAGAAGCAAAAGAGTGTGTAAGGCCATATGCATTTAATTAAACGAGAAGGAAAAAGGGGTAGTCAGTCCAATCAATCAATCAATCATTCTTTATTTCCTCTTTGTCAGAGATTAGTATGTATCATGACATATACATAAACATATTTACAAAAAGTTTACACCAAAGAATACATTGTATATACAACTGAAAAGAAAAGGAAAGGAACAACACATAGTGACACTTCCAAAATCCATCCAAGATGGATGCCGTGACGTTACAGGGGAAATCCCTATTCCCAAACGTATTTTTGTGTTCTGGGGCTCAACAAGGTATTTTTCTACAAGTTTTACTCGGTTCGTCTTACGACTGGGCTAATTTGACACAAAGATGTAGTTTATATGTGAATAAAAGTGAAAATGACGAGATAAAAGCATTTTTTCAAGCGCACGGAATTGGTGGCCATTACAGTAATTACTGAGTCCCTCAAAAGATCATTATTATCCACCCGTTAAAAAGCCTATCATTTAATTTTTTCAAAATACTGTGGAATGTTCGTTCATATTTCCGAGATCTTAAGCTGCGTCTGTTCAGGGTGGCGGCATTGTCATCATGATTCGGTCCAACTTTACCAAATATGTATCAGTTGTATTAAACCACGCCGATACTATCGTCTGGTTAAAAATCGACCAATTCATTACACCGAATTCCGTAGACTG
The DNA here is from genome assembly GCA_035048485.1 of Pteria penguin. Classification (NCBI taxonomy): domain Eukaryota; kingdom Metazoa; phylum Mollusca; class Bivalvia; order Pterioida; family Pteriidae; genus Pteria; species Pteria penguin. The sequence goes on from CM068582.1 coordinate 59,659,022, forward strand.
GTATCTTGCAGGAGTATATATCCCACCGAGCAATTCCTCATATTTTCGTAAATATGAGTGTGACCTCTTTGTTAACCTCGAAAATCAAATTCAGTACTATTCTTCACTTGGAAATGTGATCCTAACTGGTGATTTAAATGCCCGGACAGGTGACCGCTTGGACTATATTGCAGATGATATTTTGCATGGAGAATTGACAAAACACCTTGCTAATATTTTCAATTATTCGCCCGATTCTTCCCTTGGCACTCGCATAAATCCTGATAAGTCGCTCAATGAATATGGACACAAATTGCTTAGTCTTTGCCAGAGTGGTGGTCTACGCATTCTTAATGTAACGATAACAGCCAAATTCGCAATGAGGCTCTGTCCTAGTTGCCGCAGTGTAAACATACGCTTACAAATCTAGCGATTATTACATGAAAGGTGTTAGTTAAAGTGTAAATTTGAATATTTTTGTAGAAATAAATCATAACTTCTCTTGTTGATGTCCTCTTGATAAAACAATTCGAAAAAATACCAACGAAATTTGAGTTCGAGATCAGCCGAAAAAGAAAATATGACACAGAAAATGGAGGTCATTTTTGATCGACTGGTGGGTGTGTCATGGTTCCCACTATTTCTCCTTTCGAATTGAAGAGTTTCCTTTGCACATGGCACACCAAAATGTTCAGGAGACGTAAAAGAAAGAGCTAGAACTACAAGTAGGAGGCAGAAGCACGTGTGATGCGAGTTATGTTGGATTGAAACCTTCCAATTTTCATATGAGCACTTGAAATAATTATTAATCAGACAAATAAAATCGAATAGTATTTTTGGAAAGATATTTATTTTTAATGTTTTTTTTGAGTGGTAAACCTCGTGTGAAGATGCAAGCGCGAAAGAGCGCCGCTGAATAATATGATTTCAGCATGTAAGAGTTATCGCCCGTAATGACGGTCAGAGGAAATGAGGTCGTTGACAATGTCAATAATGAGACGATAATGGTTATAATATCGTATTATTTTTAAGAAATGATGCTATCAAATTGATCTAAGTGCCTGTAAACATGGTAAACAACAATAACTGAAGGCTAAAGCAGTACTAGTGCATGTTCCTGTTGGGGGGGGGGGGGTGCGGATGTGCATATGTGCATCTCATGTTCCTTTAATGTTTTGGTGAAATATGATCAAATTCTGATGAAAGGTATAGGAGATATGAGCTCGGATGGACGGACAGACACACGGACAAGACGGCGACTATATAAGTATATGCTCTCCCGACTAATTGAACATAAGAATGGAAATTTAGTTGTATTACTAACCACATCAAATAAATAAAATGTCACCTGACATGAATTGATTGTTGTGTCACCTGTGTAGTATGTAGCAAATGACGCTTGAGGATTTCTTTGTCAATTGTCTGTTATTTGTCTGTCTGTCACAGTTTTGATACTATCAACACATGTTCTTTTATTCGAATGATACATGCAAGGTATGAGATCTAAATCCACTGTATGACAAAATCCATCACAAAAACAACAAGCAGACAAAATGACAGAGAAACTGTCTTGAAAGTCTGTCTGTTCGATATGGCTATCCGACTGTTTATTTTAATTGTGTCTAAGCTGTAATTTCGACATCCTAATATTATCCCCCCACTAACAAACATGTGGGGACATACTGGTTTCACCATGACTGTCTGTCTGTAGATACCATCATTTCCATGCACTATACTCCCAACTCCGACCCATTTCAACATAGAATGATGTGACTTTATATACAGATAACACTTGGCCTAATGAGAATCTTATTGATCTGAGGCCATGTGTCAAGGTCATTGACCCAGTTCCTTGAAAATGCTTTGTGAACTCCTCAACTCCAAGGCTATGTTGAGTGAAAGTTTGTGGACACTGTTCAGACTTCAACTTTTGGCTGCTAAAAGGGATTTAGATAAGTTGCTTGAAAAAAAAGTGTTATATACACCCGTAAGTGTGTCATTACTACCTCAAGGTCACCTCAGAGGTCAAGATCATACAGAAGAAATTTTTGGTAACACTACCTGGGCCATAGCTATTACGGCTAACCTTGTTGTAGCAAGTTTTAAGACGAGGAACACAATTTTGCTGACATTCTGCATGATTTATAATTTTGGCAACACACAGTTATCACCCTTGGTGACTTTGATCAGCCATAAGTTCTTTTATTCCTTGACATATCTCATTTCTTTTTTCACCAAATGACTGCATTTGAACTGAACTTTCCAATGATACCAAACATTATGTATTTTCTGTGAAAGAAAAATAATGCCTGTTATCGTTACTTAATGGTGGACACCCAGACAACAAAGCGAATGATTTTACATTTGCCGGTAGTAGAAGCTTGAGTGTTGTAGATTATGTAGTAACATCTACAGATATATTTCAATATATACCTTCATTTGTTGTTCGCGATTTTAATACTCTTTCTGACCACGCTCCTCTGTGATTCCAGCTTTTATGCACACGTTGTGAACAACATAACATCTCAGCTAAAGACATCGGAGGTACCAAGATTCGCAGTTTCCGATGGAATAAGGCCAGGAAAGGACTAGAATGCAGGATTTTACACCATTTTGGGGCCCTTAAGCGGGCCCCAGAACCCCCCCCCCCCCCGCCGCAAAGCCAGATGGCAGAATTCTCTTATACCTTTTCATATTTCTCCTATTACTTCTATACTTAATGACATCCCTGACCATACTAAATTACACCACACACACACACACACACACACACACACACACACACACACACACACACACTCTCTCTCTCTCTCTCACAAAAAAAAAAAAAAAAAAAGAAAAGCCTACCGACCGACCGTCTTTTTTTTTTTGGACATGTAACAAGAAACAAACATTTTTTTTTTATGCCTAACGAACATACAACCCTAAGAAACAAAATAACCAACCTATTACGCCACTCCAAACACGAATATTTTCAATCAATCAGTTCCAAAATAAAGTTAAACAGTAAAAAATGGTGGACGCTTGTGAAAACACTTACTAGTCATTCTAATTCTCAACAAAATGTCAAATCTATAATTCTTGATAATAATATTGTTATAACAGACGACAAACAAAAAGCTAACTACCTAAACAAGTACTTTGCATCACAATCCAATGTCGACGACTCCAGTTCTCTCATCCCAACCCTTCCCCATAATAACCATAATAATTCGCTGGATTCCATTACAATTACAGTAAGTGACGTTAAAGATAACATAAAATGTTTAGACTTATTTAAAGCCAGTGGTCCCGACTCGATCAGCGCACGCATTCTAAAAGAAGGCTGCAATGAATTATCAGCCCCCATCTGTAAAGTTTTTAATATGTCGCTACTTAAAAGTACCTTCCCCTCTCAATGGAAAATAGCTAATGTTATACCCGTGTTTAAGAAAAATGACCCCCAAAAAGTTGAAAACTATCGCCCTATATCATTACTTTGTATTATGAGTAAAATTTTTGAAAAATGTGTTTATAAGTACCCACACAATTATATAATGTTGAATAATCTCCTCACCCCTCATCAGTCAGGCTTTACACCAGGCGATTCAACTGTTAACCAACTCCTAAATATTACTAACCATTTTAGTAAATCACTAGATGATGGAAAAGAAGTAAGGGTGGTATTTCTAAACATAAGTAAGGCTTTTGATAAAGTATGGCACAAGGGTCTAATTGTAAAAATTCAAAATTTAGGGATCGGGGGAAACTTATTACTTTGGCTTAAAAACTACCTGTCAAACATATCTCAAAAAGTTGTTATAAACGGAACTGGCCCATCTTTTCTTAACACAAACGCAGGAGTTCCACAAGAATCCATTCTTAGTCCTCTATTATATTTAATATTCATAAATGATATAGTCGTGTAACTAAACTGCTCAATCAAACTATATCCTGACGACACTTCAATATTGTTACAGTTGAAAACCCTATTGCTTGAGCCAATATTTTAAATGAGAACCTTTTGAAAATACATGAATGGTCAAAGAAAATGGCTCGTTTACTTCAACCCTATTAAAACAGAAGCATTACTTATTAGTAGGAAAACCAATACAAACATAAATCACCCTCCCCTTTATCTCAATGACCACTCTATTCTTGAATGTAATACCCATAAACATCTCGGTTTAATATTTAATAATACTTGTCAATGGCAAGATCACATCGATCATTTAATAAATGCCGCTTCCATAAAATTGAATATGTTGCGTAAACTCAAATTTGAGTTGGACAGAAAGACACTGGAAACCCTCTACATTTCATTTATACGCCCCTCGCTTGAATATGCTGACATAATTTGGGACAATTGTCAACAGTATTTAAAAGATAAACTAGAAAAAATAAACATAGAAGCAGCTAGAATAGTAACAGGTACCACAAAACTCGTAAGTCTTAATACACTTTATAAGGAATGTGGCTTGGAAAAGCTCTCCGAAAGAAGGGAAAAACACAAACTTATACAATTCTACAAAATAATATCTGGATTAACACCCGCATACTTACAAGTATCCATACCACAACAACATTACCAACACCACAACTATAATACACGCAACAGACAACACTTTCAATCCATAAATTGTCATAGCACTCACCATTTTAATAGTTTTTATCCAAGTTGCACTCGTTTGTGGAATAATCTATCGTCCGAAATTCAAGATGCTCCCAGCTTAAATATATTTAAAAGTAAACTATTCGAAAACTTCCAAAACTCTAAAGTACCCAAATATTATTACGTTGGAACTCGTCGTGGTCAAATCCTTCACTCTCGATTAAGAATAAACTGTAGTTCACTTAAGCAGCACTTACACTAAAAAAAACATTGAACTCGATCCATACTGCGTGTGTGGAGTCCCAGAGACCAAATCCCATTATCTATTACACTGCAAACAATTCGAACGGCAAAGAACATATTTATATGCTTTAAATATTCCTCTCAACCATGATATACTTTTATATGGAGATGAAAACAAGTCATTTGAATATAATGAACGTATACATGTATTCTTATCAGTGCAAAAATTTATCTTAAGGCTAAACGCTTTACATAAAGTTGTTCGCATCCCCCTCCCTCTTTCTCTCTCTTCTTCAATACTTTTCATTGTTTCATTTTATACATTACACTATAGACACATATCACCTTGTATTCTAATATTATTCTGTATTATGTGCATGCGCTTTTACAAGGGAAATGAATTTTTTGAAGTGAAGTCGAAGATGAGTTTCACTTTGTACTTAAATGCCCAGCTTACGCTGATCTTCGTAAGAAATATATTAGGAAAAGCTATTGGGTTAGAGCGTCAGTTTTTAAAGTTGTTAAACTACTTAGTGTAAAAAATGTGAAAGAATTATGCTCTCTGGGAAAATATTTACGTGATACATATAATCTGCGAACTAATTTATTGCGCTAATTTATATTAATTTGATTACTTCGTACATTGTATCTCCACTTAAAGTTTGTTTATGAGTGTAAGGTTACTTGCATTATTGTATTATTGTATTGTATCATCATAATTATTTTATACATTCTCCTCTCCACTGTCATTGATGTACATGTACTATGTATCTATATGCTGTATGGCATTTGATTAATAAACTACAACTACAACTAGAAATCCATTATCCATAAAAATCACACTGTCAGTGTCAGACATTGTCTGTCGCTGATTTTTGCTCGAACTTGGACAATTCAACTTTTCACTAAACAAAACGATCCTCAGATCAACACAAACCGTTGATGCTTCACATTTTCACTTTCAGCAGAAACTAGCTGTCACATCGATGTTGTGTATACACTGCCAATAATAAAATGCACATCAGCCACATGTATGATGTATGCACCATCATGACCATGCCCACAGCATTGTTTTCACCTCGTTTTAATCCACTTTGTTGTATGCACTGGTTATAATAAATGCACGATGTTGTGTATGTATCATGCATGATGTAAGTACCGAATGCAGGTCACGCCCACAGCATTGTTTGCACCTCGTTTAAATCCATTTGAAATAACCATTATCCAAGAAATCAAACGAAAGTTGTAAGTTTACATTAAAAAAACTAAACAGATGGAAAAAGTAACGCATATTTATGATTAATGTTACATACCATGATTATGATATGTTTGAAATATTCCCGTACACAAAACTAATTCGACCGGAAGTAACTTATGCACTTCGCAACGCCATCTGGCGGATGCTTAACATTTTCAAAAGTACGCGCTGACTTGACTGTCTATGTATTATAGGTCTCTGATCAAATGACAAACCATGGTTTACATCTGAAATAAGAAGAGAAATCAGAAAACGAGACAGGTTAAGAAAAAAGGGGAAAAATGGTTCTTATATTGCAATTACTAATTATAAAAAAAAAAAACAGAGAAATCATGTAAATAGTATTAAAAAGTTTGCTACTGTCCGCGCCACTCACTTTGTAAACCGAAAAATCTGGATTTTCACTTATTTATCTTAAAAATAGTTTTATAAAATTAATATCAATCGACAGATCTTGTTTAGTCGTAACTTTTGGTGTATGTTATATGTTTCTACGAAGAAGCATTCATATTTTATAGGGAAAAATCATTTTAGATAGGGCGTTTTTATGTTAATTTTGACGTGGCGTCGCCGTGGTTAACTTTGAGTCTATGGGAAACTTGGCGACGTCACGTCAAAATTTAACATGGAAATCGCCCTATCTAAAATTGATTTTTTTCTATAAAATATGAACGCTTCTTCATACAAACATATAGCATACACCAAAAGTTACGACTAAACAAGATCTATGGAATGATTTTGCCTTTTTGAAATCATTCTGAAGATGAATAACTGAAAATCCAGATTCTCCAGTTTCCAGAGTGAGTGGCGCGGACAGTAGACAATCATTCTATCTTGAAGTAAATGGCCTGATTGATGATGCCTCACATAATAACAAACAAGAATTCTGGAAATTGATGCACTTTATTACCAAAACCGGTGACACCTCTAATGCTATACCTTCCCTATTAAACGTTATCTTCAGAAATTGAATCCAGTGATCATCACTGATGAATCAAAAGTTGACATTCTAAATGATTATTTTACTAAAATATCTACCATTGACGATAATGATATAGAAACCCCACTTTTTAATACCCGCACCGATAAAAAAAATCGATAATATTACACTTACACTTCAAGATATAATAGATATACTTAACTCCTGAAAGATGAATAAAACTACAGGTTTAGATGAAATAAGTCATTTCATGTTAAAAAATACTGCAGACACTGTGAGCGTGCCTTTGTTTATTCTATTTAAAATGTCACTAGCCAACTGTACTTTTCCCTCTTCATGGAAAAAAGCGACAGTCATTTCTCTTTTAAAAAAAGATAATAGACATCTACCCTCACATTATAGACCAGTTGCTCTTTTGAGTACTGTAGGGAAAGTTTTTGAGAGAATTATACATAAAAACATACACATTTATATGTTAGACAACAAATTATTATACAATTTGCAATCTGGAATTTTGCCAAATAGTCTGTCAACTTTTAGAAATCTATAATAATATATGCATGAACCGGGAAGCCAAAAGAAATACTTGTTTGGTCTTTTGTGATGTTTCCAAGGCTTTTGATAAAGTCTGGCACCGGGGGTTACTGACAAAACTTAAAGCATATGGAATTTCTGGAAATCTTTTCCATCTTTTAGAAAATAATCTGTCAGATACACACCAATGTGTCACTATAAACAATACTTTTTCTTCTTTTCAATCTACAAATGCTGGTATACCTCACGGATCTGTACTTGGACCCTTTCTTTTTCTAGTCTTTATAAATGATATTGCTGATACACTCATAAATACTATTCGCTTGTTTGCAGTTGATACATCTATATCCGCGTCCTCCTCTGATAAGAATGAAATCATTTTTACACTAAATAATGTCTTACAAAATCTGAACGAAAGGTCAAAACGCTGGCTTGTTAGCTTTAATCCTACTAAAACTGAAATTTTATATTTTCCATGGTCAGCTTCTTATAACATAGAACTTAATTTTGGAGATACAATCATAAAAAATACAATCAGTCATAAACATCTTGGTCTTACATTTATGTCAAATGGAAACGAAAGTGGAGTTTACACATAGATAATGTGTGTAAATCTGCTTATAAAAAAATAAATATGCTCAGAAAATTAAAATATATTCTTAATATATAGAGAGAGTCTAGATAAGATACACAATACTAATATACTACCATGTTTGGAATACGCATGTGAAGTTTGGGATGGATGTAATTTGGGTGATGCTGAAAAGCTCGAAAACGTTCAGTTAGCAGCAGGTCGAATAGTAACTGGGCTGCCCTTATATGCCAGCAGGGAATCAATATAATTATATTGAAACAGGGTGGGAACCCCTCAAAGAAAGACGTATGAGACGTAAGCTTTGCCTATTTCATAGAATACATGATCGTATGGTTCCAACGTTCCTCATAAATATTATAAATCCATTTGCACGTAACAGTACAAGAAATTTAAGAAATACTTATGATTGCACTGTACCAGACTATAGATTACAAATGACACTTCATTCATTTTCCCTTCAACAATAAAAATATGGAACCAACTTGAACCAGAATTAAGACATAATTTTACACCAAATCATTTTAAACATATACTCAAAACACGTAAAGATGTATTTATAGTACCATAACATTTTCTTTGTGGTGATAGAAAAGGAAATATCCTACTTACCCGACTACGAAACTTGTGTAGTATTTTGAAATCAGATCTCCATCGTGTAAATCTCATCAATACAGGTATACGGTATGTAATTGCGGAAATGCATGTGAAGATGTATTCCATTATTTATTACACTGCCCTTTGTAATGACGAAATGACTTATTTATTAAACTTCAAGATTATCAGCCTCTTACTGTTGTTAAATTACTATTTGGCTATGAATGTCTTACTTGACGGTGAAAATGAAATTATATCCTTGGCTGCTTGCAAGCCTAAGCAGGTATAACAATAAGATTAAAAACGTTGAGTAATTAACGGCTTGCTTGACGGCTTGTTAAAACATTTCAAGATTAATAAGGATAATAGAGCTGTCATAATTATTTCATGAAGATACTTGTACATAACTTGTTAAAAATAAAACATATATTTGAAAAATATGAAATGCGAATTAATTAAAAAGTATTTACAATATGAGGACATTTCACAATGTAATAATTCCTCCCTGGTTCAAAAAATCTAAGATTGACAAGATTGTTCAAAAAGTATAACATGTCTAAAAGAAAAAAATGTAGAAAATAATCTACATATTTACGTTTCAAAATACCTCAGTCATGCTGTATAGACCTCTCCTTATTCTATGAGTTTAGAGAATCCGTTATGAGTCAAAATAAAGTAGGCAGAATATGGAGTTTTCAAAATGTCATTTATCTGTTGATTTGAGTAATGAAATATTACGTTTCAGTGGGATGGCAATGGACTGCTTGGTGTGTTTATTTGTAATAGTGAAATCTGCAAGAAGCGTGTATACTGCACAGTAATGTATGAAATGTCTGATGGAGGTTGGATGTCCCAATTGTCTGGACCAAGTGGCAAGGTCGTCAAAGGTACTAATGTACAATTTGGACCATTTGTGATTTCAATATGAATAGTTGTTTTGTGAGTTCGTTTGAACTTGTTCCAAAGGGAGTACGCTAATGGATGACTCGAACACAAAACTGACTGTACACACATGAGAACCAAGAAGACGACGAGAGAAGCGACGTCAAGTGATCCAAATGTATCTGAGGATGAAAGCAAAGTAAGATAATAGAGATTGTGTTCAAAGACGTTAATATCAGGATGACCAATCCCGAGAAGCACTAATTTAACAATCAACAATAAACACGTTAAATTTCCAACGAACAATGACACTAGAGAGCATGAAGGAAAGAAAAGAAAAAAAGATAAAGATCAAGCATAGATAGCATTTGGGAAAGAACCGCTTCCGTTATTTCAGAAGTGTTTACTTGAAACATTTCAGTTTTGGTTTACTTTTGCGCTTTTTCCCAGATTGTGTTTTTGTCTGATGGAATTCTCGTATCAGATGCTCGGGGATGTTCTCTGCGGGTTCCCATGTTGTCTCTATGGTACCCATACCATTTAACCCTAAATAGGCGCTTCTTTTTGTTGAATTTGTATCGTAATAATCTCTCAATGTGGTATAGAGATCGCTGCTGTGTATCATCGTTGGATACAACATCTCCTTGCGTATGGTTCGTAGGTTTGTTGCCGTCTTCAGCATTGTGTTGCGACGTAATTTCAGATTCGTTGATCCGACCCTTGTTTCCGTGAGAGACGTCATCTCGAGTATTTTCTCTATCATTGTTTTCCTCGTCATCCCGAGCAATATGTGTATCGTTAATTTGCTGATCGGTTGTTGGTGCATTGAGGTTTCTTCTGTATTCAGGATCGCTGTAAGGTTTAAGTCTGTTCGCATGAATAGGCGATTTGAGCTGTTGATGATGTAAAGATGATGGATAAATCCAAACCACAAGTCCAAAAATCATGAAACCATAGGACATACAAAATCAGTGAAAATGAAAAACAAATGGAAAATAACAAAATATGTCTACTTGAAGAGCATATGTGAACCCCTGTGATGGAGTGAGATCAGGTGCCCGGGGAGAGTGAGCATCTCCTGCTTGCTAGCAACACCCGTCACATATACCCCCGTAGAAAGAGTCAAATCGTGTGAATTCCATATGTATCTATATATGGAGAAGTCGAAGTAGGTAACCTTCTAGTATAGAAGGTGTCAAATCTGTGTAAAGTGATCGGAATCGGTCTCAGTCCAGAATATCATTTAAAAGTCTGGATAACGAGATATCATATGGAGTGATAAGAGTCTCGTAACGACCGTAGAACTTCCTCAGTGACGATGCTAGTCTAGCACATATATAACCCTGGTTGAGCAGCTTAACTGAAAGTCGCTTAGCCCTCAGAACAAAGTCATTGTAATTTGAACATGCTCTGGAATAACGTATTAACTGAGATATGAATACGCCGTATGCGGGCGATGATGGAATGTTGCTACTTATGAAAGGAAAATTTGTGATAGCGAAATTGAAATCGTCACGTTTGTCATAGAGTGAGGTGTTCAATTGACCATTAATGTCGAAAGACAACATAATATCTAAATACGAAGTAGAATTACTCGTTTCTGTGGTTTCTTTGACCTCCAGTTCACTTGGATAGATGATGCTAAGGTAATCCGCGAATGAAGGATTATTAATTGAAAGCAAGTCATCTATATATCTGTAAGTAAAATTGAAGCCAAGAGCCAATTGTTTTTTTCCTTGCGAAAGCAAAGACTGAATGAACTCAGCTTCGTATGAATAAAGGAATATGTCAGCCAGAAGCGGAGCACAGTTAGTGCCCATTGGAATGCCGACAATTTGTTGAAAAACCTTACCTCCAAACACTACAAAAATGTTATCGATAAGAAAGTTCAACATCTGAATGACAGCTGTTTCAGTGTATTTATTTTTGGAATCAGAATTTTCCCTAACAAAGTAAGTTTTATCGTGGCCTATTACTATATATTTGAATTTGCGGCTTCCGTTTTTACTAGTAAATGCATTTTGAATAATTTCCGCTAATCTGTCTTTTAATTTCTGATGAGGGATCGTTGTGTACAGAGTCGAAAAGTCAAAAGACGTGATGGAGTGAATTTTAGTAAAACTTTTTGATTTTAGATGTTCTAACAACTCTTTTGAATTTTTAAGGATCCACATTTGATTAATTCCACTTCTGGAATATACTGTTTCGCAATATCTATGAAGGCCAGATTTAATTTCTGATAATATTTTTGTGAGTAGCATCGATACAGATTTTGTGGAACACTTCGAGGAACCAGCGATAAAGCGTTGTTTGTACGGAGTTTTGTGCATTTTTGGAATACAGTACAAATATGGAAGTTCTAAATTCAATTTATTTGAGTCAATACCAAACGTATTGAGGACAGATTTATGATTCTCGAGTACTTCCGAAACCGAAAGTGAGAGTATAAGTAGGATTTCCTGGAGCTGAATTTAATCCTAATTCTTTCACTAGGCTGTCAAAGTAATATTTCTTACAAGTAAATGTATAATTATTAGATGCTTTATCTGCTGGTGTAATGATATAATGTTCTTGGAGGAAGGTAAGTTCTCTGACAACATCAGGATCTTTAAAAATAGATTCGAATCTGGTGTTTACAGAACCTTGTAATTTTTTAATTTTTGATCTCAGCAGTACTGCAATAGATTTTAATCCATTCCGAAAAGAGTGTCGACCTGTACTTCCTCTCTTTTTGCCCAACGGTGGCATATTCCTCGCAGCAGTTCATAATATTCTCAAAATTTTGGCTCCATGTGAATGATCTGGGTTCTCTGTATTTTGGACCTTTAAGTAAAAGTTCTCTTAATTTAGTGTTTTTAACTATATCGAGATCACCAGTAATGACATGGCCACAAGGAGAATATACGAAATTAGAGGAGGAACATGCACACGGTTGAGAATGGCATGCAGAGTTGCTAAGATCAAGACACTGTAGAAACCCTTTGTAATTATAAATTTTGGATGCAACTGATGGCGTGTAGCTATAGGAAATACATGGCGGATCTTTGTTTTTGAAGTTGAACATCGACGGAGTGTAAAAGTATTGTTTGGACCCAATGCGGTGATATAGAAAGGTCCGTCCCAAGGTGGATGAAGCTTCGGTGAGAGTCCTTGTGGCACCCGTGTTGAATGCATTAATACCTGTGGTTCCAGTGTCCACGTCTGTTCCAGTCGTTCTGCACCGGTTGCAATGCTGCAACTTCTTCTTTTACAGTCTGTTTTAACTGGGCAGATATGGCTGCACACAGTTCACTTATAAAAAAGTCGTTCACGCTAGCACACTGAAGTTCTGCCTGCGCTAATGAAACAGCATGGCGAAGGTCTTTGAATGTTTTTGGTTCTTTACCGAGCACTTTTGCTTTGTATCTGCTGTTAAGTCCATTCACAGCGAATTGCACTTTGTAAGATTCAACTAAATTATGTGCAAGTGACAGTTTTTCGGCTCTTTCTATGTAGGCTTCTGGCGTTTCGTCTGTCGATTGTTAGATGGATAGGAAGTTGAAACTTCCACTTTCTGAATCGAATCGTTTTTGCAGTTCTCTTTTAACATTAGCTAGAGAAGATTTGGTTTCTTCTGGTAAACAATGAAACCAAGCCAAGGCAGCACCATCTAAACTTCCTCCAATGGCATCCAACACTTTGTCCTGGCTATAGTTGTTGAAACGTTGCCAACCCTCCAGATGAGCAATCCACAGAATGGCTGAGTCTTTTCCATCGTATCGACGGAGGCTGATGCCTGACGCCATTGTTGGTAGTGTATTGCGATTATCAGTGGATACTGATAACCCAACAGATGTTGTCTGTGTTGCTGTTGCAGTTATTGATGTTGTCGTCTCCGGTTGATGTCTTTCAAACCCAGTGATGTTCTTGTTGCTTCTTGTATTCCTATTTTGGTAGTTCACTGATTTTCTTGCTGACATTTGTTTTTATTTTCTTGGGATCTTTTGGTTCTCCACCATCTTTATCACAGTGAATGGGGGACACTGGATGAAGTTTATTTTTATTTTTTTTTTTTTTTTTGTTTATATTTACGATCTACTGTGACTGTCTATGTGGCTAATTATACTGAAAAATACCAAGGAGATTCTGCTTATAACTTTATTGATGTCCGGAGTTCAATTGATAAACGATCCGGACGCGAAAGGCTTAAATAACACCTGGTAGCTTGGATAGGACGATTGAGTATTAATTTAATTAAGTATAATATGACACGAGTGATTCAATGTTTTTGTAAAATTATATGTTTGTTTGTTTATCTGCAAGCCTAAGCAGGTATAACAATAAGATTAAAAACGTTGAGTAATTAACGGCTTGCTTGACGGCTTGCTTGACGGCTTGTTAAAACATTTCAAGATTAATAAGGATAATAGAGCTGTCATAATTATTTCATGAAGATACTTCTACATAACTTGTTAAAAATAAAACATATATTTGAAAAATATGAAATGCGAATTAATTAAAAAGTATTTACAATATGAGGACATTTCACAATGTAATAGTTTTATTTTTGGTTATCATCATAGTCGACGATATTTCTGTCATACATGTGACGACTTATCGATGTGCAGGCGATATTCGAAGCTGGCTTGTCCTCCTGTCGGGCACCTTGGCCATGGGCAGGTAGGGTTATTTGGGGTTCGAACTTACGAGCTTCACCACTGCACTACATAGACGGACCATATGACGGTGAAAGTGAACGCTTAAATACATCGCTTAACATTTTCACTTGATGGTTTTGCAATAATAAGCTTTTATACATTTTTTTCCTGTTTCTTCCTGAGTGATTTAATCGTAAAACAGAATGATTAAGAAACACGCATTTCTCCTGTGGTACACCATGTAGCCTTGACAGTATTAAGGTGTGATTACAAAACAAAACAGTCAAGTTCAAAGACAGGACAGAAGGACAGACAGACACCGGACAGATTGAACTTCGTAAGCGCCGTTGACAAATTGTTGATTTGGAGTTGATGTCAACAATTGGAGGTGTTTTCTTCTTTGATTCCTGGTAGTTTTGCCAGTGTTAACTTTGTTCAGCATCCCGCACTCGCATAGGATTAGGATATACAACATAGATGCTAGGCCACCCCTTGTTTCGTGCACGGTTCTAGTGGGCGTCAAGTTCTTATAACAGCTATCGCACCCTTCAATCCATGGCAGTTTAAGATCATTAAATTTGTTTGGATTTGACATGTCTCCGTTTCGTGTTTGTGTTGCTAGGTAAATCTTTCTTTCGGCGTGTAACAGCCTTTGTTTTTGTTTGGACGTGAAGAAGCGTCCTTTGTAACGCGACGCCATTTTGAATCTAACGACGTTGACTTGTCGCGGGAAACGTCATACAAACGCGTCGCTCTTGATGCGCACAAAAGGCAGATTTACCTTTAAGGAGGATAACGTATGGTAAACTGTTAAAATTCTAATAGAGGAGGGTCAAACATTATATATGGGTTATATATAGCTAGCCTGAGATGTAGAAAGTTGTGTAAATCTTCCCGGACAATGGGTAATTTAACATGGGACCCTATGGGAAATGGAAGTACTATGCTTTGAGATATAAATATTAATATCTTCAAAACCAGAAGAGGATACCTAGTGACATTTTGCATTTTATTACTACAAATTATATGTAACTACATGCAGCAACTTCATTTTGGTGTCCATTTTTCAGTGATTTTGACACCATTCGTGTGAAAATGGCGATAGTAATCGCAAAGAAGTCTGTGTAGATATACAAGTATAAAAATTGTTGTGAAAGGATTGGTGCTGATTAAACCAAATAAATACCGGCTGTTCTTTACATCTTGATCATCTTTACTTATATATAGATAAAGAAAATTTTCATCAAGATTCTTTAACTTAGACAACCTCAAAAAGCTTTTGGAACTTTCCTAAATTAGGGCATGTAAAACAAAAACTGTATTTTTTCGTATGGCCGAAGTTATAAAATGTTCGTTTATAATAACATGTTTTGTTGCTTCAATCCCTCGGAGATATCAAAATAGAAAGAAAATACTTCGTAAATAAAGTGGGTATTCCATAAATACAACCATAACCTGACTTCGCGCATGCGCAGTTTAATCAAAATAAATACGATGAAGGGAGATTCCAAAATAAAACAATTTCAGTAAACTTTAGCAGACTTGAATGCAAATTTTCTAAATGACAAGGCTTCCGAGTTAGATCACGTGATAAGTTAGTCATAAACATTCTGTTTACAAACATCGCGTTTTAGACAGCCATATCTCACTTAATATGACGAATTTGATCACAATATTTGCATTTGTCCTTTTTTAATATGTTTTGGCTTATATATACAATCAAAACAATTTAGAATAAATTTACCTATAATATGTACTGTACTGGCGAACATATGGCTCTAAAAGGCGATTTATTGAGTAGTCCATGACCGCCCTATTGAGATTTTATTACAAGACTTGATTTAATATAATTATCTGCAAAGTACAGGAATTAAGTTAACGTGTGAACACAGTTTTCGAAGTTTTTTTTCATTATCAGACATATTTGGGAAATTATCTAAATGGTTTATAGCGGATTGATATATTATTGATCGAATTTTCACGTATCTAGGACAGTGAAATAAAAAATGTAATCCTGATTCGACTGCGTTCAGGGTACACTCTTTACACATACGTTGATCACGTGGTATTCCATGATGTCGACCTTGTTCTTTTGCTAGCGTTAGAGTACTTGATCTCATCTGACAAATAACGGACCTCGTAAGCTTAGAAAAGTTCATTTCAACATACTTTTCTGCACAATAACTAATTTTGATAGGGTGGTAGTGCTGGAGTTTGACTGATATCCCTTTTCGATGTTCCACTTCTCGACTACGGATCTCACCAATGCATTTTTGCTATGTCGAGAAAAGAATTTACGTCACTTCTGATAGTACTATCCAAGTCTGCATTCATTAAAAATTCGACTAATATCAGCACTCCAGTTACATTTACATTTGAAATAATCGTAAACAAATGCACGTTTTATTAATCTGCTATCGTCAAGATGACAAAGTCGATACCACAAGCGCAACATATTTAACTTTCGTCTCACATTACCCTTCCTGTATCTCCGTAGACAACAATAGGGGATATGTGATTATGAACTCTAAAACATGTTGCATGATTCTATTTTGTAAAGTATCTGCCCTGCACTACAATATAATTTTGCTTCCCAAATTGAACTTCATTAGTCCATTATAGGTACCATTTGCTCTCAAACAGGTTTGTGAAAGTAGAAAACGTTACGTCTGCTCGGTATAATAAATTTCAAACTACACGCCGCCGACGATCCGGGTTCAATTCCGGGGTTGCGCCTCTTAAACATAGTGGAAGCAGGAGGTAACCAACATGTCGCGATATAAGTGAAAAACTGTTGAAAAAGATATAGAAAATATATACATTTGAATTTTGTGCACCAGATGCGCATTTCGACAACTTATGTCTCTTCAGTGATGCTCATGGCCGAATGGTTGGAAATCTCATATAATATAAATGTTTGAGGAGCAGTATTGAAACCAAAAATGACCGAAAAGTGAACCAAAGAATCAATCTAAGGACAGAGCTATGCCTGAGGGAGATTCTCCTTAGTTTTAGAGTAATTTACATAATTTTATCACGGCAAATTTTAAGTATATATTTTAAGTCAGTACAAAAGCACTGAAAACTAGACTTATGATGCCCTCGGGGACTATCAGTCCACCAGCAGTGACACCGGCCTAGTGGTTATAAAAGATATAGAAAATATATACATTTGAATTTTGTGCACCAGATGCGCATTTCGACAACTTATGTCTCTTCAGTGATGCTCATGGCCGAATGGTTGGAAATCTCATATAATATAAATGTTTGAAGAGCAGTATAGCTCGACGTAAAACACCAATCAACCAACAACCAACTACACCACTGAAGGCCCGGCTAGCGGAATCAGACAATGCATTAGAAGTAATAGCAAATCCAGATATTCATGGAATATTACTCCAAGATATTTATAATTTTTTTTATCCTGATAACCCTGAATTCGAACAATTTATATCAGAAATATATCCACCAGACCTCACATTGAATAAAGCTAATACTTGAGATAAATCTACACCTTTCTTAGATTTAAACATCAAAATTATCAACAACCTAATATATACTAATATTTATGATAAACGTGAGGATTTTGGATTTCCTATTGTAAATTTCCCTTACTTGGATGGCGATGTCCCTCGACTCCCATCATATGGTATCTATATATCTCAATTAGTTCGATTTGTCAGAGGCTGCACCGATGTTTTGGACTTTCATAAACGAAATTTACAAATTACTACTAAACTTTTAACTCAGGGTTACAGATATCACAAGCTAAGAAAAACATTCGGCAAATTCTTCAGATCTTATTCAGAACTTCTATCTAAATTTGGAAATATTTCTTTTCAACAGTATGTATCCAATGGAATTTTCCATCCTAATTTTTACGGTGATCTCGTATATAAACTAAGGAAAGTAAAAGGCTCCGATAACGTTATTTTATCTTGTAATAAAATAGTCAAACGTCTCCTAAATAGACAATATGATATTGAGATCATCAAAAAGACTATAGGTCTTGTATTTGGCCCCTCTACAGCCTTATGCAGACTTTTACTTGAACGTTGCACGCTGACTAACAGGGCGACTATATGGGGACTATATGACGGGCCTTGTCCAAACCTCTTTCAGAGGAGACATGGTCCTGAACCTCGTCCCCTCTGACTGTTAGTCGGGACTCCTACAGATCTAGGGTCTTAGCTCGCTTTCAGACTGGCAGAGCACGGTTTTTCATGTTGATGTCGCATATATTTTTATACCATTATGTTTTTTACAATACCTTACGTGTTTATATTTTTATGACCTCTCAGTATGCGATACCTGTTGACCCTTGTTCTTTACATGGAGGATTATTTATAAATTTTTAAATGTACGTCTGTTGATTGTTCTGCTGTTACGGTGAGTGGGAAGGTGGGCCCGTAAACCGGTTAACCACACCATTTGTTTGGCTTTTGTCAAATTAAATGACCGTCCTAAGTCGGTATCGTAATTGCACTACAATCAAATATTTTTGTAATGTGTTAAATGTTCTATTATATTATTTATATTCATGTATTGTATAGCTCCATGGTGACTTCTGTCACATAACTGAGCCGGTAACTCCTCTCTTTTTTCTCTCAATCACTCCTTCCCCGAATTTGAATATTTCTTGAGTTTAGGCCATGGATTGTTTACGAAAATGAACTATTTTGCTGGTGTTGCAGTTTCTTTATATAAACTCTGAATATTGCGATATATACGTTACGGGAAACTCTGATTTTCAAAGGCTTATAGTATAAGTATTGTCTGTTTAACCGATCAAAAGCCTTTTGCATATCGACAAAACAACGAAAATTCAAAATGTTGACTTTTTCTGTGCTTTTCTGTTTCACACAATACTGGTCATCGTAAAATATGTTCATCACAAGAGCGATCTTTACGAAATTCGTTCTGTTCCTCCACAAGAATGTTATTTTTGTCTAAGTATTTTACAAAACGCTTGTTTAGAATCTGTGCGTATATTTTACTTATATGCGACAATAAGCTTATTCCTCGATAACTCATAGGCATCTGTGGATCATTTTGACAGTTTTTCGGAATTGGTCGAATTAAAGCTTTATTCCATATGGATGGTAAGATACAACGATCAAAACAACCTTCGAATAAGCTATGAGGCAGTTTCAGTGAATTGTTTGACTTTAAAATAACACCTCGTTTGGGATTCTGTCTTGACCAACAAATTTTCCAGATTTGGCCTTAAATACTGCATCGACGATTTCAGCGAATGAAATCGGTTCGTTCCTACCACTCGTCACAGTCGTGTCATTCTCGTTTTCCAATTCATGCTCCATGCTTTCAAGTTCTTGTATAATGGACTCGTATTCCTTGCTTTCCTGAGCATGGCCATTATATACTTCACTGTGATTCATTGTACATACAGTCAGCTTTATTATAATTTTCATAATATATATAACATCCAATAGGTTTAGTTTCAAATATTCATATTTTCAGAGTGAATATTCTTCTTGCAGATTTTTGCTGAATTTTCCCTAGGATATGATGCAGTAAGATTATATGCACAAGCTATTACAAACCTGATCAATAAACAAGTCACCATAACAGGGCCTTTACTTGTACAAGAATTAAGATCTGTAAGTACTTTGTAAATTTTTGTTTTGTTTTTATTTTCGATCGTTTATTTGATTTTTTTTTTTTTGGTATTATTTGTTCTTTAATGTTTATCCACAATATTTCATATTCACAACAACAGAAAAAGATATGAAGCCAATATTAAATATCACTCGGTGCATATTTACAATCATATCTACATTTCACAAATTTTTACACATATAATTACATTCACATATATGCATACTAATACACATATAAAGTTACACCATACTACACATTCACGTAAAAGATACTGTTATGAAAATACATGAATGGTCAAAGAAATGGCTCGTTCATTTCAATCCTATCAAAACAGAAGCATTATTTATAAGTAGAAAAACCAATACAAACACACAGCACCCTCCCCTTTATCTCAATGACCACCCTTTTCTTTGAATGTAGTACCAACAAACATCTCGGTTTGATACTTAATACTGGCCTCTCACCACAAAAGGCCGAGGTGCTTCGAAAATTATTTTTACGGGTGCGAAGTCGATATACGTCAACCTCGCTACCGTAGATTTGATAAATACTACATGAACGTCTAACACATATGCTCCCGTTCACCATATGAAATTAAAAGAAATGTCAAACCGTGACATTTAACTAGCGACTACTAGCACGGAAGGTCAACATGGCTGTACAAAATGTATTAAAACTTCCTCACTACGCACAGTGCAGCGATATTTACTATTTAAAACACTATATATTTACATTTATGTATTCTACATACACAAGTCGCTGAAAAAAAATTGCACTGCTACATGACTCCAATCACAATACATGTATATATACAATAATCCATAAACAACTCAGTGGATTTTTTCAGTCGTCAATCTCCGTAATATGTGACGTCAGAAGTTGTACCAATGCTACTTTTCCTTGGGTTTTAATTTTGACGTGAATTTTGTGTTGTGGAATCAGGTACATGTATGTGTAGCGGGTTTAAGACTCGGCTACTGGGACGTCTCTTAGACCTTGAGCTGCCATATACCCCTGTCCCCCCCCCCCCCCCCCTGTCAAAAATCGCTGAAAATTGGAAATTTTGAATAAAATGTAAACAACTCAATAAATTAAAAAAAAAAAACATGTAATCTGATAGATCTTGATATGATCTATCAAATAAAAAAGGTTTCAGTACCATATCATGTATCAAGCATGTTATTTTTTGGGTTAAATGTGCCATTTTTGAAAATTTAATAGATTTTTTTCTTATTTTATTCCACTTCGTCTATCCGGCTTACTGTAGGTCCAAATATTTGTTTTACTGGTTATGAAATGATAAAACAATGTCTAATCTATTTAATGATATGCCATTTACCCGATCATGAATTATCGGAAAGGGATAATTAAAAATATTTTCCATTAAAGTGATGGCGATTATGAAAATCGCTGAAAATTGGAAATTTTGAATAAAATGTAAACAACTCAATAAATTCATGAAAAAACATGTAATCTTATAGATTTTTATACGATCTTTCCAATAAAAAAAAGAGGTTTCAGTACCATATCATGCATGAAAAATGTGATTTTTGGGGTTAAATGTGCTATTTTTGCAAAATTAATAGATTTTTTTCCTTGTTTTATTCCATTTCGTGTATCCGGCTTAGTGTAGGAAAAAAGAGGAGTTACCGGCTCAGTTATGTGGCAGAAGTCACCATGGAGCTATACAATACATGAATATAAATAATATAATAGAACATTTAACACATTACAAAAATATTTGATTGTAGTGCAATTACGATACCGACTTAGGACGGTCATTTAATTTGACAAAAGCCAAACAAATGGTGTGGTTAACCGGTTTACGGGCCCACCTTCCCACTCACCGTAACAGCAGAACAATCAAAAGACGTACATTTAAAAATTTATAAATAATCCTCCATGTAAAGAACAAGGGTCAACAAGTATCGCATATTGAGAGGTCATAAAAATATAAACACGTAAGGTATTGTAAAAAAACATAATGGTATAAAAATATATGCGACATCAACATGAAAAACCGTCCTCTGCCAGTCTGAAAGCGAGCTAAAACCCTAGATCTGTAGGAGTCCCGACTAACAGTCAGAGGGGACGAGGTTCAGGACCATGTCTCCTCTGAAAGAGGTTTGGACAAGGCCCGTCATATAGTCCCCACCGCCCTGTTAGTCAGCGTGCAACGTTCAAGTAAAAGTCTGCATAAGGTTGTAGAGGGGCCAAATACAAGACCTATAGTCTTTTTGATGATCTCAATATCATATTGTCTATTTAGGAGACGTTTGACTATTTTATTACAAGATAAAATAACGTTATCGGAGCCTTTTACTTTCCTTAGTTTATATACGAGATCACCGTAAAAATTAGGATGGAAAATTCCATTGGATACATACTGTTGAAAAGAAATTTTTCCAAATTTAGATAGAAGTTCTGAATAAGATCTGAAGAATTTGCCGAATGTTTTTCTTAGCTTGTGATATCTGTAACCCTGAGTTAAAAGTTTAGTAGTAATTTGTAAATTTCGTTTATGAAAGTCCAAAACATCGGTGCAGCATCTGACAAATCGAACTAATTGAGATATATAGATACCATATGATGGGAGTCGAGGGACATCGCCATCCAAGTAAGGGAAATTTACAATAGGAAATCCAAAATCCTCACGTTTATCATAAATATTAGTATATATTAGGTTGTTGATAATTTTGATGTTTAAATCTAAGAAAGGTGTAGATTTATCTCAAGTATTAGCTTTATTCATTGTGAGCTCTGGTGGATATATTTCTGATATAAATTGTTCGAATTCAGGGTTGTCGATAACCAAAATGTCATCCAGATATCTGCAAGTATTATTAAATTTGTCAATGAGGTCAAAACGTTTTGATTTTTGAATAGAAACCATAAAATCCCTCTCATAACAATAAAGAAATAAATCTGCTATCAGAGGCGCGCAGTTAGTACCCATAGGAATCCCAACTATTTGTTGATATATCTTGCCATCAAATTGCACAAAAATATTATTCATGAGAAAATCTAGTGCTTTACATAATACCTTGCAAGTCCAGTATTTATATGAAGTATATTGTTTGTTGGAAAAGAATCCAGAGTTATTGGAAGTACATATGTACGTTTTAGATTCTCTGTGAAAACACCATTGTATAAGAGACAGCAACTTGTTTTTGATCAAATCATGAGGCAGAGATGTATAAAGTGTAGAAAAATCAAATGTAGAAATTTGAGTCGCTTTGAAATTTAGCGAAAGAAGTTTGTCTATAACTTCATGAGAATTTTTAATCGACCAAAAGTAATTGATGTTACTATTATGAAATGTGACATCACAATATTTGATAATATGATCTTTTATAGCAGTTAGAGCAGACGTAATATGTTTCGATAGTACCGTAGTAGAGCAGTGGCTAGAATTAGATATGAAACGTGATTTATATGGATTTTTATGTAGTTTTGGGAGCCAATACATGGTTGGTAGATCAGATTTATCAGTTTTGATTTTGAAGTCGGACATGGTCATGAGGAGATCGTGCAAGGTGCTCTCTTTTGAGGTAATGCTTTCCACATATGTATGAGTGGAGTTTAATTCGTTTTTAAGTACTTCAATATAATATAGTTTTCAAACAACTATTATGTTATTACCTGCTTTATCAGCGGAAACAAAGACATATTTAGCATGTAAGTCAGCTATCTTCTTTTTAATAGAATTTGTCGTCAATGTATTAGGCTGTTGAAATAAATGCGGATTTTCCGTAAAGTTCTTAATACGGGTATCGACAATTCTTAAAATCTCGAATTTCCAATCCTTAAGAGCATGAACCTTTACCTGTTCTTTTTTACACCAACGTTTACAATATGTAGTTAAAGCATCTTCTATAACGTCACGGCATTTATTGAAATCTATCCTGGACGGTAAATAGATCCAAATATTTGTTTTAATGGTTATGGAATGATAAAACAATGGCTAATCTATCTAATGATGTGCCATTTACCCAATCATGATTCATCAAAAAGGGATATCTAAAATATTTTCTATTAAAGTGATGCCAATTATGAAAATCACTGAAAATTGGAAATTATGAATAAAATGTAAACAACTCAATAAATTCATGAAAAAAAACCCATGTAATCTTATAGATTTTTATATGATATTTCCAATAAAAGAGGTTTCAGTACCATATCATGCATGAAAAATGTGATTTTTAAAACAAATATTTGGATCTACACTAAGCCGGATACACGAAATGGAATAAAACAAGGAAAAAATCTATTAATTTTGCAAAAATAGCACATTTAACCCAAAAAATCACATTTTTCATGCATGATATGGTACTGAAACCTCTTTTATTGGAAATATCATATAAAAATCTATAAGATTACATGGTTTTTTTTTCATGAATTTATTGAGTTGTTTACATTTTATTCATAATTTCCAATTTTCAGTGATTTTCATAATTGGCATCACTTTAAAAAAAAGTTTAATAGAAAATATTTTTAGATATCCCTTTTTGATGAATCATGATTGGGTAAATGGCACATCATTAGATAGATTAGCCATTGTTTTATCATTCCATAACCATTAAAACAAATATTTTGATCTACACTAAGCTGGATACACGAAATGGAATAAAACAAGGAAAAAATCTATTAATTTTGCAAAAATAGCACATTTAACCCCAAAAATCACATATTTAATACATGATATGGTACTGAAACCTTTTTAGTTAGGTAGATCATATCAAGATCTATCAGATTACATTTTTATTCATGAATTTATTGAGTTGTTTACATTTTATTCAAAATTTCCAATTTTCAGCGATTTTTGATAAAAATTTTGTGTTTTTGCCCCATAACTCAGTAAAGCCCCAACGGCCAGAGTGCAAACATCGCTTAAAATGTTTCCCAGAGAATGTACTTTAACATGAGGTATGTCTGCAAAATTCCCCCCCCCCCCGGGGGGGGGGGGGGGGGGCACAAAAGTGTTTCTGGATCATGGACTATCTAGCTCAATTGCTAGCGCGCAGGATGTAAATCCGGGGTTCCCTGAACTGAGACCGGCGTTCATCCTTCATTCTTATTCATTTGTTTTGTTTTGACAATTCTGATTGGTCCACACATTAGCGTTCAGACATGTATAACCACGATATTATTATATACCGTCCTCAAATGTATTACTACATTGTACGTACTCTTTGTCCACATTGCCTCTGACTCCAACTATAAAAAATACTGTCTGTAACAACTTCGTTCAGTGCTCTTAACGTCCATCTTAAGTGTCATATCAAGGACGATTTGCAAGTTCTTACATTCAAGTGCACAATTGTAACAATCAAGTTGAACCAACAAAACTGACAACGTTCATGACGTACCACCAATGCACCATGCAACATGCTTTCTAGCATGTTATTTCATCTCGCCGCGCTGTAGCAAAACTGCCTGTTCAGCTGTTTACGATGCGATGTCAAGTCACTCATGTGTGAATCAATTTGTGACTAATAATTTAATCAACTTTGAGAATATGAAAATGATGAAAATTTTTATGTCAATGCAGTAAGTATCAATTCGTTTCTCGGAAGAATTTTTAACATGGCGCTATCCCTCCCTATGCAACAAGGAGTTTGGAGGCAATTTCAAAGATAAAGAACGATGCTTGTGTTACAGTGAAGTGTTTCAATTACTGTCCGCGCCACTCCTTTTGTAAACCGAAAAATCTGGATTTTCACTTATTTATCTTTAAAATAGATTTACAAAACTAATATCAGTCGACAGATATGGTATAGTCGTAACTTTTGGTGTATGTCATATGTTTCTACGAAGAAGCATTCGTATTTTATAGGGAAAAAATCATTTTAGATAGGGCGTTTTCTATGATAATTTTGACGTGACGTTGCCGATGTTTAACATTGAGTCTATGTGAAACTTGGCGACGTCACGTCAAAATTTAACATGGAAATCGCCCTATCTAAAATTGATTTTTTTTTCTATAAAATATGAACGTTTCTTCATACAAACATATAGCATACACCAAAAGTTATGACTAAACAAGATCTATCGAATGATTTTGCCTTTTTGAAATTATTCTGAAGATGAATAACTGAAAATCCAGATTTTCCAGTTTCCAGAGTGAGTGGCGCGGACAGTAGGGGATAAACGTATTGTGTTTGATTGTTTCCTACCAGTATAACCACGGTATACCTGTCGGAAACAATCAAACACAGTACGTTTATCCCTTAATTGAAACACTTCACTGGCGACGAGGATGGGATAATGGAGTGACCCTTCCCTTGGATTAGGTGTGCCAGAGCGGGCCCGGCGCCCTAAACTGCGAAAATACTTAAGTCAATTATTTCATTTTAATTTATTCGAGTATCAAACATTCAAATAAATTATCATGCAGAATGATTTAATTCTATTTATCTATAAAATAAAATTCAGTGATGGTTACTACTATATCTCTAACAGTACAACGTATTCCGGCAAGCCATGCCCATCGGGCTACAGTACTTTTGCCCACAGTCTACAGAATATGGACCCAGTATCCATGCCCACGAGGCACTTTCAATAATCACACTCTGTAGCCACTGTCAGCCATGTGCCATTACTAAACGTACCATAATGGTACCCTGTGCCATTACTAAACCAGTGACCTTTCCCTTGAATTAGGTGTGCCAGAGCGGGCCCGGCGCCATAAACTGCGAAAATACTTAAGTCAATTATTTCATTTTAATTTATTCAAGCAAAATACAAAAATAACTGGTGTCACATGACTATGGCATTAACAACAATGTACCACAGTAGACATTCACGGATCCCCTGAAATTCAGAGGTGAGACGTAGGAGATTTTTCTCAAGCTCAAACTCAAGTAATTTTGCTCAGCTGAGATTTGTGAAAAAAGGCGTCCCACGAAACAACTTTGAGCTCAGCTCAACTGAGCTGAAAAGCTGAGCAAATTGTTATTGCTGTAAGCGGCCTTACCTACTTTCGTTTTCCATGAAGATAAGTAAAGAAATAAAGTTTGGACATCATTTCTGTGCATTTATTGTTTTATTTACCAATGTTTCTTATTCAAACGCAGCATAACGTGATCGTGACGTAACAAATTACGTCACAATGACGTTAAGTCGCGTCATCGGAAATGGTCAATGTAAATAAAATCCACTGTTAGGCTACTTCAGTTGATTCTAGCCTTACTGCAGGGCTAATTTACATCGACTGCTTATACTTCGTTTTTAAACTGTTTTGTATGAATAAAACTTCATATACAAATATATGACAATGCTAAGTTACCCCCCAAAGAAGGACTGACTGTAAAATACAGAATATGGACAGACGGACGATTAAAACAAATACTTTCCATTGATATGATCCTTTAGAAAATTCAGACGGACAAGCAAAGTACCTAACGGTGATTTTTATGGTTTGAAATAATCAAAACATAAGTAATCAGTATCCGGTATTGGGAACATGTATTGTTAACAAATTAACATTGACAAGTAATCACATCTTACCTAGAGAGTAAGTCGATGTACGGATTGTATTCATTCTACCGTGAGGGATTGTTTATATTGATTGATTTATCGATCGATTAATTGATTATTGTTATACCTCAAGATTATTCACGAATATCATTGATGAAAGCATCTGCCTGATGCACTGCATAGAAATTTTATACCTTTGCAATGGACAATCCGAAGCAGAGAGGGATCTTTTACGCGCCACTCCCACTGTGACACAGGATCTTAGCTATTTAAAATGTCTCATCAGAAGGACAGGAAACCGGTGCATCCAATGGCGGGAGTCGAACCCAGGCCTCCTGGTCACAAGCCGAGCACCTCATCCACTGCGCTGCACTGGCTTTTGTTAACATCTAATATCGACACACAAAACTGATTAATATTTTATTAAGACATAGATCCCGATACCGCGAAAATTACCCCATGTGAAATGTCAAAATGGTATTTTTGCAAATTATTCACCAGTAAAAATAACCACATTCACAGAACTTGACGTCACCTTATTTGTAGGATGAATTCCATTTAACACCCCCCCCCCCCCCCCAAAAAAAAAAAAAAAAAAAAAAACCGAAAAGAAAGAAAAAGGGATAGAAAGACAACCCCCCCCCCCCCAAAAAAACCCCAACCAAACAAACAAAAAATAAAACAAAACAAAAGAACAGAAAAAAAAACCTTCGCTTCCCAGGGATGTTAATTGGTAGCATGCTTATCTTCGGACCGAATGTTCCATGGTACAACCGGGTGGTTATCCAATAAGATAAATTTTATGAAAATATTGTTGGGTTTTATTTTGTTATTATCGTGTAGGTATGTAGATATGTGTCATGTCATATGTCATGACATTGTAAAAATATTTGCAGGACATTCGGATGACACCAAGTTAGAAATAAGTTTGAAACCGAAATCGCTTCTGGAAAACACTAGATAATCGGTCCAGAAATTTAAGATTATTTACCGGACCGGCATCAGTATAACCGGATTTGTCTGTCGGTCCGACAATATTTCATTTCCACTGCTATTAAGGACGATCACTCATGACATTTTTCGCAGAAGTCTCCTATTTCTATTTCGACACGAAAAGGCGGTTAACCCCATTGCTCTTGCCATATTTGATGACGTCATTTTATGTATCGACGCCAACGTTACAAAGTAGATCTAGATCTACGTCATAAAGGTTTTTAAAAGTTATGACCACATTCAACATTAAACATGACTGTACGAATAATGATATTATGTCCAATGCTTTACTTTACAACAGTAGAAAGTTGCGAATTGTGTGAACTATGTAATTACATGTACAACTACTGTATATATACATCAATGACTTATAAACAAACTTGTTTATAAGTCCTAATATAACATTATACGAGATTTTGTATGCAAAATTATGTCTATTTTGCTCGTAATATCACATAAACAACACATTTACGTGACATCTTTGTGTTTGAGACTGGTAGGGAGCTGTCTCAATAAAATCTGAGTTTTTCTCAACTTTCTGACTCACCTGAGCTGGATAAAATGTTCGTGGGACGCAAATTTGAGCAGGAACTCAATTTGAGATCGGACTGAAACTTTGATCTCAAACTGAGACGGAAATGTTTTTCGTGGAACGTACTTTTGAGTTTTTGCTCAAATTTGAGATTTTTCTCAGATTTGAGCAAAATATCAGTCTCAAACTCATACGTGGGACGCAGGCCAGGTGCATGGGAGGAGTGAGCGTCTCCTGTTTGGCTAGCCACACCCGCCGTGAATGCCCTGACATACAGACGAAACAATATAATTCAGCACTGTAAATATACATGAATGTGAACAAACACTGTGTAGAAAGTGTCACAGCCACATAACATCAGGAAAAGGGTATAATAACACTTAAGTCAAACCCTCCGCGGGGAAAAAACATAAAACAGTATCAAACATTCAAATAAACTATTATGCAGAATGATTTAATTCTATTTAGCTATAGAATAAAATTCAATAAAATCCAAATTCCAGTTATTAATACACTGTTGAACAAAAGAATATGAAGTTATGACTTAAATATTTTCTCAGTTTATGACGCCGGACCCACGTCTCAAAGAAGGGTGTTGTGGAATCATGTATGTGTAGCGGGTTTAAAACTCGGCTACTGGTACGTCTCTTTAGCTCATTCGGTAGCGCGCAGGACTGTAAATCCGTGGTTCCCTGGATCGAGCTTTTTCTGGCTAAACATTCCCGCTTCTTGCCTTATGCTTTAATTCCGTCTTCCATATTCTACCCCGGTGGCATTCTCCCAAGTTCACTCCACTGAGAATTACATTTCTTCCCTGCATCCCACCCCTTCCTTCATTTCTTCTCTTTCCCACTTCACCTAATAAATAAAATGAAATTCGGAATTTATATTCCCATGGACACTTTCTTGAATTCAGAGTGTTCGCTTATAAGTATAGTTACATTTACAGAGACAGAAATGTTAAAGAGAAGAAAAGCTATCTGTTCTTCAAACAACATATTTTCTTTCCATCTACTCGGCCCCCCCCCCCCCCCCCTTCGTTTGTGTGTGTGGGTGGGGGGGGGGGGGTTAGCAGTGGTGGATGGGTAGGAAGTTCCTCACGGTTTTCATTATTATGAATGGGGATCCAGGTGAAGTCGAATATCTTTAAACGAACTGCATTTTTATTATTTCTAATTCTATATCATTTGTTCCATGCGAAAACCTATAACTTAGACTGACGTCGTAATTTGCGAAAACGACGTCCTAAAACTGCTGGAGAAAATCACGACGTCTGCGGCGCGTCATGGTTTAATCTTTTCTTTTTACCTTGGCATTAACGTGATATTTGTAAATTGTATAAGTTTAAGAAAGCCGATGGAAGCAGGAGGTAAGCAACTTAGTTTATTCGTATCTCGATAAGCAAGACTCAATCGATCCGTTTGCAAGCACCGGACGACGTCGACGGGTTGCGGGTCGTGATGTCATTAAGCATAGAAGTAATAGGAGAACTATGAAAAGTTTAGGAGAATTCTGCCACCTCACTACGCCAGGTGGCTCATGCGGGGGGGAGGGGTCTGGAGTAAATGGTGTAAAGTCCTGCATTCTAGTCCTTTCCTGGCATTTGATTACAATTGTTGTAAACTTTATGTTTTGTACTATTTTACTCATATTTTTAAATCATGTTCAAGGTAAAGATTCCTTTTACTAGTCTTGATTAAATTGTGACTGATTTAGGCACATAAAATTGTTGGGTTTTTTTAATACACTATGTTTTAAGATTTTATTCCTTCACTGCAATTCAAAATACATGAAACTTGAAAAACAGAGCAGTGAACAATGTTGGTATAGAATTTTGAAAAAGTCCCCAAGAAATTTAGCGATCTGCAAACATAAATACGCTGATCATTAAAAACAGTGAGCTATTAAAATTCCACAAATATTATCCATCAAAAATACGATGGTATCACATAAGTTAATTTACTATTGTAAAAAAAGTATGGTGTATCCCTACATACACCAGAGCAAGCGGACCATCCCATCCTTTCGGGGTTTCAGGTACAGTGCAGAGAACAGCTATTGTCCAGTTGTCATATCATCGCCGGGATGTTTTTGAAGTCTTGGCTACCAATCACCACGATCTTTGCTCTTAAATGACTTATCGATTACGCGAAATCACCGCAACGATTGTGGTGAATAACTACAGCATTGCGGCAATCCGCAATATTTTACTTTAAATGCCCTACACTAATTAATTGCCTCGGGGGGATATTTTTTATTATCTTTATGCGATCTTGCGTAATATAAAGGCAAGTATGATCAAAAAAAAAAAAAAAAAAAAAAAAAGACCTTTGATAATTTTGTTCGAAAAGGGTTCGAGTTCTATCTATTCTGCATAATTATATGTAGTAAATACGAAATAAATAGATTTGCTTTTAATCAGATAGCTCTTTTCGTTGTATATGCTCCAGGAGAGAGTCCAATCTTTTCGTTTACCTGAAATCAAAACAACAGCATGAATTTAGTAGCAATATACATTCTTGATTTGGATTAGGAATACTAACCCCCCCCCCCCCCCCCCCCAAATCAAAATATAATATATAACGTTAGCTTACACTCAGTGCAACACTGATCCCCTATCGTCATCAGTGTGTTAAAGGCGACAGTCTTATTATCTAAATTTTTACCTTTCCGCACTTCTTAGTTTTTCACTTAGACTAGTAACAGTCACCTACAGTCCCATGAAAGCACTCTTTATAAACTATTACTGTGTGAAGTGGCAACAATATTGATCAATCCTAACTCAACTTATCATCTGGAAACCATCCAGACAGACAGACAGAAAATGACAAACACTATTACCCCCTCCGGTTTCATCGACAGGGGACTAATTAGGTTTAAACAGTATTTATTCAAATAAATCATCATTACATATAATTATTATAGCATATGAATTAAAGGATTTGACAACAAGATTGAAAATCTTATGTTAAGTCATCTCCTAACAAGAGGTTTAATTAACATACATTGTTGTCGACAAGATGATCGAGAAATGATATTTAAACCATAATTAAATAATGAAATATGACTATAGTAATAAGTTACTGGAAACTAGAAGAGAAAGAGTATGAAGAAGAAAAAAAAAAAGAAAGAAAGAAGGAAGAAAAATGGTAATGTTTGGTCATGTACCTCAGTATTTAGTGAGCAGACAATATGATATGTTCAGAAAACAATAATCTCAACACAGTGGAGCTTAGTAGTATAATTACGTTAATCAAACCTCTTAGTTTTGAGTATGAAATTTTGAACTTCCAGGAATATTTCACTGTTGACATCGTCGCTGTACAGGGGGCATTCTTCAAGAAGGATCTCTATGTTGTACGGTACTGTGATCATACCTAAGGTATTTTCTCGTACTTCTTTGTAATTTGTGCAGTTAAGAAGATAGTGTTCAGCACTTTCAGTTTGCCCACATGAGCATTTATCATTTTCAATAACTTGGTTATTATACAAGTCAAGATTCAGAGAACTGCAATGTAGTCGACGACGAGTATGTAAAATCTGAGCTTTTCGCTCTCCTTTATAATAATATTTGGGGACAGAATAATTAGTTATATGCACTTAATAATCTGATCTGATCTAATCAATGCCACTTAATTGCTTCTTCTAAACAGTTAAAGATTCAGCTGCATTAATAATACATGAATTCATTTTGTATGAAAGACTTTGAGATACAAAGATTTGTCTTTGCCACGTTTAATGCACATTATATGTTGCTAATGACTATCAGTGTATGATTACTATATTTTACCTTCATGTGATATTGGAGCCCTTCGTTCTTCTGCGCAACACATGCAGCAATACGTTAATTTAGATTAGGTGAACCACTGAAATGTTGAAGCTTTGGTGCTTTTGTTGACACTATTTTATTGAAGGATTCGTTGGCTTGTGTACTTCCCATGTAGACTAGTTTCTCTGAGTTTGTATGCTCACATATATATGCGACATATAGTCGCTGTCGTGTCCGTGTGTCTGTCCGTCCGTCCGAGCTCATATCTCCTATACCTTTCATCAGAATTTGAAAATACTTCACGAGATTGACAGGATAGGGTCACTTAAATAATTATAGTTCTGCAGGTGATACAATTATGTCATATAATTTTGTGTATATGTGTACTATTCATTATAGACAATTAAAATTTGTCCCGATTCTGAAAATAGTTCTGCAGGTGATACAATTATGTCATATAATTTTGTGTATAGGTATACTATTCTTTATACACAATTAAAATTTGTCCAATGACAATGACAATTGTCATTGTCATTGTCATTAATAGAATGTTGTGCTGTTTCCTCTATTTTCAGCCCTACCTCATGGAGTTTTTTATTCAGCATGCGGTTATTTACTGGAGTGAGTTTTACTAAAGATCGTAAGCCCAAACGTAGACGTAGACGTTAACTTTGCGACTAAAATTACGCGTAAGTCAATTGAATTTTTCTTGAAGTCTATGTTCATACGTAATTACATTGGTAAACGTTGTAAAAGGTGTACGTTACGTTTGGAACTCTTTAGGGAGGAGACAAATATTTCTTAGCAAAGTTTACGTCTACGTTTGGACTTACGACCTTTAGTAAAACTCGCCCCAGTGGTTATATTCAGTGTTGTAAGAAAACAGTTAACTTGCTCTCCACACATTCCAGAATGAATCATTGTTGAAGTAAACACATACATGTATTTAAAAAACTACATGAGTGTCATTCAGATGCTTGTTCGAGGGGTTAAATATATTTCTGTCTATAACTTGATACTTCAGTGACACCTAGTAGGTTCTTATTACAGACATGATACTAATAATCATACAATGTCTTTGACATCTAAACTTGGAAATAAATGGTGTGTTCCTTTTCACATAAGGCCTAAAAAAAAAATACGTTTGTTTCCTGTTATCCGACCGACCGTGTAAAATTGGCGCCGACCCGATTTTTTTTTTTTTTTTTTTTTTTTTGGTTCCCCTCCAAAATTTCTCAAAGAAATACGGAGACGGGCGATTCCACAAATTTGATCCAGCCACAATCAATAAATCAGAAATTTCCCATATTTTCCAGTTTGTCCTCAAAATATTTAATAATATTGTAAATATTAACTACCAAAATGACTCCGAAACATGCCGGCAAAGTACCAAAAATAGCCAAATCAAGGCGGTGTCGGATACGATATCTTTCCACTCAAATTTTTACGCACCGGTTAATATGTCTTGAAAGCGCATACGCATGAGAAAAAATTATTGGAAATGTTTGATGACGGTACGGCTAGTTTTCGTGAAATCTCATGTTACCCGACTATTTGACAAAATTCATCCTTTCCGATCGACACATTTTTCATGCGGGATCCACTGAATAAATAATTCTTGTGTGATCGTGTCTTCTCTTTCTTCTTGCTGGAATCACATTGACAGACGTCTGTTGGTAACACTTAAATTTTAACACTAAAGCAAAGCTAATTGCATGTACTACTACCACCGGGGATGTCATTAGAAGCCGGCAACCGGTGAAAATCGCCGATAATTCCAGCTGAAACCGCCGGTTACTTTTTCTCTTATTATTTTACAGTCGAAAATTAGCGTATGTCCGAGTCCGTGACTAACATTTTAAGCCAGATAATGACCAAAGTGATTTATCACAGTATCGGCATGTTCAGTTATAATTCCCCAGATAACAGGGATATATTTTCTGGAAATTCCCTAAAGCTATTTAAGTAACATTCATGGAAAAGCGCATGACATACGTCTTGCATAGACATTTTAAGATATTAAACTGCGGTCTTACAATTCGTTTATGATTAATAACTTTTTCGCACGGCTAGATACAAAATCTGAACGTATAAAACATTCCTCTGCAATTGACACAGATCATTTTTCTTTCTGGTTTGAAGCTTTCCATCCGGAAGAGCTATTGCGTATACACGTACAGTTATCGTGAAAAGGTCTATGCAGTAGTTACCTCATTGAAAAGTGTTAGTTATGTTGAGATTACACCATGGACGATGCATTATTCCACTCCGGGCGCAATGCCCAATGTTGCGCCCAATCACACATTTTATAATTGCACATTTAATGTGTAAAAGTAAAAAATAAATCAAAAAATAAAAAGCAATAAAACAAAAAGAAATTTTAATTAAATCAAATAATTACTTAATTTTGAATTGAGAATTGAAGTTGTATTTATTGATTAAAAATTTCACTTATGAATTCCGTATTTTTGTTGTTTTTTTTTTCTGGAAGACTAAATTTGATTTTCAGAAAAAGTGGAACGTAGATTCACTATTCCATAAAGGTCATAATGTATGCAATACTACACTACGGAGAATGCGGATTGTACAGTTCTCCGTGTATCGCGGCTGAGTGTTTTGACGCGGACGCTCACGTTCACATTACCGCAAATCACCGCACACCACTTCACAACCACGATGGTCAATCGCGGTGATTCACCGCAACACTGCGGTTGATTGCGGATATGCATCGTATAATTATTAAACGTACATTTAAGTATCTTAAAATGTTGTCTAATAATCGAGGTGTAACACGAGCGGTTTTGTCTGAGGGCTGTTTGTTTCGCGCCATTTTTCCAGATTAAATGCATCATTAATTATCTAAGTGCGATAGTCATTTGAGATTGTGTTAAAAATGAGAGATTAAGTATGAGAAAAGTATAGATGAAAATACATGTATCTAAATTTAGTGGTGAACGTTCATATTAACATTTGCGTAAACATTTTTTTCCGAAATAAGCGTTTGAACAATTAAACGTGCGACATATCAGAAAGGAATTCCGACTGTAGTCGAAAGCCTAAACTAAAATCTGGAAGCTTCACCAAATATATGAATTCGTCTAACTTTGATTTTACGCCAATCAAAGAAATTATCCCAGCCATTCTCAAAATTCTCTCGCGATTTCACTATTACAAGAAGCAATCTGATTAAAAGCAAATCTATTTATTTCGTATTTACTACATATATGCAGAATAGATAGAAATCCTTTAAATCAGATTGTCGTCAAATTGAACTCGAACCCTTTTCGAACAAAATCGGTTTTTTTTCTGATCGCTTTTTTGTTATTTGATAATACTTGCCTTTATGGTACGCAAGATCGAATAAAGCTGATAAAAAATATCACCCGAGGCAATTAATTAGTGTAGGGCATTTAAAGTAAAATATTGAGGATTGCGGCAATGCTGCGGTGATTCGCCGCGATCGTTGCGGTGTTTCTGCGTGAATGATAGGTCAGTTAAAGAGCAAATATCGTGGTGATTGGTAGCCAAGACTTCAAAAACATCGCGGCGGTGATATGACAACTGGACAATAGCTGTTCTCTGTAAAGTACCTGAAACCCCCAAAGGATGGGATGGTCCGATTGCTATGGTGTATGTAGGGATACATTATACTTGTTTACAATAGTAAATTGTACCCATCTATGGTACAATTAGTTGTAACTTATGTAATGCCATCGCATTTTTGATGGATAATATTTATGTGCAATTTTAATAGCTCACTGTTTCTAATGATCAGCGTATTTATGTTTGCAGATCGCTAAATTTCCTGGGGTCTTTTTCAAAATTCTATACCAATATTGTTCACTGCTCTGTTTTTCAAGTTACATGTATTTTGAATTGCAGTGAAGAAATAAAATCTTAAAACACAATTTAATCAAGACTAGTAAAAGGAGTCTTTACCTTGAACATTATTTCAAAATATGAGTAAAATAGTGCAAAACATGAAGTTTTCAACAATTGAAATTAAATGCCAGGAAAGGACTAGAATGCAGGATTTTACACCATTTACTCCAGAGCTTTTGGGGCCCTTAAGCGGGACCAGACCCCCAGCCACGAAGCGAGATGGCAGAATTCTCTTATAACTTTTCATATTTCTCCTATTACTTCTATACTTAATGACATCCCTGACCACAATAAATTACACACACACACATACACACACACACACACACACACACACACACACACACACACTCACTCTCTCTCACTCTCTCTCTCTCTCAAAAAAAAAAAGCCTACCTACCGACCCTCTTTTTTTTGGACATGTAACAGGAAACAAACATTTTTTTTATGCCTAAGGATTGAGAAGGGATGCAGTGTGAAGAAGTATTTGACAAAAGCGATATAAATATTCAAGGTGTAAAATAGGCCTATAAAGCATGGGTTTTTTTTTTCAATGTATGACATACAACAAAGTTACATTATAGGTTCTTGTATACATATTTGTACACAAGGGTATAAAAGAATAATCATATCATTTCACAAGTAATAAATACACCAACTAAGTCAAGATCAAGAAGTCAAATTTTGAACAGTTGAATGCTCTAAAACATTGATACCACCACAATAACAAATGCATCAGTATTTACTGTCCGCGCCACTCACTTTGTACACCGAAAAATCTTGATTTTCACTTATTTATCTTTAAAATAGTTTTACAAAATTAATATCAATCGACAGATCTTGTTTAGTCGTAACTTTTGATGTATGTTATATGTTTCTACGAAGAAACATTCGTATTTTATAGGGAAAAATCATTTTAGATAGGGCGTTTTCTATGTTAATTTTGACGTGACGTCGCCGATGTAACATTGAGTCTATGGGAAACTTGGCGACGTCACGTCAAAATTTTTACATGGAAATCGCCCTATCTAAAATTGATTTTTTTCTATAAAATATAAACGCTTCTTCATACAAACATACACCAAAAGTTACGACTAAATAAGATCTATCGAATGAATCCAGATTTTCCAGTTTCCAGAGTGAGTGGCGCGGACAGTAGTACGCTTGGTATGTATAGCATTGGTTAGAACAAATTAAATTTATTTGATTAATCATTTAATTTATCTAATCATGTTAATAGGATAAAAGAGAATTACATTATAAGACTAAGTGATGTGACGGAAATAATTCATACAAGTAAACAAAGTCAATTAAATCTGATCTCTCATATTAAGTTAAAATGATTTGTATACTGACATACCAAGAAATTCACGAAGTTATTGTACACAATATAGCACAAACCTATTTCTAATTTAGTGTTGGCATCCCAAATTTTCCCACGTCTTTTCCCTATTGGTAATTTATTTATATGGTGACATCTTGTGTTGCTGCATACCACTACAAAGACAACATGAATATTGAAAAATTGTGTACATTGACTAATGCACATTACATTATATACTTGGACTTATAATTTAATTTTAAAAATCACAAATTCAGGAAACAAATTTAATTTATTCATTTTCTTTTTTCTTTTTTGTTGATTCATTGATAGATTTACATCTAATAATCAAAATACCAGTAAATCAATAATTAAAAAAAATTATATGCTGCTTCATCACAAAGCAGTCAGTGTCTTAAAATCAAACTCATCGCAAATATCAACATCCTATAATGGAAGCTTAGAACATCTCATACATGTATCTGCCTACATAGTGGTATCAATCATTCCTGACATTGGCCCTGTTCTATGAAATTATTTTATTTCTTCTTCTTCTTCCATTACAAAGTAAACTCAAAAGTTGAGCTTTATACTTCATGTATATGTTTAGTTTTTGTATCTAACCGTACCTATTATATCTTTCAATAAATAAATTAATAGCTTAAGCTATTAAAGAATTGTCAAATCGAAGTATTTACCTTTCAATATTGCTCCGATGCCATATGTAATTATTTCTGTAGCATGGTGCAGATGGAGGGATTTCCACATTTAACACAGGCTTGTAAACCCTCTGCCACTTCCTCCTGAATGACGTCTGCTAGACTGGGCTGACCAGCAGTGGATGTCGATTACTAGTAAGAATTATCAATTGCAAAAATATAGTTATCAAAATTTACCCTCCGGTGGTTTATTAAAGATTGTGATTGATTGATTGATTTTTGTTTAACGTCACACCACGAATATTTCACGTATATGGTGACGGCATCTGCCTGATGCAGGGCATACACAGTTTGACCTTTGCAACGGACCCACCCAAAGCAGTGGGGATCTTTAACGTGCCATGCATACCATGACACGGGGCCTCGGTTTTTACTGTCTCATCCGAAAAACAGGACACCGGCATGACCAGAGCGGGACTCGAATCCGGCCTCCCGATCAGGTTTCCAGCGCGAAACCACTAGGCCACGCCGGCTTTTAAAGATTGTGAATTTTTTTCAAGCTTTTCTCGTAGTTTTATAGTTTTAGACCTAACGTTTCTTTTTTTGTTTATGCGTCCCATGGTGATCGCTCATTCGGAACATATTATGCAATACATTACGTAAAGGGTATCGGATGTTTAGTTCCGGAATGCGCAGAAAATGTTAAAATCATGATCAGTGACGCACCTTAACATCGCTGGCCCACAGTAGGATGTTTGTGGGCGTTGTGAGAAGCTGAAGAGAATGATGAGTGACGTGAGGGGTGAGGAGGAAAAGCTACAAGCAGCAGTGGAGATGCAGGAACATATAGCATGAGTACAGCAGGAACGAAGAGCATACCAGGAATGTATAGGCAAGGCCAAAGAGGGATTAGATGGCGTACCCATTCATGAGGAGCAAGTTTCTTCGATGTTCACAGATCATGAGAATGTACATGTTACGTTTGACTATGCCCAAGAAGTCCTGATTTCACACCACGCCAGGCAGATCGTGGCGCTTTATTTCCTCACACCAAGAAGGTGCACATATTTGGAGTCCGATTTGATGGATTCCCTCTCCAGGTTTGTATAATCTAACTTTTCATAACGGTTACTTTTGTTAGACATGACTTGTCTATAAACAGCAGTTTCCGTGCCCACACTCACTCCCCTCCACTGGCTGTTAGTGTTTTTACTCATTAATATTTAAACGGAAGCCCGTTTAACGCGGCTTGCGACCACCCTTTACCTATCAAAATTCCGGTTCTAACAGCGTTCAAACAGCTATTTTTTGCAGCCGAGTCGCATGAGTTATATTATGTCGTAAAATGTGTACAAGTTGTAGTTTGATGACCAGATACTAGATAGTAACATATGATGCTTTATATCTCCATTAAACTGTATTCAATCATCGGTGTGAGACCACCTCTTTATTAAATGCACGTTCATGATGTCCCTAAACACAAGTTATATTTTCATCGCTGTAATTTAATTTTTCTTGAATGGCTGAAACATGACATAAGAATAGATATAAGGAACGTAGACGAAAACAGTATTTTATATTAATAAACTAATGTACATGTATTCATCTAACCAGATAAACTACATGCTTGACGAGGACCAAACTTAAGGCGAGGATGGGAAGGGCACTCACGGTCTGAACACAGTAATCAGCCTCCTGGACCATGCGCTAGGAAAATACACAATCGGAGAGAAGGTTGTTAAGATGCATTCGGACAATTGCCGTGGTAAGTCTACATTATATTACACAATATAGCAATGTAAATTATGGAATGCGTTTCATCTTTTTCAAACATAGTGTACTTCAATGAACAAATTTACAGCTCAATTCATCTTTAACAGGTCAAAAACAGAATATGTACGTGCTGGCGTACTTGGCGTGGAGAGTCATCGTAAGGTTGCTTCAGATCTGTCTTTATGATGTAGATTGCTGGGCATGCGAGGTGTTTGATCGACAGTGGCTTTGTACACATTAAAAGACTGTACAGGAGGCATGACATCAACTCACTGGCTCAGCTGGCATCTTGTGTGGACAAGTCGGCGTACAGCAATAGGGCTGGAATGAGTTTTACTAAATGTCGTAAGCCCAAACGTAGACGTAACCTTTGTGACTAAATTTACGTGTAAGTCAGTTGAATTTTACGTTAGTAGATATTGTAAAAGGTGTACGTTACGTTTGGAACCCTTTAGGGAGGAGACAAATATTTCTTAGCAAAGTTTACGTCTACGTCTACGTTTGGATTTACGACCTTTAGTAAAACTCACCCCAGAGCTGTGCAAGAATTAGGGTGGTGGCAACAACTGGAAGCTCCGAGACTGGAAGGCATTCCTGGGCCAGGACTTTAAAGTGCTATAAGAATGCTGGGGGATTTGGCATTTTCCTAAATTCTTAATTCAATTATTATAAAATTCATAAAAATTACCTCTCCTTCTGCTTCAGTGTTTCTCTGAGAGATAACTAATTATATCCATTTGCCCGATTTTACGGGAAAACCCAAGTAAAATACAAGCGCCCTGGGCCCGGCGCCATAAACTGAGAATATACTTAAGTTAAAAATTCATATTCTTCTGTTCATCAATGAATTAATAACTGGGATTTGGATTTATTTAGTTTTATTCTACTGATAAATAGAATTAAACCATTCTGCATTAAAATTTATTTGAACGTTTGATAATGGAATAAATTAAAATGAAATTTTTGACTAAAGTATATTCTCAGTTTATGGCGCCGGACCGTGTTCAAATTTATGTACAACTATTAACGTCATTTTACTATGACATCACAATTCGAATGTTAACGTCATAATCAAAATTCAAGGAAAAGTAACATTTCTACAACTTCTGACGTCACATATTACGGAGATCAACGATTGAGAAAATTCATCTGGCTGTTTATGGATTATTGTATGTCTTTTGATCGGAGTCGCGCAGAAGAGTATTTTCTTGTCGACTCGCGTCTCGTGTATGTAGATACGCACATTATATAAAAAAATTGTGAACATTCTCATAGCGCTTTAAGTCTCTGAAGAGAATTACTACTTACCAGCATTTCAGGTACATGTAATGTAAATTTAATCTATCATTTAATGAATAAAATTTTGAATCATAAATGTACAACATGTTCATAAATATCACTTCTCCTTGTATAGTGGAAGGATGGCATGGGTAATTTGTATCAATGAATAATTTCAGATTTTCCGCCACATTTCCGGGGCATGTGTTTTTAAAGAAAAGGTGCCGAGGACGAGGAAGTGTCAGTGAAGCTCTTGAAAATCGATGTGGACACCAACAGTGATCACTTCAAAGCCAAACCAGTATCTGTATCACCCGCCGGTCTCAGTCGTCGGCGTCAGATGTACCTCTATAGAAACACAACACCCTACGTCAGGCGACCCTTGTATCAGGATGCAACGTATCCCGCTCCAAGGGAGGAGTAGATCATTTACATCCAGTGGATTTTTTATGACAGCAAAATTTATATGACTGACATTTACCGTGTCATGTTAATAACCCTTGTTCATGTCTATAATTATGATTTTGTCAGTGCATTATACATTAAACGAAACTACTGTCATCGCCACCAGTTCCGTGCGCCGGAAAAAAATGCCTTTATCTCATCACTTTTATTTACATATAATCTACATCTTTGTGTTAAATTAGCTGAATAAATAAATCGAACCGAGTAAAACTTACAAAAACATACCATGTTGAGCCCCAGAACACAAAAATACGTTTGGGAAAAGGGAATTCCTATGTAACGTCACGGCATCCATCTTGGATAGATTTTGGAAGTGTACTATGTGATAGGGGTGTCAAGGTAATTAAAACATGTCTATTGAAAATGTCTTGATTAAAATTGACTACAGAAATATTTAGCATCATTGGAAAGCCGATGTTATAAATATCACAGTCATATACCAGTACAGCTATATGGGGAAAAACGAAAAGAAAACTTTTTTAAAAAGTCATTTTTACGATGAGCTGAATTACAAGCTAAGATGCCAGCTATGTGTTACATGAATATAGTGTGTTTTAAAGGGGAATCTGCCTGTTGTTAGTACTATTACAACTATTGATCTCTTATTTCGTCTATCCATACTGTACATACACGTTTTATTTAAAGTAATTAACAAAACGATTTAGAATGTCAGTTTCAGTGTGAAAATATGTATTTAAGTATTTTAAATCCATTTTAAGTGAGAAATTTAACATTTTCAAAAAAATCATGTTACATGCGTTGTTCTAACTTTTTTTGCTACTTGATTATGTTCCGTCGGATAGCCACAAAATAAATAAATAAATGAATGAATAAATAAATAAATAAATAAATAATGATAAAGAGCAAATGAGAAGAGTATACTCTTCGTTTTTAGCTCACCTGAGCCAAAGGCTCAAGTGAGCTATTGTCATCACTCTTCGTCCGTCCGTCGTCTGTCGTCCGTCCGTAAACTTTTCACATTTTCAACTTCTTCTTCAGAACTGCTCGAAGGATTTTCATGAAACTTAGTATGGATAAAGTACTAGGGGTCTTCTACCAAGTTTGTTCATTTCGTATAAATCCCTCAACAGGTGGCGCCACCATTGCTAAAATAGATCTCAGAGGGTACCCCTCTTTGAAAATCTTCTTCGCCAGAACCAGTGTATGGACTATAAAACTAAGGCATCTGAGTGATCTAGATGGATGTGTGTCTCTAGTTTGTTCATATCGTTGAAATCCGATAAATAATTTTTGACGTTTTTTTTTTTGAACTTTGTAATTTTAATGCAAAAAAGAGGTATTTTTTTCTTTTAGTAAACATTGATGCATCAATTTGGTTTAATTTGATCATTTTTATGGTAAGAAATACTACTGTGAAGAAAT
Organism: Pteria penguin; assembly: GCA_035048485.1. Classification (NCBI taxonomy): domain Eukaryota; kingdom Metazoa; phylum Mollusca; class Bivalvia; order Pterioida; family Pteriidae; genus Pteria; species Pteria penguin. The sequence goes on from CM068582.1 coordinate 59,702,431, forward strand.
TTTTTAAATATTTCATGTTTTGGATTTTTTATGAATTTTTTTAAGACTTTCAAGAAAAAGAGGGAGGGGGACAATTGATGTAAACATTTCACATTTTGAACTTTTTCTCCAGAACCGCAGAAAGGAATTTGATGAAACTTGGTATGCATCAAATACTCAAGGTCCCCTACAATTCTGGTCATCTTTGTCAGGATCCGTTTACAGGTGGCGCCACCACAGGCAAAAGTAGGTCAAAGAGGGTACCCTCCTTTGACAAACTTCTTCTTCAGACTGGGGACATACAGAGACAAATCGAATGCATAGGATTGATCTAGAGGGATGTTCCGAAATCAAATTTTAACGTTTTTTTTTTGGACTTTGTAATTTTAATACAAAAATGAGTTATTTTTTCTTTTAGTAAATACTGATGCAATAATTTGGTTTAATTTGATCATTTTGATGGTAAGAAATACTACTGCGAAGAAATTTTTTCCATATTTCATGTTTTGGATTTTTTATGAAGTTTTTTAAACTTTCAAGAAAAAAAAAAGGGGGGGGGGTTGGAACAAGGGTTGTAAACATTTCACATTTTGAACTTCTTCTTCAGAACCACTTGATGGAATTTCATGAAACTTCGTAAGCATCAAGTACTCAAGGTCCCCTACAAATGTAATCATCTTTGTCAGGATCCCTCAACAGGTGTCGCCACCACAGGCAAAAGTAGATCAAAGAGGGTACCCTCCTTTGATAAACTTCTTCTTCAGACTGGGGGATACTGAGACTAACCGAATGCATAGGAATGATCTAGAGGAATGTGTAAAGAAGTCTTGTTATATGTGGTTCAGTTTCGAAATCAAATTTTTAACGTTTTTCTACATCTTTTTGGACTTAGTATTTTCATTGCAAAACATTTGACATATTTTCAACATTTGTGTTGATTTAGTCACAGTAATGCAAAAATAAATGAATTCTTCCTTCATGCATGACTAATCATCTAGGTACTCAGGTGAGCGATATAGGCCCACTTGGGCCTCTTGTTTTTTTTATTTCATTTGAAACATTTTCGAAATTCGAATGTCCAAATGTGCATAAAACCACAAAACGCTCAGTATCTGGAGCTGTTCTCAGTGCGCAGCGATTACGCGAGAGAAATGCGCATTTTGTGTCGTATGCTACTGACCGGAAGCACATGCAGATGGACGGACCGACCAAACGCCTTTTGTACAATATCAGAATCTCTTAGACCGGTGCATAAAAAGGGGGAGGGGTAGAGAGAAAAAGAAAATGTTTAAAAATCATATATCAATTAGAAATAATTAAAATGCTGTTCGTTTATAAATCGTGTGGAATTTCCAACATATCCACCACTCCTAGCCGAAAAAAAGAAAGCCGGAAAGAATAAATGAAAAGACTTGGGCTTTCCTGTTGCTGGCCGGCGCAACATGGCGGGTCTTCCTCTTTCGATCAAAAGAAAGAAAGAACCTAGTTGAATACGGCTTTAGAAAATGTGTGTATTACGGGCATAGCTGGACAATGTTCAAAATGCCCTTCCTACGTCTTCGCTCCCGTAAAACATTTTCGAAACATTTTGGCTTTTCAAGTTATGGAGAAAGGCCAGCTTTAAATCCTCTATATGTAGAAAAATAATTCTTACATTGATATCATTATGTGTAACCTTCATCAAATAAATTTTTGTTGTCCTTGTTCTTCATCATTTGTTGTAGTTTTGTAAATTGTATAATACGCACTTTATTCAGGCGGCGTCAGTATATATGATGTTGAAATAAAAGCACGTTTACAATCATTGAAGTATCTCGGACCCAGTTGTGAATACATGTATCTAGTAGTATATTCACTTTGAAAATTCTTTATCTACCTTTTGCTTATTATTTGTTTGTTTTTATTTATTTATTCATTTTTAATTCATTTTTATTTTTGTTTTTTTGGGTCAGGGTAGGATGGGGATATTGTTACGACATCGTCATACCGCTATTTGTTGCATCTCCTTCTTTCTTTTCTTTCCTTTGTTTCTTTTTCTTTCTTTTTTAGCTCGCCTGAGCCGAGGCTCAAGTGAGCAATTGTCATAGTCCGTCCGTCGTAAACTTTTCACATTTTCGACTTCTTCTTCAGAACCGCCGAACAGAATTTGATGCAACTTGGTATGCACGAAATACTCAAGGTCCCCTACAAGTGTTGTTATTTTTTGTCCGGATCCATTGACAAGTGGCGCCACCATGAGCAAAAGTCACAGAGGGTACCCTCCTTTGACAAACTTCTTCTTCAGACCGGATGGCTACAGCGACAAACCAAATGGATAGGACTGATCTAGAGGCATCTGTGAAGAAGTGGTATTGTTTTTGGTTCCGTTCCGAAATAAAATTTTTGACGTTTTTTCGACATTTTTTTGGACTTAATTTCAATGCAGAAAAGTGCCATGTTTTTTTCAGTTAATTGATAATGATGTTTTCTATTTTGATCATAATTATGGTAAGGAATATTATTGTGAAAGAATTTTATCAGTATCTCCATTTCTGGATTTTTTATGAGTTTTTTTTAAGACTTCCAAAAAAAAAGGGGGAGGGGATTTGGCCATTTTTCACATTTTCAACTTTTTCCTTTAAAACTATTTGAAGGATTTTAATAAATCTTTGTAGAAATAAATCACTTATGATCCCCTTCAAATTCTGTCGTTTTCATCCAGACCTCTTTACAGGTGGCGCCACCACAGTCAAAAGTAGGTCACAAAAAGTACCCTCCTTTGACAGTCTTCTTCATCATACTGACTGTATACAGAGACAAACAGAATGCATAGAAATGATCTAGAGGGGTGAGTGAAGAAGGGTTGTCATTCTGATTCCCAACAAAATCAAATTTTAGACATTTTTCCGACATTTTTTGGGACTTGGTGATTTCAATGCAGAAAAGTGTCATATTTCCTAATTAATTGTGAAGAGTGGTATTGTTTTTGGTTCCGTTCCGAAATAAAATTTTTGACGTTTTTTTCGACATTTTTTTTTGGACTTAGTAATTTCAATGCAGAAAAGTGTCATGTTTTTCAGTTAATTGATAATGATGATTTCTTATGGACTATTTTGATCATAATTATGGTAAAGAATGTTATTTTGAAAGAATTTTGTCAGTATCTCAATTTTTGGATTTTCTGTGAATTTTTAAGACTTCCAAATCAGGGTGTATAGGGACAATTCTTCACATTTTTAACTTCTGCTGTTACACGACATGGAAGATTTTAATGAAACATGATATACATGAAGTACTATAGGTCCTCTATCAATTTTGTACATTTCATCCAAATTGGTCAACAGATGGTGCCACCATGTCTAAAAAATAGGTCTCACAATTGTGCGTATACCACTTGGTAATTAAAATATGGAGAGTAGCGGTTCAAATTCAGCTAAAGTCAATTTTATTTTTCTTTACACATCTAAATAAGGTTTTAGATGTTTCTCAACACTCAACATATGAAACAAGAAACAATTTGGTGCAAGCACCAAAGTGTGGGCCGGAATGGGATGATAATAAAACTGCAAAGAATTTAAAAAAACCCAAAATACTGTTTTAAAATTTCCAGTATCACTTCCTTTTCAGCTACAATAGTTTATAAAATTGGTTCATTTAGCCCATTAAGTACATAAGGCAATAGCGAGTTTATTAGACGTACGGATTAGTCTGCATTTAGTATGGAAATGTACTTTTAAAATTACTAGCCATATCATCTACCATTTGTTTTAAGCCGATGGGCTCAGTGGATGAGGTGACCGAAAGGTCCCGGGTTCGACTCCCACCGTGTGCACATCGGTGAAACCGAGGTCCCGTGCCACGGTAGGCGTGGCACGTAAAAGATCCCCCACTTCTTCGGGGGGGTCCGTTACGTGAAATAATCGTGGAGTGACGTGAAACAATAATTAATCAATCAATCTACTATTTATTTTTAACAACAAAACTTAACCAATCTGTAAGCAACTGGCTGTTTGCTGGGGTAACAAACCTTTACTAGTTAAACTTGTTGTAATGGTGTGGCCGTGGTGGTAATCTTACTATTCTCAAGTTTTAATTTATAAACAATAATTAAGGTTTCAAAATCGTCTTACCATAATAAACAATTGTAAAATATAATTGGTTATGTTAGTCCTTCTTAGCGTAGCATTCTGTATTCAGAAACGTTAGTAGGACTTGCATCACACTATCATTCAATCGTAACTAATTTTTCATCTTTTTTTTTTTTTTTTTTTTTTTGTGGTTTTTTTTTTTTTTTTTTTTTGGTAAAAAATAGCGATGATGTTCCGATTGGCTATGACTAACCGAAAGTCACTTAGGCAACCGAATAATAATTTTGCTTATGAAGAAAGCGCGTCAAATATTAAAAAAAAATTGTAAGGTAACACCCATCCCCAGAAAATATTCTATCAAATTTTATACTTAAGTCAGCGAAAGTCTCGAAGATACTACGCTTACATAAATCTATCAAACTGGGTCAGCGAGGTGACACATGCTCTCTCCGCAGTGAATATAATCCTAATTTTATCATTGGTGTAAAATCCTGGGGGCGGGCTCTTGTTGTACCGCAGAAACGCATACAACTTTTCCAAACTTATATCAAAGGATGGGCCGGCTAGTGCCGGCCCACAATTAGGCCATTTTAAGTTGGATCTGGGCAATATTTCAAACAATTGTTGTTCACGATCCAGACTTGAAATCAGCCAACAAAAGGCCCCACCTAAAGAAAATGACTAACTTGTTGCCCCGAATTACATCTTGCAGAGACAAAGCAAACGCTTAATATCAAAATCACCTGAATGGATGTGCAAAAAAGTGTTGTTTTTTTATTCTGGTCTAAAATAAAATTTGATATATTTTCAACATTTATGTTGACTTAGTCACAGTAATGGACTAATGCAAACATAAATAACTTCTTCCTTCCTGCATGACTGATAATCTAGGTGCTCAGATGAGCGATATAGGCCCACTTGGGCCTAATGTTAAAATATGTCATTATCTGCCATATCCTTGTAACATCAACTCTCCCTTTCATGTTTCGATTGGGGTAGTTGCAGTTGCTGCATAACGCCAATTTCCAAAGTACTGCTGGTGATTTGTCACACTTGCTGCAGCGTAGAATGTTGGTTTTTCTGACATACTTCCCCCGCACAAACCCCTCTTGTTCCCTCTGCAACATTCTTTTCCTGTATGTCTGTGTAGAATATGGCACACATGTCGATGTTGATACTGGTGCTGGTTGAACTACAGCTGGAGTACTTGGCTGGACAGGAGGCGAGGAGAATACAATACCAATTGAATCACACATGAGTGACTTGACATGGTATCGTAAACAGCTGAACAGGCAGTTTTGTTAGGGCGCGGGGAGATGAAATAACATGCTAGAAAGCATGTTGCATGGTGGTGCGTCATGTAAATTGTCGGTTTTGTTGGTTCAACTTGATTGTAATAATTCAAATTGTGCACGTGAATAGTAGAGTTTGCAAATCGTCCTTGATACGAGACTTAAGATGGACATTGAGATCACTGAACGAAGTTGTTATAGACAGTATTTTTGATAGCTGGAGTCAGAGGTAATGTGGACAAAGAGTACGCACAATGTAGTAATGCATTTGCGGACGGTATATCGTGGTTATACATGTCTGAACGTTAACGTGTGGACCAATCAGAATTGTCAAAACAAAACAAGTGAATTAGAATTTGCTATTTGTCTTGCGTAAACTTACAATCATATTTCCCTGCTCATAAAGATATTTTCTTTTAAGTTTACGCTCAACACTTTTGTAATGATTTTTACTTTCGAATTCGTTTAAAGGTAAATCTGCCTTTTGTTTGTGTGCATCAAGAGCGACGCGTTTGTATGACGTTTCCCGCGATAAGTCAACGTCGTTAGATTCAAAATGGCGTCGCGTTACAAAGGACGATTCTTCACGTCCAAACAAAAACAAAGGCTGTTACACGCCGAAAGACAGATTTGCCTAGCAATAGAAACACGAAACGGAGACATGTCAAATCCAAACAAATTTAATGATGTTAAACTGATGACAAACGGCGAATAATAAAGCCCACTGAATTATCAAACGACTGATCGAAGGGTGCGGTAGCTGTTATAAGAACTTGACCCTCACTAGAACCGTGCACGAAACAAGGAGCGGCCTAGCATCTATGTTGTATATCCTAATCCTATGCGAGTGCGGGATGCTGAACAAAGTTAACACTGGCAAAACTACCAGGAATCAAAGAAGAAAACACAGCCAATTGTTGACATCAACTCCAAATCAACAATTTGTCGACGGCGCTTATGAAGTTCAATCTGTCCGGTGTCTGTCTGTCCTTCTGTCTTGTCTTTGAACTTGACTGTTTTGTTTTGTAATCACACCTTAATACTATCAACGCTACATACCGGTAATGTACCACAGGAGAATTGCTTGTTTCTTAACAGACTTCTTGAAAACTTTTGAAACTTGTCAGACATTCGGTCTGACAAACTGATAGACTTTGTCAGACCGTACAAAATTTTGTCAGACCGAAGTTTTTTCACAATATTTGGAGTAGTAAATGAAAAAATATGAAAATAAACACCAGCTGAATTCAATTGAATTTAATTAATCATATTCAATTTCCATTTCATATTCTTTAACTATTTGTTCCATTGTCTGTCATTTTCATCTTCAGATTGTTCATCATCACTTTCACTGTCATCTTCCCCGACTTCACTCATATCTTCCTCTGTAGTCTGTGTCTCATTCATACCCTTCTCTCTCACTGACTCCCTGTCAGCTCCCTCTTGTATATCATCTGCAACTTCAACTCTTTCAACATCTTCAACTCTTTCAACATCTTCAACTCTTTCATCCTCAAGCTCACTCTCAACAACTCTGTCATTTTGGAATGTGTATTTGTGTTTTTGGCTTGGCTTCCCCGAAGCCACATACTTCATTGGCCGGGAGGCCGCCATTTTGACCTTCATGTGATACACAAATCTTAATTACGAAGACGCTTAGATCTGATCAGGGTATTCAGACTCGCTTAAAGCATTCGTATGATCACGACGGATTAAAATGTAGTAGTTCGGGTCAGAAAGGTGTACAGAATTCGGAAATATCGTATCGGACATTTGGACCGACAAGATGATGATTTCTATCGGACTTTTGAATTTTTTATCGGCAAAACCGACAAAACCGACAGTTTTCAGGAACTCAGCTTAATCACTCTGTTGGAAGAACAAATGTGTGAAAGCTTATTATTGCAAAACCATCAAGTGAAAATGTTAAGCGATGTATTAAAGCGGTCACTTTTACCGTCATATGGTCCGCCTATGTAGTGCAGTGGTGAAGACCGTTGGTTGCAGACTATGTTTAAGACGTAAGGAGTCATTCTGAGGTCGTAAGTTCGAACCCCAAATAACCCTACCTGCCCATGGCCAGGGTGCCCGACAGGAGGTCAAGCCAGCTTCGAATATCGCCTGCACATCGATAAGTCATCACATGTATGACAGAAATATCGTCGACTATGACGATAACCAAAAATAAAACAAACAAGCTATCATATGTCTGGTAACAACTTACCAGTAATTGCATGTAATATTCGTGTTCCTCGAACATTATACTTTTCAGGTGATCCACTCATCAGGGTGTATAGATTCAAAAATTTACTTGTACTAAGCAAAGGAAGAGATCTGACTTAGGTGTATAACGAAACCTCCAGATCTAGAGACACACAGAGTAAGTGTGACAGAAGACGCCGCAGCTGCAAAACTGTAGCCCTTTTCACAAAAATCCTTACGACAAATATTTCTCTTAAGAAGAATCTTACGAACTCGTTCCGTTTCACAAAAAAAAAAACTTACGAACTTCGTAAGTCAAATATTGTTCGTAACTTTACGACTGATTAATACCATTCGTAAGTATAAAATTTTTGTCGTAAGTTAAAAGTTGCTCTACAAATACATGCATAAAGTATAAATATTTTTAAATTCTCTTAAGTCCAAGAGTACTTCTTACAGATGTTTGACTTAAAATACATTTATTTTGCAACACGCACTTACATTTACACACGATGCGCTTGATTACATGTGTGAACATGTAGTGACGTCATGAAATCGCATGCAGTATTGAAAATACGTCATCACTTAACAGTGATTAAACTATCCCGATAACTACACATCTATCAGGATCCATAAAGTGAAGCTTATCACGAAATAGAAAAAGAGAAGCCTCCCACCCTTTTCTGTCAATCTTTAATGTCTAAGACGACTAACACCCTCCTCGTGTCCCCCAAACATAAAATTAACTAATTTGTGTAAGACAAACTGTTTCCGGTTAAATATAGATAGTATATTTCTTTGGCGAATTTAGAGGGGGATATAACCCTTGCAGCCCCCCCCCCCCTTTTTTTTTGGTCGTTAAAATTTTACCAAAAATGTTATTTTCGACCATTTTTGCGCTGTAAATTCCACCCTTTCCAGACCCGATAGTGCAAAACATTAGTCATGGGAAACTGCAACCTCCCCCCTCCCCCCTATAAAAAATTTCTAGATCCGCCTATGAATTTTACATTTACTACTTGGAAGCGTTAAAGAAGAAGTCCTAGAAGTCATTACATTGATTAACGCCAACACTTAAAAGAGGTAGATAGGTTGGCGCAGAACTTCCTCTAAATCCGCGCTAAACGTAGTTACGCCAAATGGTGTAAATGAAACGCAAAATAGTTTGAAATTTAGTCTAGTCGGGTATTTACGCCAAACTAAGTCTAAGTATACGCCAGGAGATACGCTGTTACGCAGGAGAATAACATATAGCATCGGCCAATACATAGATCTACGTACATATAATACATGCATACGCGTAAAGAGTTCACATCGAAAGTCTGAACGACGCATGCGCCAACTAGTTGCTAGGGAAAATTTGTCGTAAGTTTGTTCGTAAGTTTTTGTCGTAAGATTTCACTTACGAATGCGTTCGTGAAAAGCACTTAAGAATTCACTTGCACAGTTCGTAAGTTAAAAAACTTACGACAATTCGTAAGATTTTTTGTGAAAAGGGCTACTGACTTGAAGAAATTTGGCACAAATGTTTTTTTTTTTTTTTTTGGTCTCCCCCCGAATGCTCCGTATTACACTCCATTACTTTAGTAAAAAGTGTATTTTAGAAAGAAAGTGTTTTGACGTCATTCAGTGATATTTCAGTTACATGTGTAAAGTGAATGAATATGATCTAGACCATGAGCTGGCTATGCCCAGGTTGCACCCCCCCCCCCCCTGGGGAATTTATACCACTATATTTTACATCTGGTACGTGTTTAAAATTTCAATTAAATCATTTAGTTCAATCATTTCGTCTTGTCTGGCCTATCCTCTTTAATTGTTACTTCTGCTACTATGTTTTAATTATGTGTTGACAAAGGGTAATTCTTACGTTCAAAAGAAGATGCTGGACCTATCATTTGAGTTGATATGTTCTGTCAGAGACATGAAAGTATCTATGTCTCTGGTTCTGTCAATTATCAGGACCCTTTGTTTACTATAAGCAATATTTACAAATATAAAACCGAAAAGACGAAATTCCCGTCTTTATATATAGATTAATCTCTAATTCTATGAAACCACCAAAGCATAGCCAATTTGATAAAATACGCGTTATGATTACCTATGATTGGTTACGTAATATTCGCAGTGTTTTATGTAATTCTGGTTTGTTACTAGCACCTAAAAGGAGTGGACACTCGTTTTTAAAGTGACCTTGACCTCCACAGTGGAAACATTCATTCCGCCGAGGTGAAGGGCTTCGTGTCCTTGATGGACTTGGTGTGGCAGATCTTGGGTTCGACCCTACTGAGGAAAATGACTCCAACAAACCTACGCATGGCTTTTATGTCATTCCTCAACTCTCCCACTTTTCCTTCTACCTTGCCCATCCTTTTTTCTAATTGAACTTGACTATCATTTTTGTACATGGACCGACCACGGGAATTGTAAGCATCTCGGTTGCCAATCCGATCACTTCGTGATAGTCTCATGGAAGCTTGACCTTCCTCTTCACTGTCGCTATCATCAGCGCACCTTACTTCCCTTACTTCTTTTCTAGACCAGTCAGCCATTGCTTGTTTGTTGTATTGATAAGATTTTATCTTATGAACATCTTCAGTGGTCCTCAAGTCTAAATTTACTACATACTGTTCTGCATCACGGTCTCTGCAACCAATACAGATTCTATTTATGGCCTGTCCATACATATAATTCTCAGGCAAGTCTTTATAGGCTCTAGACGCAAGTTGTACAAATTGGTCTGCCCAATCCTCGATGGACTGCTCAACACCTTGTCTGAGGGTAAGCAGCTTTACCTGAGCTATTTGTGGTATTTCTTTTTGGCCAAACCTCTTTTTTAATATTTGGATAATTTGGTGATATCCAATACCGATATCACGGTCTAGAATTGTGGCAAAATATTCACTTGCCTTTCCCTCTAAAGCAAAACAAAGGTAATCCCTTGTGTCTACCAATGTCCAAGTTACGCATTTCAGAGAAACGCGTGAACTTGAGGTAAAAGGCATGCCAATCCCCATCCCCACTGTATTTAAGAGATTTTGGCAATGATTCAACCCGAGCTCGACCTTGATCATGACCTTGACCATAACCTTGACCATTATTAAGGCGTCTATTGTGATTAGGTCTTCGATTGTTAAAGTTCCCGTAATCATTTTCATAATCAAAGTCACAAACAAAAGCCTCATTATTTCTTCCTGCCTGATGATCAGGTTGATTAGCATTACCCTGACCTTGACCTTGAACGGGTTGACCTTGGTTTGGTCTACCTTGGGTTATGTCGAAGGCTTCTTGTCTATTCTCATTCAGTTGGGCCATATTATTTGGATTGTTGGGCTGTGGCATGTTACCAAACTGTGCCGCATTACCATTGGCATTATCCATTTGAGTACATGTATTGGGCAAATACATTGGTACATTACCACAATGCATTACATTACCTGGATTCATGGGCATTGGCATATAATTTGGTGTGACTAATGGACCCATTGGATACCTGCCATACCCTATCTGAAACTGATTCATGGGCATCATTGGAAACATTGGCGGATACGTTTGACCCATAGGTCCGAATCCCTGCCACATGGATGTTGGTGGGTTCGCATGTGACATCGGTGGAACTATTGGTTGTATACTTCGCGGAGGGTTAATCCCTCCTAGCATACCTGACCACACTTGATGTGGGGTGTAGTTAACCCTTGTGTTAGGTTAAAGCAACCCAGGCTATATGCTAGTTGCGAAAATGAAGACAAAGATATACAGTTACTTGCAGCCTGGCTAAATTTATCCATGTTAATTGGTTGTGGACCCAGTATATTTTGGGTTTGGTTCGAATCTATATTTTTTGTTTTGTTACTTTTTGATTTAGCTGCTACAGTAACTGGTATATCCGGTATAAATGCCGCAAGGCTTACCTTGGGCGAAGGCCTATTTTTTTCTTCTAACACTGGGAAATTTTTTCCAACATTTTATTCATTTGATTTGTTTCAGTTTCCATGGTTTCCAAATCAGGATTTGAAACAAAATCGACCAAATTTAAGAACTCTTCAGTCACTTTCAGATGTGAAATTTGACTTAAAGAATCCAGTACCAGATTGTCTTCTTTTGCCCTTAAATCAATTATAGCCTTAGCCATTGCACCACCTACTCCATGTAATCTTTGCAATTCTTTTTCATTTGCAAAATTGATGCATACTTTTTCATTATTTATGGCCTTTTTTAATTTTATGTAGTAGTAATACTAACAACTGTTACTATAAATGCAGGGTTACAACAAATTAATTTACACTATGTAATTAACGGCAAGCTAGATATTAAATCGTAGCTTACTTCAATTAATGGTAAATTGATATACTATGAAACAATTATTATATGTTTCTGCACTTGAGAATTGAAATGTCAACAATGTTAATTTTGCTGACAGAAGTGCAGATATATTGTATATATCACTTGGTGGCAACGATAACTTTGTGAGTTATGTTTACACGCAAATGAAGACAGATACGTTACTGAAATACACAAAAATACCCGATAAATAATATTCCCTAATTTCCTCTGATTGGAAACTAAGGACACTATCGCAGGTAAAATGAAATTTCAACTGCTCGCAGCGCCAATGTTAGCGTTGGGTTTTATGTGTTATAATTACTAATGTCGGTAATGACTTACCAAATATATCTGAGATTCCAAAACAGCCAAAACACACCGAAGAAATGAAGGGCCCGTTAGTCTTTTTGGTTGTAGCTATTTGGAATGTCAACTTCCGGTTGTGGGTCACGTCCTGGAATACGCTCTTGTGTTGTTATGGATGAGGTATTCGTATTGCCGCGCATAGTAAGCGTACTTGGATTATAAGAATCGCGAGCCCGAATACTACCACATACTGGCGGGAGTCAGGATGATTTCAAAATGTGTCTCATAATTTATTATTGAGTAAACCCCTTTTATCACATTTTTTTTTAAAATCTTACATGTTTTTTTATTCTTTTATTTTATTAAAAGTATCGCAATCTAATGATGGTTATCTTTGAAAATGAGTTTCGGATGCACTGCGGAGTAGGAAAAACACGGTTAGAGCAAAACAATGGCACTCTACCGCATTACGGCCCTTTAATTGCCGCCGCTGCATGTTTACAGTAGTTCCGGTTTCGAGTGAAAAAAACAAATGCAAGGCGCGTAAACTGTACAGTACGTGTAATCGTAATCTTTGATTCCCATGTAGCGAGATAGTAAGCAGAAATGAACTGTTTGTTGCGTAAGTATTATATTCTTTTTCTGAGCATATGTTATATTTGTGTGAGATAATATCATGCAGCGAGCACACGTATTAGACCAGCAAGATTAATCTGTTAGGCTACAGTATATAAAGCTATTTCAAATTTTACTTGTGTATGCTACTAAATGGGAATAGGCTATATTCAAGTAACCGGAAAGGACTGTTGAAAACATATAGAGTTAACACGTCAGACTACGGACAACTGATTGTGACGTCATACTTGGTAGAAGTACTGACGTTATATATTATATCCAAAGATAAGATTATGACGTCATAAATAAAATATCGCCAAAGTATGCAATGTCCACAGTTTGATAGTTTGGATATAACTCGGAAATAGTCTATTGAAAATTTCAAAATGTTGGCTAAGTAGGGCCTCTGTCATTTGAATTGACCTCCCATGAGCTACATTGGATAATTATAGGATCTGAGATGAATTTTCATTTCATACGGTATTTATGAAATGAAAATCAGATTCTTTTTGTCACGTTTAATACCGCCGTGACACAATTCTTTTCCACGCTATGACGTCACCTATGTCATAAATTAATTTATGGCATAGCGATATTTCACTGCATAAACAACAAAGCATGTGATAAATTAATTTTTCTGATTGATCGATTATTGTTTTACGTCATTCCATAATTATTTGACGTATATGGTGACGACATCTGCCTAATGCATTGCATAGACATTTTTACCTTTACAACGGACCCTCCCGACGCAGTGAGGGACCTTTTACGAGTTACAGCTACGGCGACACAGGACCTCGGATTTTGTTTTGACGTTATTGCTTAAAATGTAATGTCACTATCTACTTCTTTACGTCAAAATGAAAACTCCGGCAGAAAATAACATGTCGGGTCTTGGGCCGCTTATATCACGTAAATATGAAGATCGCCTATTAATCTGAAAGAAAGGTCATGCTACTGCCCCCTGTAGCGATAGGAAATGACCGATCTCATTTTGAAACTGATAAGCCTTGTGTAGTGCTAACACGTCAAGAGAATGAAGCATGACAATAGCAGTGTAACTTTTAGAACATTCATGGATCTTTAATTTTTATCATGATCAAGGTTAAGATGCCATGCCTCACGAGATATTTATCATATTAATCAATGATAAACTTCTTTTTTGTTTTCTCGTGATTTCATTTTCAGTTCCGAGATCGATCCCAGTTTTTAAAAAACGGAAAATACGACGAAGCTGTATTTCACGGCAAGAATCGTTTAAGTCGTTTAGCTGTCATGCTGAAAAAGACGTTTTGCATTTACAAATATTTATTTCTTATTATTCATCAGTCTATGAGGTCGGTAAAGAAAAAACCTCAAATAGGTCATATTTTCCAAGAAGCACAAAAATACGGTCGCCGGATCCGTAGTCCGTAAAAGATTTGGCTTTAAATGAGAATTTTATAAGACCGATCCAAAGTTTACCAGATATCTTAGTCGGTCTGACGATTTCACAAACACTGAAAGTCTCATCCGAATTCGAAACACAAACGGACGTCTCGGTCACGAGCCAAAGCAGCTAATCTATATAATTGATCTGTCCGGCTTTAAAACGCCAACAATATAATTTTATCAAGTTACAACAATGTTAGCCGCAAGCAGTGGCCCTATATGAAAGATAGGGTCACAATTCCTTACGTTGCGTAAACTTGCATTTTTGATAAATGGAATAGCCGGAACGATTCTTCGCATTTCGGCATCAAATGGAGCAAATATCTAACATATATAAACATTAAGCAAACGATCGGCAATAATACCGGTAACTTACCCTCGATCTGTCATCTGAAGGCTGTACACACATTTTTTCTCTACCTGTGTCAAATTTCCAGGTTTGTTTATACGTAGTTTGAATCATCCATATGTTTGCTTCTTCTACCAAGATGTATTACGCAAACGTGTGGATGATTCCAGACTACATACAACATTTTTGTATTAAAACTTGATCGATATTTAGAGAAAATGATGGTGAAAGTGGTACTTGCCAATTGTTACCAGAAATGTCAGGCGGTCAGCTGGGGATTTCGGAAACACTGATTCACATAGCACACATACAAACACCTTCGCACAATGACACACGGGCAGCCCTCCCCCTTTTTTACACACATTGTATAGTGGGTCAACACAACTCTTAAATCACTGAGTAGCGTTACATAAAAGCAGTACTAAACATTCACATATCCGAGTTTTATTAGTTATACTGTAACTAAACGTCTTCTTTAATGTAGTAATGGCAGTTCTAAAATCATGCCTGGGGCATGTGGATGCAGCCATTTGATTTTTACCAAAGGTCGTAAGCCCAAACGTAGAAGTAAACTTTGCTAAGAAATATTAAGTATTCTAAACGTAACGTACACCTTTTACAATGTTTACCAATATACTTACGTATGAACGTAGACTTCAAGAAAAAGTCAATTGAGGTACACGTAAATTTAGTCGAAAAGTTTACGTCTACGTTTGGGCTTAGGATCTTCAGGAACTCAGAACCGGATGCTTTATTTTCCCTCTTATCCATGAAATTTAGCGTAACGGGGGAGGAAAGGGGGGATTACCAGCAGTTTAGGCCTGAAATTTCATTTTATTTACTGTTATTTATTCCTTTTTCTTTTAAATTTTCTGCAAGTCTTCCTCAATTCCCCCTTTTTAAAATCAAGTGGTAATTGCTCCATTATATACCAAACAGACAAGTATTCAAACATTACAATCAAAGGGCAAGATTTCATCAACAAATATAAACCGCCCCTCACCAAAACATAATCAATCATCACACGCATAAATAATGTAGTTTAAAGAGGAGTTTTAACAGATGTGAAAGCACTAATTATTTTCTGATATTCTACTGTCACTATTATCTAAGAATATGTGCATATCATTAGCTTTTTCCAGTATCATGATTCATTATCTAAAGAGTTTCATAATACTCAAACACGTGTAGTAATCATAATGGAGTAAAATACACAAAGCTTTGAATAGTTTTCTTAAGATGCTAATATTGATTTTCTATACGTTGGACTTTTATTTTAGTCGTCAATGACAATGTATATTAAGATATTATTTTACTTTAAATGTCTTCCTTTTTTATTGTTTTTAAAGATTTTTTTCTTGTTTAATTATCTTTTGACAGATAGAATTTGATAGTCTCAGTGGAAAGTTAATTTTAGATGAGAAGGGTAACAGAAAAGGATTTCGTGGATTCATGGTGGTCTGTAATCCTCACGAAGCCAATCCATTTGCTTCCGCATCAGTAAGTACTGTTATGCTACCATTAAGAATTATAATATCATGAAATATAGTTTTTGACACCTTGACCGCGACCTTTGATCTACATTTCAAAAACTTTAACATTGGTTATACATTGTAACTTCTGAATCGTAAAAAGTAGGAATTTCATATTTCACATGCATATAACTATTGATTTTATAATACCTCTTTGTCACTACAGTAATATTTGACCTCGTGACATTGACCGTGATCTTTGACCTATAAGCAATAGGCAGGTAAATTTCGTGAGTTTTGACAGATTGATTGATTGATTGATTTTTGTTTTACGTACGAATATTTCACGTATATGGTGACGGCATCTGCCTGATGCAGGGCATACAAATTTTGACCTTTGCAACGGACCCACCCGAAGCAGTGACTGTGAGGGATATTTAACGTGCCATGCATACCACGGGGCCTCGGTTTTTACTGTCTCATCTCAAAAGAGAGGACACCGGCATGAACAGAGCGGGAGTTGAACCTGGGCCTCCCCATCAGGAGGCCAGTGCAATACCACTAGGCCACGGCGGCTTAGTTTTGACAGACAATTACATTGATTTTGAAAGGAATAAAATTAAAGAATTAAAGAAAGTAAGGAAAGACGCACTTGAATATTGATTGTAATAATCAAATTAATTTAATATAATAAAATATTACTTAAGGCTATAAGACTTTGATCAAATTGCAAATTCACTCGACAGTAAAAGAAGTATGTCAAACAGACCAGATGCTGCAAAGTTTTATTGTTATATACATATACATACATACATACATATATATATATATATATATATATATATATATATATATATATATATATATATATATAGACTTATAGCATGATTTGAAATCTGTAATCATATTTCAGACTATTATGTTATACATGTAGTTGTTATTGATAATCAGAAATAAATTGGATTGTCAATGACACAGGTTAATGATATCATAACTTACTTATACACATGTATACCAAGAGCATAATTATAATGTTGATGCTATATATGACATAGAGAGTAAGATAAAAAGTGAATATCACCAAGCCAAGGGGCTTCTCTTCCAAAGGGATTTGATCCCAGGCTCATGCCACCCCTCCCTGAAAGGTTTGATTTACTTACATATACAGTACATCCTATAATAATATAGACTGATACATGTACATTTTTACAACATGCAAGCAATCAGTATCCAATGAAGAAGACTACTTGATGAAAATTATCACTTTTTTATCAATCAAGTGAAGTAAATCTATGAAGGAGTCAAAATTTACAACTGGCATAAAAATCCATAAATTATGAATTTATATTACCTATATGAGGCTTCTTACAGTGATGTTATAATTAAGATGGGAGAAGTAAAAGTCTGTACCAATTAGAAAAACAGAATAAATGTACCATGCATTGACATATAGTGCTTAATTCATTGTTTATTTTTATTTTTTGGGGTGTTTTTTTTTCTTTTGCATGACATATAGTGCTTAATTCATTGTTTATTTTTATTTTTTGGGGTGTTTTTTTTTCTTTTCTTGAACACATTCAGTGTTCCCCAAAAATTATACAGAATTTTGCTTCTGTATTATCATTTCAAAATATAACTCTAAGTTGCTCACTCTTACAAAAACAATGCTTTGTATAATCAAGGACTTATATCTTGTTTATAAGTCCTTGGTATAATCAAATAAGGAATGACTGTCTTTTTTTCTAGGTTCAGGGGGAATGAACTTGGTGAGAAACAAATAAATCAGGTGAACCGCGTGAACCGAAGAATTTTTTTTTTTTAAATTCCCCCCCTCGAATATAAAATAGACGATGCCTTACAGATTTAGTACATTTTGTATCATTTAGGGATAGGGCAGGCTTGGTGTAGCGGTTATCTGCTTCAGTGCTTGGTTTGCGGCGCTGACAATCCAGGTTCAATTCCAGGATTGCACCACTATACATGTATGTTTAAGAGATTGGTTACCTCCTGCTTCCATGTCAAGCAGGCGTGGCCTAGTGGTACCGCGTCGGACTCCTGATCGGGAGGCCGGGGTTCGAGTCCCGCTCTGGTCATGCCGGTGTCCTGTCTTTCGGATGAGACAGTAAAAACCGAGGCCCCGTGTCGTGGTATGCATGGCACGTTAAAGATCCCTCACTGCTTCGGGTGGGTCCGTTGCAAAGGTCAAAATTTGTATGCCCTGCATCAGGCAGATGCCGTCACCATATACGTGAAATATTCAAACAAAAACAAAACACAAATCAATCAACCTGCTTCCATGTCGCGATATAACGATGTAAAACTCTAACCAACCAAATCAGGGATGGAAATTGGCAAGAATTTCCCAGGAGCCAAACGGGCTCGTAGGTTTGAAATTCTGGTAGCCCGTTCTAAAACTTAGGGGCCAGTTATATTTAAGTAAATGTTTAAGCAAAGTTAATTTTTTTTAAAATCTTTATTCCTTTAATTGATTACATTCACTTGTCATACTCCATTTCTATTTCATATATGCTTTGAAAGACTCCCTCCTCCTCTGATAAATCTGAATCACTCTCTGATTCACTTTCAGATTCATCCATTCTCTCATTCACTGATTCTGACTCTCTCTCATTCACAGACTCTGCCCCTCTCTCATTCACAGACTCTGCACCTCTCACATTCATAGACTCTGACCCTCTCTCATTCACAGACTCTGTCCCTCTCTCATTCACAGACTCTACCCCTCTCTCATTCACAGACTCTGCACCTCTCACATTCATAGACTTTGCCCCTCTCTCATTCAATGACTCAGTCCTTTCATTCTCTGATACTTCCTCTCTCTCGTTTACAGACTGCCCTGATGCTGCTTTTTTGTGTTTCTTATTGTCCATGAATGTTGGTCTGCTGGTTCTTAACCCTGTGTTATTCCATGCATGAATGGCCTCTGTTGGATCAAATTCTCTGATTGGTGGTCCTTCTAGTTTAATGCACAACAAGTCATTTAAGGTGTCTTGCTTCAGATTTGTACGTAGTCTGTTTTTAACCAGCTTCAGTTGGCTGAAACCTCTTTCGGCTTCAGCACTAGACGGGGACAGAGACAAGATGAGGTCCATCACTTTTAGAATGTTTGGGAATCTAGATCCCATCATTTGGTTGATGGTTGCCCAGTCTGTGATGATGGATGGCCTGTTAATAACAACACAATACTTTTGACTTTTTGTAAACCATTAAAAGAAGATAAACAGAGACAAGTACAAAGAGAAACAACCAATAATAAATGAAAATTATATACTTATTTATATTATACAACATGTATATATATGGAATTTATTGAAATATTTTATATCAATGCCTAGTAAAAGTTTGGAAGCTTCTCATCTGTGTTCAAAATTACTTTTTAAAAAACTTACAAATCCACAAGTTCCTTCTTCAGGCCAGTCCACTCATATTCTGCCTCCTCTAAGTTAACCCCTGCATGTAAGAGTGCAGCTTCATAATGACCCAGGAGAGTGTGTAGGTCACCATCACCATAGCCTGAATTGAAAAAAAGAAACTTTATATAAATGGTAATGAGTGCTATGTGGAATACCAGATCATTTGTTAACATATTCACTTTCATCGGTACAGCAATACATGTAGTTATTTTTGGTATTTTAAACATTTAACTGATCTGTTCTTTATAATTACATCAATGTATTTCAGTGTATACTTACAACCAGTACAATCACATATACTCAATTTATTCTTTATAATTAAATCAATGTATTTCAGTGTATACTTACAACCAGTACAATCACATATACTCAATTTATTGACTTGCTGTACACATTGAATTAATTCTCTCAATAAAACATTGCATGTTATTTGAAAAAAAAAAAACATAAAAGGATAACATGCTGTAAAAAGCAGCTTATTTAGTATTCAACATTTGAAAGTAAAATAAAATATTAATGCTCTCAAACAGAATAGTGCAAGCAATTTGAAAACAAAAAATTACGACAGGATAACATGTTTTCAACATGAAAACAACTCACATCCAAGAAACGTTTATAAACCTTTAAGGGTCTCCCATGACAAAGGCCAACTTTTAATATCTGCAATTCTAGTTGCCGATATTACTCCCAGACTCTGGAATTCTGAGAATCTTTTTTGCAATGCACTTAATAGTTTCGCAATTAACTCCTGTCTTGAAGTTTCAAAATGACCACCACCACCCCTCAGATCCTTAAATTTCGAATCTGCTTCTGTAACCTTTCTTAGGTTTGGTCCGTCACTGAAATTCATTGTAATACCTTACAAATGATCTATGTGTGCAGTTTTTCTTTTTTCATTTTTGTATGCAGATATTAAGTCATATTTGAATATATATGAGTATATTAACCGAGTATATCTCAATATGCATGCATGTCAAAATGGACATATCAGCAGGTAAAAATACGCCTTTGAATTTCCAAAAATATACCACTACCAGGATAAGATATTTATAACTGTATATACCTGTCTCTGTACTTCTCAATGATGGTCGTAGTTGTGGATAACTGGGAGTGCTGAGTAGACAGCACAGCGGATCTGTTCTGCAACGTTGCTGAAAGCCTTTTCACTGGCTGCAGTACATCCAACATGAACAATAGGAACATGACTGTTTCTTTTGCTCTCAATAGCTTCAGGAAAGCCTTTGCCTTGTTTTTGGCGTCACTGGAGACACGATCAGTGGACTCACTCAGCTGCAAAGTTACAATGCATTAGTCATATTATTGGAATAATTGCATTTGGTTGGTTGGTTGATTGAGGATTTTACGTCGCTTTAACGTTATTTCAGTCATATTGCGACATGGAGGCAAGAGATAACCAATCTCTGAAATCATAGTGACGAAGCCCGGGATCGCACCCGGGACCTCTTGCATGTTAAGCCAAGCGCTTAACCATTACACCAAGCCGCCCCCTTTAATAAACTTGATTATAACATCAGTTACTGACAAATAGATTACGCGTCATTGAAGGTGGACATTCATGGACCTTTCAAACCAGAGGTGAGCATCATAAGGTCAGGTGCCTGGGAGGAGTCGGTGTACAAGATTAATAAGAACTGATATAAAGAGTTCACGCAAAGCGAAAATAGCAGTTGTTCTTAGAAATTGTAGTGTTATATATGATAAAATTGACCTTGAATTGTGTAATCGAATATTTTTGTGACGTCATTTATGTTAATTTGTATTTACTACTGTGTTATCATACGACTGAGTCAGATCTCGCTCCTCTTGTCTCCAGCATGCACTTTATTAAATTTATCCCTTTTAAGTCATTAAATTTAATGTATTACCTGCTCAAGATGGGCAAATATGTACTGGTATGAAGTCAAACAGTTCGTCACTGCTGTAAGGGTGTGGGATATCCAGCGGGTCCCTCCAACTTTAGTGGGAACAAGGAGATTTGGTCCTTCTGTCGTCCTAAGTGCCTCATAGCTCCTTTGAAGCATAGACCTGTTCAAACTGCTATTGTGATAAAATAGGTACAATCCTAGCAACAATGTGTCCACAGTCCTGTTGTACATTTTGTTACTTTTTGCCAAGTCTTTCAAGGCAAGTTCTAGACGATGAGCCATGCAGTGAATCGTAAGTAAATGTGGCACATCTAACCGCAGTAAGGCCCCGACACCATTTCTACACCCCGTCATGACGCTTGCTCCATCATAGGCCAACGCTACTAGTTTGGATACAATTGCATGCCATTCAATTTTCAAATTCTGAAGCAAGATTTCTTTCACCCCCTGACAAGATTCTCTGCACTGGCTTTGTCAGCGTTGTACACCCCGATGAAAAACACTTTAATAGTTCCTGATACACAGCATCTTAGATACCACATTTCTTGTTCCTTTACAGATGAATCTGTACTGCCATCCCCAATCAAACACATGAATCCGCTATCCATAATAGCTTTTGCAATACGTTCATATTCTGTTTTAGCAATAGAACGGACAAACAGTGTTGCAGACTTATTGTTCCTGTATGTTTTTCCCACATCTAAACCTTTTACTTCATCTAACTCCGTTATCCATTCGTAGTCAGTTATTGGTCTGTTGTTGACAACCAGAGCATGACATGTCCTAAATAGTACAACCAATTTGTCAAAAGTGGCCTTATTTAAGGTTTCAACAGCCTTGGCTGCAGGAGTTGAAGAAACCGGTACCCTTTTATTTTTGTAAATGCACGCTGCCCTTTTGTGCTGTTCTGAATTTTCATGCTTCACAATACTATCAAGCTTGAATAGCGAACAACCAGATGTGAATGAAGAATTCAGCCCCTACTCTATGCAATAATTGCAGATCATACCCCTGTCCGTCTCTTGCAGCCATGGTCTATTTACTGCCCAGTTGGGCTGGAAATTCCTTTTCCTTTTCTGTTTATCATCTTCCCTATCGTAATCCCGTTTGCGCTTTGTTCCCCCGCTACTTTTTGTTTTCTGTACCCATCGAGGGCAGCAAACAAGGGCCTGGGGGCCGCTATGCTGCTTTTCGTAACATAACGCTTTTTCATTCACGCAATGAAAACTCGGGAGACAGCCCGCAATACTTGCCTATAGGGGGTTATACAAATTGAGATTAGGAAATGGACGTGGTCGGACAGATGTTTAACTGACGGAAGAAACTACGTTAAGCATTTACTTGATCAAGACGAGCATCGCCAGTCTAGACAATTCGCCAAACGGGCGACTTCGGATATAAAACAATTCGCCCGATCGTAAATTCGGTCGCCTCGGGCGAACGGACCACCGCTAATTTCCATCCCTGCAAATAGTGCAACTGCACTGTAGTCTGCACAGAATTAATACTGGAACTTTTATTTGGAAATAATTACTTGATCAGTGGTATTACGCGTACCTGGTAAAATTTGAAAGAAAATACTCTTACCAAAGCCTTCTGGTTGGAGGCAACGGTAATTTTATCATTTATGACATTTTAAACACCTTCATTCTGTTCATTTTTACGTGTAAAACTGAGAAAGAATGTTCAACGTGCTCTCTCGACTGCATCCATTAAGGCATTTGGGTAATCAAATCACCATAATCTAAGAGTACGCGTATGAAAAGAATCCTCGATACAAGCTCAAAAATAACGCAGAGAAAGAAAGTAAAAAACAAAAACCAACAACTAGTCGTATTTTCAGAAACTTATGAATTAATAAAATATAGAATGATTCTAGCTCGATATGCGCAATATTGTTTTACAAGAATCATGTAGAAATCGGGTACCCCGATGCCAAGGGTTTATGTAGTGAAGCTTCTGCGTAACAAAATGAAACACTTGGGTGACCAGGATGCCAAATCCATTGTTCTCGATGTGGACACTTATATGTGGGCAACTTACGTCATAATTATATAATGTCATAACAATCACAAAGTGCGCGTGTATGTTGACGTTATTGTAGTTGCGATATTCCGTATTCAAAAGTCTGGTATCCTGCAGGCCAAGTAGGCAGTCTTTATCCTTTTCCATTATGTCAGGTTTGTTTCATCTTGAAACTTTAAGCAAAATTTTGATAAACCAAAAAAATGGAATGACAGATGGACAGATTTCACATGTCGATGAATCTGAATTCTTTTGCAATCTTGCCTATAATGGAATTCAGAATAATGAATAAGTAAAAACAGATACTCAAATTTTAAAGATAAGTATGGCCATATATTCATTGTAATCATGAAAGTATAGCCTTTGTTCAAGGTCATGACACTCTCTTGTGTCATGGATAACAAGAGCAATACCTGGAATTCAACCTTGACCAAAGTCATGACACTCTTTTGGAACCTGGGCGATAATTCTGTAATACAGCATTGAAAGCAATGCTGGCAATAGAAAATTAAGGCCAAGACCATACATAAACACTCTGATTTTGACCTTGCAGATATGACCTTGGTTCAAGGTAATGACCCATTCATGCATCCATAACTACAATCCTGTAAACTATTGTTCAAATCTATATTGGCAGTGAAAAGTTGTGGTTCAGACAAGGATATGCCATTATATGCTCTGTAACCTAGATCTTTCAATATTACCTTGGTTCAAGGTCATGACGCATCCTATGGACCTGGGTAACAATTGTGTGAAATATTATTCAAACCCACGCAAGGGGGTAAAAAGTTCTGGCCCAGTCAAGGAATCACCCATCATATACATTTTTACCTTGACCTTGACATTCTGTGAAATATTATTCATATCCATGCAAGGATTAAAACAATAAGACCTGGACAAAAATTCACTCATCACACGCAATGTGACCTTGACTTTGCAAATATGACCTTGATTAATGTTCATGACACACCCTTGGGTCCTTGGCAACAATTCTGTGAAATATTATTCAAATCCATGCAAGTAGTAAAATATAATTTATGGCCTGAAAAAACTATTCGGTCTTTTCGTTATACGTAAAACAATACACCGATCTACTTTCGTCGAATGTTAAGCATTTTTGAACAAAATACGACTATGATGACGCCACGCAAGGTTGGACAAGTCGGACATTTGATTATGACGTCATAAGCATAACAATCAAAAGTCCGCTAAACATCGCTTTCTCTGCTGAAAAGTGGATCGGTGTATTACGACGTCATCAAATTCTATGGAAACTGATCTAAAACTCAGGGAAATTATAGTCCACAAATGACGTTTTCATAGGAATTTGATGACGTCATTATTGATTTACGTCAGATACCGTCCTAAATGGGAAGTAACTTTGTTTAACGAAAAGATTCAATACGAGAATGTTTGTACATATATATCACTGCCAGACAACTTGAATCTGTATTTGAACGAAATATAGCTTTCTAGTCACTGGACATACAGCATCAAGATCAGACAAGAACATTAAGACATGACAAAAATATGGGCATGTGTTTACTGGGGCCTTGACCTTAAAGGTACAATGTATCTTCAAAAACAAAAGAGGATGCCAAGTGCTATTTTGCATTTTATTACTATAAGTCGTATACAATAACATGCAATAGTCCTTTTTATGATAATAGTAACTTCAATATGGTGTCCATTTGTCAGTGTTTTTGACACCCCTAGTGTGAAAATGGTGATTGCTTTAGCAATACTCTCAGATTGCTTGTTGTTCTTTTTATTTATATTGACACATTTTAAGGATCAGATTAGTTGTACTAAAATCTTTTTGCTAAGTTAATTACGGAAATCGACCAATGAAACATTTTATCGCCATTATAATTTACAAGTAAATAACACGTACCAGTACACGTAAAACTGTTAAACCTCTCTAGCATTAGTCTTATTTAACGTGTAAGAATCTTTGTAGAGCAGAAAAGAACTAGTTTTACGCTCGACATCAAATTGACGTGTCGGGGGAACATAATTGTCACAAAATAGCATGCGTTTACAAGATGCACTTAGATATTTCATTATGATGATTATAAATATAACAGTAATATTAAACTGCACATAGATACAAAATTAATGATTAAGGTAAATTGTGCTTTGAAATATCAGAAATAGTAGTTACATTATGTTCATGAAAATACTCTTTAATGCATTACTAGCCATTAGTTTACGTTTACGCTTACGACAAATTTCATTCTCAAGGGTTTTTTTCCCACAGTACAGCAACTATGTTGGTTGGTCTGGCGAGTTTGCATCGAAAAAGTTACTTAAGATTGATTTCTTGACTTTGACAATAACAACTTTTCTTTAACATGAATGTCCTTGTTTCCAGACTGCCATCTTTGCTAGATCATTGATACTTGAAAGTGAAGATGCTATGAGTCAGTTGGAGATCCCAAAGCAGGCTAACAGACCCCTCAATCTTCCACCTTTCAACCATATAGTTGCTAACTATACAATACCAGATACACAATATGTCAATAAATTTCGGTAAGATGTTTTCCTCGACTTCATTAGAGACTCACAAATTCTGTAGTAATTATAAATAATATATGAATTTTGTCCAATGCACGTCAAAATTTTGTATCCTTAACTGTTCTATTTAGAAAATATACTCAGGGACTTTTAAAACGCCTATCTAATACCATTATAATTTAATCAACCACTAGGTAAATAATTGCATCAAACTTGATTTATTTCGAAAATTGAATTATATTTGACAATATGATTGATACTATTACACGTTTCTTTTAAAAAATGATTTGATTTCATCAGTTATGTATGACACGTCCAAAATTTCATGTGTTTTGTTTAGTAACGAGTATCACCCCCCCCCTTTTTTTTTTTTGCTTTAACGCATGCACGCAATCTGGACCGCATGGATTGACATAAATTTCGAATTTGACATATTGATGAAGTTGAATTAATAGAAGGAGCTCAGGCTGTAAACCGTCATCGATGTAGCGCCTCGCGGTAAGAGTGTTCCTCAAAATAAGCAGTGATGACTTGAAATGTTGATTGATGGCTCCCCAAACCATGACGCCACCACCGCCAATTTTGTCACGTTCAATTATGCAGTTTGCGACAAAACGTTCATTGCGTCGCCTATAAATGCGCTGTCTTCCGTCAGCCATGGACATATTGAATCTTGATTCGTCGCTGAACACTACGTCATGCCAATTACGTCGATTAGCAAGCATATTCCGGGACCAGGTCAGACGATTTCTTCGGTGGCGAGGAGTTAGGATCAAGCCCTTCAATGGGCGACGGCATAGCAAACCTTGCTCTTTCAATCGTCGGCGTACTGTCCTGGGGTGGATTTGCCTACCGTGACGACCT
Source organism: Pteria penguin (assembly GCA_035048485.1). Classification (NCBI taxonomy): domain Eukaryota; kingdom Metazoa; phylum Mollusca; class Bivalvia; order Pterioida; family Pteriidae; genus Pteria; species Pteria penguin. Next base: position 59,729,190 of record CM068582.1, read on the forward strand.
ATTACATCTCTTGACTTGCTTACGGCTGTCGCAAACCTGTCGCGTAGATGACGTTGCCTTATGAAAACGTCTTGACTCTTGTCGTTACGCGTGGCTGACCACTTAGAGGACGATCCTTAACACTTCCTGTGGTCCGATACTTCCGTACAAGTCTCGTGATTGTTGACAAATGGACGTTGAAGCGTCCTGCGATGATACCTTGATTTACGCCGGCGTCTACAAAGGAAAGAACAGTATATCTCTGTTGCTCAGACAGTCTCGGCATTTTACGCATTAGTTTTAATGAAGCAAAGTTTGAAATGAGGATAGATAAAGACACTAGGTACCAGTATACGTTATTTCTGAAGAAAATGACTCAAGGTAAAGCACGTGGTGGAGTACTTTTTGAAAAGCGCGCGGGTGAGCAGTATTACGTTATGGTTGAGGGATTTGTCTCGCCGATAGCATGAAGGTTACCGCAATCACACAATATCAAGCAGATATTCAAATCGATTTATTTTCAAAACATTTATGTTTTTACACGAAAAAAAAAAACCCCCATGTAGGCATTTTTAAAGTCCCTGAGTATATTTTAATAAACCTTTTTCGTATTAATTTCATCTGTCATTGAAAACACGATATATAATGGCTTGACGCTCAAAGTTGCGAACAAGTTCAATATCTATAATCATCATATTGTTATGTTTTGAGAAAATTTCAAATGTAACTTTTTCGGCTACTTTGGTTTAACTCTGCTCTTCAAATATTTGTACGTTATTAGAATTCCAATCATTCGGTCATGAACATCACCAAAGAGACATAAGTTATCGAAATACGCATCTGATGCACAAATTAATTACATATACATGTGTATGTTCTGATATTTATGGAACTGAAGAACAGAAGTATGATTGAACTCTCTGTTGAAACCTCAGCGTATAAAAACAATAACTTGGTTTTAATTATCATGAAGTAGAGTGGTGTATATTGTCGAAAAATCAAAAGTAGAAACTTGCATGATTAAATTCAAACTTTCTCAAAGTTTCTCGGATTCGGTGCATAAATCGAAATCATAAATGTTCACCATTCCCATGATGGAAGAAAAATCTTGATAAACCTGAAATATTTTGATAGAAATTTGACATTGGTAAATATTTATGCTCCAAATAAGGAAAAATGTAGAATAGACTTTTTCAAAAAAAATAAAATCATGGGTTAGAGAATATGTACTAATATTGATGGGATCATTATGTGTGGAGACTTTAATTGTCAACTGGATTATATTAACAATGATAAAAGTGCTGATGTACTGAAAAATACACTGAAAGAAATTTCTGTTTTTGAATGTTGGAAAGCATATGGTAAATCTTGTAATAAAGGGTTATTATGGTGTGATGGAGAAAACAAGCCTAAAAGTCGGATAGACTATGTTTTCCTTTGCATGACACCAGATGTTGAAAGAACCCGTTTTAGTGGTCATTTAGGATTAAGGTTTGATTTTAATTTAGTTAAAAATAACAGAGGGAGTGGGTATTGGAAGATGAACACTTCCTTACTGTCTGATGAAAAATTTTGCGCAACATTGAGAACTTTTTTGAAAAATATTGTGAAACTAAATGACATAGCTGATGATAGAATCAAATGGGAATATGTTAAAAATTTGATTAAAAGTTTTTCGAAAATTTTTTTAAGAAATAAGGCTAAAGGAAATAAAAAGAGAATAAAATTCATAGAATCACAAATAAAAAATGTAGAATTGAAAGAATATACAGAAATCAATATGATAACTTGAAAAAGAGGTAGATATTGATTATCAGCAAAAATGTGAAGGAGTATATGTAAGATCTATAGCGATATGTCTAGAGAAAGGAGCAAAAGTACGTCGTATTAACCACACCATTTGTTTGGCTTTTGTCAAATTAAATGACCGTCCTAAGTCGGTATCGTAATTGCACTACAATCAAATATTTTTGTAATGTGTTATATGTTCTAGTATATTATTTATATTCATGTACTGTATAGCTCCATGGTGACTTCTGCCACATAACTGAGCCAGTAACTCCTCTTTTTTCTTAAATTGTTGAACAAAAACAGCAAACTAATAACACGATAAATAGAGTTAAAAATGAAAAAGGAGAAATTTTCTCAGATAATGAAAATATAATGGAAAATATATGCTTATTTTATAAGACATTATACACTAGTAAGTATATTTCTGAGACAGATATTGATAAATAGCTAAAAATATTAAGTGTATGTTAGTAAAAGAATCAGAGAAAGTAGAGTGTGATAATTTACCTACTATATATGAATGTGAGAATGCAGAAAAGTTGATGAAAAATAACAAACCGCCTAGTAATGATGGTTTACCAGCTGAATTCTATAAATTGTTTTGGAATGATATTAAGAATTATATTTATATATCTCTTATAAAAAGCATTGAATGCGGTATGCTGTCTTTTTCGCAAGTTTTACTATTTTTGGACTATGAAACGGCATTTGATTCGGTTGAATATAACTTTATGTTTAAGGTATTAGAAAAATTTAATTTTGGATCCGGTTTTATTAATATGATAAAACACTTTACACAGATCCGATTTTTTTAAAAAAAAAGAATTGCTGGATTTCAAAATCATGGAAATGGAAAGAGGCAATACGACAAGACTCTCGGTTTCATCTCTGATCTTTATACTAGTTCTTGAGATTATGACAAGTCTAGATGAAGCTAAAATAATCCAACATGCTGATGATTGTACAAATGTGTTAAAGATGAAAAGTCTTTAGAATATACTTTAAAAGTCATTAACGAGTTCAGTAAAGTGTCTGGTTTAAAATTAAATATATAAAAAACTGAGTGTCTCGGAACTGTCTCCTAACAGTAACAGGTTCTTTAGTTGAAACTTACTCAAATGTAAGTCATATACATAATGTTAAAATAGTAAACAATTTTGTTAAATCTTAAATGTACCTTGGATATGACAAAGATCAATGTTATAATAACAATTGGACTAATAAGCTTTAGAAATTAGAGATAATATTAAGTGTTTGGAAAAGAAGAAATCTGTCAATCTTTGGAAAATGTACAATTATGAATAATTTAGATTTGTCTAAACTGATATATAATGCATTTTTATAACCTAATCTTATTGAATCATTCTTTAAAAAAGTATCAAAACTTATCTACAATTTCCTATGGACCAAAAGGGACAGAATAAAAAGAAATACATTGATTGGTGATGTTGAACAAGGTGTTATAGGTATTATAGAGATAGAAAGTAAATTTAATGCTGCTAAAGCATCATGGGTATCTCTGCTAAAGAATAAAAATGATATGATATACAAATTCATATCACAGCTGTTAAGGAAAAATAATATGACAATTTATAATGTTCTTACAACTTCCTATTGTACTGATACGAATACATCCTTTTTTGATATGCTCAAATTGCCGCAATTTTATATAGAGGTATTTAATGCATTTAATAGATGTAAAAAAGTTAAAAGTCCCAAACGTAATTTTGAGTTCTGGGGCTCAACAAGGTATATTTCTATAAGTTTTACTCGGTTCGACTTACAACTTGGCTAATTTGACACAAAGATGTAGTTTATTATGTGAATAAAAGTGAATATCACGAGATAAAAGCATTTTTTTCCGGCGCACGGAACTGATGGCGATGACAGGAAGTATATATTTGAAAGATTGAAATGGCGATGTTAAAACACAAATAATTTCTTTTCGGTTATTAATACTTTTAGAATATAAATATATTAATAGAATTTTTAGAAAATAGATAAATAAGGGGGGGGGGGGGGGGGGGGGGTGTTTCATTTCCTAAGTCGTAAAACATAAATGGAACTTCCATTTTTTGTCATATTTTTTATGAAAATTTAAAGAAGATTTTTTGAATATATCTCTGTAAAAATATAAGTAATAAGTAAAGAAAAGTTTTAATAGGAACATTTTGTTAATAAATCTGACTGAAAAACCTCTACCAGATGACTGATTATACCGATAGTTTACTCTTTTATAAGTAACTGGATGAAAGTCGATATTTGATTGTTAAAATCGATGTCGATGTCGTTAACGAGATATGCCCGTTTTGAATTTGCAACACACCAACTCCTTGAATATTGATGAGGTCGGTCAGAGGAAATCACGTGACAATGAAACTCGAACTTTACCCGATTCTTACATTTGTTCCACTTTTAATTTTTTGGCCTCCGAGTCTGTGTATAGTTATTTTCTACCATACTTTTGCTTTTCTCGTGCTCGTATTCCTCCTTGTAATCCATTTTTGTTGTTTTCTACAGTGAATATCCGCGCACGCGCATGATTATGGGCGGAGCATCGCCTTATTTGGGGAATTGATACCAACCGAATTAAATTCGACTCAATTACTTTTATGCTACGAAAACATTGAGTAATTTTAGTTTTAAATTTTGCAATTAACACAAAGTTTATAATTTATGTAATACAGGAAAAATAAGATATTGTCGTAATTTATCCTTTTCATGCTAAAAATGTCCAGTCTCGGACTATGTCCCTTTAAATAAAATAAAATGATATTACAGTTACATGTCAACGTTATCAACAACTCGAAGCCTAAAAAGACCTAGAGATTTTCGGACAAAATGACTGACCAATGTTGCGCATGGCGAAATTCCAAAATAGTACAAGCTTAGCAACATTCACGAAATCGACAGCACTGTAAACTTGTAATCATCATAACCCTTTCACTCTGATTAGGTGCTGTGTAAAGACCGAGGCGTTTAGAATTAGACATTATACAAAAAACTTATTTGCAAAATAAAGGTTTCCTCCCATTGTCTCATTGAAGAGACAGGCCGATACCAGAAAATTCCTCTAGACAGACGATTATGTCCGTTGTGTAATAAATATAGAACATATATACCTTTTAATTTAGTGCACCATATGCGCATTTCGACAAGTTATGTCTTATCAGTGATGCTCGGGGCCGAGTGATTGGAATTCTCAAAATATATAAAAATATGAAGAGCAGTGTTGAACCCAAAATGACCGAAAAGTGAACGAAAGAATCTATCTAAGGACAGAGCTATGCATCAGGGAGATACTCCTTAGTTTTAGAGTGATTTACTTAATTTGATGACTGAAAATTTGAAGTATATATTTCATGTCAATACAAAGGCACTGAAAACTAGACTTATGATGCCCTCGGGAACTATCAGTCCACCAGCAGTGACACCGGCCTAGTGGTTATAATAAATTAGGTCTTATCTCTATTTCACACAAAACCCATAGCTTTGTTCTGCCGACAGCCATCCGTTAATAGCACATCGGGATTTATTAATATAAGTCCATGTAATTAATTATATATATGCAATATTTACCCATATGTACAAAAACATCACCATATGCAAAATTTGTTATAAATACACATACAGTATTTGGTATAGCAAATAAATAAACAAAATATATTATGTAGAGCCTAAATGAAAAACATCTTCATCAATAGCAATATTGTTAATACCAATATAAATATAAACAAATACAAAAACTCATTCATGTTTTTATCTTGCACAATAGCATATCCTTATAATATATATATATTAATTCAAGCATTATGAAAAATTTCTACGGCAAACAGAAAATAATATTTTCTCAGGTCCCAAAGCCGCTCAGGAAAAAAAGCCCCGAATAAACCGGGTTAAAACCTGTCCTCTAGACTGCGTAATTACTTAATTTGTACATCAAAGAACAAAATTCAAAAGAAAAGAGAACCCTAATTATAATATTGTCCATCGTATTGATCTACAAAATATTTCACTTCACTGCTAAGCAAGCCCATTTGAGAAAATATAAAAACACATTTCATGCTTGAATTTAACCAAAAAAAATTTAAATATATATATATAGAATAAGTGTCTATAAATTGAAAGAAACAGCCGGTGTCCCATGACAACGTAACGTTTATCAAAAATGACATACTTTCGTCAAATGTCAAGCACTTAAGCGCAAAATACAACTTTAATGACGTCACGCAAATTTGGAAATGTCGAACATTTCATTATGACGTCATTCGTATAACAATCAAAAGTCTGCCAAACGTCGCTTTCTATGTTGAAAAGTGGGTCAAATATGGGGCGTTATGACGTCATCAATCAATGTATTTTATACAGAAATAAAATACATAGGTTTTGAAAGCTTTATCTCAGGCAATTACAGTAGTTGTGTGCACACACACACACACACACACACACACACACACACACACACACACACACACACACACACACACACATATATATATATATATATATATATATATATATATATATATATATATATATATATATATATATATATATATATATATATATATATTTTATAATAAATGTGATATAACAAAAACAAAAAATAGATAAAAATAAAAAAAAAATTAAATAATTACACCAAAGTGCAATAACTTTAACTTTAAGATTAAATTGCTAAAAATATAGATTTACATATTTATAAATAATATTAATAATTAAATTTGATCTTAACAGAACGAAGCGCAGGCTAGAAGTGATTTACTTAGTAAAACCGCCAATCTATCACGTGATAGTAACTCATTATCATTGGTCAACCAATTGTATTAATGTATCATTCCGCTAAGACAAGAAATTTCTACTATACTTCGAAACGTAGAAATTATTGAATATAGAAGACGAGTTACACTTTGTTTTTTTGTATGCAATACATCAGGCGGATGCCGTTATCAAACACGTGAAATAATCGTGGAGCGACGCGTAACAACAATCAGTCAATGAATCCAATCATTGATTTCTTTATACTGGCTGCTTAAACTAATTTACTGAATGTTTATGATGAATTTAAGCACCGTCCATATGATAATCTAGGAAGGGTGGGGGTTGGTTGCTGGGTTTTTCATCCCGGCCAGATTCTTTTGTTTTTCCCTGCCTTGGGGCATGGGGTTTTTTCAGTAGAGGAAGAAAGGGATAGGAAGTTGTAGAGAGTGATAGAGGGCTATCCCTGTCCTCCCTTCATGAACTGGGTTTTTTTTGGCATATATCCAGTGCAAACATTACACTGTTCAGAGGAAAATATAAAAGCATCTGTCTCAGCCGTATGGCAGAAATTATAACGGAAATGCTCGATTAATAATGTAATAATTTGAGAAAAAAACCCACATAAGAACATTATAAAAACTTTAAAGCGCAGTTGCGATACCGACTTAAGATGGTCATTTGATATGACAGTACTCTCTCAATTGGTGTGGTTAACCAGTTTACATGTCACCTTCCCAAATAGGAGTGTAACCAAAGGACTGAATTTAACATTAACATTTATAAGAAATTGTCCATTTTGAGAGCAAGGATCAGTAAGTTTCTTAAGTTGAGAGGTAATAAGAATATAAACACGTATAGACTAGTTATGTAGAGTAGGACCAAGATATCAAAAATAAATAAATTGACATCAACATGAGTAAACCGCTCTGCTTATATGGAACTGAGCTCAGACCATGATCTGTAGGAGTCTCAACTAACAATAAGAGGGAACGTGGTTCTGGACTATTTTTCCTTTCAAAAAGGTTTCAACAAAGCCCATTATGTAGTCCCCACCGCCCTGTTTAGTCAGCGCACAATATTCAAGTGAAAACTTAAAGACTGTAGATGTAGAAGGGCAAAATACAAGACTTTTTGTCTTTGATATCCAGTCATATTGTCGATAACGAAGGCGTTTCACTATTTTGGAACCCAACGAGATAAACTAATCGGACCCTTAGAACCTCCTAAATTTAAACAGAACGTCACCTTAGAAATTGGGATGGGAATTCCATTGGATACATATTAATGCAACATAAAAAAGTTCTGAATAAGACCTAAAAATTTCTGAATTCTGTAACCCTGAGTTAAACGTGCCAATATTATTTGCATTTTTTGTTTGAATTTCCAAAACATTCGTGCAGGCTCTAGCAAATCGAACCAAATGAAATATATAAATACCGTATTATGGGAGTTTAGGAACATCTTTGACCATCCAAATAATGGAAATTTGCAATAGGAAATCTTAAATCATCACATTTATCGTAAATATTTGTATGAATTTTATTGTTAATTATTTTAATGTACATGTATATCATGTCCAAGTAAGGTGTTTCTGTATCACAAATATTGTCTTTGTTTAATTGAAGTTCAGGTGGGTATATGTCAATAATAACTCTTTCAAACCCAGGGTTATTGATAACTAAGATGTTGTCAAGATACAAGTAAATGTAGCTAGAGGTATCATTGAACATATCAATAAGGTCAGTAAGGTTAGATTTTTTGAAAAGAATGTATAAAATCCCTCGCATAAAAATACAGAAACAAATCTACTCATAAGAGGTAGTACCAGTCGGAATCCAAACTATCTGCTGATAATTCTGAACAATAAAGTTGAGTAAGAAATATGGTTGCTTTGTCCATGATTGAACTGATGAAGAACAAAACATCAGAATACAAAAACATAAATTGTTGTGTTGTGTTGTATACATGTAATACACCGATCCACTTTAGTCGAATGTTACATACTTTAGCGCAAAATACGTCTGTCATAACCATAACAATCAGAAGTCCGTCACACATCGCTTTCTGTGCTGTAAAGTGGATCGGTGTATTCTGGCGAGCGAGCAATCTATTATCATAACAAAAACAGAAACTTCTCTTGGAGAAGCTTATGTTTTTGAATGACTTCAGATACCTTTATAACAAAGTCGTTTTTCAACAGTTGAAAAGGTCAGTAGCTGAAAATTTGTGTAACGGAGTGTTTGTGGTTTATTATTTACATTGTACTTCCCTGTGGAAGATTCTATTGCATACCACACTAGTTGTTACTATAACGTCATAAAATACCGTTCATAAAACTTCATGAAGAGTTATTTTCTTCCGCTTGCGCAATGCGCAAACGTGATGATGATAAGAGATCATCCTTAACAATTAAAAGAGTCCTGCCTTATAACCTTACGTGTCGTGTTAAAGGGCAGTGTCGAGAAGCAGATAACCAGAAAATTAATATAAAAATTAGTTATGAAAATGTTAACAATATGACGGATTGTATCATTTCGGGAGGTTATCTGAAAAAGTATTTTACAATCTAGCCAAATCCATGCGGATAAATGTAAAATACAGATATAATGTCCAATTTCAGTTACAATGGATCAGATGGTATGATGTCATTAGCAACTCAATCTTTAATTCCAATCCCTCCAAGTACAGAAGCTCCACAATATGTAATTCAAGAAGAAGATACAGTGGCTCCCTTTTATTGCTCTGGTGGATGTGGAGGCAATATATTATCCCCTTATGATATAACCAAATATCAGTTTGGTAACTGTACAGATATGGAAAAATGTCAGTAAGTAATCTAGATTTTTCTATTCAAAATTCAGTATGAAACGATAAATCAGCAAAGAACAATTAACTCAGTATTCACAATATTTCGGTCTCCTGACCTTCTTCTAGTGAATTTTATTGGTATTGGTGGCTTAAGCTATGTAATATCCATCATATTTCATAACCAATATATGAAAAATTACAATTAACAAAGAATTACGTCATAGCGTATACACGTATAACATTTAGCGCGTTTCCGCTAAAATAACATATTCAATATATAGCGTTATTACAAATATAACTATAAGACATTCAAGATGATAACTATATAATACATATAGTAATTAACAAAGATGTTATATATGAGGTGTCGGATAGGGTGAGAGGACAGAGGACCTAACAAGGCTGATTGATTTACTTAATTTTATTACATAATAAAAGTATGTATTGTAGTATGTTGTGTGTATTGTTTAGAGAATAATCATTCAGTCCGAGCCACACTTAAGTTAATACATAGGCAGCATCGCATCGTCCGCGCGTGACAAGAAATACATTAATAGAACGTTCATTCACTGATATTACATTGATTCATTCACTATATATATATATATATCTAGATTTCTGATTTCTAAGTTATTACATACTAATATTTATGATAAACGTGAGGATTTCCTATTGTAAATTTTCCTTACTTGGATGGCGATGTCCCTCGACTATTACATTAATATATACTAATATTTATGATAAACGTGAGGATTTCCTATTGTAAATTTTCCTTACTTGAATGGCGATGTCCCTCGACTCCCATCATATGGTATCTATATATCTCAATTTGTTTGATTTGTCAGAGGCTGCACCGATGTTTTGGACTTTCATAAACGAAATTTACAAATTACTACTAAAATTTTAACTCAGAGTTACAGATATCACAAGCTAAGAAAAGCATTTGGCAAATTCTTCAGATCTTAGATCTTCTATCTAAATTTGGAAATATTTCTTTTCAACACTATGTATCCAATGGAAATTCCCATCGTAATTTTACGGTGATCTCGTATATAAACTAAGTAAAGAAAAGGCTCCGACAACGTTTTTTTATCATGTAATAAAATAGTCAAACGTCTTCTAAATAGACAATATGACACTGAGATCATCAAAATGACTATAGGTTTTGTATTTGGCCCCTTTACAGCCTTATGCAGACTTTTACTTGAACGTTGCACGCTGACTAAGAGGACGGTGAGGACTATATGACGGGCCTTTTCCAAACCTCTTTCAGAGGAGACATAGTCCTGAACCTCGTCCCCTCTGACTGTTAGTCGGGACTCCTACAAATCTAGGGTCTTAGCTCGCTTTCAGACTGGCAGAGCACGATTTATCATGTTGATGTCGCATATATTTTTATATCATTATGTGTTTTACAATACCTTACGTGTTTATATTTTTATGACCTCTCAATATGCGATACCTGTTGACCCTTGTTCTTTACATGGAGGATTATTTATAAATTTTTATATGTACTTCCTTTGATTATTCTGCTGTTACGGTGAGTGGGAAGGTGGGCCCGTAAACCGGTTAACCACACCATTTGTTTGGCTTTTGTCAAATTAAATGACCGTCCTAAGTCGGTATCGTAATTGCACTACAATCAAATATTTTTTTAATGTGTTAAATGTTCTATTATATTGTTTATATTCATGTATTGTATAGCTCCATGGTGACTTCTGCCACATAACTGAGCCGGTAACTCCTCTTATTTCTCTGATACTAGACACAAATGCGTATGTAAGAGTGCAGTGCAGCGTATATACTAATAAAAATCTATTACTCCTCCCGGGCACCTGGCCTGCGTCCCACGTATGAGTTTGAGACTGAGATTTTGCTCAAATCTGAGAAAAATCTCAAATTTGAGCAAAAACTCAAAAGTGCGTCCCACGAAAACATTTCCGTCTCAGTTTGAGATCGAAGTTTGAGTCCGATCTCAAATTGAGCTCAAACTGAATTCCAGGCCTGCGTCCCACGTATGAGATTTTTCTCAAGCTCAAGCTCAAGCTCAAACTCAATAAATTTTGCTCAGCTGAGATTTGTGAAAAAACGCGTCCCACGAAACAACTTTGAACTCAGCTCAACTGAGCTGAAAAGTTGAGCAAATTGTCATTGCTGTAAGCAATGTGTCTTATTTAAACGCATCATAACGTGATCGTGACGTAACAAATAACGTCACAATAACGTTCAGTCGCGTCATCGGAAATGTTCAATGAAAATAAAATCCACTGTGACATCCTTCAGTTGATTCTAGCCTTACTGTAGGGCTTATTAACTTCGACTGCTTATACTTCGTTTTAAAAATGTTTTGTAAGAATAAAACTTCATGTACAAAAATACGACAATGCTTAGTTACCTCCAAAGAAGGACTGACTGTAAAATACAGAATATGGACAGACGGACGATTCAAACAAATACTTTCCATCATGCGCTGCACTGGCTTTTGTTAACATTTGAAAACACCGACACATGAAACGGCGTTTCTGTCTAATATTTTATTAAGACAGAAGATCCCGATACCGCGAAAATTACCCCCATGTGAAATGTCAAAATGTTATTTTTGCAAATTATTCACCAGTAAAAATAACCACGCTTACAGAACTTGACGTCTCATTATTTGCAGGATGAATTCAATTTACACCCACTCCCCCCCCCCCCCCCGAAAAATTCGAAAAGAAAGATAAAAAAAGATGGAAAGACCAAAAAAAAAAAAGATCCCCCCCCAACCCCCCCTCCCCCAAAAAAACATAAAACAAAAGAACAGAAAAAAAAACTTCGCCTTCCAAGGATGTTAATTGATAGCATGCTTATCTCCGGACCAAATGTTCCATGGTACATGTGGGTGGTTATCCAATAAGATAAATTTTATGAAAATATTGTTTGGTTTTATTTTGTTATTATCATGTAGATATGTATATATACGCCATGTAGAGTTTTTTTCCGCTTCCGGTGTTTGCAATGCGCAAACGTCATGAGTGATCGTCCTTAATAGCAATGGAAATGAAATATCGTCGGACCGACGGACAAATCCGGTTATATTGATGCCGGTCCGGTAAATAATCTTAAATTTCTGGACCGATTGTTTAGTGTTTTCCAGAAGCGATTTCGGTTTCAAACTTATTTCTAATGTCATCCGAATGTCCTATAAATATTTTTACAATTTCATATTCACTGTAATAGTGAATTAGACCTCAGATGCAGTAAATGATTTGGCCTTTTGACATTTTTCGCAGATGTCTCCTATTTCTATTTCGCGTAAGGGCGGTTAACCCTATTGCTCTTGCCATATTTGATGACGTCATAACCTGACGTCACTTAATGTATCAACGCCAACGTTACATAGATCTACGTCTTAAAGGATTTTAAAAGTTATGACCATATTCAACATTAAACATTACTGTACGAATAATGATATTATGTTCAATGCTTTCCTTTACAACAGTATAAAGTTGCGAATTGTGTGATCTATGTAACTACATGTACAACTACTGTATAAATCAATGACCTATAAACAAACTTTCCTACAATAACATTATATGATATTTTGTATGCAAAACTACGTCTAGTTTACATAAAACAACACAATTACGTGACATCTTTGTGTTTGAGACTGGTAGGGAGCTGTCTCAGTAAAATCTGAGTTTTTCTCAACTTTCTGACTCACTTGAGCTGAATAAAATGTTCGTGGGACGCAAATTTGGTCTCAACTCGAATTTAGGCGACCAAATTTTAATTCTTAGTTTTACGGATCCGCCGACCCTAATTTTATTACGATTGGAAAAAAAATAAAACGTACTGAAAATACATTTTTTCTTCCGATCATCCGAACTTTGCCGGACCGTTATACATGTAAACATGTATTGTTATTTTATCTCTTTCGCGCGAGCGTTTTGGAGTTCGGTAATTATGTTTGTGTGAAAAGCAAACTCCTTAAGATTGCGATCGAGACGAAATGGCGCGATGGATAGGGCTTCAGGTCGGCAAAGAAGGGGCCACACAGCCGATTCTCAATAAATTTATAAAGGGCAACATCAACAGTGCTGTAAGAACTATCTGCTCTGATGAGCTGTCCGATTTTGGCTTCTGGTACGGAGGTAAACTTTGATATGCCTCTCGGCGATTTTTACGACATGGGCATACGGTTCTTATATGTGCTAATAAAAGATCAGCCCAAGGAATCGACAGAAACAGCAGCAGCCAAGTCAGCATTCGATGTACCCATGACCATGTCGAAGACATGCGACCAACTACCACCTAGAGGCTAGAAGGTATTTTAAGCCTGATTAAGTCTGTCTGTATTTTTAAATGATGGGAAACAAATGTTGAAAAATATTTAATACATCAAAATGGCCTGCTTGTGATTTCTTAACAGTTACACTAACAGCATTTTCTAAAAATATCATTAAAATATTCATGCAATTTGTATTTGATATTATAAAGTGTATTCAATTTGGCCTTCGCATGTAATATAGGATTGAGTACTTCCAAGTTGTAAGTTCGAACCGCACACCGTAGGATATAAACATATATGAAGGGGTCTGTTCCATCCAACAGAACCATACCGGTATGTCGGATAGCATTTTACACTAAGACTCGGCACCAAAAATAACCGTAATATCAGAATAGCTGCTGTTTGATACTGGTAGCAGGACAAAATGACATCACACACATGAAGCTGAAATATCACTATTTAAACAGACTATTATAGTTGAATATAGCCAAATTAATCCCTGGATACAACCCACAATCCATGTGGGGACATTATCATACACATACTGCATGGTGTTACCAGAGACATATATACACATATATATGTCTCTGGTGTTACTTTACCATGTAAAGATATATGGGATATAGACTAAAACCTGGAATTAGAATAAAAATTTCTATTTTGTTAGAGAGACCAAAACGGCCAAATACCGGTTGTATAATGACCTATTGGATTGCCTACAACAGATGAGGGTTGACTTCATGAAGAGTCAGGTGCAGGATATCGGAGCCAAAGTAGTCCATGACTTATGCGGAGTTCTGTGGTACATCTCGCCCTTTCATGATAGATTCAGGGAGCGGGCCTTAAAGGTACAATATTGCATAGAGTTTCAACTTTCTTAATAACAACATGAAATCAAAACACATCCCAATCTGCATATACCAATACTGACTCTGAGTTGTTTTTTCTTTCATCTGCACTTACTTAGCGAAGCGCTTTAAAGTGATCATCTTGTATTGCGTCTTTCCGAGTATTCATCTCTCAGTCACACTTTCGGTAGTCACATTTCAGTGATAGTCACGCTATGCTTTCAAAGCTATTAGTACTGGAGGTGACATGTGTTCCTCAAACACATTAGTTTATTAAAATTATATTTAAAAATGTTTAATTTATTCCTGGGTGAGAAAGACAAATCTAATTAATGTCTGTTGATTTACTCTTAAAAAATAACTGATTTGTGATAAACTTGTTGTTCAGTCTAAATTTAATACGATTTAGCATGTCACCTGTGATTATGTAAACTAAATATCAATCTAAATATTTGTTGGGGTTGGGGTTTTTTTTTCTGTTGCAGAAATGAAGAATTTCCTTCAAATTAATTATTTAGTCAAAAACTTTGAAGGTTTATATGTACAACTGTAGGTAAAATCCTTTGAATTCATTCATTTTCAGCTAAAGTCAGAGGAACAGTGGCATGCAACGAATGTGGAAAGAGGAGGGTGATCTATGCAGCATCGAAGTTGACAACGCCAGAACACAGACTCATTCTTCGCGTGGAGGAGGAGTTGCTGTATGTGTGTGGGAGTCTTCTATTTCCATGCGGGACTTTATACCAAGACAAAATTATTGTCAGAGAGGCTTTGTCATGCAGCGCACCAATTGAAACCACATACTACACTGGTAAGTATTTCTTTTGTCAATACTGGTACAGTAATTTTTCACTCTTATTTCCATGCAATCCATTTTATGCATACATCTTAATTCAGCTGATTGTCCAAAATTGCTGTGTAAAAATTAAAACATGTTCACTTGTAGTACAGCAATGTATTTCCCTTTGGGCCAATATGATGTGAGTGGAACTCTTTGTCATACTGTTGAGTAAAGTCTTTTTCTGATTTGCTTTAAATATTGGGTAACATATTCATATTTCAGGAGTGACGCAGTCCTTTGAAGACATATGCATTCACTGCGGCGATACCGAGGTGATAACCAACCAAGAGATCAATCAGCTAAAAGAGTCCTTCGGAATTGTTCGACCCATATGCCAGACATGCTGGCAGAAAGGACTTAAACCTGTTACTCGAAATGCCAAAAAACTTTAAAAAGCCAGGAGAAATTGGAAGAATCTGTAAAACTGTCCACTTATAATAAAATGTTGAAATTCACAAATTTTATTTTTTATTTTTTTTCCTCCTCCTACCCTTTTTTGAAAAAAAAAATCCGTAAAACTAAAAATTAAAATTTTGTCGCCTTGTTTGGATTCGCATTTGTCTGAATATGACACTATACACGATATTGTCCTTTTATTCCTTGGACTTTGAGATATGGTTGACCCTTCGGGCACTTCTTCGTTTTTTACTTCATTACTTCACAGATTCACAGTCATACCATGATAATAATAATTGACAAATAATACAAACAATTTGATTGGTTGATTATCTCGAGGGAACAAATTGATAAGTTGTTTTTTTTCTCCACATCTGGTGAAGTTCTTCTCGTACCTTGCTCACTTCTTCCTTCGAAGGGACTTCCATGGCGGGTAGTCCACTACTCAAAGTCTGTACCTCTGCTACTAAAGTAAAAGGAGGATTACCCTCCCTTGATGCAATAAATGACTGATTTGGAAGATTCACCTCCATTTCTTCCAGCGGCTGCATTTTTAACACATTGATGGTTTGGTTTCCGTCCACTTCATACTTAAATGATTAACCCCCTTGTTCTCCACGATCTTTTTTTCTATGGTCCTCTTATTTGATGTCCTCTTTTGCTCCTCACTTTTCCTTTTGAAGACGAAGAACCCAGGAGCAATAAACCCTTTCTTGTCCTTCCTTACTGTCTGACATTTCGAGAGGTTTTCCTCTTCCTTTGGTTGGTTGTGCCTCATGTCTGTTTCTTATATGCAGTCAGCCGCGATACGTGGAAAATTAGACAATTTGCAATCTCTGTGGTGTACGTGTGACTCTGATAGTGACAACAAGGCTTTTTGGTGGATAAAATTTGTCGAGGGGCAAAGCATGAAAATGAAAGCCCCTTTCATCAGACGCTTCCCTATCCAGAAAGAAGGAATCGTTCGAGGAAGTCGTAGGGCACGGAAGTTCAAATCAGTCAATCTAAAAACTACCGTTTTCCTTCCATTAGTACAGGCAGTAATTTGCAGCCCAATAAAAACAATCTTTAGAAAAAATTCTGTAGTTACTTTAAATGAGTCTGTAATATAACAAATCGAAATAAAATTCCGTCATATGCATGTCTGCATTAAAATCAATAGACCCATAAAAACTTCTGTTTGTGTAAGCATACTAGTGTAAATCTGAGCTATTCTTCTGTAAACTCCTTATTTTGCTGCTTTTGAACAGTGAAAATTTTACGGACCGACTAGTTTTTGTCCGCACTGACAATTCTATGGCAAATGTCAGTCCGAATGACTGACACCAGAAAAAAGATTTTAAGAATTCTGTGCCAATACTTACAATGAAGCGGTGATTATTCCTCCACAAAAATGCCACTGTTATCACACTGTGACATGTGTCTTCGTGTGCCACTCTTAACAGGTAATGGCATTATGCAGTGAAGATGACCCCGCTGAAAATGTCATGGTCTGTATTTTCTTAGCTGCCGATTATTAGTGATAGAATACGTACAATAAACTATCGCAATAAAGAAGAAATACTCAGCAAAGTGTGTTTTACCACACAGACATTTACAGGAAAATATCTAAAGCCAAGCATTGTACATGCATGTTACATTCTCCACCAGACGTCTGTTTCCATACACGAAAAAGAGCATATATGAAAGTCATCGCAAAGACTGAAATATTGAACCTGGAAAACTTTTTTGGGCGCTATTTTGTATTTTATGATCTGTTAGCATGATCATGGATTTTACATAACTGTTAATTCTCAATCGTTTTGTAACATTACACCAGCAGATAAAGCTTCTAATAATAATACATTTACTTTAAGAAATATTACTTTGATAACGTAATAAAACAAATAGGATTAAATTCAGCTACAGGAAGTCCTACTTGTACTCTCACGAACTTTTCAGTTTCGGAAGCACTTGAAAATCATAAATCTGTTCTCAGTACGTTTGGTATTGACACAATAGACCTTGAGTTGCCATATACCCCTGTCCCCCCTCCCCCCTCCCCCGGGGGAATTTTCGAGGGTATATTTTTCTGAAAGCATATTAAAAATGCTACAAAATGAGCCATGTTTGCACTCTGGCCGTTGGGGCTTTACTGAGTTATGGGGCAAAAACATAAGATTTTTATCAAAAAATCGCTGAAAATTGGAAATTTTGAATAAAATGTAAACAACTCGATAAATTCATGAAAAAAAAACATGTAATCTGATAGATCTTGATATAATCTATCAAATAAAAAAGGTTTCAGTACCATATCATGTATCAAACATGTTATTTTTTGGGTTAAATGTGCTATTTTTGCAAAATTAATAGATTTTTTTCTTATTTTATTCCATTTCGTCTATCCGGCTTAGTGTAGATCCTTTTTTTTTTTTTTTTTTTTTTTTTTTTTTTTTTTATTATATTTTAAATGTATAATTTTTATTTACATAACAACAGCCCCTTTACAGAGTAAATTCTTTTCGGAGCAAAAAGAATTGATATATCATACATACATATAACATACAAAATACAACATGTACATGTATCCATACATAATATACATCTATGAAGTTTACAAAACAATATATAGCCAAGTTATAACATTTCATAAAATGTTTCAAGATACTTCTTTTCTAATCTGTCACCCATATAAGATTTTACAGATGACATAAATTTCATGTAGTTTTTTATATTTATTTTAACATTCACTTCCGTTTCTTCTAAGGATTCTAATCTACATAACATTTTGTATTTGTATATTCTGCATGCTAAAAAGGATATAATATAGTTGTAACATCTTATTTTCTCGTTTCTTTCTAAGTAAAAACCAACAACAATGTGTTTCCACTGTACATCAAATTTTAAGACAGCACTTAAAGTTTCCCAAAGTGGTCTTACATTTTCACATTCAAAAATTAGGTGTCTTGAGTTTTCAATATCATATTTACAATATTTACAATGTTTTCCAGTTTCCTTTTCCCATTTACTTAAGAATAAGTTATTATTCAATAAGTTATTTAATAATTTATAATTGAATTCTGCTAATTTCTTATCTGGTTCTTCTTTAACTTTATTTATGTAAATATTTTTCCATGATGATTTACTTTCAATTCGGAATTCCTTTGATAACATACTTTGATAACAAGGTTTTTGGAATTTACGTTTTTAACAAGTTTTCATAATAAAATTTACATTCTTTATCAGTTATTGAGTGAAAACCATTATGGAACATAAAATAACTGGATGATTTAATGTGCGTATATGGTGCATTTGAGAGATCATATTTCAAGGTTATGTTTTTAAAAGCAAATTGTATAATTTTATATTCACATATCCAGTTTGATTTATTTAATAATATTCTAGATACATCCGTTATAGACTTTAATTGACCATGATCATCGAAAAGGTCTTTTACATACAGGATTCCACTTTTTATCCAATTTTGGTGAAAGATTGTTTTCCCTTTATGTGTTATGTTTTTTATTGTTCCAAATGGGTTGTTGTAATATATTATTAGATGTTATATCCTGTTTTAATAATTTGCTTTCATTAAAACAACTAAACACTTCTTGATAAAATATAGGAATATTTTTAACAATATCAAAGCTTTTTATATCAGTTTCTGACGTTATTAAAATATACTCAAATTGTATATTAAGGTTTTTAAGAAAAGAATTTAAAAAATTATACACATTTCCATCTTTTTTAATTAATCTTGTTATCCATGATGCTTTTAATGCCTTTATTGTTGTTTCAATATCAACGATTCCAATGCCTCCTTCTTCAATTGATCCGATCAGTGTGTTCCTCTTTATCCTATCTGTTTTATTCCATATAAAATTAAAAATAAGCTTATTTACTTTTTTGATATATTCCTATGGCGGCATAGGTAATATTGATGCAACATATATAAGCTTTAAAATCGACAGAGTATTTACAATACATTTCTTCCCCAAAATTGTTAATTTTCTTTTTTTCCAAGACTCAAAAAGCTTTTCTATATCATGATATATCTTCATCCAATTTTTGTTATAGCAATCTTCTTTATCATGTCCTATGTAAATTCCTAAACATTTAATAGGTTTTTCAGCAACGTTTATATCAAATATTGATTTAAATCTGCCTTTCAAAGTTCCAAGTAAAATACATTCAGTTTTTAATATGTTTATCTTCGAGCCCGCATATTTACAAAAAGTATTTATAGTATCAATTACATGTCTAAGTGATTCCACATTTTTTAATGTCATTGTTAAATCATCTGCATGGTGTACATTTTTTATTTCTTTTTCCATATTTTTACTTTTAAAACCCTTGATATTGATATTAGTTTTCAGCTTTATGGAGAGGATTTCAGCTACGAAAAGGTACAAAATTGCTGAAATCGACAACCTTGTCGTATTCCACGAGTCATTTTACATGTTTTTAGAAATCCACCCATTGTTTTTGATCCTAAATATCGGGTTTGTATACAGAATATTCATCCATGAAATGAAATTTTCCCCAAAATTAAATTTTTCTAAAGTTTTAAACAAAAAATTCCATTCGACTGAATCGAAAGCTTTTTCAAAATCCAAAAATAATAATATACCCTCTTGGTCTGTATTTTCACAATATTCAAATATATCTAAAATAATTCTTGCATTCTCTCCGATGAATCTGCCTTTTACATAAGCTGTTTGTTCTTTGGCAATGTAGTTACTGATTATTTTTTGTAATCTTCGTGCAAAAACAAAAGCTATTATCTTATAATCAGTATTAGTTAGACTTAATGGTCTATAGTTTTTTAACAAATGTTTGTCACCCTTTTTATAAAGTAATGTTAATATTGCAAGTCTTTGAGAATAACTCATCTCTTTATCACTGAATATTTCTATTAAATTACCATAAAACAAATCTGAAATGGAAGTCCAAAAGCATTTGTAAAATTCTGAAGGCATACCATCAGACCCTGGGGATTTATTAATTTTCATGTTCAATACAGCATCTTTACACTCTTCAATAGAGGGAAATTCGTCGCATATCAGTTTTTCATCATTATTCAATACGGGGATTTCGTTTTCAGATGAATGTAAATATGCATCAATGTCATTACTGTTAATGTCCTTTGTTTTATATAAATCTTCATAAAATGAACATGTTTCTTGAAAAATATCTTGTTTATTGTAGACAGTTCTGTTATCTTTCAGACGCAGTTCGCTTATTATATTTGAAGTTTGATGTTTATTTTCTAAACTTAAGAAATATTTAGTATTTTGTTCCCCTTCACTGATCCATTTAGCTCTTGATCGAACTTGCGCACCCTTACATTTGTAATCGTACAGTTCAGATAATTCTGTCTCTAGTTCTATTTTTCTTTTTTGGTCAAAAGTTTCAGACAATAACTCCATGTCTTCAATTTCCGTCTCTATTTTTTTAATTCTATTTCGTATATTGTTATTTTGAAATTTAGCATAGTGTATTGAAAAGTCTCTCACTCTTTGCTTGAATAATTCCCATTTTGCCATTGCAGAATCTGCCTGGTTAGTTTTTATTTCATTTATGATGGATTCAATACCTTTTTTATATTTTTCATCTTTCAAATATGAGGTGTTTAACTTCCAGTATCCAGGTCCTCTAAATTCATTATTTACTTTAATTATCACCTTAATCAATCTATGATCAGTCATTCTAGTTCCATTAGAATGTGTACCTGGAACCCTTCTTAATAAAATTTTATCAACCTTAAAAATGAAGTCATTACTCATGAAGACATAGTCTATTCTACTTTTAGGTTTATTTTCTGAGTCACACCACGTAAAACCTTTTAGTTCTTTTTGTTTATCGTTCCATATATCTATTAACTCCAAGACGCGAATGGTGTCTGTTAATTTCTTAACACTTTTGTCATGTTTCTTTTCATAATTACAATTAAAATCACCGGCAACAATAACATTGTTTACATTCAAAGAATGTTGATTAATAAAAGTTTTTAATTTATTAAAAAAGTGAATTCTATGTTGTTCATTGTTGGGAGCATATACATTCACAATAGTAAAAATATTACCTTCATATTTGAAATTTATCAATATGCGCCTCCCATCTATAGACGTGTGAGTATTAATAACTTCTACAGGAAGGTCTTTCTTGAATAAAATTGACACACCTCTACTAAATGTAGAATCCGAATATGAATGAAAAGATTCTCCTGGCCATCTAGAATTATAAGTAACTTTGTTTTTTTCTATGTAATGCGTTTCCTGTAATAATACTATATCTATGCCTGATTCGTTAAGCCAATCATACACCTTTGTTCTTTTTTTCAAGCGTATTTAGTCCTCTCGCATTGAGAGATATAAATGTAAACTTATCCATTTGAACAAAAACGATCAAATTATATATTTCAAATAAACATACATGAAGGTGCATAAGCACCCAAACATTTATAAGTTATCATATGCATTTAGTATAATTATACACAAACACAGCATATACAGATATACCAATTATGATGTATATTTTTGTCTTAAAATACCGATGCTTTCTAGTCCTTATTCAATAAACAATATCGTAGTCCTTAAAACAGGCGTAGGTCTAGGTCAAGATTTGTATTGACACGATCAGAAAGTTTACTCACCCTCACTTTCAGAGGAACTGTCTCTAGGCATGCGCATGGGCGATTTCTCGCGTCCGCTCAGGCTTCTTTTCCTGGGGGTGCACGAACGCGATCGTACCCCATGTAGCATACGCGTAATCTCCAATTGGTTTGAACGTTTTTGCTTTTTGCTTTTTGGTCTACTTCTGTTTGATTCAATCCTGACGGTTTTGGCAATTTTCCCAATTATTAATCCAAGCACATTTTCCCCGGGCCATTTCTTTTGGTCAGTATGAACAGTTCCCGTATGGTCAAGTCCAGAGCCCCAGAAGTTGTCGTATGTCGTTTCAACAAAAAGAATATCGCTTTCGCTTTTTAGTGCTTCACGAAATTCCGGAGTTTGGGACGCTTTAGCCTCTAATATCTCCGTCATGATATCAACTTTTTGTGTATTGAAATTTTCGGTCGTGATGATGGCATCTCCGAGCCTTTTTGCATCTAGCGCTGTTTTACTCTGTTGTATTGCATTTGCGCGCACAATATCTCCGCTTCTCATCGCTTTGACGTACTGGTACGCATGCTCTGAAGATCGGTGTTTTAAAACGAATACACTGATTTCACATAGATACATATTTGAGATCACATTCTCTTTACCACTGAACGGCGCTATATTTTCATTACTTTTAATATAAGCAGCACATTGGCTGTCTCCAGGTGTGTGACCCTCAACTTTGCAGATCTTGCAGCGTTGCATGTTGTTGCATTGACGTCTGAAGTGTGTATCCTCCCAGCAATTGGTACACAAAGGCTTGCGTTTCGTTGAGGGCTGTCCTGCATGGAATAAGAGGCATTTGATACCGGCACAAAAGCTTGTTCTCGGTAGAAAAACGGTCCTCTCCAAGTGCTTTTATGTATAAGGAACCTGTTCCCATTAAGTATGCTGGTCATCCTTCGAGTAACCGGATGTCGTATTTTTCTCATATTTGAGCTCACTAGTTCTTTGTACGTTAAATTTATCCAGCATTTTGATAATCTCTGCATCATCAACAGAGAGTGGAACGTTTTTGATTGTCACTTTAATAACCGGATCGGACGGGTCCGTGATTCCTGCAGAATATGGGTTGGTATCGAAAGCACGAACGTTGCAGTTCCTTATCTCGATTCCCTGAGACAATAACTTCATTCGGCTATCCTGACTACCCACATATATCCTCCATAAGTCTCTGTCCTTTTGGACGCATTGTAGGTCAGATATTTCCTTACATGCTGATTCGCATATTTCAAAATCTTGTTACGGTTTTCTGTTTCTCGTTTTGTATGTCTTTGTTCCGTAAGTACACAGGTTTTAAAAGTATTCACTGCCATGTTGATAGGTTGAGTGACCAATGATTACATCAATCACTAACTATGCTCGTACACAGGGTATCGCAATGATAGGCAATCATTAGATAATTGCCCCAGGAGTTCGTACAGGTAAATCCCAAGTGTGAGTTCAAATCACTATACGCTTCACACAAATGTTTCAGTAAATCCTCAAAAAAAAAAAAAAAACTATTTACAAGTTTTTAAAGCATCCACAATATGGAATATCAAAATATATACACATAATCCATGATTTGTATCAAAACTAACTCTCTATCACACCAAAAACCTCCACAAACTGTCAAAATAACGGAGCCCAAGAAACCACGTCTTGTATCGGCTCAGTCACGTGACATCCCTCGGCTTAGTGTAGATCCAAATATTTGTTTTAATGGTTATGGAATGATAAAACAATGTCTAATCTATTTAATGATATGCCATTTACCCAATCATGAATTATCGAAAAGGGATATTTAAAAATATTTTCCATTAAAGTGATGCCGATTATGAAAATCACTGAAAATTGGAAATTTTGAATAAAATGTAAACAACTCGATAAATTCATGAAAAAAACTTGCAATCTTATAGATTTTTATATGACCTTTCCAATAAAAGAGGTTTCAGTACCATATCATGTATCAAACATGATTTTTTGGGGGTTTAATGTGCTATTTTTGCAAAATTAATAGATTTTTTTTCTTATTTTATTCCATTTCGTGTATCCGGCTTAGCGTAGATCCAAATATTTGTTTTAATGGTTATGGAATGATAAAACAATGTCTAATCAATTTAATGATATGCCATTTACCCAATCATGAATTTTTGAAAAGGGATATTTAAAAATCTTTTCCATTAAAGTGATGCCGATTATGAAAATGGGAAAATCTTTATAAATCATTTATGCTTTATCATTTATGAGTTATATATGCATCATGGTATAGGAATGTCTATGCACTTTGCAAATACACAATTTGAAAGACACCCCATCTCAAAAAACCCCCCAAATTAACAAACAAAAAAACAAAAGAAAACATAGAAAAATGGAAAATTAATTGAGAAATGACCATGATATTTTAACATAGGAGCTGGAATTCTGTTAATCTTTGTCTTAATATCCACTGTAGGTGGGGTTATAAAATTAATGTACAAATATTTAGAATTAACTGACACGGTGGCGATATCTATGGTTAAAAACTCAGATATTCAGAACGCAGCCTTCTAAATGATCATTAAATGCAAAGATCTTTAATCAAATGAAAACAGAAGCAAGGAAAGCTGTTTATATTGAATACATACCTGTATTAGTTGTTCTATACGACTTTTACTTAATCGTGTTCCCTTAGAATGGAACAGATAGTGAAAGTAAGTCAAAAACGAAAATTCCGAAGCTCCTCTACCGTTAAGTAAGGTAGGACTTGTTCATTTTGATAATACATTGCAGGTGGGTAGCCTTACAGAAGCTGGTTTTGAAAAGATAAAAGATGTGGCAAGCAAAAGACTGAAGTATGATTCCGTTAAAGATAGATTAGAGCATATTTCCTTAAATATTTCAGACAACTGAGACCCTACAAAACATGGTACTCATAGGAAATGCTGTCAAAAGTTCACAAATATAAGCAGGGTAGAAAAATATCAACTTCTGCTTCATATGATGAGAGCACTCCTAGTACCTCAAAGCCACAAAGACCCTCATCTCATGCCACTTCGTTATTTCCAGCTAACGATCAGCATTTGTGTAAAGTTTTGAACTAAGGTCTTTTTGCAAGGGAAGCATTATATCGCAATGCTTGTCGACGAAAGCATACATGAAGTGATACTAGCCATGTGTATCACACAGATTCTGAAGCATATAAGTCTGATGCTGCCCACAGAAACGCATTTGGTTTAATATGTAATTACATTAAGGAGCATGTGACATGGTTCAAAACTTTACACAAAAGCTGATCGTCACATTTATTGGCAACTGTGGCTTTGATAGACACATTTTGTTACACATTTGGTAAGTGTTTGTTTAGTACCCTTCACCTTTAATGTTTCCTTGTCACAGAAAAGGCATTTGTTAGCTTGAAATAACAAAGTGGCAGGAAATGAGGGTCTTTTTGGCTCTGAGGTATTAGGAGCGCTCTCATCATATGAAGCAGAATTAAGTTGATTTTTCTCTACCCTGCTTATATTTGTGAAGTATTTCCTATGAGTACCATGTTTTGAAGAGTCTAATGTGTTTAGAATATTTAAGGAAATATGGTCTAATCTATCTTTAATGGAATCATACCTCAGTCTTGCTTGCTACATCCTTTATCTTTTCAAAACCAGGATATAAAGACAAAGATTAACAAAATTCTTGCATCTTTGTTAAAATATCATGGTCATTTCTGAGATGATTTTCCTGTTTTCTATGTTTTCTATTTGTTTTTTGTTTGGTTTTTTTGGGGGGGGGGGGGATGTGGATGGGGTGCCTTTCAAGTTGTGTATTTGCAAAGTGTATAGAAATTGCTATACCATGATGCATTTAAAACTCATAAATGATAAAGCATAAATGATTTATAAAGATTTTCCCATTTTCAGCGATTTTCATAATTAGCATCACTTTAATGGAAAATACTTTTAAATATCCCTTTTCAATAATTCATGATTGGGTAAGTGGCATATCATTACATAGATTAGCCATTGTTTTATCATTCCATAACCATTAAAACAAATATTTGGATCTACACTAAGCCGGATAGACGAAATGGAATAAAACAAGAAAAAAATCTATGAATTTTGCAAAAATAGCACATTTATCCCCAAAAAATCACATTTTTCATGCATGATATGGTACTGAAACCTCTTTTATTGGAAAAATCATATAAAAATCTATAAGATTGCAAGATTTTTTCATGAATTTATGGAGTTTTTACATTTTATTCAAAATTTCCAATTTTCAGCGATTTTCATAATTGGCATCACTTTAATGGAAAATATTTTTAAATATCCCTTTTCCATGATTCATGATTGGGTAAATGGCATATCATTAAATAGATTAGACATTGTTTTATCATTCCATAACCATTAAAACGAATATTTAGACCTAACTCGGCCGGATAGACAGAATGGAATAAAATAAGAAAAAAATCTATTAATTTTGCAAAAATAGCACATTTAACCCAAAAAATAACATATTTGATACATGATATGGTACTGAAACCTTTTTTAGTTTGATAGATCATATCAAGATCCATCAGATTACATGTTTTTTTCATGAATTTATCGAGTTGTTATTTTCCAATAATTTCCAATTTTCAGCGATTTTTTATAAAAATCTTATGTTTTTGCCCCAAAACTCAGTAAAGCCCCAACGGCCAGAGTGCAAACATTGCTTAAAATGTTTCCCAGAGAATGTACTTTAACATGAGTTATGTCTGCAAAATAACAAAAGTGTTTCTGGATCATGGACTACAAATAAATTAAATTCAGAACTTTTATTTATTCTATTTATTTTTATTTATTTATTTGTACTTCATTCCAAAAATGCACAAAATCATATTCCAGAAGTGGAATTAATCAAATGCAGATCCTAAAAAAATCAAAAACGTTATCAGCACATCTGGTGCCATATGTACAAAGATTCGTATATTTACGAGCACTCGTAGGGTTTATGAGTAACTTACGAAAAATGTTACGAATTCGTAAATCATATGTACAAAACAACTCGTAGACGAGTTACGAACTCTTAACTTTACGAGTACTCTTACGCATGCGCTGTACATATATTTCACAGAAACAAATGACGCTTCATATATTTCAGGAGCCCGTTTCATCAACATGTGTAAATGTTTGGCTTACTAATTCGTATGCCAATCCCGGGCAATGGTGCAACAGCAAGTCTACTTTAGTACTTACATACATTCTTAGTTCAACGAAATGCGGGTTTCATCAACCGTTGTAAGTGTGTACGCACATGTACGTAAGGATCCGACTAGCGAGTTGACTTAACTTTACGCATCACAAATGCATGCATCATATTAAAGTCAAAGTGTACTTTTTACAGATGTATATAACTTTATGAATTTATGTGTGTGTATCTACACACGATAAGCTTGTAAACATGTAGGCCTACTGTAGTGACGTCATTGAATCGTAAGCAATACTTCGAAATACGTCATCAAAAGAAAGTGATAAAACTATCGCGATAAGCACATATGCCGCCACAGTACATCAATGGCGGATCCAGGATTTCCGAAAAAAAGGGGGGGGGGCAAATGGATATTAGCCAAAGTTCTCGGCCATTTTTGGTGCAAAATCTGGATTTTTACTGGTAAATATGTGACCAAAAGTGAGGGGGGGCCTCTAAATCCGCCACTGTACATGCACATCTATAAAATCAAGCGGATCACGAATTAAGACGTAATAGAAAAAAGAGAACCCTCCCTCTCCTCTCTGTCCATCTAGTATAATACTATAGATGCGAGACACCTCCCTCAAGGCCCCCCGCCCCCCCCCCCCCCCCCCCCCGTCATTGCTGAAAAATCTTTTTAAAAAGTAAAACAGACTAGACTCTAATAAATACCAAATAAGAGATCTACATATTACATTTCCAGTAGGCTATTTGAATTTTTGCGTGTTACGTGTATATATAATCTAGGACTACGAATTTTCTTTTGAAAATATTTTCATAATAAATTTCTATCTAATAAAGCTTTTAAATTTTTTTCCGAGGAAGTCGAAATTCTTATTCATAACATCAAAATTAAACTAAATGATTAACAACAGTTTTCGAACACATTGATAGCAGAGAGGAAGCAAAAAGAGTGGTTTGTCATTACGGAAAAGTACGTATCACTAAATCACCACTGTACTCGTTCGCCATATTTTTTAGATAAGAATGACTTACGAGTGCTACTGTAGCACTCGTAGATTTACGAGTAGAATCACTCGTAAGTTACGTTTACGTAACTTCGTACATATGACGTCACTCGTAAATTTACGCTACGAGTGACTTACGAGTACTCGTAGGGTTTACGAAATTTTGTATATATGGGCCCTGAAATCAAAAAGTTTTACTAAAATTCACTCTATCAAGTAATTTGACTTTTCGAATCTTTACACAACGATCACTTATTAGAAATTAAAAGACAGATTAGCGGAAATTATTCAAAATGCATTTACTAGTTAGACGGAAGCTGCAAATTCAAGTATATAGTTATAGGCCATGATAAAACTTATTTTGTCAGGGAAAATTCTGATTCCAAAAATAAATATACTGAAACAGATGTCATCCAAATGTTGAACTTTCCCATTGACTACATATTTTTTGCTGTTTGGAAAAATGGTATTTCAACAAATTGTCGGTATCCCAATGAGTACTAACTGTGCCCCGCTTCTGGTTGACATATTCCTTTACTGTTATGAAGCTGAATTCATTCAGTCTTTGCTTTTGCAAGGAAAGAAGCAATTGGCTCTTGGCTTCAATTTCACTTACAGATATATAGATGACTTGCTTTCAATTAATAATCCTTCATTTGCGGATTACCTTAGCATCATCTATCCAAGTGAACTGGAGGTCAAAGAAACCACAGAAAGTAATATTTAGATATTATGTTGTCTTTGATGGTCAATTGAACACCTCAGTCTATAACAAACGTGACGATTTCAATTTCGCTATCACAAATTTTCCTTTCAAAAGCAGCAACATTTCATCATAGCCCGCATACGGCGTATTCATATCTCAGTTCATACGTTATTCCAGAGCATGTTCAAATTACAATGACTTTGTTCTGAATGCTAGGCGACTTTCAGATAAGCTACTCAACCAAGGTTATCTTATTACACAATATGATATCTCGTTATCCAGACTTTTAAATGATATTCTGGACTGAGACCGATTCCGATCATTTTACACAGATTTGACACCTTCTACACCAGAAGGTTACCTACTTTGACTTCTCCATATATAAATCTATATGGGATTTACACGATTTGACTCTTTCTCATGGGTATATGTGACGGGTGTTGCTAGCAAACAGTAGATGGTAACTCGCCCCGGGCACCTGATCTCACTCCATCAAGAGGATTTACATATGCCCTTCAAGTAGACAGTTTTCGTTGTTTTCTATTTGGTTTTCAATTTCACTGATTTTGTACGTCCTTTTGTTTCATGATTTTCGGACTTATGGTTTGGATTTATCCATCATCTTTACATTTGATAAAAGCTAAGTAGCCGAAACTTTGTGACATAGTGTTTGTCTTATTATTATGAATGGAAACTCTATTCTTAGCTCACCTGAAGTGAGCTTTTGTCATAGTGCGTTGTCGTTCGTCATAAACTTTTCACATATTTGACTTACCTCTGCAACCATTTTACAGAATTTCACGAAACCTTACAGGAAGTAAGTACATGTACTCAAGGTCCTCTCCCCAGTTTTGGACCCAATATGTAAGCCAAGATAGTGGCAAAAGGCTCTACAGAGAATTTCACCAAACCTTACAGAAAATAAGTATTTAAAATCTACCAAATTTGAGTTTTTCGACATGATCCGTAATTCAAGATGGCCGCCATGGGCCTTGATTGGTTGACACATTTTCGACTTCTTCTCCACAACTGCTATAGAAAATTTCACCAGACCATATAAGGACAAAGTAATCAAGGTCCTGTACTAAGTTAGTGTTTCTGGAACCGATCCGTACTCCATAATGGCTACCGAGGGTTGTGATTGGTCGAGAGTTTTTTGACTTTTTTAAAAGCAACTGCTGCACAGAGTATCACTAAACCTTACAGGAAGTAAGCTATTAAGGTCCTCTACCAAATTTGTTTCTCAACCCGATCAATAATCCAAGATGGCCGCCATTGGGTTTGATTGATTGACACATTTTCCACTTCTGCTCTGCAACCGCATTAGAGAATTTCATTAAATTATAAAATATACCGGAACCAAGTACTCAAGATCCTCTATCCAGTTTATGGGGGTTTTTTTTACCCATTCCGTATTCCGAGATAGCGGCCATGGGCTCTCATTGTTTGATACATTTTCGATTTGTACTGTGCAAACGGTTAACAGAATTTCACCAAATCCTACAGGAAGTAATTACTCAAGGTCTTCTAACCAGTTTGTGTTTTTCGATCCGATCCGTTCTCCAAGATGGCTGCCATGGGCCCAGACCCTAATTGATTGAAACATTTTCAGCTTTTCCACGACCGCATCATAAATATTCACCAGACCTTACAATAAGTAAGTAATCAAAGTCCTCAACCTATATTTCGACTCCATCCATCATCCAAGATGGCCCCAAGTGCTCTAATTGGCTGACACATTTTTGACTCCTCATTAACTGCTTCACAGATTTCTGCCAAATCTTGTAGGAAGTACTCAAGGTCCTTTAAAAAAATCTGTCGATCAATCATCCAAGATGGCCACCAAGGACTATGATTGGCTGACACATTTTCACCTCCTTTTCATTGACAGCTTCACAGAATTTCACCAACTCGTACAAAATATAAGTACACAAAGTCTTCTACCAAAACTGTATCTTTCAATCATATCAGTCATGCAAGATGTCTGCCAAAGACCGGTGAACACATTTTTTACTTGTTTTCAACGACTACTGCACAGATCTAGAGTATCACCAAACCTTACAGGCAGTAAGCTTTCAAGGTCCCATACAAAAATTGTATCCGGACATTATGAAATTTATCATGAAACAAGTAAAATGTAGCAACTGCACATGTATTACGGGTTTTAATATTTTTTTCTTCATTTTTGAGAAATTATATTTTAGGGGGGGGGGGGGGGGGGGGGGGGGGTGTTGACCATCTGTCCAGATTATGTTTTCCGGACTTTTTTTGCCGTCTTTCAAGATATTGAACTTTTGAAAATTCATTAAAAATCTAATTTTTGTAAAAACATTAGCCATTATGAAATTTAGTATGAAACAAGTAAAATGTACCAACTATCACATATTTTACAGGTATTGATATCTTTTTCTTCATTTTTGAGAAATTTATAGAATTACCGGGAGGGGGAGGGGAAAGGGGGGGGGGGTTGGACTAAAAATTTCAAGATTTTTTTTTTGTAGGTCAAGTTCGAAGATGGGTTTGATAGGACCATTTTTGCAGGAGTTATTGCCCTTGGACTTATTCCTATGATAAAATGCTATGAAACGCAATTAACTTTAGTAAACGTCAGATGTTTTTCATGAAACTCATGCCAAATGCGAAATGATCCCGTCCGAACTAAGCGACGGGCGTATTATGCCACACTAGGCGTTGCTTTTTTTTTATTCTTTTGGCGTAATATAAAAGCTTATATCCCCACCCCTCGGCAGTGACAATGCTCTACATGTATGGAAATACTAATGTAATATGCATTGGTGGGCATTTATTGTATTGGATAATTCTTAGTACTTTAATGACATGTGTAGATTTATAGCATTTTACACTGTCTTTTTAATGATGTGTCTATTTTTTTTAATGTAATGATAAATTAGTCCCCATTTCCTCAAGTTCTGTTCAATGCTAGTCATCATACAACTCAAAATTGATAACCATATTGTCAATTCAACTATTTAGGACTAAAACAATTGTATCTCACCTTATCCTGGCTGAATTTAAGTAGTTTAAGCATTTTGTTATGCTTGATTTTGTAGAAGATGTTTTCTTTAGTAAATTTTTGTTTATTTCCCGTGTCATCTTTTACGTCGTATTCGCCAAACTGTTCGTTCAATCTAAATCCTCTGTTATGTACATTTTGCTGAACATTGCTAGAGTTCATACAAACTTTCAAAAACTGGTTATCACAATGTCTGACACTTATTTTTGAAATGAATTTGTGTTATAAGTTCACTATTTTGTCGATCGCCGCCATATTGTATCGTCACTTATGAAGAGTTCCACGGCGCAATAATTCAAATTTAGAAATATTCACTGAATTTTTACTTTTGATGTATGTAAAAATATAGAAGAAGTATGTAATTATGTTTACACTACAATGAAATAGGATATTCCCCTAGTAATGTATTTAGTTATAATGTTACAATATCAAATCAGTCTTGTGTGTAAACAAATCGTTATGGTTATGAGCCCGCACGGAGAAATAGTCCTATTTTCCTTGACCACTTTATTTGACCATACGAGTTAGTAACTTGTTGTTGATTTCAAACTTTGATCTTTCATGTCTAAGAACTATGTATTATATGCAATTTTATTATGCAAAGATGTGTTTTAAATGTGCGTCCTTTGATTGTTCTGCTATTACGGTGAGTGGGAAGGTGGGCCCGTAAACCGGTTAACCACACCATTTGTTTGGCTTTTGTCAAATTAAATGACCGTCCTAAGTCGGTATCGTAATTGCACTACAATCAAATATTTTTGTAATGTGTTATATGTTCTAGTATATTATTTCTATTCAATTATTGTATAGCTCCATGGTGACTTCTGCCACATAACCGAGCCAGTAACTCCTTTTTTTTTCTTTAATTAGTCTAAAATATTGTCAGGATGGAATCGGAATTTGTCAGGTCGGTTCTCGGTTCTGAATGGTTGGAGGGGTCTATATAAGTAAGTCTGCTATAGAAAGATGGCATTCTGATTTTTGTGATCAAAGTGAAAACATCAATCTAAGTGAACACTAAATAGGTAAACATGCATTTCGCTGATAGAGATAATAATTTCTTAACATAGAGTTTTGTTATCAATATTCTGTCAGGATATCTATTGGCATTATGACAAGTATGAGCCTGACAAGTTCGAGCCTGACAATTTTGAGCCTGACAAAAGTTCGAGCCTGACAATTTTGAGCCTGACAAAAATTGAACCTGACAAATTTTGAGCCTGTCAAACGTTGAGGCTAACATTCGTATTGTCAGCCTGACAATGTATATTTACCGGTTATTATTATTGATCTAGAAATGTTACTGTTGTTGTTGAAATAGGAATGATTGAGTTACTGTTGATATACAATGAATACATGTCCGCCTGACATTGAGTGATTAGCCTACGGTGTTTAGTAGAACCCGAATTTGTGCATTTATGTATCTCTAAAAGTGTGTCGACCAATGCCCAGAGTATGTTATTTGCTGTAATATTATTGATCGATGTTGGTGTTCAAAATGACTCTCTTGAAATATTATATAAACAATAAATAACGTAAATTCGTCAGTTATATCTCGTTACTTCTGAACCCTCGGTCAGACTGTTACACTAATACACATAGACGTCCAGTCTACAGAGTTGTACAGTTATCTAGCCTGTAGCATTTTGGCCGTCAGGCCACAATTTTTCGCGAATACTGCAAATAATACAATAGATCCAAATGCACGTGCATGTATATCGCTCACATGAGTTCTCTCGCCCTCTTTCTCTCACTCTCCCTATCTCTCTCTCCTTTTTGGTAGAAGTTTTTGTCATAAATGCAATCAACAAATAGATGTCCAATACTTCATCTTTTCAGATGCGAGACAGGCTATTCAGGACTTAATTGTGAGATTATGGAATGTACATGTATACATGGTACCTGTAATATTCCAAGAGTGTGTATCTGTAAAGCGGGCTGGACAGGAAGTATGTGTGGTCAAGCTGTTTGTTCGTAAGTATTTTAATCAACTATTGAATAGAGAGATAAACAAATATATTTTGGTATACCTACAAACAGAAAATCTAGAAATTAATACATAAAAATATGTAAAATCAGAGCATGCGTATATAAATAAAGTTGGTTGTTTGATTGGTGTTTTACGTCGCTTTCAACAATATTTCAGTTATATCGCGACATGGAAGCATATATAAATAAAATCATTAGAGCGACTTAGATACCATTTATCTGTACATTGGGTAGAAGTACGTATCTACACGTGAAAATTTACGACTCTTTACTATACAAAAGTGAATGTGCACGTGTAAACTTATAATAGCAAATAATGATCCAATTGAAAACGGTAAAATGAATATTTAAACAATATAAATTAATTTAATTTTTATGCTCCCCAAACCCTAAAGGAAGCTTATTCGGTCTTTTCATTATACAGAGTTACTTCCCATTTGGGACGATATCTGATGTAAAACAATTATGACGTCATCAAATTCTATGAAAACTGATCTAAAACTTAGGGAAATTATTATAGTCTACAAATGACGTTTTCATAGGAATTTGATGACGTCATAATTGTTTTACGTCAGATATCGTCCTAAATATGAAGTAAATCTGTTTAACGAAAAGACTAAATAGTCGCTGTCGTGTCCGTGTGCCTGTCCGTCCGTCCGAGCTCATATCTCCTATACCTTTCATTAGAATTTGATCATTTTTCACCAAAATATCATTTAGGTTAAAGGCTTTGGGACAAAGGTCAGTCAAGGTCATTTCTGAATGGTGAAGGTCACTTATTAACTATCATGAAGTACTTATATCTTTTATACCCAGAATTTGTTCATAATTCACTAAAATTTTATTTAGGTTAAGGGCCTTGGGGCATAGGTCACTCCAGGAAATTTCTGAAAGGTCAAGGTTGGTTATTCACTATGACTTAAAGTCACGTGAAGTACGTATATCTCCTATACCTTTCATCAGAATTTGACCGTACTTCACCAAAATATCATTTAGGTTAAGGGCTTTGAGACAAAGGTCACTCATTTCCGAAAGGTCAAAGTCACTTATTAACTATGACTTCATCTGCCATGACGTACGTATATCTTATCAGAATTTGATCATACTTCACCAAATATGTTTTAGGCTAAGAGCTTTTGGACAGAGCTCACTCAAGGTGATTTCTGAAAGGTCAAGGTCGCAATAAAAAGTTTTATTTCATAACTAATCAAGGTCAGAGATCAGACTTTCGGAACTTTGACTCTTTCTCTCTCTGAAAAGCAAAAAAAAAAAAACAAAAAAACAAAAGGATCCGAATAACTAGGCTTTACCTCTTAACTACTCGTTCAACACATGCGCCACCAAATGTAGTTCTCATGATCATGATTCATTACTATGTTGTGATGTTGAATTTACTAATTCGTTTAGGACATTAAATGTTGACAGTATTAGTAAATGATTAAATAGTACCAGGTGAAACGAAGAGTATCATTCTTCTTAATGCATATGAATTTTAGTGCAAAACTTATGGAAATTATACTGAAAGAAATTACACAAACACTCTTTGCCGCAAATATTTCTTTATATTAGACATGTAAAGCTGGATGTTACGTAGATCTACTGTACTAATCTAACTATTGCTGGATAAAGGCCAGGAGGCCGAAAATGTGCGGCAAAGAGTGTTTGTGTTATTTCTTTTAGTATATTTTACTTTCCTTTGGAGGACTACTTATTAATTCTTATGGAAATTCCCTAGAATGTTTGGCGCGTTTTTTCTATAGCCGAGACGAAGAGAGGTGATCAAGACAGCTAGCTGACAGTGGAAGAATTTTCGAGAAATAGTAAGTGTTTTGTCTATTCTTATTGATACATTGTGTATATACTATCATTGTTTTGCTGCAGAAACTTTTTATAATTTTTTTTAATGTTGTAAGACGTGTAAATTTTGAACCGTATGGTTAGTTCACTACAACGCATATTGCAGAATGTAGTAGTCAGTACGCCATTGATTACTTGCCACAGTACTCTAACGCCGTCGAGTTTGGCTATATTTGAACGTTTTAGAGTTGTTTTTGTCTTTTAATGTTGTATGACTTGCAGATTTTGAACCGGAGAGCCAGTTCACAACAACGTATTGCAGTACGCCATTATTGTAACGTTGACTGTTTCAATAGAAATTAGGTCAACATGTACATGCATATCTTATGTATACATGTCATGTTCATCCAGACAGGATCATGTTTGAATGTGGTGGCTGTAATAATGAAGCCATTATCTTCCATTTTCCGAGATGAAATAGAACAGATTTTTATAGAACTGTTAGGAGAGTTCTGGGTTTTTTAATTCCAGATTAACAAGTCATATCTTTATTCAAATTCTCTTGCTATAAAATTGTGTAAGAGCGATTTCATATTTAAATGGTCATTCTCGAAGTCGGACATCCGAGTATTTAAAAACAAGCATTCGAAAAATTGGCGTAAAGCATCAGACTTTCAGTGATCGGGATAGCCTCTGAGGTGAATGTGACAATGGCCCCATATGTTGGGGCTTCAATTGCAAATTGGCCATCTACAAAATCAATGCGCCATTGTGGAAAATGAATGTGCCATGAACTTCAGTTAGATTTTTAAAAAATTGGAGATTTGCAACATGTTTTACTGTTAAAACTGTTAAACAATAAAAACAAATTGCAGATAATCAAACTTGTTTTAAGTCTTATAAGTTATTTGACACTGGTTTTAATTCTCCTGTTCTGGAGTTGGTGATATTTGCGGAGGACAGACTCGAAATCAATGTTTTGTCCCTCAAGTTTCACTCGAAGAAGTCTGTCACACAACTGTGGTGACAGGCGATTGCGCTGTTTGGTAACAATTAAGTTTTGTTGGGGCATGTTGACTTTCGAACCTCGCGGTCTTTCATACTTTCACATTAGCCCAAACGAACTGTTCAATCTTACAATACATTTGATTCGTCCTAGAGTTAATACATTCACAAAATTGTCCAATGAAATTTCGTGTTACTATTTCAATGCAAAATTCCAATCCCGTAAACGCTTGAATTGACGAAAATCGAAGGGTAAAGAACAAGTGCAGAGGTGATATAGAATGTTTACTAGCAATCGACACGGCGTTTACAAGCATGTTTGGATTACCGCTGTCAAGTTGAGATGCGCCCCAAAGGCGCACTGTGAGAAAGTTTAATGCGCTATTTTTCTGTTGAATGCGACTACGGCGCAGGGTGCGTGCCTATCCCGATCACTGGACTTTTTCATAGAGAATAATGACCAATCCGATCGGAATTTTGGTAAAAAGGAATTATTAAAATATTTTGTCATTCAAGCAAGTAAATTTTGAATACATGTTTAACACATTTCCGATTGTATTTTATAAGAAACTTCCTTTAAAACTGATACAGAAGAGCATAAAGTTGTATTAACGCTAATGATAAACCCCGAGTTTTACCCCAAGTGACATGGCAAGACTCTTCGGGTACAAATAAAAATTTGTATTTGTATATATATTTGTGTATATATATATATATATATATATATATATATATATATATATATATATATATATATATATATAAAGTGCAGTATTTATGTACTTAGAAGTACTTAACAAAGTATTGGTCTGTACGGAGACGAAGGAACAGGTCCGACAGGTCCGAGAACTAAAATCCAACTGTCCGATAATCATCATAGAAAATGAGTGATAGTCACGACAGTTTTAAATGTGCCATGATGCGTAGCAATATAAACAATACGAATACTGAACATTTAAATCACTGACTATGTGTATTTGTTATTATAAATATTGAAATCCCCCATTTCTATTAATAGACATACTACAGGACTACTTCCATTATGTAGTGTACTCAAAGTTTGACCCTTATACTTCATATACTAGTAGTAACTACTTTGCAAATTTTCTTTAGCCATACTATTTATAAAGCTGTAGAATATCTGGTATAAAGTGCATATAGAATATATGTTATGTAGAGTTCTCAGAACTGTCTGCACATAAGATTGTGGTATATCTTTGTTAGATTATTAATTCTTTTCAAAATCTTCTTCAGGATAAGTCAACCAACAATGTCATGGTAAAAAAACAAACCTGTACCTGTGAGCAATATCATCAAAGATGAGACAACACCGTAACTGTTGCACTGTGGAGGGAGGCTGTTATTGCACATGTCAGACTTTGAGACTATATACATGTAGTAGTAACACATATTGTGGCCAATACTTACCCGGGTGAGGTCACATTCTCAACAACACAGTATTCAGCTGTGCAGGTAAGAATTAACTTTTTAGTTTGTCAGGTTGTCATCACTCGACAAAGTTTACTTGATTGTAGCTTAATATACATACTTCTTTATGTATAACAACACAATCACATTATCTCTTAAAGTTAGATGTGTTTGTAATTGTATTTTGTGTCAGGTTTAAGTTCCAGATTATTGTCAATATTTTATATACATGTAGGATATTACAGTTTGTTCCATGAATATTGGTTATGATTAGTTTTTTAAGTTTCTCAAATCAGTCGAAAATATTGCATTTACAATCTACAGAGCTGCATACATGATGTCTGATAATAAAGGATGAAATAACATGCGTGGATAATTAAGTTTGTTCAATTTTCAGAAAACATCTACTCCAGAATTGAAGAAGATAGTAGAAGTTATAGGAATATGCAAGGGAGATACTGATCAGAGATTTTAGCCATTGACATGGGTACAGTTATCTGCGAAAACCAGATTCTTGAAAAACACTTAGACTGCTATGTTGAAGCTCTTGATGAAAAATCTCTTTGCACCTTAACATTTGCATAGAAGGATGACAGAATTGCTAGGTTCATTGATAAAGAAAGTTGGATTCAGGAATTTCAAAGTTTAATAATTTATGCATTCAGTTCATTTTCAGTGGACTGCAATGTGATGTCACTTTACATTTTTCAGACATAATATGATATTTGAAATACACAATAACTAAGTGACTTACATTAATTCAAACATATTGAAAAGAACATGAGAACAATGCCATAATTTGCTAAATATATATACAGCATTATATTTTTTAAATATCATCATATAGATAATGTTTCTCTTGTGTTTGTAAATAAGAGCTGCAGGTCTTCAGGTCTTTTAATAAAGTCATTTTCTGTATGTGATTGTACAACTTCTGATGATGTCAATAATTTGTTATTACTTGTAGAAAAGAATGCTGGTGTCTTTCCACTTTCCTAAGTGTCCGTCTGAGCTCATTTCTCCTATACCTTTCATCAGAATTTCATCATACTTCACCAAAATGTTATTTAGGTTAAGGGCTTTTGGACAAAGGTCACTCAAGGTCATTTCTGAAAGGTTAAGCTCACGATAAAAAGTTTTATTTCACAACTAATCAAGGTCAAGCTTACTCATTTCAGTTTAAGATACTGTGATCACTTGTTGTTCTACAGTTGACTCAATAGACCATATTCCGGTTTTGATAAATGACAACTTTTTGTCTGAGCTAATACCTTTTGGCGTTGTTTTTCATAGTGACGTTATAATGAATCTATGTCATGCGTGACGTTATAATGAATCTATGTCATGCGTTATGACGTCAGTATGAAAAACAATGCCAAAATGTATTAGCTCGGACAAAAAGACAGCAATTATCAAAACCGGAATATGGTCTATTGGATATTCATATGATATACTGAGATTTGAAATCTTCATCAGTTTATACAATGATTTCCTATGTTTTGAGTCATTCATTTCCTTCATTATTGCTGAGTTTCATGGAGCATCCATCATTTTTACTGATTTTTTTTGTATATGAATTGAATCATCAATTTCCTGCATGATAAGTATAACTGTCCTTCTGGAGCATCCATCAGTTATACTGATACTCTTGTTTTTTTTTCACCAAGGTCAAATTGTTAGCATCATAGTTTCCCTGTTTTACATCATATTGTGTCAATAATCTAAGATGTATTGTACTTGTCTTTAGAATAAAATGTTAAAATGAAAGTGTATCTAGTGTCTTAGTCATAAAACTCAACATGAATTAATTACATAGAATGGACGCAATGAACTGACACATACACAAGAGCAATGTATCAATGATGCCTTGTAATTGCTACCGCTATGCTCACGACAAATTGCTCAATCTTTTACCCAGTTGCAACTATCAGTGCCTTTGGCAAATGACTCGGTACACACAAGTTGAATGTAACTGAGCTGTGACACATTTTTACACAGATTCATCAACCATCTGTTCTTTTTTTTTTTCTAATTACTGTAACTCTTTGCGACCCTCAGGACTTTCAGTCCTTTTATTTTACTTTAAGATTCTGTGATCACTTGTTGTTTTACAGTTGACTCAATTGGATATCCATATGATACATTGAGATTTGAAATCGTCATCAATTAATACTTGTACAATGATTTCCTATATATTGAGTCGTTCATTTCCTCCATTACTGCTGTGCTTCTTGGAGCATCCATCAGTTTTATTGATTTTTGTTTATGAATTGAGTCATCAATTTCCTGCATTATAGCTGCCGTTCGAGGAGCATCCATCAGTTTTACTGATACTCTTGTTTTATTTTCATACAAATTAGAATGAGTGTCGCTACAATACTCCTGGTCACATCTGAGTTAGTAGCTTCTTTCTCGTTTTCTCTTGATATTTTCATCGGTAATGAAAGGCGAACCGATGTTACTAGAAAAAATTGCGTCATATAAGACAACTTACATTGAACGTCACGTATCTATATAGTTATGAGGCATGATTCTGATAAGCTTTAAAGCTGATTTCAGCTTTTTTGTTGCAAAAAAATCTCAAAACGTTCTGAATATAGTTGGAAATTTTAGAATTTGCACTTACTGTGAAGTTGTTTATATATAAATATAATTAGCTTTCCTGATAGCATTGTCAGCTTTTTTCATCGCAGATCAAAATCACGTTAGAGTTATTCGGCTTGCAATGCGCAAAGGCCTCTCTTTGAGCAAAAATAATTTAAGATACTCTCATATAATATTTATTTTGGATGTTCAATGACAAACCCTCAATATCATATATTTAATTCAACAAGATTAGAATTCTCAAATTGACTGAATGTACATCGTGAACTTACACACTTTCACAATTGTTCACATTCCAGACGCAAACTAGGGAAAGTAAATATATAACAATTTCTGTATTGCCTTCACATCTGTCATAATGAATGCTTGTAGATAGGGCGAGAAATAAAAAGAATTAAGATGATTCATCTTGGGGTTTTGTCTGCTTTTTTCTTAGAATGCATGAATTAATAATTATAAAAATATTCTGTAGAAAATCCGAGTTACATTTGATACAACAATTTCCTGTTATATACTCTGATATGATAAACAAAACGTGTATTGTATTGAAATGTTGTGTATTGAAGTGAAAAATATTGTAACATATTGAAAATTATTTTTAAAATACAGCCCTAGTAGATACCAT
This sequence comes from Pteria penguin, assembly GCA_035048485.1. NCBI lineage: Eukaryota > Metazoa > Mollusca > Bivalvia > Pterioida > Pteriidae > Pteria > Pteria penguin. The sequence continues at coordinate 59,770,871 of CM068582.1, forward strand.
GTTACTTATGCATGTATTGTTGTTTTGTTTTTATTTAATTATTGCAACAGTAAGACCAAAGTATTAAGGACGAAAATGGAAATCATTTCATAATTTTTGCATTACAGACAAAAATGCGTTGAAGGAACCTGTTCAGCTCCCGATATTTGTACATGTAACAGTGGATACGTGGGAACCGTATGCGATACGTCTTTGGTGGTTGTAACCGTTGTTCCAATCTTGATGGTTATCCTGCTGGTAGTTTTCATTGGGTTTTTTGTGCGTTGGTTCCTCAAACGGTATATATTTCTTAACACTTAAATATTCTGTTCTCGAATTAAATTTGTGGAAACAAGTTTCCCTCTAAAACATTAAGTTTTCAATTTACTTGATAAAATTTTGTTATACACTAACATGAGGATTTATTTAGATTCTTTAAGATCCTTTCAAAGTCTGATTTTGAATAACATTTTTCCATCTTTGAAATTCGCATTTATGAACTCATTCTAAAGGTCTTTCTAGTAACTGGAGTGTTCAGCAGCATATGTATCCAATATCTAGATATTTTAGCAACAAATGTCCGGGGAGCTATTGTCATACCCTGGCGTCGTCATTGTCACCCGTGAATGATTGATTGATTTTTGTTTTACGTCACACCACGAATATTTCACGTATATGGTGACGGCATCTGCCTGATGCGGGGCATACAACTTTTGACCTTTGCAACGGACCCACCCGAAGCAGTGAGGGATCTTTAACGTGCCATGGATACCACGACACGGGGCCTCGGTTTTCACTGTCTCATCCGAAAGACAGAACACCGGCATGACCGGAGCGGGACTCGAACCCCGGCCTCCCGATCATGAGTCCGACGCGATACCACTAGGCCACGCCGGCTTTGTCACCCGTGAACAAAAACTGGTCATAACTTTAGAACCATTAGCATGGTTCAGGTTCGGCATCGCACAGGCCTTGAAAAGTGCTTGAATTTAGCGTCAGTCCTTGAAAATAAAAGTGGCCTTCAAAAGTGCTTGTATTTTTTGATAGATGCTTAACGAGGGTAGGTATATAAAGAGAGAGAGAGAGAGAGAGAAACTGTAATAGAATTTTAGATAAAACTTTCATACATTAAGAAATATATCATTATACATGATTAAAGGGGAAGGGGTGTTAAAGTCAACGTTTAACTTTAGAGAGGGACCATATCATAGTTTTCTTGTATTCTCTATGCATTTCTCTGGAAAAACAGCAATAATGGTGAGAAAATGCAATTTTAAAAATCAAGTAATAGAAATTTTGATGAAAATCAGAGTCATATGGATGGTTTCCATTGATGATACACAAAAAATGTGAAAAAAATAATGACTTTTACCGTATAGTTTTGACAAAGGGCCATATCAAAGTCCTAAATATCTTTTAGTATCAATTCTTTGTAAAAACCTGAAAAATTCAATAACGCTTGGCCACGACATGTCATGGATGTTAATGATTTTTGGTATATAAGATCTATATGAAGTACTAAGTAAAATATGAACTGTAGTTTTCCTATTTTGTACCCGTTGCCATGGTAACCATGACTGAAGTTTAAAGAATCTGAAAAATTGTGAAAACAAAGCATTTGCAGGTGGCTCGTTTCCATGAAAACAGGTATAGTAGGTAGTTTCAATTTTCACTCTTAATGTTTTAAATCTTCGTCAGTAAAAATAGTTTTACAAAATCATGTTTTTCCTTCTAATACAACTTACACATTTGTTCAAAAAGAAGGATAGAATTGTCTTGAAGTTGCCCTATTTTTCAACGTTTTGATGCCATTTTTACATGATTTTGATGTTGTGTGTATTAAGAAATTCTAGAACTGCTAGAAAAGCATTTAAATTAATGGAGAAACTCACATATTTTTACAATACAGTATTCAATATGGTTACCATGGTGACATTTTGTCATAAAGTCTTAATTAATAGGATGTGTAGGCAGTGTAATTTTTATTGATCTTTACTGTTTCTGTTAATGCACAACTTCATAAGTACATCTATTAGCCACAAATCAATGAAATAATGGCTTTGAAATTTTTATCAAGATCATAGACTTTCTTTCAAAATTCAAGGTTACCTAAATTTAATTGGCCGATTTTTAAGTATTTTTGTGATTTCTCAAGTATTAGAAATGAAATTTTCAGGAAATCAAATAATACTGCAGTATATCAAACACATGTAATTAACAATTGAAATACACATTTAATTTGTTTGTATAAGCTGCGAAGTTGTTACGTTTTTGTGAAATTCTGAATTTTTTATGCCTATTTATAAACAAAAGCAAAAAAGTTTTTATTATCATATCTTTTAATATATCTACCACAAAATATGACAAACATATCCATTTCGTCGAATCGTAACACAAAATAACATTCATACATGTAGCTTATTTATTAAATAGCCAAATATAAGATACATTCTGCAGAATATGTTTTGGGTGGGCCATTTCCCATAGTACATTTGCGACATGATATATAAACATGAAGGTTACAGCAGAAGTAAAAGAGTGTGTGAGAAGATAGGCATCTGCATTTAAACGAGAAGAAAAAAGGGACAGTCCGGAATTTGCCTTCGAGAAAATGAATTTTGGAATTGTGGTAGCGTCAGAATTAACAAAAATAGTATAAAAAGAAATCTTACACTAGATCTTACCTGTCTTACCATGTCTTACTCAACATGGAGGGTCTTCCCCCTCACACACACAAAAAAAAAAAAACCACGATTAGCGGGATGACAATGTCGTAATTATATTCCCATCCCATCCAACGCACACACAAAAAAGATAAATTAATAAATAAAAATGAAATATTAAATGAATGAATAAATAAATGAAACCAAACAAACATGAAATAAGCAAAAGAAACATACAGAATTTTTATATTGAAACTCACCAAACATTTTTCTAATTTTGTGGAAATTTATACATCTATAGATCTGCATATACTAATTTTACCAGACCAAAGCTAATTTTACCAGATTTTATCTTTGTGGTCTGATGACATTCGGATCGTGTGGCACGAAAATTTTTGACCTTGTAATCTTCACCTTGACATTTGACCTACTTTCAAAAATTTTAAACCTTGCTCATAACTTATAAATACTAAGAGATAGGGGTAAAATATTTCATATAATATGTGACAAGACCTTTTCTTTGGTATCATTTTTTTTTTACATTTTGATCTTGAGGATCGACCTACTTATAGAAAAGAATAAGAAATGCTTTCTATATTTGGTTGCCATCGGCGAACTCTTTTCTCTTCGGACAACTTCTTTCTTAATTAATGTCATGCTATGAAGAATATATTTATGACAAACTAATCTGAAGTTACAGACTTATGCTCGTCTTGTTAATCATTTCCTTCATTAACTTTTAGCAGAAAATGTATAGACACATCTATGACTGTGCCAATCAAAATAGAGACTGAGAACATTATATTTTCAGTTGTTTATTGAAATATCGTTCTTGGGATCCTTTCAGCCAACATCTCCTCAATGCCCTTAAAAACTTGGACTGGCTGGTGAAGTATGATGAAGTGATGATGGGTGACGCTCGAGCTCTCAGTTTTGTTTCTACAGCTGGCGAAGATTTGGGTATTTCCAATAAAACTAACATATGTACATGGCGAAGTCAGAAATGTTTCATGCAGGTAGTTTATTCCACATTATTGCTTATAGAGTTAATACGAATATAGATAAAAAAAAAGAAATAAAACTCGGCGATTATTTAAGAAAGCATTTTTAACTTTGTTAAACTTTTCATGATGGTACATGATTTCTCAAAGTACATAAAATTAGACAATAATTTGAAATTTAAATATTGTATTTGTATATTGTATTTGTCCTGTCGATAAGCTAAAATGCAAATTTTAGTTCTTTTTCTGTATATTTATTGTTCAAAATTATATAGATAAATTTGTGAGCGATATCTGCATAATATAAAATGTGAGATACCGTTCTGTACTTTCCACTCCCTGTGGACATTACTGTTAGTGTTAAAGAGTCTTCATATTTAGTGTGTTTACTCAAAAAATAAATATTAATGGAACAACTTTGCATACTTTGATTGTTCGTCTTTTCTATGTGCTCAGAAGTTGTTGCAGGACTTTTACGCAGGTAGTTGCATGCAGCCCAGAGGACGCTTACTCCTCCCGAGCACTTGGTCTCACCTCGATTTAATTTTCATTTGTCTGAATATGACACTATACAATATATTGTACTTTGACTCCATGAGATATGGTTAACCCATCGACACTTCTTCGTTATTTACTTCTCTCTCCCTCTCTCTCTTTCGCTCTGGCTCGAGAGAGAGAGAAAGAGAGATTTTTTATGCTCACTTGGGCTAAAGACTCGATTGAGCTATTGGCACAGTGCTTCGTTAGTCTATCCGTTGTCGTTAACTTTTAACATTTTCACTTCTCCTTAACTGCCTGACAGATATTGATCAAACTTTGTATACTTACAACACTAGTGGAATTCTACAAAGATTTGCGTTTGTCGATAGGTGGCGCCCCCATACGGCATAGACAAAATAATGTCCAAGAGGAAACCCTCCTTTGAAAATCTTCAGATGGTATCTAAGAGCAGTGAATATGAAATTGTAAAAATATTTACAGGATAGTCAGTCTGGTAAACTACAATAATTCACCAGACCAAAGCAATTTTTACAAGATTGAAAGCAAAATGTACATCATGATGACATTAGAAATTAGAAAACCGGACATTTGGTCCAGAAATTTAAGATTATTTACCGGACCGGCGCCAATACAACTGGACTTGTCCGTCGGTCCGACGATATTACATTTTCACTGTGAGTGTTTTAGAAGGATGTAAGATTCAAGTTTGTTCTTTTCCTTTAATAAGAATTTTTCAAATTTTATTGACATCATTTTGGACTTAGTCATTTTAACATAATGCAGAGTTATTTCTTAAGTATTTTCCCCAGTACATTGCTTATAATGCATTCATTTTGTGTATTTTGATTGATTTTGTTGTAAGAAATGTAACTAGAAAGAAATGCAACACGGAAATAATTTCTTGGATTTTTTTTTTTTACATTTTTTTAAGATTACAAAAAGAAGGATTGATATACTTTAGTTTGTAGTTTGTAATGATTAGCTTTGATAAACTTCCTTCATTGTTAATCAAAAGATTTTGATGAAACTTAGTAGGTAGTAAGTACTCAATGTCTCCCACAAATGCTGCTGTTTTCGGCGAGATCTGTCATGGATACAGGCCGGGATAACATAGGTACAAGAGGGTACCCTCATTTGACAGATTTCTCCTTCAGACCAGCTGCATTCAAATTAAAAAAAAAATGCATCAGGGTGATCTAGAAGTCAAGACTGTTTTAAAAAGTGATGATGATTTTGGTTTTATTTTAAGATGAAAATTTTGATGCTTTTGTTTGCGGTTTTATTGAATAAACGTAATTGGGAAGAATTTGAAATTTGGAGTACAGAAATAATTTATAGGAGTTTTCTTTTTTTTTTTTCCTCAATTTTTTTAAGACATAAAAAGTTGAGGGATATAATTTTAGCATAGCTTTAATGGATGCCTCCTTCAAACTTCATGGAATGATTTCGTTAAACTTGGTGGAGATAAATTATTAAAGTTCCCCTACAAATGTTGCTGTTTTTGACCAGGTCCCTACGTGATCAAAACGTTAAAAATCTTAATCTCAATACTCAACTCAAGTCGCTGAAGTAAACTCAACTGAGTATACTTCTCGTATCGCCGTCACGAAATATCTTATAGTTGAGGCCTTCCTCAGTTGAAGCCGATTGAACAATTGGATCTGTTCTAGCTGTATAACTCTTTGAGAGACAAATGGTGAAATACATGTGTATTTCAAACACGCAGCCTTAATTCATACTGGCGTACCCACTCTTGGTTTAGGTTTGTCTCCTTTGTATATAATTTGTGACTTCTACAGATGTTTAAATTCGAATTTTATTATTTCCCTACCGGCTCGTAAGAGGGACTTTTGTTTTCCTATTTGTTAGTCCATCCGTCTGTCTCTGTCGATGGATTTCCATCGATATTTGCGCAGATATTCCGTACGAATCGATTCAAAGGTGTGTCATAATCTTGACTCAAGGTCACATCTCTCATTTCAAGGTCACCGCTAAACATGACCCTTTGTGAATGTATTTTCATTCAACTTTTCACAAATGTATCTAACGGTCTATCATGACCTTGACCCAATATCGCATCTTATCTAAAGTTTATCAGCTAACCACTGCAATATACCAATCCGCTCTGTAATTTCATAATCTGTGGATGGATTATCATGAAACTTTGAAATGTGTAGGGTACAACACATTATATAATTGGTCTTAATTGTCTCTATATATTGCTGTTTTCAGTAGTTCCAATTGTATTTTTTATTTCAACATTTCAACCTCATCACCCTAAAATAATCTTTTAACATATTGCCTGAATTTTATCAGCTATCATTGCTAAATATTACTCGGACGTCTCTTTACCTGAATGCAATGGCAGCTTGAAAAATTAATGGAAGTTTAATATTTGGCATGCATATTTAACTTTTTTAAATGACACAATAGTCAATGACTTTGAAAACTTTATCCAGGTTATTTATGGTTTCAGGTATTCGATTGTGATTCATTAAACGTTGAGAATGAGGCCTTGCGATACGAAGTGGTAAAGATGAAAGAAACAAGACATAATAACTTGATTACTTTTGTTGGAGCATGCCTAGAGTACCCACATGTATCAGTTCTTACGGAATGCTGTCCAAAAGTAAGTACTCAAACTCGGTCCACTGTGAGGGATAACAATATATACTTGACAGTGACTGTAGCAAAGCAAAATTTGTTGGTGTGACTATCTGTCAAGCCTTGTCTAACTTTCCTGTACATATGTCAAATTTGAATAAGTTGAAACTTGATAGAAAGTGTCCTTTATATATTATATTCATGTAATTGTCATGTGCCCAAGATCTTCACATGTCTATAACGAATTTAAAGCTCTGTATGCGCATGCACAGGAGAACAATTACTGCCATCGCCACCAGTTCCGTGCGCCGGAAAAAAATGTTTTTATCTCGTCATAATCACTTTTATTATACCCCCCTTCGAAAAAGAAGGGGTATATTGATTTGTTGCTATGTCTGTCGGTCGGTCGATTTATAGCCCTCCTGGGTCCAAAAACCCCTGAGAATCCCGTTTTTCACTGCAAAACTCTGCAACACACTGAAAAACACTGAAGTCTGCCTGAAAAACACTGAAAAACTCTGACGGCCCTGATAAACTCTGAAGTCTACCCTGAAAAACTCTGAAAAACACTGACGACCCTGAAAAACTCTGCAAAACTCTGAAAAACTCTGACTCCACTGAAAAACTCTGCAAAACTCTGAAAAACACTGACGCCTACTGCGATGCCCTTCGACCGTGCGATTGCGGTCGCGTGTACTTCTATACGGTCCCTTCTATAATATAAGCCCTTAAAATGGTTCTCTGTTATCTATACATGACCGTTAACACATACTAAATATGATGAATTTATAAGCCGGGAATTAGAAAAAAAATCTCATTTTTTACCATTTCTCAAGGACTTATTTTAATTATTTTGAAAGATAAAATTACTAAGATATTGTTCCAATTCTGACTTACGTTTATAAGATGATCTTTACATATGCAGTTTAATAAATCACATGAATTATGTACTTAGCAAAAACAATTTTATTGACTCAGGACTTTCCAGCGCGATGTCACTTGTTTTATTGATCGACTTCAAGAAAGAAAGAAGAATGAAACAAACAAACAAACGAACAAACAAATAATCTACAATGTAACTACAGCAGTAGCATGTTGATTAAGAACGCTGTTTCACAGAGGTGCATTAAGGGAGGGGAAATAAGTACAATATATAAAACAAGACATATTTAAATTTATTTATTTATTTATTTATTTATTTATTTATTCATTTATTTATTTATTTATAATAAAAGCACTTTTTCCGTACATTTCGACCAGCGGCCTTCCTCGGCGGAATTCATTTATTTATTTTCTTATTTATTTCTTATTTATCTATTTATTTAATTATAAATTTATTTATTTACAATAAGAACATCAAACTTTTCCGTACGAAAATAATAGATCAAAATGAATTTAATAAAAATAATAAGATTTTTTTTAAAAAATCGCTGGACGAAGTTAACGGAAAACGCAGAGTTTTTATTGTAAATAGATAAATAAAAACAGAAAAAAAGGAAATAATTATTTCTATATATCCCTATCAATCATTTTAATAACACATAATGATTGATGCTTATTTTACATCTTTTGCAATCTCGGAATATGTGTAGAGACTCCATACAAATATTGTTATGTTACGACCTTAAGGCCAATCCCCACTCCCTCTCGAGTTTAAAAGCATTCATGATTAATGTTAATAAGCAAATATTGCATTCTTCATAAATTAGCGGCCATTCACCGATAAAGCGCTGTGAAGTTGCGTTAATTTAATTCCACCAACACCACCCCCCCCCCTCCCCCCCTTTTTTTTAAACAGTGTCCAACTTGAGTGAACGGGCATGGCTTTGGGTGTGCGTATTCCCTTCTCGCTACGCGATACAGGCTGTAATGCAGCTATTTATTTAATTCGTATGTAAATTAATGAAACAGAATAGCACTCTACATCACAGTTTTACAAATCTCATATTTCGCATGTATTCTAAATATTGCTATTATCAGAGGAAATGCGGAAGAAATCGAAATGAAATAATCGATGTAGTTTAGTTTATGATATAAAAATAAATAAATGATCGTATGTAAAGCAAATTGTTTCACTTTGGAAGAGTGAAAATCAGTTTTTTATCCTAAACTTTATAAGTCACTGTTAAAATGACACTTTAATTTTGGCAAATTTTGCAAAATTAACATTGAAAAGTATCAACTGGATATATTTCAACCTGTTAATATATTCTGTCCCCTCATACATACGAAGGTACTGTTAATTACGATTCCCAATTTACATCATGATAGGTAACACACTATATGAGATTACGGGCGATATTTACCGGGTCAAACAACCGGATGTTTATTACGTAATAGAGAACTGATGACATGTAGAAGACCAAAGGTAAAAACAAAGACATGTCGCATTAAAATAAAGCAATTTCACAGATTCCATGCGTGTGCCGTTACTTTCTGATGAAAAGATATATATATATATATATCTATGAGAAAGAGAGAGAGAGAGAGAGAGAGAGAGAGAAAGGGGTGGGTGGGTATGATCTCGATTTAAATCATCTTCTCGAGACAAGCGTACGTAATATTAAGATGGATTTAAATATACTATAAGTTAAACATCCTATTCGACAATTTACGATTTGGATCCGGTGGTTGAGGCAGATCCTGGTATCTGCTCTAAATATGACACTGTTTACTTGAATTTATGTCATTTTGAAAATAAGGGTCAAATACTTTGCTAGTTGTGACAGGACAAGGGTTTTTTTTTTTATATACGACTTCTATGTTCCAGACAACAGGGCGAGCGCCCTTGTATCCGCCACTGCTATACATAACACTTACTGGATACATTGTTACAATACGTAATAAGGGAGATACTGTTCATAGGCGGATCTAGAAATTTTTGAAAGAAAAAAAAAGGGGGGGGGGAGGAGGACACAGTCTCCCATTGAAAGGGGGGTTGCTGTTAGATAAAATATCATTTTCTTGTATAGAGTTACATGTAGATTAAGTAGGTAGTGATATAACAAAAGGCAGATACGTTGTTACAATGATATATTGAAACTTATTCGATGCTATTTCAAGTTTAATCACTGAAATATTTTACAGGACAATTTACTTATGTCATTTGAATGAAAGAGCAACGCGTAAACACGTAAAATTTTCTGTTAAAGAAAGTTATTGTCCTCTGAACTTTGTTATATTACGCTGTTATAATAAGAACAAAGGTTAAATTAGTGTATTTTAATTTTGTGTGAAAATTATTGGTAGAGAAAAAAATGGTGTGTGTGTGTGGGGGGGGGGGGGGGGGGGGGTCGTCACATGACAATACATGGGTGCAGTCTCTATACGTTGCAATAGAATTGGAATAGACTGCATTGTGTTATTTAAAATGAATGACAAGCGATTTCTTTTGTGGTCGATTTGCTATCAGTACTGGTGTATTAAATTCGCTTTCGTATAAAATTTATAGGTACTGATCATTCATTTCTTACATGTGTATTTATTCACTAATTTATAGTTCTGGAGCTGCTTTTTTTTTTTTTTTTTTTTTTTTTTTTTTTTTTTTTTTTTTTTTTAATTTCTCCTTCACCAATTTAATACACAGTTATGAAATAGTTATATTTACCAGGAATATATGTACATACATTTTAATTTGGAAATATAAGTGTATATATAAATCTCGATAAGAAAAGCCGTTGTATTGTAGTATGCCTCTGCTGGGTTTGTTTTGTTTGGGTGCCCCCCCCCCCCCCTCCTCTGTCTTGTTTCTTTGGGTATTTTTTTATATTTTGTTAATTGTTTTAGTTTAATAATTGATGTTATCATACTGTGATTTTTACAAACATAAGTCAGAACAGGAATAATGCATCAGTAAAAGTAATCTTAGAGAATCGTTAAAATAATTTCACTTCAAAACATCGTACAAAAATGCGAGATATGTTTTATTTATTTTCTCTTCTTTTTTTTCTATTTCACCACTAATTAACTAATCACATTTTATATACCTTAATGCTCATAGAGCTTATAGAAGGGACCGTATAAAAGTACGCGAGGCCGCAATCGCACGGCCGAAGGGCATCGCAGTAGGTGTCAGTGTTTTTCAGAGTTTTGCAGAGTTTTTCAGTGGCGTCAGAGTTTTTCAGAGTTTTGCAGAGTTTTTCAGGGTCGTCAGTGTTTTTCAGAGTTTTTCAGGGTAGACTTCAGAGTTTTTCAGTGTTTATCAGGGCCGTCAGAGTTTTTCAGTGTTTTTCAGGTAGACTTCAGTGTTTTTCAGAGTGTTGCAGAGTTTTGCAGTAAAACGGGATTCTCAGGGGTTTTTGGACCCAGAAGTGTAGTTTCCGCTTATTATCTCTGGAACCAATAGAGATTTTGAATTGATATTTGGTATAAAGATACATCTCAAAGATATCTAAGTCAGGTTCAAACTTGGTTATTATTCGATAATTTTTGTCACAGTTATCCCCTTGGACTTTTCTTAAAATCAGCAGTTTCCGCTCATTATCTCAGGAACGGATAAAGGTATTAAATTGAAATTTTACATTCAGATACATCTTAAGTATATTTACTAGTAGGTCAAATTCAAATGTGGTTATCGTTCAATTTTTGTTAGAGTTATTCCCCTTGGACTTAAAATTAGCAGTTTCTTCTCATTATCTCAAGAACGGATAGAGGTACTAAATAGACCATTTCGAGTTACCGATACGGTTCGAATTTTACGTAGCTTTAATCTAAAACTTATTCATGCTTACTTCCGGTTGATTGTTGTTACCGTGCAACTCGAAAATAGATCTTGCGTAAAGCGGATTCACTGATTGATTTAGACTTTAAAAGTAACTCCAGTAGAGAGGTGACTTGTTATGAATACAAAAAAGACTAATTGCTGAAATTATGCAGATTTGTCGAGGAGTAGTCCTAATTGAACAGCTGTTGACAGTGTGAAACTTAAAATGTTGCAATGAACAGCTGATGGCCGTGATGAACAGTGTCAGTGAAAGTGAAAGACTTAGACTGCCAAAGTTTTTCGTTAGTTCGCGCTCGATAATTTAACATTAATGTTCATTGTCAGTCCGATACATAATTAGTAATTATTCTTAATGATACATTAAATTATGTAACTGACATTATGCATGTTCCCCATCTCTTTTACATTAGTATTTACGCAGTTACAAGTGTGCTCATGAATTGAGCATTACACTTCATGATGAACCTGACATGACGTGTCAATACACCATTCAAGATGCGCATTGAATATCCATGATTATCAAGGATCAAGTGGCATTCTCTCACTTACTTATGGAAAAGAACCTTAATCTACTTTTTCATCTCTTCCAACTCCATAATTTGTTTGAGACATGCATACAGCAATATATTCCTTTACCACTATTATCAGCTGATAATGCCTGTGTAAATTGAGACTAGTGCAACAGAAACTTATATTGACTATTCCATTCCCACTTGAAAAAAGTGAAGTCAGAATACAGTTATGATCATCATAATGTCACATTGCTAAACTCAGTAAATACCTCTGCCATACCTCGTACAATAATGAAAATAAATTGTGATGTCTCAATTTTCAGCAAATATTTCTAAATGGAAAGAGGTGAAAAGAAGAAGTTGACACTATTATTTTGGATAGAGAGATTGTTGTAGAGAATGATTCCTAATATCAGGGTTGGTTTAAGAGTTTCACCCACACATGGAGTATGCAGATATTATGACCTTTTACTAGTATAAGAATAAGTGTGGTCATTATGGGGAGATTTAGAGAATTTAGCCCTAAACATGATAAAAATTATGAAAGCTATTATAATTTGTTTGTGGCAAATTACATAAGTGATGCTGAGATTTATGGAGAGTTGATTCAAAGGAGTGGCGGCACTTTTGTAAAGCATAATTACATATACAAACAATATTGTACTGTACATGTACAAATGTACAATGGATATTAATACTAATATAGCCATTACGTATATTTTAACAAACTTAAACTCTTTAGTTTCTTATACTGATAGTAGTTTTTGTTGCAGGATTTTATTTTCTAATGCAGTTTATCGTTGTTTTGGTGGCAACTGTGAGAAGAGCAAGTACTAAATGACTTGAAATACATGTACAGTACTTATTTGCACATGACATGCTTGCCACATTTCCATTTAAGCATCATGCATACAGTTCTATCTATGTTATGATCATAGACAATATTCTGTGTATCACTTTTTATCAATGGGAGATCATACCCAGTTACATGTAGTGATGGCAAACTGTATCAGTTACTTTTTAGTTTTCATTTCCTTGACTTTCTATTGCATGTACATTTTAAATTTTCAACCTTTAATATTGTTGGATAATTGACTGATTTATAATTGAGAAAAACATCAAAGTATACTGTGATGAATCAAACATTTTTATAATAATCAACATCAGTCATTACATTTGACTGATTTATTAGTTAGCATAAATGTGATTACATGCATGTACATCAATGATAGGACTCCCAAGAAACATTTTAATTAGATTTGTAAGTTAATTTTTTTTATCACCCTATGTTATATTATATCAAATAAGACAGGTCCCCTAAACAAATAATTTGTATTTTCCATCAGCTCCTGTTGCTTTTGATATCGCTCTTATCCTCAGAGGTGAAATGTGTCTCACTGTCTGTCTCCATATTCCTGTTCAGTGATCTTCAGAGGTAATATCTGTATGTATCTCCATATCCCTTATGTATATGTATATCCCTTATCAGAGGTGTATGTAACTTTCATCTTCAGAGGTGATATCTGTCTGAGTTTCCATATCCCTGCTCAGTGGTTTATCATGTATGTAACTTTCATCCATGATTCCACAAGGCAGTAGGAATGGTTATCTCCACATGACACTGAATTACAGAAAAAGTAAAATGAATAATTTTAATGTAACCAGCACTTTGCTGTTTTCTCATATGATTTGATACATAATAAATAGGAGGTCCATGACCGTAATTATGTAAACCTACCTAAACATTTTATGGTAAAATGATGAAAGCACTGATCAACATAGCTGATTACAGTGACAGTTTCTGTAAACATAAATTTCAGATATTTCTGAGGGAACATATTGTTATAAGAAATACTTCTAAAAGTTACTTAGAATTACTAATTATTAAACAGACTTGCATGAATTACTCAATTATATAATGGAAATTTTAACATTTTTCAAAAATCTCAACACATGGAACTGATGATCATCTCAGTGATCCTGGACGTCAGTAGTGGTACAGTGTAAAGATGATGGATAAATCCAAACCACGAGTCCAAAAATCATAAAACAGAGGACATACAAAATCAGCGAAAATGAAAAACAAATGGAAAATAACAAAATATGTCTACTTGAAGAGCATATGTGAACCCCTGTGATGGAGTGAGATCAGGTGTCCGGGGAGAGTGAGCATCTCCTGCTTGCTAGCAACACCCGTCACATATACCTAGTAAAAAGAGTCAAATCGTGTAAATTCCATATGTATTTATATGTGGAGAAGTCGAAGTAGGTATCCTTCTAGTATAGAAGGTGTCAAATCTGTGTAAAATGATCGGAATCGGTCTCAGTCCAGAATATCATTTAAAAGTCTGGATAACGAGATATCAAATGGAGTAATAAGAGTCTCGTAACGACCGTAGAACTTCCTCAGTGACGTTGCTAGTCTAGCACATACATAACCCTGGTTGAGCAGCTTAACTGAAAGTCGCCTAGCCCTCAGAACAAAGTCATTGTATTTTGAACATACTCTGGAATAACGTATTAACTGAGATATGAATACGCCGTATGCGGGCGATGATGGAATGTTGCTACTTATGAAAGGAAAGTTTGTGATAGCGAAACTGAAATCGTCACGTTTGTCATAGAGTGAGGTGTTCAATTGACCATTAATGTCGAAAGACAACATAATATCTAAATACGAAGTAGAATTTCTACTTTCTGTGGTTTCTTTTACCTCCAGTTCACTTGGATAGATGATGCTAAGGTAATCCGCGAATAAAGGATTATTAATTGAAAGCAAGTCATCTATATATCTGTAAGTAGAATTGAAGCCAAGGGTCAATTGTTTTTTTTTCTTGCGAAAGCAAAGACTGAATGAATTCAGCTTCATATGAGTAAAGGAATATGTCGGCCAGCAGCGGAGCACAGTTAGTGCCCATTGGAATGCCGACAATTTGTTGAAAAACCTTACCTCCAAACACCACAAAAATGTTATCGATAAGAAAGTTCAACATCTGGATGACAGCTGTTTCAGTGTATTTATTTTTGGAATCAGAATTTTCCCTAACAAAGTAAGTTTTATCGTGGTCTATACTACTATATTTTTGAATTTGCGGCTTCCGTTTTTACTAGTAAATGCATTTTGAATAATTTCCGCTAATCTGTCTTTTAATTTCTGATGAGGGATCGTTGTGTAAAGAGTCGAAAAGTCAAAAGACTTGATGGAGTGAATTTTAGTAAAACTTTTTGATTTTAGATGTTCTAACAACTCTTTTGAGTTTTTAAGGATCCACATTTGATTAATTCCACTTCTGGAATATACTGTTTCGCAATATCTATGAAGACCAGATTTAATTTCTGATAATATTTTTGTGAGTAGTATCGATACAGATTTTGTGGAACACTTCGAGGAACCAGCGATAAAGCGTTGTTTGTAAAGATTTTTGTGCATTTTTGGAATGCAGTACAAATATGGAAGTTCTAAATTTAATTTATTTGAGTCAATACCAAATGTATTGAGGACGGATTTATGATTCTCGAGTACTTCCGAAACCGAAAAGTTCGTGAGAGTATAAGTAGGATTTCCTGGAGCTGAATTTAATCCTAATTCTTTCACTAGGCTGTCAAAGTAATATTTCTTACAAGTAAATGTATAATTATTAGATGCTTTATCTGCTGGTGTAATGATATAATGTTCTTGAAGGAAGGTAAGTTCTCTGACAACATCAGGATCTTTAAAAATAGATTCGAATCTGGTGTTTACAGAATCTTGTAATTTTTTTATTTTTGATCTCAGCAGTACTGCAATATATTTTATCCATTCCGAAAGAGTGTCGACCTGTACTTCCTCTCTTTTTGCCCATCGTGTGGTATATTCCTCGCAGCAGTTCATAATATTCTCAAAATTTTGGCTCCTTGTGAATGATCTGGGTTCTCTGTATTTTGGACCTTTAAGTAAAAGTTCTCTTAATTTAGTGTTCTTAACAATATCGAGATCACCAGTAATGACATGGCCACAAGGAGAATATACAAAATTAGATGAGAAACATGCACACGGTTGAGGATGGCATGCAGAGTTGCTAAGATCAAGACACCGTAGAAACCCTTTGTAATTATAAATTTTGGATGCAACTGATGGTGTGTAGCTATAGGAAATACATGGCGGACATTACTTTACAAAACCTAATGCAAACGGGGATAGATTCAAACTTAACGCTTATAATGCGAGTTTTTATGAATAATATACTATTTAGTATATTAAATATTGTGATGTCGCATTTCATAATAGTAACATCAATTACTTTTGGTCGATTAAAAATTTTCATGAAGTTATAGACAAACTTCTTTCGCTAAATTTCAAAGCGACTCAAATTTCTACATTTGATTTTTCTACACTTTATACATCTCTGCCTCATGATTTGATTAAAAGCAAGTTGCTGTCTCTTATACAATGGTGTTTTCACAGAGAATCTAAAACGTACATATGTACTTCCAATAACTCCGGATTCTTTTCCAACAAACAATATACCTCATATAAATACTGGACTTGCAATGAATTATGTAAAGCACTAGATTTTCTCATGAATAATATTTTTGTGCGATTTGATGGCAAGATATATCAACAAATAGTTGGGATTCCTATGGGTACTAACTGCGCGCCTCTGATAGCAGATTTATTTCTTTATTGTTATGAGAGGGATTTTATGGTTTCTATTCAAAAATCAAAACGTTTTGACCTCATTGACAAATTTAATAATACTTGCAGATATCTGGATGACATTTTGGTTATCGACAACCCTGAATTCGAACAATTTATATTAGAAATCTATCCACCAGAGCTCACATTGATTAAGCTAATACTTGAGATAAATCTACACCTTTCTTAGATTTAAACATCAAAATTATTAACAACCTAATATATACTAATATTTATGATAAACGTGAGGATTTTGGATTTCCTATTGTAAATTTCCCTTACTTGGATGGCGATGTCCCTCGACTCCCATCATATGGTATCTATATATCTCAATTAGTTCGATTTGTCAGAGGCTGCACCGATGTTTTGGACTTTCATAAACGAAATTTACAAATTACTACTAAACTTTTAACTCAAGGTTACAGATATCACAAGCTAAGAAAAACATTCGGCAAATTCTTCAGATCTTATTCAGAACTTCTAAATTTGGAAATATTTCTTTTCAACAGTATGTATCCAATGGAATTTCCCATCCTAATTTTTACGGTGATCTCGTATATAAACTAAGGAAAGTAAAGGGCTCCGATAATGTTATTTTATCATGTAATAAAATAGTCAAACGTCTTCTAAATAGACAATATGATATTAAGATCATCATAAAGACTACAGGTCTTGTATTTGGCCCCTCTACAGCCTTATGCAGACTTTTACCTGAACGTTGCAAGCTGACTAACAGGGCGGTGGGGACTATATCACGGGCCTTGTCCAAACCTCTTTCAGAGGAGACATGTTCCTAAACCTCGTCCCCTCTGACTGTTAGTCGGGACTCCTACAGATCTAGGGTCTTAGCTCGCTTTCAGACTGGCAGAGCACGGTTTATCATGTTGATGTCGCATATATTTTTATACCATTGTGTGTTTTACAATACCTTACGTGTTTATATTTTTATGACCTCTCAGAATGCGATACCTGTTGACCCTTGTTCTTTACATGGAGGATTATTTATAAATTTTTAAATGTACGTCCTTTGATTGTTCTGCTGTTACGGTGAGTGGGAAGGTGGGCCCGTAAACCGTTTACCACACCACTTGTTTGGCTTTTGTCAAATTAAATGACCGTCCTAAGTCGGTATCGTAATTGCACTACAATAAAATATTTTTGTAATGTGTTATATGTTCTAGTATATTATTTATATTCATGTATTGTATAGCTCCATGGTGACTTCTGCCACATAACTTAGCCAGTAACTCCTCTTTTTTCTTTAGTACTGATCTGTTAAAATTAAATTATTTCAGAGACATAAATCTCTGATTTTCCCCATGATTGTTACTTCGATCCATGTCCCTATGTCGAGTGGTAGCTTGTACTAACAGAAAATGGATTATGTAACAGGTGTAAAACCAGGTTATCACCTGGAGTCAGTAATATAGATCTCAGCATACATGTAGGTATCCTTGGCAAAAGTTATGGCTACATTCCAGAAACTGTCGTCCGTATTACGCAATAAACTTACTGGATTTATGTCGGCTGTTTAACCCCATCATCCGTAAGACTATTATTGATACACGTGTATGTTGATTGAAGCAAATTAATTAACATTGCATACACGAGGGAAGTAATGCAGTGAATTGACGTTCGTTTATATCCATTGGGTGATCCAGCGCCTCCTTTGAGGGGGGGGGGAGTGTCGAGGGGCGAATTTTGTTAATTTTAATAGAAAATTGGCCAAAATAAAGGGTTTTGGTAAAATTTTGGGTTACTGCCGGGGGTGGGGCGAGCGACCCCTCCGCTCCCCCTAAATCCGCAATTGCTTATCTAAGTTATTTTGGACAAGTTGATTTCGGTACTTGCGAATTCAATTTTCATAATACTGCAGGTCATGTTCCAAAAGATCATATACGAAATTTTTAAAGGATTTTCCGAAACTTTCAACCCCAGGTTTTGCAAATACGGAAAGCCTGAATTTGGAAATAGTTAAGTAGATGATATTTCTCATCCCCGAATACAACAATTAATCTGCATACTGAAAGCAGAGACATATATACACATATGTATATATGTCTCTGCTGAATGTTAGTGATAATCTATCTGAGTAAAAGTTACGAAAAACCTTCGTTTGCGAAATGGTCTAGGTGTTGATATTGGTATTTGCCGAAACATAGACTATGTTTTGAAAGTATTCTATGTCTATGATATGTATTTATTTGGATTGCGTGAGTAGTTTTTGAAGGTGACGGACGTGTTTTTCAGAGCTCCGAAGTGATAGTAAGAAAGTACAGTGTATTTTGAAGAGATATAGCAATATTTAGTCAAACGGATATTTAGTGGTTTTTGTGATATTAAAGCCATACAATGTCGAGCGGTAGACAGAATTTCGAGAATAGAGAGAGGAATAAGAAAAGAAATTGGTTAGATGTTTCGGACATTAATACCAGCGGTGACAAGAATAGTGAGAACAGTTCTCAGCTGGTCAGCGACATGTTGAATGAGACTCGTGCTGTACTATACGACAATGCTCGTGAACCTACCGTGTCAACTCCCAATCCATCCGTTAATAATAAACAACTATCGGATCTAAATTCTAAGATGGATCATATCATGGGAAAATTATCTAAATTAGACCAAATGGATGAGATTATGAGCAAAATGGAATCCTTAGAGTCATCATCAAGACAAATTAATAATAGAGTGGACTTAGTAGAAAGGAAGAACGCGGAGATAGAACATTCTGTAAAGTTTGTATCAGGAGAATACGATAGACTGCAAAAACAGTATTCCGACCTTAATGCAATTGCACAAAAGGATAAGTCATTTGAGGCTGAGCGGAGGGAAATTAGTGATGAAATATCCAAAATCTTGGAAGAAAGGGATAGGTTAAAGGAAACGGTGGAGGATTTGCAGTGTCGGAGCATGAAAAATAATCTTATTTTCCACGGACTTGGTGGTGAAACGAAGTACGAGGACAGAAGGCACACTACGTGATTTCATATACTATGAGTTAGGTATTGAACATCATATGGAATTCGACAATGTCCACAGAAAATCTTACAGGTATTATTATTAGAATTGAAAGCAAAGAACTTTGTATAAATGACGGTGTGCAACTCCTTACTTCTGTTTTACATGATGTTTTTTACCCTTTTTGCAGTAAATGATTTATCGTTTCACAACACACACCTAAAAGTAAAACCGCTTCAAAAATATATGTAAACCTTGGTTCGATGAGCATTGTATTTTTTTATACAAAAAATATAAAGCATCACTTCATTCTTTTAATAAGAACCATTCACAAATGAACCGCCACATTTTATTAGAAAACAAAAGATTGTACAAAACTTATGAAAGAAAGGTGAAAAGGTCATACTTGAGAATTGAAGGTAACAAATTGTGTCATCTACGCAGGAGTAATCCTAAACATTTTTATCGTATTTTTGAAAATCACTCACGCTCTCATAATTGTAATTTGACTGTAGCAGAATCTAAAAGCCATTTTGAAGATGTTTATACATCATATGATGACAATGATAATATACCCAATATGGATGTAGAGGGCTGTTGTTTTGAAGAGTTAGATTATAATATTTCTGAAGATGAACTGTTAGAGGTTTTGAAAAAAGCAAAGAAAAACAAGAGAGAGTGCAGGTGTAGATAATATTTTGAATGAGTATTTTACAACTGTTTAAAATATTTTTATTCCTATACTGACAAAATTAGTCAACTGCATTTTTCATTCAGAAAGTTTTCCAGAAAACTGGTCTAAAGGTATCATCATACCATTACATAAAAAAGGTGACAAAGATGATCCTAATAATTACCGTGGCATCACACTTGTTAGTTGTTTATCAAAATTATTTACTTCTGTTTTGAATAGTAGACTGCTAAAATGGTCTGATAATTACAATGTCATATCTGATGCTCAGTTTGGCTTTAAACCAGGCTATGGAACAGTAGATGCCATTTTTTCTTTACATTGTTTAATTAATAAAACTTTAGCTAGAAAGAAGAAATTATTTTGTTGCTTTGTGGATTATCGAAAAGCTTTTGACAGTGTAAATAGATTTAAACCTTTTAACAAATTGTCCAAATATGGTATTAAAGGGAAAATGCTCTCCATACTAAGATCATTGTATAATAATGTCAAATGCTGTGTAAAATCCAAATCTGAATTGTCAAATTATTTCAATATGTCATCCGGTGTAATGCAAGGCGAAGGATTATCTCCCTTTCTTTTTTCTTTGTATATTAATGATTTTGAAAATGAGCTTATAAATAATAATTGTGAGTCTGTTGAATATAGAGACTTATCTTTGTTTTTATTGCTATATACTGATGACACGGTTTTATTTTCGGAGTCAGTTGAAGGCTTGCAAAAAATGATAGATACTTTAAATGTATATAGTAATAAATGGGATCTCAATGTAAATACTGATAAGACTAAGATTGTTGTATTTCGTAATAGTGGCCGCTTACTAAATAATGCTGCATGGTTTTATAATGGTACCAAAATTGAAGTTGTAGACAGTTTTTCTTACCTTGGGTTAAATTTACTTTACAATGGTAAATTTACAAGAACTCAAAATTTTTTGGCATTTCAAGGCAGAAAATGTATGTTTAATATATTAAATATTTGTAATTCTCAATATTTGAATACTGAAACAAAACTTCATGTATTTGATACTTATGTTAAAAGTATATTGAGCTATGGCGGCGAAGTATGGGGATTTCATGAGGCAAAAGATATAGAAAAAGTTCATACATATTTCTGTAAACGTATTTTGAAATTAAAAAGAAATGTTTCTAATTATATGATTTATTCAGAACTTGGCAGAATGCCACTCATATTGTACAGAAAGCTATGTATAATAAAATATTGGTTGGAGGTTTTAAATGACAAAATTGTATATTGAATAGTTTATATAATTATATGTATGAAAATATAGATGTTCACCAATGCTGGCTTAGAGATGTGAGGGATTTATTAAATAATTTGGGTTTTGGTCATGTCTGGACATCCCAATATGTTCAAAATAAACAAATTTTCTTACATGAGATTAAAACAAGGTATATTGACATTTTTATTCAGGAAATGAATGAGTTCTTTGAATCATCCCCCAAATGTAGACTTTATAAATACTTGCCTGACACACATTTTTTACAATATTACCTTAGCAAATCAATTCCAGATTCCTTTATTTCGGTTTTATCTAGAAATAATAGAATATGTTCTAAATGTACTTATAATGAAATTGAGAATGAATACCATTTTATATTTGTTTGTCCTATGTATTCAATTCCAAGAGTTTCTTTCATCAAACGTTATTACTGGTTTAGACCATCAATGTTCAAATTAGTTCAACTATTAACAGTTAAAAACAGAACTTTACTTTGTAATTTGGCTAAATTTTTAATTATTGCTTCAAAATTGAGAAATGAAAATTAATTCTTTGTCTTACCTCTGTTTCCTATACATACAAATGTATAATGCAGTGCTACATTATTGTAGTACACATTTCACTGTACATACTGTTGCTATATATGATAAACCAATATTATTTACATTAGTATTATATTACTCGTATTATTATGATATTCATTATGACTTATGACAGTCACACCAGTAATTATTATTATACTTATTCATTATTTATTATAATATTTATTTTAATGTCATGAATACTACTCACTCTGTAAATATATCATTTTTATACATATTTGTTAACATGCTGATGAGCCGCAAGGCTAAAAGCTAATAAACAATACAATAAGTTTTATTATTATTCAATAATTATCTAATTAATCTGTAATACATAAATACATCATTCATTACTGAATAAATAACTTCGCTTGGTGACCAAAATTTTTGGTAAGGCCGGAGAAAGGTTCCTTTCCTTTTTCTGTTTTTTATATTTAAATTTTAAAATGAAATTTATAATGGACTATAAAAACAAACACGTTTATTAATTTTCAATCCTAGTCGCCGATGAGACCATTCAATTAAACATTAATAAACACAAATATTGTTTTAACCATTACGCTCATAGGTCATTTTACTTTCTCGATGGATTTTTCAGTACCGTAATGGCGGATACGACGCCGACACCTATCGGTAAAGGGCAGATAACTATTGAGCAACTGCCCAATAGAATGGTCTATATGAAGATGGTGTTATGAAATGTAAAGTTTGTATCGAATACTATGAGGGGAAGCCCACAACCCATGGCCAAAATTAGTTCATTAGTGGGTCTTCCAATTTGAAAACTTTAGCCATATCTGACTATAAATCAATGCATGAATGGGGAATTTTCACAAACGCTTAGATGATCCAGATTTGTGATTTCATATGAGGTATACTCCTCGGGATTTATCTGCAATTTCTAAGTAAAATCTTATTTTTGGTTACGCAATTCCAGTCCCTAGTCGTTAAAATAATCTGTGGGGAACGCACACGAAAATACCTCCTCGTGTGTAAATAGTGCTTCGATATTTAGAAAAAGCGTAATTATATTTACTTTTAGTACTTATAATTCATATTGTACGAGTCAATGCAAGATAAGTTTGATCAGATGAGAAAATAGATGTGCCGTTATTCCATCGATTTACACGAGTTATATTCTTGCGCTGTAGGACATGCAGTCTTTCCGAATACTCGACGGAAAGTCCCGAAAAAGTACGATTGACATTATTGTGTAGCTGTGCCGTAATAAGAAGTACGCTACTAGTACGTACTAGTATCCGTTGTATTATAATTAATAAAACTTGAGAATATCGCTTCTTTTTATAGCAATGGAATTCGAAGTACTCTAAAATCTTCTCGTCACAACGATAAACATACGTCTTGGTAGTTGTTGATGTGTAATGCTACTAAAAATAGCCAGTTATTTATACATGTGTAGACGTCGTTTTCCCCAAATGTACATGTACAGCGGGAGACTTTGTCGGGATTGCTAATTTCATACTACTTTCAAGGTCAAAAGTGATTAGAGAAAATGATAGCCGATTTATTTGACAAAATCGACAAATGAAAAGGCGAATGACTTTGATTTGCGATTTCAGGCAAAAAATTCAAGTCAAATTTAATATGCTTTAAACATGACATTATAGTTCATTCGTCTGTTGCATTTCCAAAATGGACCATCTTTCCTCATACGATCGGATGCTTAGCTGGGCCCATGGCCATGCAGATTTGAGTGCTTGGAGTTTTTAAATGGAATTTGGTGTCATTGTACATTAATTCTTTATGTGTGGATGGGCAAAAACCCGAAAGCGATGCATCAAGTCCTTCATTGTTTTTTGTTTGTTCTGTTCAACGCAGACCGTGTTTTTGTCAATACTGATCCTAAACATTACACACTTGGTGTGTGATCTCTTGGTGGATCACGACTTTATTACCTTTGATGTACTTGACCATGCAATTCCGACCTTGAGGACTTTCAAGTCCTTTCATTTAATCTTTTGTTTTACCATGAACCTGTCTTTCGGATGAGACAGTAAAATAGAGGCCCCGTGTCGTGG
The DNA here is from genome assembly GCA_035048485.1 of Pteria penguin. Taxonomy (NCBI): domain Eukaryota; kingdom Metazoa; phylum Mollusca; class Bivalvia; order Pterioida; family Pteriidae; genus Pteria; species Pteria penguin. Next base: position 59,795,041 of record CM068582.1, read on the forward strand.
TATGCACTGCTTCGGGTGGGTCCGTTGCAAAGGTCAAAATTTGTATGCCCCGCATCAGGCAGATGCCGTCACCATATACGTGATATATTCGTGGTGTGACGTTAAACAAAAATCAATCAATCAATCAATGAGAAAATAATGAAATATATATAATCTATTTATACTTCTTCATTGAATTCAAATGTGGATTTCAAAATATTTATAACAGCATTTCTAAAAAAAAAAAATACTGAAAAAATGCATTATGACCTATGATAAAACCAAAGTCATACCCCTCATGCATTCGGAATCTCTCCCGCCTTTACTCATAAAAGAATGCTGCAATATGTAAAACCCAAAACGGATATACGTACAGTGAAATAGTCCCATTAAAAAAGAAGATTATAGGTGCTTTCGCTTTGTTTCGCTTAAAAACATCTGGTCTGGTAAAACTTTATGTTGGTTTGGTAAGTTGCCTTTCCCAGGATCGCCCCTCAACATATTTCAGTTTAAAGTACATTGCTCGACCTCAGAAATCATTGGGACAAATTTTCTTTGATTCCAGACATTACTTGAAAGCACTAAAAGTAGAAACCAAAACTGGAAATTTTTTTGTGGCGCTACAGCAAAAGAAAGTTTCAAATCGGGTAGTTTAAGTTTATTTTGAACTGGTAATTTAAAGGTTTCTTGAGTCAAACAGTTTGTAAGATTCGGCAAGCTTTTCCATGGGTGAAATTTTGTCACCGGACAACGTGTCCGATTTCCAGATTTTTTCCACGGTTTGACTCTTGTTTTAGCGGCGAAATCCGGTGTTCCGTTGACATTCGGAATCTCTGTATAAATGACTTAACCCTGCATTGATGACAGCTAGAAGGCACATTTTTATGTTAATGATTGATTATTCCAAGCGAGTGGCACATGTTCACTTGTACACACTACTGAAGTTCAACTATAACTTCAGTAATATAATTTAAAGGTCATGGGAAACATACATTTTTATTGTAAAAATAGTGATACGTGGAAAAATTAACCTTCTTGTTTAAAAAACAGATTTTTCTACTGTATCATATAAGCATAGTTGCATTTGTATGTCAGTAATTAAGAGTACATACAGAGTTAAATGCCCGTACAGAAATAAAAAGTTGTGACGTCACATTAGGTCAAGCACGACATTTTTCCGTGTAACATACACGGCTGTTTCACAATAAAAGTGCCAAGAGGGTGACATCTTTTTGGGAAAAATAAAATACCTTTTTAACAACTTTTTTCTTTATTTTTCATATCTCGTATATCAATAGTAACTTGTGCTAAAATATCTCTGAGTAATGTCTTCCGGTTAGGAAAATATTGAACTTGATTTGATATAGGGGTCATCTATCATCAAGCCTTTCAATGTGCATATGTTACGTACAGGTTTATAAAATATTAGGATGAATACATTATTTCTAGGTTTAAATTATGTTTATGCAATGCCAAACTGATTTTATGGCCAAGTGATATGAGAATTAGAAAAGGAATAAGAAATAATTCCAAATATTGTGATATAATGGTTTGTGCATTATTTTCATCCTTTTTTGAAATCACTTCATACATATTCCATTAAAATCATTCAATGCTTTAAAAGTAGTAGACATATGTAGAAAATAGATGCCTGAAATTCTTTTTGTATTATCAATAACTTCTAGGTATCAACAGTTTTGATTTTATACACCCTTCATTTCGTTGCGGACACTACAAAATTCAAGAGAAAGCAAGTGCAATCTAATTCAAATTTATTTGTAAATCATAACAGCAAGAAAAGTTTTTTAAAAATAGAAATATTTGTCTAACCATTCTAAAAGCTCTTTGAACTGTTTCAATGAAAAACATCTCATTTAATGATACTTTGTACATTTATAACAAAGTCTAAAGGATATAGGTTTTCTTATAATTTTATTTAAATAAATAATAACCATACTAAATATAGCATGCTACTTTGCCTAGTTTTAAAGAAGATATTTATCAGAAATGTTTTCTTTTAGGTGAATTGAGTTTGGGTTTCTTTCTTTTTTTTTTTTTTTTTCATTAAACATTTAAAATTGCTAACTCGACATTTGACACTGCAAACTTTACAGTTAAAGATAAATCAATGATATATAATTTAAATTTATTTACAAGTTGCAAATTTATTTAAAGGTGAAAAATTCATAAATTTTCCTTTCAAAATATAACAAAAGAAACGAACTTTAGCAATATTCTTAATACAAAAGCCAACATGTAACATTTAATTCTAATGCATTTGGTTTGTAACACGGGATCTCATTGGCTGTCTGATTTAATAACTGCAAGGGTTTTCTGATACCACTGCAGTTTCCGATATGACATCAAGATACCCAGAAGTTTCTGATTTGTGACGTCACGATGCCCTGCAGTTTTTGCTATGACTGTGATTATGGACTTGGCGTAGAGAACCATAACTATGTGCCTCTAGTGGTAATTATTTTTGTCAAATGCATTAGAATAGAGTTACCTTGCTTGTATTTTACAAAAACTGACAGAGTATCAGCGAATAACCTGTCAGAAATTTCCGTTTCACAACTCTGCTAACGCCTCGCAGTGAAACTCAATTTCTGACAGGGTATTCGCTAATACCCTGTCAGGTTTTGTAAAACACTCGCATGGTAACCCCTAATTAATGAACATTGAAATTATCAATTATATTTAAAAGATTTAACAAATTGAACATGTAAGTAAATATCCAAATCTTTTCAAACTTAATATTAAGATTTAAACCATATGTACATAATTTTCTTTTTTGCATATTTCAAAATATATTTTAAATTACATGTAGTATACAGTGTTCGTTTATTTTGACGAATTTTTAAAAATTTTATGTAGTGTCCGCAACATTTTTAATATATGAAAAAGATATAATAATAATTAATATTCTGTAAGGAATAAAATGAAGCTTAAATTTCACATCAGCAAATCATATTAAAAGATAAAAAATGTTAATTCATGAAAATAAGAATTACAGAGCAACATTTTATATCCCTTGTAGCAATGTGTACAGGTACACGTAACAAATGTTGTTTTTCTTTCAAAATTGTTTTTGATTGCATAAAATTCTTTTTTCTTATAATTTATCCATTACAAAATATTTCCTATCCATTATTTTTATAGATATATATTAGATTACTTTTTTTTAAAGCTTTTGGTATTATCGTTGCGGACACTACCTTGTTTCGGACACTACATTTTTGAGAATAGCCTGCTCAGGACTGCAATGCAATGATGTATGTTTAAAAACATAAATTGAATTTTGTGTTCTGCTACTTGGGGCAGAAAAAAGACTCTTACTGATGTTTTAAAATCACAAATAAAAATGTTACATCAGAGTCGCGGACACTACAGGAAATTTGTCCTCTCTCTTTACTAAGAGAAAAATTTAAAATGCGAATTTCACAATATTAAAGTTAACTTTTTTGAAAACACCTTTTTGTTTATATATATAAAAGGCAGATTTAAGGAGAAAAATGTTTGTGTGAAGGTTATTTTTTATATATCATTACAGCCATAGAAAAATTATATATCTAAAAATGGAAAAAAAAAACCCATAACAATGTGACACCTTCATATAAATTGTCATTGGTCAGCCATATTTAATCAGATTTGTGTCAAATAAACTGCAGCACAGAGTCCAAATTTTCAGGCTTTTTTTCCAATGTATTTTTATCACTATATTTCCAAGCAGTAATTTGCAGCAAAGTTTCATATTTTTGCATTTTATAAATGTTACAACATAACGCGAAATTTAATGCGATTTTGAGAGGTTTTTATCATGTTGCTTTGTTTTAAAAAAGATATCAATGTTATATATATATCGTTTCACACAGCAAAACCATGCCTAGAACTTGGATAGAATCATTACTTATATCTTGGTGAATAATAATGATAAATAAAGCATATAACAACCCTAAATTCATTCTGGCACTTTTATTGTGAAACAGCCGTACATGTTGTGAATAATCAATATACCTCATTTAGTAATTAACCTAATATAACGTCATAGCGATCACAGTCACGTTAATCCGCGAGACTTGCCGAGGCAACACACATTTACATTTATATTGAAATATCAATATCTCCAGAAAAAAGAAAAAATATGAGGATGTTATTTAAAGCATATATATTTCATTTAAGCAAAACATAAATTTGTATAATTTAAGTTTCCCATGACCTTTAAAAAGCTGTTTGTGCAGCAATCTCATATCAGTGTGTACTGTAAATATTGAATATTTATTAATAGAAAAAAATAAAAATAAAACAACTACCAATTTGATAAAAATTCACAATTCTATAGCTTATTGGACCTATTTGAAAATGCCTACACAGTGTCATCTGTGAAAGGTTTGAAGAAAGAAAAAAGAGGAGTTAACGGCTCCGTTATGTGACAGAAGTCACCATGGAGCTATACAATACATGAATATAAATAATATAATAGAACATTTAACACATTACAAAAATATTTGATTGTAGTGCAATTACGATACCGACTTAGGACGGTCATTTAATTTGACAAAAGTCAAACAAATGGTGTGGTTTACCGGTTTACGGGCCCACCTTCCCACTCACCGTAACAGCAGAACAATCAAAAGACGTACATTTAAAAATTTATAAATAATCCTCCATGTAAAGAACAAGGGTCAATAGGTATCGCATATTGAGAGGTCATAAAAATATAAACACGTAAGGTATTGTAAAACACATAATGGTATAAAAATATATGCGACATCAACATGATAAACCGTGCTCTGCCAGTCTGAAAGCGAGCTAAGACCCTAGATCTGTAGGAGTCCCGACTAACAGTCAAAGGGGACGAGGTTCAGGACCATGTCCCCTCTGAAAGAGGTTTGGACAAGGCCCGTCATATAGTCCCCACCGCCCTGTTAGTCAGCGTGCAACGTTCAAGTAAAAGTCTGCATAAGGCTGTAGAGGGGCCAAATACAAGACCTATAGTCTTTTTGATGATCTCAATATCATATTGTCTATTTAGGAGACGTTTGACTATTTTATTACATGATAAAATAACGTTATCGGAGCCTTTTACTTTCCTTAGTTTATATACGAGATCACCGTAAAAATTAGGATGGGAAATTCCATTGGATACATACTGTTGAAGAGAAATATTTCCAAATTTAGATAGAAGTTCTGAATAAGATCTGAAGAATTTGCCGAATGTTTTTCTTAGCTTGTGATATCTGTAACCCTGAGTTAAAAGTTTAGTAGTAATTTGTAAATTTCGTTTATGAAAGTCCAAAACATCGGTGCAGCCTCTGACAAATCGAACTAATTGAGATATATAGATACCATATGATGGGAGTCGAGGGACATCGCCATCCAAGTAAGGGAAATTTACAATAGGAAATCCAAAATCCTCACGTTTATCATAAATATTAGTATATATTAGGTTGTTGATAATTTTGATGTTTAAATCTAAGAAAGGTGTAGATTTATCTCAAGTATTAGCTTTATTCAATGTGAGCTCTGGTGGATATATTTCTGATATAAATTGTTCGAATTCAGGGTTATCGATAACCAAAATGTCATCCAGATATCTGCAAGTATTATTAAATTTGTCAATGAGGTCAAAACGTTTTGATTTTTGAATAGAAACCATAAAATCCCTCTCATAACAATAAAGAAATAAATCTGCTATCACAGGCGCGCAGTTAGTACCCATAGGAATCCCAACTATTTGTTGATATATCTTGCCATCAAATTGCACAAAAATATTATTCATGAGAAAATCTAGTGCTTTACATAATTCCTTGCAAGTCCAGTATTTATATGAAGTATATTGTTTGTTGGAAAAGAATCCAGAGTTATTGGAAGTACATATGTACGTTTTAGATTCTCTGTGAAAACACCATTGTATAAGAGACAGCAACTTGCTTTTAATCAAATCATGAGGCAGAGATGTATAAAGTGTAGAAAAATCAAATGTAGAAATTTGAGTCGCTTTGAAATTTAGCGAAAGAAGTTTGTCTATAACTTCATGAGAATTTTTAATCGACCAAAAGTAATTGATGTTACTATTATGAAATGCGACATCACAATATTTGATAATATGATCTTTTATAGCAGTTAGAGCAGACGTAATATGTTTCGATAGTACCGTAGTAGAGCAGTGATTTATATGGACTTTTATGTAGTTTTGGGAGCCAATGCATGGTTGGTAGATCAGATTTATCAGTTTTAATTTTTAAGTCGGACATGGTCATGAGGTGATCGTGCAAGGTGCTCTCTTTTGAGGTAGGGCTTTCAACATATGTATGAGTGGAGTTTAATTCGTTTTTAAGTACTTCAATATAATATAGTTTTCAAACAACTATTATGTTATTACCTGCTTTATCAGCGGGAACAAAGACATATTTAGCATGTAAGTCAGCTATCTTCTTTTTAATAGAATTTGTCGTCAATGTATTAGGCTGTTGAAATAAATGCGGATTTTCCGTAAAGTTCTTAATACGGATATCGACAACTCTTAAAATCTCGAATTTCCAATCATTAAGAGCATGAACATTTACCTGTTCTTTTTTACACCAACGTTTACAATATGTAGTTAAAGCATCTTCTATAACGTCACGGCATTTATTGAAATCTATCCTGGACGGTAACCTATATTTAGGTCCTTTTCCAAAAAGGGTGCTCAATTTCTTGTCCGAAATACAGTTTAGGTCACCAGTAATAATATAACCTGCCGGTTTATAAACATATTTAGAATTTTCACAAGAACACGACGAAGGAATAGAGTCTGAAACATCAGGGTTAGATGTGACTTTATTATAATTTAAAATAAGATTTCTTATAGGCTTTTTGTACTGGTAACAAATAAGTGGAGGTTCTAAATTCTCAAAATATTGGGGGATTTTAGATGTGACTCTATGATCACGGAAAATATTAGAAATGTTAAGTAGATCGAAGCCTTTATTAATAAATTTAATTTTGAGAAATTGCTGCTTGGGTGGAAGAGACGGAATACGAGGAAAGAGTTTATTATATGAAAATAAAATAATCAAATTGAGTTTATATCAATCAGAATTGCGTAAACTTCGAAGATCAGCTTCGTCCTGAACAGGTTTCAATTTATTTACCGGAATAGAGGATAGTGCATGCAAAAGTTCATGACGGCCATTATTTTTTGCGATAAATAGAAGATCGTTTAATGACCTATTTAAACGATTACGTTTTCTGATGTTACGATTACGACGACGACCATGTGACCTACGTTTTCTAATAGTTTTATGTCTTAATGTAAAAATATTGATCTTATTCTGACGAGAAGAAATATTACCTTGTCGATATATTTGGTCGTTGAGACCAAGAGGGTATGGGGTTTGTAGTTGTTTAATCCAGTAGAGCTCGGTTTCCAAAAGTCGTTTTTTAACATCTGATTTTGTATCACCTGGTAATTTAGAGATATTTTCTACTGGAGTTATTTTCACATTGTTAATATTATGTTGGTATTTATTAAAGTGGTTATAAAAAAAATTCTGGTATTTACGTCGTGAATTATTACGAATTTTATAGGAATGATTTCGAAAATGTTGTTTCAAAGTTTGAGAAGTTTCCCCGACATATTGAGCCCCACATCCTCTAGCTTCTCAAGTGATGACATATATAACATTGGCAGTATTTCAATCTATGTCTTTGTCTAATTTGGTGTTAAATATATTTCCATTAACCGAAGATTCAATATTGGACTTGCAGTTTAAATGATGGCAAGTAAGACATTTCTTGGCGTTGCACTTATTAATCTTAGAATACCCTCTGCGTATAGAATTGACAGCTCTGTAAGAATTTATAGGTGTGAATGTTTTTGAAAATGAGATCGAACGTTTAATAGGGGAACTACTTTTAAGTGGAGAACTCCACACTGCATCTGAGAATAAGTGTAGAAGAATTATTTTCGAAGAAAATGTTTTAATTAAATAATTATACCTTAGTTTTCATTTTCATTTCCGTTATGAATGAAGAAGCACATACAACATCAATGTAATATATAAGGATTACAGTACTTGATTTTTAATATGATTTTACATCTCAACAGTTTTATACTGATATTTAATTTGATACTTGTTATTCATTCATGCTCATGTTACACTTATATATGATCTGAAATGAATTTTCATTTCATACGATATTTATGAAACGAATTGTTTGTTTTATATCCCTGAGCCCTGGCGAGGGGATATAAAACACACAAAGAGTTTTATAAACAATGATGAGTGATGAGTTTCCAAGTAAATAATTGAGAAAATGGAAAATACCGTGCCATTATGCAACTTACAGCTTTGTTAACGTTACATTTTTCCATTTTCTCAATTACTTACTTGGAAACTCATCACTTTTGCTTGTTGACATTATCATTCGTGGAACTCATCAATATCAGACGAGAGTAAGAAATAACTTTAAATACATATTTAGACGAATAAATTTTAGGTAAGTAGAATATGCGGATTAGCAAATGACATTCAATGTCAGTTTTAACTATGAATATTCCAACAAAGCTAGGAAATAGGTAAATTTTCATAAATTCGTGGAAACTACCATAAACGGATTTCGCTTGTTCGTGACTTTTGTCACAATGTTTGTAAAAACTACAATGATTTATTGATTGAAAAGTTGACAATTATATCAGTATCACTTTGTACAAGGACATGGGCTATGAATAAATATAAATACGTCAGTACAATTATCAAAATACCTGTTTGTACTCTTCAAAGCGAGCTTTTTGCCTCCAGTTTGAAGTCGTGGATTCACCAACTTTAATCACGTGATGCTACACAGTGTAAATACCGTATGAAATGAAAATTCATTGCAGATTTTTTTTATCACATGTTTACACTCAGTTTAAAGATGTTTATTTCATCATACACCGGCTTGATACATTTTTTGACGCTATGACGTCACCTATGTCATAAATATAATACGACATAGCGATATTTCGTTTCAACATTGTTTATTAATGTCATATACATAAATCAATCAACAATTAAAAACTATCAGGATTTGCCTACAAGATGATGATCTTATGTTAAGCCATTTCCTGGAAACATTGATGACTTACAGGAACAAAACAAGAGAGCAGACAGTATACATTTAGCTGCGATATGTGTAAACCATTTGTGAGTGTAGAGAAAGGGTAATGAAAGGTAGTGAGAAAATTGGGTGGCATAGCGATATTTCACTGCATAAACAGCAAAACATGTGATAAATATATTTTCATAAATAAAGTACTTGTATGTAATTGTTTTCAAGAGTGACCGTTGTTTGAAGTATAGGTGTCAGAACGTCATCATATAAGAATGTTATATGATCGCGAGGTCGTTTTGTCACCGATTTTACTCCACCTCAAATACTTATCGTTTCATAAATTCTTCAAAACGAAATTGTTTACCTATAGAAAAAATTGGATTAACCAATGTGGAAAACACTACAGTTTACTCACCTAAATTTTTGTATGGTGTTAAGTGCAATATAATAATGTAACAACAACTCTAAGTAAAGTGTGTCCTTTTCTATACCTTACAGATAAACAAGTACATCATAACGTTCTTGCCTACTTTGTCCGGGTATGAAAAGAGATTAACCCGTAAGAAATTGCATCAAAGAGAGACAAACATGCGAACAGTGCAACTATTTAATTTTTGAAAATGAAAATCGGTAATTTATGCAGTTTTTCATCAAAATACTGGTGCATTGCGGTGACCCCCTGTCCATAGTTTGTAACGTCATTTTTATAATAATCTGTAAAGTATATCATATTTTGAAAGCCATGTCATGTACACTCCAAGATTAATGTCATTCACCTTTTAATGTGTAATGTCTTGTATCGTCTAGTTACCGTATGCAAATTTTTATTTTGCTGTTGCAATGTCTGTCAATCTGACTGGTTTGTTGTTTTAAGAATCCTTTCCAGCTACTCTACATATTAATCATTTAAGTCTTCGTTTTCTGTTTTAGGGAAGTCTTGAAGACTTGCTGTTAAATGAAACGGTAAAACTTGGTTGGGATTTCAAGTTCTCCATTTTAAAAGACATTTGTAGGGGAGTGGAATTTCTTCATAGATCAGACATTGGATCACACGGAAGACTGAAGTCCAGTAACTGTGTAGTTGACAATAGATGGACATGCAAGATCACAGGTATGGCATCTTATTACTCAGAATATTGAGAATATCGTTTGAGCTGTAGAATTAATAGAGTTTGATGTAAAGCATTTCCATAATAGTTTTAACCTGGACATGATATGGTATGAGTGTCTGTTTGTTTAAATATTGCGTCAACATGTGTGTGGGTTCAAAAGGGAAGGGGGCTTAATACTTGAAGACTAAGATAATAAATGTTTAAACAGTAATCCGTGGTACCCGCTCTTGACAATCTTTTGCTTCAAACTCGCTGCATAGACACCAATTGCAAGTCAACTGAATTTATCAGAATGATCTAAAAGGGAGTCTTAATTAAAATATTGTGGACTGAATTGATTTTGCTGACGAGAATTTTAGAAAAGTAGTCGTGAATTGTATTCAGTTTTTACAGATTAAATCGCCTTGAGTCAACATAAGGTCTGAAAATTGGTATCTCACCAGAACAGAATGCTTAATTGAGCTATTGTCATAGTGCGCCGTCCTTCGTCTATTTTTCACATGTTCGACTTCTCTGCAACTGTTTTGCAGAATTTCACCAAAAATTATAGGAAGTAAATACTCAATGTCTTCTACCATGTACATGTTTTTCGACCGAATTCTTAATCCAAGATGGCCGCCATGGGTCCTGATTGGTTGATACATTTTCGACTTCTACACAACTTACTACTGCTTCACAGAGTTTTACCAAATCTTGTAGGAACTAAGTACTCAAGGTCTGCTACCAAAATTGTATCTTTCTATCAGATCAGTCATCCAAGATGGCTACCGTACCAACGGCTCTGATTGCCTGGCAAAATATCGCCAAACCTTGCAGGGAGTAAGTTATCAAAGTCCCATTCAAAAATTGTATTTTTCGACTCAATGTGTCATTCAAGATGGCCGCCAAGAGCTATGATTTGCTGACATATTTTCGACTTCTTTTCATTAACCTCTTCGCAGACCTTTCTGTCTGTAACAAAAATTTGGACACCAGGAGCTTGAACATTGAAATTACATAACAATGCCTCTGGAAACTCTTGTTCTTCAGATATATATATATATATATATATATATATATATATATATATATATATATATATATATATATATATATATATATATATATATATATATATATATATATATATATATATATATGTATATATATATATATATATACCATTTTTTAAAATATGCAGGAATGGGTCATTTTCATCTATTGTCAGGTAATTCCTTATATTTTCTTCTCGTCAGTTGTTATAATCAGGCTCTTACTGGATTATGGGATTTGACATGTTATTGGTCCTAAATAAACTTCCGACTTTTATAATGAGTGGCCATAATGGCCTTGTGACCCTCTCCAAAATTTTACTCTTTATTGTGTCTCTTCTTGAAGTGGCATACACTATATTTATATAATATTATTATCTATAGGATAGAATTTGTATTTTATTAGCTCATCAAATTTCGATGGTTGTGTATATATAAATAAGATATATATATATATATATATATATATATATATATATATATATATATATATATATATATATATATATATATATATATATATATATATATATATATATATCCCATTTATTTATCTATTTATTTATTTTTTTGTTACGATTTTTGTTCATTGAGTTTCCTCGGTTTTAGGATTTGGGATACCAACTCTTCGGTATGATGGACAAAGGAAAGAATTACCAGATTCAGAATCTAGTCCTGAACAACAAGCTAGGTATGGTTGTCATCTATATAAACTTTTAAATGTGTGTCCTTTGATTGTGCTGCTTTTGCGGTGAGTAGGAAGTTGGGCGCCCGTAAACCGGTTAACCACACCGAGTGATGTTTGTTACTTCATTGGTTACTTATCTAAATTCGGAAATGTGACTTTTCAACAATTCGTATCCAGTGGAATTTCCCATCCCAATTTCTACGGTGATCTAGTGTACAAACTAAGGAAGGTCAAAGGTTCCGATAATTTCATATCGGCGGGTTCTAAAATTATTCAACGCATCGACATCGAAAGTATGACCCCGAGATGATCTCTTAGACCATAGGTCTTGTATTGGGTCTCTCTAAAACCCAAATCCAGACTTTTACTTCAGCATTGTACGCTGAATAACAGGGCGGTGGAAATTCTATGAAGGGCCTTTTGCAAACCTTTTCAGAGGAGACAAGGTCCTGATCCTCGTCCCATCTGACTGTAAGTCGGGACTCCTCTTGATCAAGGATCTGAATATAGAATATGATAATAGAATATTTTATGACCTGTTTTCTTAAGAAATCCGTTGATCCTTGTTCTCTATCAGAGTTTAACAAATGTCCCTGTGACCTGGTGGTCATTAGGACCGGCAAAACAGCAATTTTTGCTGGTCCGAATCATTTTTTGGTGGACCGAATCTTTTTTTTTTTTTTTTGCAAAAGTATGCTTAAAGGCCGATATCGGAGTATAAATAGCGGCCAATCAAGAAAATGGTGGCAGATTTGATTTTTCGAGACACGTTCAGATTGCAGCAATAAATTTGTAAAATTATCAACAATTACGTCGATTTAACTCACGAAAATTGTTGTGCTCATTCCTGTCCATAATATACAAGTTCGTATCAACTAATATTGTAATGAAACTTCCCCATAATTATATATTTATTCATCAAAGTTCTGAAGCAGACCTCATTATCTAATTTCAAATTCAATTTTGTTCGTTAGTGGGCGTGTTTTCGTGTGTTATTGTTTACACCGGATGTAGTGTGAGTAGCAGCACATGTTGACGGTCTGATAAGAAATTTAGCGCCAACTGTGATAGCAAGAGTGCCCGTCAAAGTAATAACAAAAGATCTATAATTATATAAAATAATAAGTTGATTTACTGGTCTGTTTCTGAATATCCACGTACATCCTCGAATTTATAGTACACATGATACGTTAAAACATTGTTTGCAATTGTATAACGACAATTTGTGCATTCCGATGTTGGATGGTATAAAAACCGAAAATCAAAATAGTTTGTACTTATACTATTTTGGTTTTAATTAGACTGCATAATGAATAAGTTTTACTCCCACATATGTCCCATGTACGGTTTATCCTTTGGATTGAAGCCGGCGTGGCCTAGTGGTATCGCGTCGGACTCCTGATCGGGAGGCCGGGGTTCGATTCCCGCTCTGGTCATGCCGGTGTCATGTCTTTCGGATGAGACAGTAAAAACCGAGGCCCCGTGTCGTGGTATGCATGGCACGTTAAAGATCCCTCACTGCTTCGGGTGGGTCCGTTGCAAAGGTCAAAATTTGTATGCCCCGCATCAGGCAGATGCCGTCACCATATACGTGAAATATTCGTGGTGTGACGTAAAACAATAATCAATCAATCAATCCTTTGGATTGGGAAGCCATGACCTCTCAACAAATTCACTACACGTGAAGGCATTTCTTATCTTAGAGTTCCATTGATATGTTACACTGGGTTCGGATTCCAACCACAACTGAGTACATGTATTACTTTCGTCCGTTATACAAGGTCTACATTAACAATGCGGACACTCTTCACTGTTCGGGTCTTGCGATATTACAAATGTCTCCTCGGCATTATGTTCGTCTCCATCGCATATAATATAAAAGTATTTTCACCAAAGTCCGTCTGAGTCACTTTGTCCACTCCCTGGAATAGCGCGTACGAACTCCTGCCAATTCCAGTGTGTTGTGGTGGGTCAAGGAGGTGCAAGTCCCAATTGTTTTGCATAAATAAAGTTTTCATAGCTTTTAGTTTCAACTCCGTAACATTTAAAGTTAATTTCTGTTTTCCTTCTATATTTAATGCATATCATAAAAATACTGTATACTGAAACAAGTGACTGTGTTTGCTAAATGATAAAGTATGCAATTGCCAGTTTTCTATCGGGAGTGGGGAGGAAGGTCTTTTGCATTTCTATATAAATTATTTTGAAAATATTCGAACGATTGTTATAGCATAAAACTAATCTTAGGTGTAATTAATATCTATTGTTTTCTGTGATGCATATTTAGCCTTCACTTTGTTAAGTTACCCATATGTGAAGCACGTGTTTGTACTCGGCCGAAACACGTTGTGTGTTATTTTTATCGCTGCTACAGCGGCAAGGACCGCCCAACTCCAAATACGCTTAATTGCTCTACCATCGGATCAAGCTCGGCCTTTAAATATGAACATGAACATAACTTCCAAATCTTGGGTCATCGCAACTGACTTGGTCAAAAGATTCTGATTGGCCGACAAAACTATCGTGCCCAATCAGTATTCAATCAGCGGTTTCAGAGAATTTGATTCGCCGACAAAAATAGATTATATCCATTGGGCATTATCGACACTTTTTTGACTTGGTAAGAAAGAGACTTCCTTCAATGTGAAAGTAAACATTGCAGAAATGTGTGTCGGATATTTGGACCGACAAAATGTGGATTTCTGTTGGTCCTTGTAAAAAAAATCCTGACCTGATGACCGGCTGGACCGGGACTTTTGTTAATCTCTGCTCTATATGGAGGATTATTTATATATTTTTAAATGTGTGTCCTTTGATAGTACTACTTTTGCGGTGAGTGGGAAGATGGACGCCCGTAAACTGGTTAACCACACCAATTGAGTGACGTTTGTTACTTCAGTTGACCGTCCTAAGTCGGTATCGTAACCTCAGCACAATCGAATATTTTTGTAATGTTTTTCCGTGTATATTTTATCATTATCATGTTTTATGTGCATGTCCTTGGTGATTTGTGTCATACAGCTTTGTCAGATCTATGTCTTCTGCTTTTTCATCAATTGACCATCCTAAGTCGGTATCGTAATCGCAGCTCAATCAAATAGTTTTGTAATGTCGTTTCCGTGTATATTTTATTATTATCACATTTTGTGTGCATGTCCTTGGTGATTTATGTCATGCAGCTTTGTCAGATGTCTTCTGTTTTCTTTTTTATATGGTCTATATTTTTCATCTTAAAACAATGTAATTAAGTACTACAAGTGGACGCCTACAAAAAAAATTCATCAAGGTTCCTGTTGCAGAACGTAAATATTTCACCCACTCCACTTTGACTGCTAGTTAAATCAAAAATTATGACAATAAAGTTTTAATTCAAAACTAATTTTATGAGAAAAAATTATGCGCTAGCCTAAGCGCTAATAGTCTTAACAAAATCACTAGCTAATAACTTGTTTCTAAAAGAAATGAAATAATAACAGGTAACACAATTCGGTGTTCACCATGTACCAACAAGGTAGACAAATGCGGATAATTCGTCCGCACAATAACCTTGAATCCGTATCATAGCAGATACGAATCAATCTTAAGAAGGCATTTACAGTAATAAGCTTTAAAGCTGGCCTCTCACCATAAAAAGCCAAAATGTTTCGAAATTTTTTTACGGGAGCGAGGTCGACATAGGTCAACCTCGCTCCCGTATGTTTTATGAATACTAAATGAACGTCTGACCCATGTGCTCTCGCTTACCATATAATAGAAATGTCAGATCGACAAACCGTGACATTTAATTGGCGGCGACCTACACGGACGGTCAGCATGGCTGTACAAAACGTATGAAAACTTTTTCCTCACTATGCATTTTAGATAGATATTTAACATTTACAACACTAGACGGATTCATTTATTTACATTTTTACATTTATTTAATTCCTTTACAACAATTTAGTTATGTGTTTATAATTTCATTTTTGACTGATCTTATACAATACGGATGCAAGTCTACATGTATAGTGTAAACATGCATATGTTATGGCATTTCATAACATGATCCACTGCAGATAGGAGACGCAATGGTTTTGTCTGACTAAACCGCTTCTTGCCTTATTCTTTAACCCGTCTTCCATATTCTACCCGAGTGGCATTCGCCCAAGTTCACTGCCCTTAAACTTACACTTTTTCCTTGCATCCCATCCCTTCCCTCACTTCTTCTCCTTCTCACCTCACCTCAAAAATAAAATGAAATTCGAAATTAGTATAAAGCATTCCCAATGACACTTTCTTGAATTCCGAGTTTTCGATTATAAGTATTTTTACATTTACAGAGACAGAAATGATGGAGAGAAGAAAAAAGCTGTTTGTTCTTCAAACAGCATATGTTCTTTTTACCTAGTCTTTCCTTGGGGGTGGGGGGGGGGGATAAAAGTGATGGATAGGTAAGAAGCTCCGCAATGTTTTTGTCCAGTCGAACAGTTACAAACAAACAACATTATTATTAATTCTAATTAATATATGATTTTTAAACATTTTTCGTTCTCTTAACACCTGCGCCTCCCCCTTCCGCTTTTTGCACCTGTCTAAGAGATCTTGGGCAAAAAACGTTCGGTCGTTTCGTCCGTCTGTATTTACCTCCGTAATTCTGCAGTGCCTAATAACTTTCAATGGAATGTTATTACAGATACCAAAATTCAACAGTAAGTACATCCCCTAAGCGTCATCATGTGGCCCGGGGGTAGAACATTGACAGCTATGCCTATGTTTATTTGCAGCTGGGGCATTCGTGTTTCAAAAACGCTTAGCTAAAATGTAACTAGTTCTTGAATTTGTATGAACACCGTACTAGCCCATAAATAACAATATAAATTATCACAATAGTGTCATATAGTATTCTGTTTCCGTACTATTATTGATGAAAAATGTTTGTACTTGAAATAAAATAAATAAATAAATAAAACAAAATGAAACAAAATAAAATAAATTAAAATAATACCTTTGTGAATCAAAGCATCAGAAGAGTCCTATAATTTACAAATAACATTATTCAGTATGCACCCACTATGTAGGATCGTGAACAGAATCTTGTGTATAATTTGAAGATTTCGTCTTCAATCTATACCATTTCATGTTTGTATGTTTCATTGTTACTTATTCGAACACTCCAATAGATGTGTCAACAAACGGATGTGTAAACTGATATGTAATTTTTTTAACAGTAAAGTATACATGTATAAATTATATTATGCTTTCCAAATGTGTGGTATGTCGTGGAATATTGGAATTTGGCTCTTGTAATTTGGAGAAAGGATAGTATTACCTGAATATCGTAAGTTTTCAAATTACCTATATCTTATTGGCCTTTTTACATTTGCACGGGGAGGGTGGGTTCGTTACAAGTATAACTGAACACAGGATACTATTTGTACAGTATGATATATGTCATACCTGGTCATATTATAATATCTAAGTAACTAGAACATGTAATGTAATTTGTTCGTTCGAACTTTAAAATTTGTTTATTTACGTTACGCACGGTTGGGTGGGTGACCTTTTCGTGGCTAATGCATACAACATTACAGTATCATGTGATCTTTAGTTATAACTTACTTTGTATTATTTATGTATGTTACTTAAAAATGAAGAAAGAAAAAAGGAAATATATAGAGATAATTACATGTACTTCTGTTTGTGACGCCATGTTGCCTTTGTCGTGTCTTCGATGAAATGTCACGGTTGCATGACTACGCCTGTTTTTTTATACCTTGGGAGAAAGCTCTGTTCGAGCATTTGGGACAAACGTTCATTTAATATTCATAAAACATGGTGAGGTTGACCTATGTCAACTTCGCTCCCGTAAAAATTTTTTCGAAACGCCTCGGCTTTTTATGGTGAGAGGCCAGCTGTAAGGTGCCTACTGTCATCGCCACTAGTTGCGTGTGACGGAAAAATGCTTTTATGTCGTCATATTCAAATTTATTCAAATATAAACAACATCTTTGTGTCAAATTAGCCGAGTCGTAAGTCGTACCGAGTAAAACTTACAGAAATATACCTTGTTGAGCCCCAGAACACAAAAATACGTTTTGGAATAGGGAATTCACATGTAACGTCACGGCACCCATCTTGGATGTGATAGGGGTGTCAAGGTCTATTGAGAATGTCTTGATTAAAATTGCTTACAGAAATATTTAGTATCATTGGAAAGCCGATGTTATGAATATCACAGTCATATACTGGTACAAGTATTTCGGAGGAAATGAAAAGGAAACTTTAAAACGTCATTTTTACAATGAGCCGAATTACAAGCTAAGATGCCAGCGATCCGTTACATGTATATAGTATGTTTTAAAGGGGAATCTGCATGTTGTTCGATTCCCGGGTTGCGCCACTATGTTTAAGAGGTTGGTAACCTCATTCTTCCATGTCGAGATATAAATGAAATATTGTTGAAAGCGACGTAAAACACCAATCAACCAACCAACAAGCAATTTATCTCATCTATCCATACTGTACATACACGTTTTATTTAAAGTAATCAACAAAACGTTGGATTACCAAAAAAAAAATGATAATAATTATAATTGTAATTATAAAAAGAAAAGATAATAAATAAATGAAATATTAATAATAATGATGATGATGATGATGATGATGATAATAATAATAGTAATAATAATAAAAATTAATAATAATAAAGGGAAAATGAGAAGGGTATGCTCTTTTTTTTAATTCATTTAAAACATCTTAGAAATTCGAAATTCCGAGAGTGCATATAACCACAAAACGCTATCGAAGCTGTTCTCACTGCACAGCGATTACGCAAGAGAAATGTGCGATATGTGTAGTATGCTACTGACCGGAAGCACATACAGATGGACGGACCGACAAACGCCTTTTGTACAGTATCTCTTAGCCAGGCGCTTAAAAAGGGGGAGGGGTAGAGAGAAAAGAAAATCAGTGTTTAAATATTATATATCAGAAATAATTAAAATGCTGTTCGTTTGTAAACCGTGTGGAACTTCCAACATATCCATCAGTCACTCCTAACCGAAAAAAAGAAAGCCGGAAAGAAAAGATGAAAAGACTAGAGCTTACGTGTTGCTGACGATCCATGGCGGGTCTTCGTTTTTCGATCGAAAGAAAGAAAGAGAGAAAGAAAGAAAAACTAATTAAAACGGCTTTAGAAAGTGTGTGTATTACGGACATAGCTGGACAATGTTGAAAATGCCCTTCATACGACTTCGCTCCGTAAAACTTTTTTGGAACATGATATGGGCTTTTTATGGTGAAAGGCCAGCTTTAAAGTAAATCCTCTATATCTAAGAAAATAATTCTTACATTGATATCATCATGTGTAACCTTGATCAAATAAATTTTAGGTGTCCTAGCTTGTCATCATTTGTCGTAGTGTTGTAACTTGTACATGTATAATACATACTTTATTCAGGCCGCCTACATATGATGATGAAATAAAAGTGCGTTGACCCAGTTGTGTCCATGGATTTATGAATATCTAGTATATTCACTATGAAAACTCATTATCTATCTATTGCTTATTTCTTTATGCCTGTGTTCTTTTTAAACGCCTACATAGCAACCCAAGCTTTCTTTACGCCAGTGGTTTGGTTTAGCTCTAGATCTAGTTATTATTATTATTATTATTATTATTATTACTATTATTATTATTATTATTACTTTTATTATATTTATTAATATTTTTATGGGGTTTTTTGTTTGTTTATTTATTAATTTAGGGGGGTTTTTTTTTATTTTTATTTATTTATATTTTGTCACATACTTTCACCTAATAGTTGCTATTCTATGATATTTTTATAGTACTCTTTGCTAATTTTAACATTGCTGCAGTTTTTAAATTAATTTTCTTAAAGGCAAATTTCGGACTGACTACCCCTTTTTTCCTTCTCGTTTAATTAAATGCATATGCTTTACACACTCTTTTACTTCTGTAATCTTCATGTTTAAAGACCCCTCATTCGATTTTGGAATGATCCGTTACGTGACGTCATAGCGCGCGACATAAGAACTAAGTAACTGTCATGTCGTATATTTACTATGGGAATTAGCTCACCCAAAACATATTCTGCATGGCTATTAAGTAGGGTAGGAATGTTATTTTGTGTTACGACTCGACGAAATGGATATGGTTGTCATATTTTTGATTGATATATTTAAAGATATGATAATAAAAGCATTTTTCCGGCGCACGGAACTGGTGGCGAGAACAGTATTGTTATTATTGTCAAAGGATATTCTAAGTACTTCATACTCGTTTAACTAAGCTGCAGACTTCTGAACGCTGATTTCTGTAAGAATCATGTTTCCGAAAACAAACTGTGTCAATGTGGAGAGGTTGAAACAGCACATCATTTCACCTTAGAAAGCCCGCTTCTCAACAATATTAGATTAGATACACTTTCAACTTTGAATATCAATTATAATACTAAAATCCTACTAAACAATGTCCTCTCTGTACATGTAGTGACAATGTCAATGAGCATATTTTCAGTATAGTTCATAAATATATAAAAGACAGTAAAAGATTCCTTTAATTTGTAATTCATTTAATTCACACAACTTGCTTTGCTTTTCTTCCACCCCTTCATTTTATTTTTCTTTCAATACCTGTTCATTTATACATTTTTATATGCATATACATGTACACTACATGCATATGAACTGTTTATGTTGATATATATATATATATATATATATATATATATATATATATATATATATATATATATATATATATATATATATATATATATAAAGCACAAAGACACTTCAGGTTACAAGGCACACTATATTTCACTTATATTCGTTCCCGGTCTGGGACTCGAACCCACGACCTAT
Source organism: Pteria penguin (assembly GCA_035048485.1). Taxonomy (NCBI): domain Eukaryota; kingdom Metazoa; phylum Mollusca; class Bivalvia; order Pterioida; family Pteriidae; genus Pteria; species Pteria penguin. The sequence continues at coordinate 59,815,794 of CM068582.1, forward strand.
GGTACCGAACCACCTAGCTGTCTAGCATCCGACCCTCTAACCGACTGAGCTACCCCAGCTCCACAAAAATGGAGCTTTAATAGCCAATCATTAGCTAATCGCATGCATGACAACACAGCCGCGGAAAGTGAAGGAATTTACCCGACGTAAACGCAGGCGGATCCTCTGAATGAATACAATCACTGAAAGAGAAATAAACATAAAGCACAAATAGAATCAGTGATACACCTGGGAGCACTATGGACCTTGGATCTCCGAAGAAATACCTGTAGAAAATAAAGACAAATTAGACAAACAGATAAAGCACAAAGACACTACAGCTAACAAGGCACCCTATATTTCAGTTATATTCGTTCCCCGTCTGGGACTCGAACCCACGACCTATGGTACCGAACCACCTAGCTGTATATACTCTACAATTTTTTAATTATCTTGAAACGTAAAAATTTGTTTTGAAAAATGTGTAATGGCGAAAATAATCACAGGCCCGTCGGACTCCTGAATTAGAATTTTTTACAGGCCCGATACCGATTTTACTGGCCTCGGGCCTGCGCTTAACGTCGAAGACTGCTCCCCCCCATTTTGCTATAACCTCATTTGTGTGTAATATATATTGAATGAAATATTTCCTTTTCATGATCAAGAAAGAAATTGATTTTGAACATATAAGCTTCAAATGACATTTCAAATTTAAACCATATAAAGATTTGATATAATCAAAATATATAAACACAGTAATGCCCTCCCCCTTTTAGGAGGATGGAAACTATTTGAAAAACAAGTACATATATTTCCTTGAAAAATCTGCCTTTGTGGTACATATATAACTACTTCAGTGAATATGTCAGTAACAACATCGTAGTATTATTTAAAAGTTTGAAATGTCTTCTTTTTAATGATGTAAATCATGTCTCTACTGTGAACGAGTCCGGAGATATAATGGCTTAAAGACACCATACTTTTCAACAGACAGCATATACAGCAGGTTCGACGACGTCACGTCATTGAGACGTAACGTCTCTATGACGTCATCCTCTGCTGCAAGACGTTAATCTGTAGCCCTTTTCAATTACGTTAGCACTCTGAGGGTTAAAAATAAAAACCCTCTCTTGTTCATTAAATTTAGTTTTGATTGTTTCAATATAATTAAATATACTGGTCTAGTTGACTATCTTGTGCTTTTTTTGGTTTTGGAATACGCCTTCATATTTTACTTTTCCCATTTCGTATTTTCCGGCATATAGATCTATACAAGCGTTGCCTATTGCTAGAGCAACGGAAACCGGTACGTCGTAAACAAGTTTTGGTCAATAGAATAACTCTAAAAACGGTTTTCCTCAATATCACTTGATAATTTACAAACACATGCATAATAGACAAATTGTTGAATATTACTACTGTATTTTCTATCACGACTAAAATATTACATCATCGTGACAGTACGAGTTACCTCCCGTTAGACAGATTACTTTTAGGCCCAAATCTCTCACCAGACTACGTCCATGATACTATTGATAAAACGAATTCCTCTTCATCTTCAAATGAGCTTTACTCAGGACCTTCAGTCCTTTGATTTTTGCTATGTCTCCATTATTACACTTTTTAACTTCAATTCTGTTCACTGTTTTAAAAAAGCATAAACATAAATAAATAATTGCATGATTGAAATGATTTATAAAATCATGAAATTTATGCATTTAAATATAAACAAAATAACAGTCAACATAGGTTGACATAGAAATTTTTGTAAGGGGCGGAGATGGGTAGGTGCATCCTCACATGACTTGTTTTCCAATATTTGGTCCATAGTAGTCGTACCGTGTGAAAAATTGCGGAAAATGACCCTATTGTTAAATAATATTCGACCATAGCGAGTGGTTTGATGCACTGTATGACAAATCGCGGAGAATTACCTTATTGTTTAAAACATTCGATCCAAGCATTTGAAATGTTTTAGTTGGAGTTAGTGCTCTTTGTGCCAAAAATATCGTCCAATCAGCAGTCAAAAAGAAAGTTGAAGTGCCGCGCATGTATGGCGTTGTCAGCTGTTTTAAAAAATTATTGAATTCGATGGTCTGCGAGAACGTAGTCGTATATTTGACTAATTGCTATGACACAAATTCGTCAAAAGACGGCTCCTGTTTGATTTGAACGACACAGGTAGTCTCTGCCACATCATTTTGATGTTTGTCCAATATTTCAGGTTGTTTTACACGCTTGTTATGAAAAATCAACTTATCAATGGTGTTGGAGTCGAGGGATGCCCTAAGCTTTGTAACTGAGCCACTGGCAGTGAAAAAAAAAAAAAAAAAAAAACACGCTCAGACCACACAGAACAGAAGTTGCGGTCTTCGATTTTTTGCAAACGTTTACTGCCAGAAAACGAACCGTCACCATTTACACGTGTAAACGTTTACCCTTATGTACTATTACCAAAACAAGTTTGTTTTCAAACATTGTCACGAGCTTTTTGTGCGTATAGATGGTTTCCATGCGGAATAACACGTTTGACTCATTTCACAGAAGAGTCAATTAAGCACAAAATTACTGTATATATTTGAAAATATTCAAGTTGTACTCCACCGTACATAATCAACCACCATGCAGTCGGAATCCCATCGCCATCTTTTAGAAAAATAGACTCGGAAGCCCCACGGCGCAGCGATATATACTGAATCGCTTCAATTCTTCGGCTTTCCTCGTAGGAGTACAATGTGAAATGAGGCGAAAAAAGTTCATAGGATTGCTTTTGTAATTTAGGATCTGGGAGGTTCAGTATGAAACGTAATGCACTTCTTAATGAATATTATACATTCATTGAGGCAATTCAGCAATAGTAGCGAAACTTAACTTTCTTTTTATTTGATAGAATACTGGAAACGAATCAGAGGAAACTTGAAATGACATTTAACCAATGCACGTACCTACAGTTCGTCATAAAAATGATACTAGATCACCCATACAAAAAGAAACAAATACAGACAATGACCATAATTGCCCTATTTTATGCAAACAGGTCAGACATGCTGATCATGGCCATGTGTGTTTACTTAATGAACTTGAAGTAATCCCAATGGCTGACTACGTAGCATATACGAGTCTTATTTGCGTACGGAAATGGACTAGTTGTTACGATTGACAACCATAAATTCTACTAGCTCACAAATGCACTACGTCACTGACATTCAATAGACCACTTGCCAATCTTGATAATGGCTGTCTTTTTGTGCGAGCTAATACCTTTTAGCGTTGTTTTTCATAGTAACGTTACAATACATGACATGAATTAATTGTAACGTTACAACGAAAAAGAACGTCAAAAGGTATTAGATCGGACAAAATGACAGCCATTATCAAGATCGGCATGTGGTCTATACACATATCAGAAACTGGGTCAGCTTCGTTTCCGGTAAAGCGCGTGTCACTTATCGTGTACTCCCCTGTGGATGAAAGGCTGATCATTTTGAGAAATAATGAGGATAACTCTGCAAATATGGAACAAATGATCGTCTGTTGTGTTTACAAATATCCTAGATCTTTATCTAAAATATTCTTCACCTATAAAATATTCTTGAAAATGCACCCGAAAAACGTGCGTATGTGTATATGTTTTATATAATATGAGAATTCCAACCATTCGGCCACGAGAATCACTCATTCACTGAAGAGACATAAGCTGTCGAAATGCGCATCTGGTGCACAAAATTAAAAGGTATATTTTTTCTATATTTATTAGATATGATCATTAGTAAAGGTTGCTATGTAAACGACATATATCTAGATCTGAAACAAAGCACTCATACGTGTAAACGTTTTTAAAAACACTTCGGAATTACGCCCCTTAGATCGCATCTACTACCTTAATGGGAAAAAGACTTTTTTATATATATTTGTGCATCATGGTCTTGAATTATTTGGTAAACAGAAGTAAGTTTACAGTCTTTTGTAAGTTATCAATAACACAACCAACAAGAGAATTGTATGTGCATATTTCTTCAAGCAGTCAATTGATTACGGCTGGGGAAATGATGTTCAGAGGAGCGATATAGACTCATTTATGCTTCTTGTTTAGCTATTCTGGTCGAATACCAGTCAAGTTCATGCGATATCCATTTGTTCTTCCAGCAATAAACAATCGCTAATCCCTCGCCGCTTCTTTTAGTTCTAGCGAATTGTGCTTATAACTGCCAACAGAAATAATGGATTTTTTATCTATGTTTCAGACAGCTCTTCTGGACAGCACCTGAATTACTGAAAGGATGCAAGAAACTAAATGATGTTAGGTTTGGTACAAAATCAGGCGATTGTTATTCGTAAGTTGAAATAATTATAGTATTGTGCCTAAATTAAATTAAATTTCAATAGATACAGCATGCACTGCTGTTTTGGGAAGTACTACAGGTTGCCAAAGGAATTTATTCCTTTTAGATAACTTCTAACAATATGCTAGGAAATTAGATTTTCTCTATGCAAATTCCCCAAATATAAAGATAAAGGCACGTTATCACTGAAATTAATAAGATTGGTTTATTTTAACAAATGAAACAATGATTAGATTCCAAAATAATAAAAAGACAATTATCTGAACAAAACAGTACGTCCGATCACAAGGTTTTCTTTTAACACGACAACATCAAAAACAATACGTTACGTGAAGTCACTGTCAGAACATGGGAATGCCTTCTTTGGCATTCCCACCACACTAAAACATCATTCATATGAAAATAACAAAAGTATGGAACGGTCATCAATACTTCTGCAGTTTCTTTCTAAGTATCTCATATGCGTATCAGCGTTTTGAATGGATCAGATTCCATGCTTAGCAGAAAAAGATGGTCTTGAAGTTTTTAATATAAATAAACATTCTTGATTTCCAGAGGGGTTTTTCACTAAATTGTTGCCTTGTATACCAATATATAGACTGAAAATGCCAGAAGTCTATATATATACAGTAACTGCAATGCAGTTAACAGGGTTAGATAATTCAATATCGGAATCCAATGATAAAGTTTAAGGGTTATCTATTCCTAGCGTAAAAGCATTACCTACCCATATTTGTTTTTATTTGAGCAAGAAATCAAAATTATGGAGTCTTAATATGCTTTATCCATATTTTGGTAGTTTCTGAGTCAAATATTTCATCTATTGCATTGACAATTTTATGTAAATCAGCAGATTATAAACACATCTTTTTGTAGTATATCTTTCCTTCATTGTTCAGTATCTATTTTAGAATCCCTTATATGCGTAATGAGAGAAAGGCTGTCTTGCGTCACTGGTTGCTAAAATTATCCCCCATACATATGCATCAAAATGTGCTATTTGCAATGCTGATAATGTAAAAATATGTGCAAATATCATTTCTTGATATATTTTCATTCTACAACACCATATGTACTTAAACAAAAGAGATATGAATGTATCCAGGTTAGATTTAGTGCAAAGTAAGATTTTATTACCCTACCCTCTTATTTTTACCCCAGTCACTGTTAAAAGAATGAGAGGGCAGTATATATGTGGTTCATAATTTTACACTGCACTCTTTCTACAATATTAGTTGTTTCTATTAAAATAAGCATTTCATGCTAACCATGCTTAAAATAAAAATCGCAAAATAAAGGAACACCGCCCTCTTATTTTGACACAAAATTGATGCAAATAATTATATGATTTGGTAAGTTATAATAAATCAAAAATATGTTAACTGTTAAGACCTATAGTTTTGCATTCTTTTGTTACTACTATGATGTATATGCTATATTTACGAAGACAAATCAACAAAGTTTTATTTCTTCCAACCCTTCCTTCTGACGAAACATATATGACATCACTAAAGGATCAAGAACCCTTACTTCGCACTTCTCATAACTCTCTATTCAAGGGCATTCTTATCTTATAGATCCGCATTTGTTTTCCATTTAATGTTTCAGTTTTGGTATTTTGCTGTCTGAGGTGTGTTCACGTGAAGAACCTTTTTCTCAGGAGCTGATGGATCTTGCACCTCATCAGATACTTCAGCTAGTGATAGATAAGGATGCTGCTTCGTCTGCTGAAGCCAAACGGGTTAGTTATTACAATATTATACATCGGTTCGCTAACCATACTTTACTTTGAGTGGCCATCAACAAAATTTCATGTATTTGTATGTGTGGGAAAAAGTGGTTTCAGTGATCAACATCAAAACTGGTAACACTGAGTGCACATTCGATTGACAGCATTTTTCTTATCAATCTCATTTTTTAAATTGGTAAGAGAAAACACATTAAGGTAATAAAAATGAAATAAAATGTGGCCATCTTTCGAATTACATTTGTTAACAATGGAAGGTCCCTCTGTGCATAACTCCATGCTTTGTACTTTTTCACAGTAAACAGGACCATTTACTTGCATACAAAAGATTTAAAATGTCAGAGGCTGTAAACCAAACTCCTGAAGAATGACACTTTAATTGATACAAGTAACAGTCATAGACACTCATTGTGTAGAAGGTTCTCAACACTTTCTTGCTTACTGTTAAAATTTTCAATTGCTGAGATTTATGTATGTCGGAATTTTAATGTGTTAATGATTTAAAAGCAGTTTAAGGAAGCGATTGCAAGACGTCACATGATCAAGTCATGTGCTATCTAAACATTGCATTGTTACGTGTTCCCGTATTTCTGGTCTGATGCAATAGACATATAAATGTACATGAAATGACATTACAAAAATGATGATTAATCAGTAAATGTTTGACTAACTAAATTTTACGACAATGGCGTAAGTTTACTTACGTACATTCTTAAATCAAAGAAATGTGTGTTTCATCAATGAAAATATTTTTTTACTTTTCATATGTCCAGAAAGTACTTTTTAAAGTATTTGTTCTTAAAATATATATATTTTGTGACAAGCGCTTTCATCTACACACGATGCGTTCGTAAACATGTAGTGACGCCATCTCCTCAATTCCCCCTAAAATAATAAATAAGATAAAAAATAGAATAATAACCAAATATCAAATTAGGTCTATAGATCTATGTTAAATTACAATTCCAGTGTTTGATTTTGTTTTGTTTTTGTTTCTGTTTGATTTATTTATTTTGTTACGCGTAGTCGTATTACCAAGAAAACGAATTTTCCTTTAATAGATGTAGGCCTTTATAATGAAAACAGTATTAGAATTAGCTTTTTTTCCTTTCGTCAGATATGGTATCAGAGTGGAGGAGACACAACTAAACCATTTAGGCCTAAATTGGATGATTCTTCTCTTCCAGAAGAATTTGTAGCAAGGAAAGGCATGAAGAAGGTACATACGTGTATTACATGTAAATTGAAATTAAAATAACACACATTGGCCATGAATTCTGAAACACATGGATAATAATGCTGATAAAAATCCCCACAGGGAAAAATCTGTGATCAGAAAAATTAATGAAAATCAATTTAAGTTCAGTAAAGACTACTGTTGGGGCATCCGTTTTGTGCGTAGGGATAAGTAGTTGACGTGACGTATGCAAATTAATTACATCGAGTGTAAGGCAGAGAAATCTCAAACATGCTTTCCATGGGTATTTTCTTGTCTAATATGCCATATACATGTATATATATATAAAAGAAAATCAAGGAAAATTATTACTTTTGTGAAGATTTCAGAAGCGAGGATGTCTTTCTTTTTCAGTTTGCAGAGACTTGGAGTGAAATTATACGTCAGTGCAATTAAATAAAATACAATTGTATATCCACGAAATTTTATTGCCTTTTTATATTTAAAATTTTGACAATTCTTATTTGATCTGGTAAATAATCATCCGCTCAGGTAAAGAAAACTATATCACCACACCAAATCATGAAAAATTTGTATAAATTTGAAGACTTTCGGATACACTACTTTTTCTTGAAGATATCCAGTGTATTTAGATCATTTGAACTCTTTCGTTATGACTACGGGCAATTAGTAAGTACGAAGTTCCTTTATCTCAAAGTATATATTTACTAAGAGAAATCAACAAAATTTCATCTCCCTCATCCCCCTCCTTTTGACGGAATATCCATGACCCAAGGATCGATAACCCGTAATTAGATTATTTCTTAAAAGCTTAGATGATCCAGACTGATGATTTGTTATGAGTTATACTCTTCGGGATTTATCTTCAATTTCTAAGTAAATCTTAATTTTTATTCTTTTGTTTTACCATGATTATTATCTTAAATGAGAAAATAATGAAATACATTTGTATGTATCATCTATGTATGCTTCTTCATTGAATTTAAATGTGGATTTCATAATATGTATAATAGCATTTGGAGAAAATTACTTAGAAGTTGCATTGTGGCCTAGGATAAAACCAAAGTCAATACCCATTATGCATTCGGAATCTCTGGCGCCTCTACTTATATAATGCGGCAATATGTAAAACTCAAAGCGGATACGTACAGTGAAGAAAACCCATCGACCGAACTAAGTCGTACAGTTGAATATGTTTTTAATGTAATGTCGTTATCTGTGTTTATATGACTATGATCATGCTCTATATGCATGTCCTTGCTGATTTGTGTCATACAGCTTGGTCAGATGTCTTCTGTCTTCTCTTTCATTAAGACCAAAGAACATAAGAAACGATTTTTTTTTCATTTGTTTGTGTTAAGGTTTTAAGGGTGAAAAACCTACACGAACGCGGAGGCAAAACATAATAACAAATATGCGGCCTTATAAACTTGAAGAAAGACATTATGAAAATATTCTATTTTTGTGCGTATTTCTTCTTGGAAAAACTTAAATAAATCAAGAAGTTTTATTCACCCACCCATCCGACAGAGACAAAACAATTCTTTCAGGTTTATTTTTATTATAAAATGTTAATATAATACCAGCAAAGAAATAATTTTATTTAGAATAAAAACATTGCAAAAACATTTTCTTGCACATTGTTTTGATCGATTAATGTTTTTATTTATAATATTAAGATTATATAATACATGATTTATGATGTGTATTTAGACATAATGATACAAATTGAATTGTATTGTAGTTGATGGAACAAGCATGGGGAATGAGGGCTGATTTACGACCTACATTCCGTCAAATGTTGGACAAACTCAATGAAATTTTCCCTGTGAAAGGAGAACTTATTGACAATTTAGTCAATATGGTATGTTTACATATTGTAAAAAGCTTAGAATGCGAATAACATCTAAATATACTGTTTCAAAATATCTTTACAAGATTTTTTAAGATCATAACTTAATAAGAGCAGGTTGCTGCTGTGGTATCGCACACTGCTGTCTAAATGCAGTCCTTTCTGTCAACGAATTTGTCCTTTGCTTTATTTGCATTTTGTCGTAACTGTCTCTGTCAAAAGTTCATTGAATAAGCATTCTAATTTCGAATAATAACAGAAAATATATTTAGATAGGAACTTTTTAATGTAAAACATTGAATTATATTTGGCGGGTAACAGTGTCAAATTGGACTTATCCATTATCATTTAACTTGTTTGTGTTGATGGTATTAGGCGAATGTGATTGGTTAAAAAATTGAGTTGATTTCTGCAACAAACAAATTTTGAGTGCATATATGTCACAATTGCTGGAACTACTTTCCTGTGGAATGTGAATCCCCGTTCTATGTATAGAACAATGATTCCCGTGTTGGTAATGGATTACATTTTATGTTTCGTTATATATGTATAACGAATTCAAAGTACAATAGAAGTCACGCTTCACTTTAGAAACTATTAATAAAAGATGCAATTATTTCCTACTATTATTCGATAAAGATGTACATTATAACTAGATCTATCAGAAAAATGGTCAAATACAATCAAATACAATACAGCACTCGTTTGCTACAAGCCGATCGCTCGACAATGGACGCTGATAACTGTAATGTCTACGTTATCATGCCCGACTAGGCAAACAGAACAGGACTTTCCACCAAAGCAGGTGCTGCCTCCAATCCAAGTCCCTGAACCTACTCTTTCTACCTTGTGGCACGCACGTGCACCAGTCAACATGCATTGCATTTCTGATAGTGATAGTTGTAATAGCATTCAAAGTACAAGTACCTCGAGTAACAAATTGTCATCGTCATGTGCATGTTTCAGTAATTTGTGTTTTTGATAATTGTTTGTTCTGTTTCACTTCTAATCTTTTCAACGGACACTAGGATAAAATTTTTGAACTTCGTATTAGCCGCCATTATTGACTTCAAAATGCTGTTTACCTTGTCATTATATTACTACGCATTCAAGTCAAATGTATCTGACAAAATAGCAATGTAGTGCCATGATAAATTATGTTGATTGGACACTTATTAAATTTGCACAGTGCACACATAGTCAGAGTTCTTGTCTGGGGCTTAACTTCTTCCTGTTACATTGCAGGGAGTTTGTCTTTTACACAATTGTTGCCCATGATCCAAAGGTGTGTCAAAACCTCGAACCAAAGTAATATCTACAAGGTCAAGTTCACACTACACACTTAGTCAGAATTCTTGTCCGAGCCATAACTTTTTCCTGTTACGTTGCAGGAAAATTATATTTTACACAATTGTTGTCCATGACCTAAGGTTGTGTAATGACCTTGAACCAAGGTCATATCTACAAGGTCAACGTCAGAGTGCACACAATCCAGATTGTTTTAATTGATTATACCTCAAAATGTACAAGTGGGACATTTATTACACTTATACCAGTGATATATCCTTGGATGAATTATTGCATGTTACAACTTTGTTGCCGCGGGGGATATTTGTCCCAGTAGAGCAGCCCTAGTTTCATTATTATGTTCCCGGGGGGGGGGGGGTATAGTCGCTGCCGTGTCCATGTGACTGTCCGTCCGTCCAAGCTCATATCTCCTATATCTCTCATCATTTAGGTTAAGGAAACGATTGCAAGACGTTTTTTAAAAAAAAAAAATGTAAAGTGCTACTCTAGGTTGGCCTTGGGAGCATCTCCAAGTTTAACGTCTTTTTAACATAGGACCCTATGGAGAAAATCAAAGAAAAACACATATTTTTCTATTTTATATAATTTTTACCCAAGAGTTTTTGATCTGTATTTAATATTAAATAAAGCCCATTAGTATTAAGTTATTAATCAAATAAAAAGGGCAAGCGCCCACGTTTTATGACCAAGAGACCGTATCATTGCTCGTATTTTTACTCTATTTTACATGAAAGATGCCGAAAATTAGTATAATGTCTTGATAAACGAACAAATGTGTTTAAGTATAGCTTAAAATTATAGAACATATCAATATTCAATCATTTTTTCATAAAACTGTCATGTCGTTATATTTTTCTGCCGGGGACCGTCTCAAAGTTTGCTCTCTGTCATTTTCCCTATACTAATAAGTCTGAAATTGAATATAATTTCTGAAAAATGAATAATTATGAGTTGTTTATAGTTTTAACTTAAACGGCACCAATATGTATTTTCTTCTCACAACAATTGGTAAATGTTTTAACCTGGGGATTGTCTCAAAAATCGTATTGATTGTTTTTTACCTTGACAATTTTAACAAGTTATCAAACATATTTAAAGAGGTTTTATTGGGTTTATTTGCCAGAAAACATCAGTTTGAAAATTTAAATAATGCATATGAAAATAAAGCATATATCTTCAGTTTCAAGATTAAAATTAAAAAAAGAAGGTGGGAGGATGCATCCATTATAATGTTGTAGAGAAATGAAGGCCATATCAAAGTTAACTTTGATTTTACATTGAGGTACATGGGAAAAACCAAAAATATCACGAAAGTTTAATTTTGAAAAAAGTTTCGATATTACTAAGCGTGTTCAGTACGGTTACATAAAGTGAAGTGAAGCGGTATAGATGTATGTGTATATGTATATAGAAATTGAACTATACTTAAAGTAGTAAACTTGGAGGGAAGTTTAGTACTAAACTTGATTCCAAGTTTGCTCTAAAAACATTAAACTTTTTTTTTTATTTTACAACGTTTAAGAAACAAGTTAACAACTTATATAAATCTTGCTCGTTGGCACGGATCTTGACGTAAGGGTATCGTTTGTATGGAAGGAAACCGGAGTACCCGGAGAAAAGTCACGATGTCAGGTTGGTGACAGCCTCCCCATCTCACATACCACACCGAGAATCGAACCAGGTCGCATTGGTGAGAAGCGAGTGCGCTACCGATTGCGCTACCTGGTTCCCTAGTTTGTTCTATATGTATTGTAGCCAGGTAAACTTAAAAAGCAGTCATAAAGTGAACTTGAAGTGCAATTTTTGTATATCATATTGTATCCATGCAGAAGCTTGCATGGATTTGAATGATGTCTCGCAGAATTGTTGCCCAAGACCGAAGGGTGTGCCATGACCTTAAATCAAGGTTTAATGTCATGATAAACATTATTGTTACAGTGGTTTTGCTTCTTCAATCAAATTGAGTAGAAAATTAGGCGTGCAATTTTGAAGCCCTAAATAAGGGAAAGAGGTGATTTCTTCGTACATCCACTTAACCCCTCTTCAAATTAAGCGATGATCATATTATGCAACTTTAGACGTAGATGTTGTTATATCATAATTTGAAGGTCTGTAATCGCGCAAATTCACATCAAAATCTCGGAATTCTTTAAATCAAGCTATTTCTGTTATTTTCTTGGTTTTTCCCATTTACCTCAACGTAAAATCAAAGTTAACTTTGATGAGGCCTCATTTCACTACAACATTATAATAGGTACACCCCACCAACCCCGTGTTTTTTTGGGGGGGGGGTTGTTTTTTTTTTTTTTTTTTGTTTTTTTTTTTTTTTTTTTTTTTTTTTTTTTTTTTTTTTGTTTCTTGTTTTTTTTTTTTACATTTTAATCTTGAAGCTGAAGGGTAAAAAGCGAAGAAGAAACCGAAGGGTAAACCATATCTCATACTATATGGAATAAAAGGACAATATCGTGTACAGTGTCATATTTAGACAAATACGAACCCCAATAAAATGGAAGTGAGACCAGGAGCCTTAGAGTAGTAAGCGTCCCCTGGTTGCATACAACACCCGTTGCAAAAGTCTTATAACAACTTTTAAAATCAAGGACGTAAATACATAAATACAATGTATACACGTATGAACTCATAAAGGAGACAACAACACGAAGTCAAATTCTCCTATTCAAGACATGAAATGTTAACTGAAATTCCGGTGTCGGAAAACACGTGAACCAATGCTTGTATATATACATATTTTGTGAAATCAATTATAGTCAAAAAGTTAAGATGATTAATTCGTATGGTCAGGTCCCAAAATATCGGTTAACATTCTTGAAAAAGGAATCTGACATTGTACTAGATCCCTATATATCGACCACAGAACTTCCTCAGGGACAATTTCAAAAGTTCCTCAATATATTTTTGTGAGAGTTGTTTCGAAATTTTCGTATTTAGAGCATACCCTAGCGTAACGTGTAAGTTGTAGACTGGTGTAATTTGTCAAACAGATAACTTGTATATCTAAACAATCTAGTTCAACTTTAAAGCACAAACAATACAAAAGAATTGTGCAACTTTGGTAAATTTGTTTAACATGCATTTAACCTTGAGGAAAAATTTGTAAACAAACAAGAATATTTTCGTTTTGTATTCTGTTTTATGTACTATTTAAATGTCATTATCAATATTGGTTTATGTATTCAACATATTTAGTGTTTATGTGACTGACCTTATATATATATATATATATATATATATATATATATATATATATATATATATATATATATATATATATATATATATATATATAATGTTATTTGTATTTAAATGTCTGATCTATGGGCTGTCTTGCTTATGATAGATAAACTACTATTACTACTACTACTACTACTACTATTACTACTACTACTACTACTATTAAATAATGCGTAATATGCATTGTATTTGTTCTGATCACAGGTATTTGAGGCTCTTGAAGTCCAAAATAAATATCTATTATGCACCTATAGGTGTAAACACGAAAATAAAAAGAAAGGTATACAACGATTTTGGAAGCAAAATTACCACCGATTCAGACACTCGTTTCGGCCATTGAAATCGGGATTTCAGCTCAGAGCCACATAGTTCGACATCGGAACTAATACCTTACACAATGTAGTTGTCAATCCATGCCCTTTATCCCGTATTTCAAGAGCGATTTATCGGGGTCACTTTACTACAAGGTCAATTTAATATCTTTTAACTGTTTCAAATGTAAATATTTATCAAAAACACAAATCAATATCAGAAAAGAAATAATTTTTCAGTAAAATTTCCAAGGAGAAATTGTTTTGAAAGAACCTATTTCAATATCTCTGCTAGAAAGGTTTCAGTAAATATACTGAATCAGTACAAAAAAAATTCCCTATTTTCTCCCCTAAAAACAGCATTTTACAAAAATCTGCGAATTCAATTTTCAAGAAAAATTATATCTATAATCCTTAGTGTCCAATTGCATAACATTATGAGTATATATGAAGAAAATTTATCCACAGGATTAGAAAATATGGTCATCAAATTATATATATATATATATATATATATATATATATATATATATATATATATATATATATATATAAACATAAGGCAAGACAAGTGTTACAACACTGACAAAAATATCATACACACTCCATTCACTCAATAATAATTAAGTAATACATACAAAAATCTTAAGCATACAGCCAACATATATTTCATATCAACAATTATCAAATCTTGACTATTTAGACATGTCAGAAAATTGTCCAATTTGGAAATCGTCATATACATATAACATGAAACATATATAAACTTTTAAAATTAATTTAGTTTTAATTGATTTTTAATGATAACAATATATCACATATTTCAACACATTTTATGATCAATTTCTAAATTGAAAAATTAAAAAAGAAGCCCGAGAATGTCAAATTGCTCACCAAAGTTCCAATGTTACATATGAAAATGACCAAGAATAAAGAGGAGTTACTGGCTCAGTTATGTGGCAGAAGTCACCATGGAGCTTTACAATACATAAATATCAAAATTGTATTGAAATGAAATTCTAGAATAAGATGTAATCAAAATGTTTGAAATAGATCCCTATATATCACCTATGCATAAATAAAGAAAAATGAATCAAATGCAGAGAATATTTGGTGACAAACAATATTCTCTATAGTTGCACCACCTACTGACAAATCTAGACTATAGTACAACCTTAACAAGTTTTCTCAGGTATGTGTTTTGAGTATGCAAGAGGTTTTACTGGCTTTGGTGAGCAAAATTGAACTAAAAGGCTACATGTACAATTTGAATTCCAATGTAACTATTCAAATAGTCATTTACTCGCCCCTTTTCTTATCTTAATTAACCATTAGGAAAACACAATTCTTGATTCAATTTTTCAGATTTATTATGTCATTTATAATGACATTGTAACAGACTCCTATATATAGTACATAAACTGCATTATAAATTAATAACCACAAAGGATATGGAAAGGATATATGACCACATATAATCACTTTGACAATAGCCCAGTTGAGCCCTGGTCTTCCCTATTGGTGAGCATTCTGTTTATAATACTGTATCCTCCTGACAAGGAAATAATTCATTCAAAGGTAGGTTAACCATGATCAGATTCCAGCTTAATCTGTAACTACCCACATCATTGTAGCATGACCTGAAATAATAAATTGCAAAGAATCTTAATTTAATCCAAGAAAAATAATTTTTATAGAACTTTAATAATTTCCCTTTTTCAGTAACTTGGTCCCAATCTCCTAAAGCTATTTGGATAAGAGTTGGTAATTTTTCAGCAATAAATATGAAGTTAAAGAAATTGATAAAAAGAACACATTCTTAGATAAATAGATTAAGTGCAAAACACCTTTAAAGTTCAGAGTTTGAATATAAATCCCTTAGAATGTGAAAAATGCCACAAAGGGCTGCTGCCCTGAATATACAACAAATATGTATACTTGGTATAATTACTAGATTGATTTTTACTTCCTGAAAATTTTGATATACATGTTGTTTTAAGCAGCCTGGGCAATCTTCAAAAAAAAAAAATGATAAAATAAAAAGGACAGCAAAATACAGACATTGTCCTCTTGGCAACTATCTTGGTTGGTAGAGGGGTAAAAAAAGTTAGAGGTGGTACAAGAATTTTTATCTTGACAATTCAAAATAAAATTGAAAATGTGAAGGTCAACAGTCACAAAACTGTGAATATAAATCACTCATGAACTTCAAGCCTTTGCCTTGGTTTGTGTAAGAAAAACTTCAAATGTGTTGGTATACTAAGAATGCCTTCAATAGCATTATAAAAATCAAAGACGTGTAATAAAATATTTCAGTGCAATATTTCAATTACAAAAATTTCTGAAATCAAATCATGTTATAATTTATATTAATCATGAGACATCTTAGTAAAATACAGAATAATTAACGGTTTAAATACAAAAACCGGCCATATCTTAATGAAAATATAAAAGAGTGGATGATAATACCTAATTTTCAAAATTTGATACTTTATCAGTATGGACAATAAGATTCTTCTTCTTCCATTACATTCCACTACAACTGTACTATATATATGTTACATTTCTTAGATTTAAACATCAAAATTATCAACAACCTAATATATACTAATATTTATGATAAACGTGAGGATTTTGGATTTCCTATTGTAAATTTCCCTTACTTGGATGGCGATGTACCTCGACTCCCATCATATGGTATCTATATATCTCAATTAGTTCGATATGTCAGAGGCTGCACCGATGTTTTGGACTTTCATAAACGAAATTTACAAATTACTACTAAACTTTTAACTCAGGGTTACAGATATCACAAGCTAAGAAAAACATTCGGCAAATTCTTCAGATCTTATTCAGAACTTCTATCTAAATTTGGAAATATTTCTTTTCAACAGTATGTATCCAATGGAATTTCCCATCCTAAGTTTTACGGTGATCTCGTATATAAACTAAGGAAAGTAAAAGGCTCCGATAACGTTATTTTATCATGTAATAAAATAGTCAAACGTCTCCTAAATAGACAATATGATATTGAGATCATCAAAAAGACTATAGGTCTTGTATTTGGCCCCTCTACAGCCTTATGCAGACTTTTACTTGAACGTTGCACGCTGACTAACAGGGCGGTGGGGACTATATGACGGGCCTTGTCCAAACCTCTTTCAGAGGAGACATGGTCCTGAACCTCGTCCCCTCTGACTGTTAGTCGGGACTCCTACAGATCTAGGGTCTTAGCTCGCTTTCAGACTGGCAGAGCACGGTTTATCATGTTGATGTCGCATATATTTTTATACCATTATGTGTTTTACATTACCTTACGTGTTTATATTTTATGACCTCTTAATATGCGATACCTGTTGACCCTTGTTCTTTACATGGAGGATTATTTATAAATTTTTAAATGTACGTCTTTTGATTGTTCTGCTGTTACGGTGAGTGGGAAGGTGGGCCCGTAAACCGGTTTACCACACCATTTGTTTGGCTTTTGTCATATTAAATGACCGTCCTAAGTCGGTATCGTAATTGCACTACAATCAAATATTTTTGTAATGCGTTAAATGTTCTATTATATTATTTATATTCATGTATTGTATAGCTCCATGGTGACTTCTGCCACATAACTGAGCCTGTAACTCCTCTTTTTTCTTTGATAAATACTTATATTAGCCGATTATTAAATAATTGTTATGTAATAACAATGCATTCATAAAATCACGGCATATTCATGACATTTCATGATTATTTTCAACTGAGGACCTATTTTTTCTAATAAACTGGATGGCAAACCCCTCCCCCCTATTTGAAAATATTTGCTTCGTAAAATTTTAGTTGTTTATTACGGACCTTAATATATTTCATATTTTCTCACTCAATACAGTATTATTATAAATAATAAACGGAACTACTGATTACATGTACATAAATACAGGATTCACTACACATGTACATAGGCATGGGTTTGAAATACGAAATGTTTATCTCAGCTCCCGTACTGTATCCGATAAATTTAGACGAGTTTGGCACAAACAGCAATACGTATCATTAGTATGTAGAGCTAAAAAAATCCGTATCTCAACAACCTGTATTCCAACATAAATCTCCATCAGCATCGTTCATCTACTCTGCTAGTAGTGGTGCTAACTTGAATACACGTGTGAAGATTGGTCTCTGTAACCTAGTTCCGATCTACTTTTAGATTTTAGATGCTCCCCCTTCGACTTTTGGTTAAAATGTTTGATTATCAGAAACAAATTTACATCAAGATTGTTTTTACTCATTTTAACTTTCAATATTCGCTTCAATCGTGTCTTCCGCTGTTCTAGCGTTTTGTATCGAATGGAAAAACACTTGCGTCATTTTTATGAACCGAGCATTCCGAACGGCGCTATATTCGGATAGTGTTTAATTCCTCCTTAAATGTGTATTCTTTGATTTTACTGCTTTTGTAGAAAGTGAGTAGAAGGACACGTAAACCGGTTAACCACTCCAATTGATTGACTACTGTCATATCAATTGACCGTCCAAAGTCGGTATCGCAACTGCACCTTAATCGAAAGTTTTGTGATCTTCTTGTGAAAATTGTGTCTGGGTTTTTGTTTTGTTTTTTCTCGAATTATTACATTATCAACAGTGCATTTCCGTGGTGATTTCTGTCATACGGCAGAGTCAGATGCGTTTATCTTTTCCTTTGATCACTGTAATGTTTGTACGGTTCATGAGGGTTGGACAGGGGGTAGTGGCAACCCCAGGTGAATTTTGCAGTGTATTCATATCATTAAAGTTATGTATGTACATGACTTTTGATGAAGATTGGATGTATTGCACAATCTTTGAGTGCAGACTTCGAACACGCGTATGATATATTCATTGTTTTTAAATGAATTCAGTATGTAAACGGTCTACTGTGTTGATCCTTAATAGAATAAACAGGATTTGCTCATATCTGGTTATAGGGAACTTTATTTTTTCCCTCGGTAAATTTCGTAGTATGCATATGGCGAACTATGCATAGTGCGAACCAGCTTATTGGTCCCTAACGATTCGCTATAAACGTGTTTTACTGTATGTAAACTGGATATACAGGTATGCATATTATTGACGATCGCCCTCTTTATTATGCCTTTGTTATCACCACAGGGAGATAGACTTATATAAGTGTTTCACTTTTTTCAAATTCACGTATGTGTTTGTCTGTATGTGATATTTTATGTGCTTGTTTGAAAATGAATATTGTTTAAAACAACAATGACGCATAGGAAATCCCCAATATATAGCTAATGTTAGTTATGGCTACAAATAGGAATGCGATGACATAATATAAAATGACGATCTGTACTCGGTTAGCGATGTTGTATAAAAGGCAATTACGTTCGTTATGTTTTGGACACGATGACCGTCATATTATTTGTTTATTTGATTATTGACGAAGTGGTAATTCAAACATAAGGAATCGATGAGTAGATAATCCTTAAAATCCATAGTATAAAAACAATAATGAATATAACGGATATCAACTGACATAAAAATATCACTGCATTTGTAAAGTTTATGTTGCTGAGCCAGAAGACACTACAAATATCGAAAACATTTGCGATAGTTTTATATAGAAAATGGATGAGGGTAGATTCGTCATCATTTATGTTTGAGATTAATGAAGATTCATTTTAATCAGTGTAATAAATTGTTTTTGAGGTTAACTTGACAAATTCAAGTAATAATTGACAAGTGTTTTTGTGCCATTCCGTCGTCCCGTTACATAATTGGTTCCAGGGAGTTATTTGCATTCTATTACAAGGTTACTTTTGGGAAAATAGGTAAGATTGAAATTAGTGGTTTCCCTATGATAATTCAAGTTCCTTGCATCCTATCCAAAACCACATGTGGATATATTGATAATTATCAAAGGGGAAGATGTCGATTGATTTTAAAGGTCAGTAGTTATTAGTTCGAAAGTCAGAGTCACTTGTACCGGTAAAATTAGATTTCAATTATTGGTTTCTAGGCAATTACCAAGTAACTTGAATGGTTATACAGATAATCTGAAAAACATTGATTAACGACGAAAAAAGGCTACCGATTTCGATCATCGATTACATTTTCTTATTATCGATCACCAGGTTCACACCTCATAATGTGCATTCCGGAATTAGTACCTTTTTGCCTGTTACTTTACATATACTGGAAGAGTTTAAAATGGCTTCACACACAACCATCCGGAAAACAGCACCGGTTTTTAGTGTTAGAAAAATAACGTGAAGTGACAGCTCTATAGTTTGCCGAGGTCACATAACACTGTGATGACGAATATCAACGCACCGGTTAAAGTGTGTCTTCCCCAGAAAATATGTGTGTTTTGTCTCTCATCTGAGTTATATGGAAACAGTTAATATGCCTCTTAGAATAAGTCTGGATGTAAAATATCAAGAATAATCTGTCAAAATATGCATGTTTAATATGTGATTAGTTCTCGGGCTAATCACGCAGTTCCAAACTTGCACGGGATTTATGTGTAAAATGGTTTAACGTATTCATACATTCACATCCGAGTCTGAGTTACAGTCACAAAAGAACCGACTCGGTATTTCTGATATAAACGGAAGTGTCGTTTACTTATGTACATTTATATTGAAATGCACATGAGTACACGACTATATATAGTCGTTTACTCAGGTACATTGCAATATAAATGTACATGAGTAAACGACACATCGATACCCGATCAGCTATTACAAATAAATTATACATCTATCTCTTTCTATACTAGTTGGATTGATTGATTAAGTTTTGTTTAATGTCACACCACGAATATTTCACGTATATGGTGACGGTATCTGCCTGATGCGGGGCATACAAATTTTGATCTTTGCAACCGACCAACCCGAAGCAGTGAGGGATCTTTAACGTTCCATGCATATCATGACACGGGGCCTCGGATTTTACTGTCTCATCCGAAAGGCAGGACACCGGCACAACCAGAGCGGGAATCGAACCCCGGCCTCCCGATTAGGTGTCCAGCGCGATACCAGTAGACCACGCCGGCTTATACTAGTTGGAAACCCAAGATTATTTATTATGTTACCGTGCCAACTAGCACAAAGTAAAGGTGATTAAGAACCAAAAGGTGCATATTTAGAAAGTGCAAAAGTAGCAAAACCGCGTAGACACTATGAACATCAATATATAATGACATTTTAAATCTATCAAGATTAGGTTTTATAAATCAAAAAATGTAACTGTAAACAGTAAACTCGCATCGGAAGCATCAACCGTCTCTTACAAATGATCGATTATGAAAATTAACCGATGTCTCATCACTAGTAACTTGTATCCTAGCCAAACACAAGTTAAATATATAGACCCTTATTTAAAGAGGAAGATGCCTTTAGATTTTGATTTCAGTAGGTCAAAGGACAATAAGTGAAATACCATGGCATATTTCCTATGCAATCAACATTTATCAAAAGAGGGAAATGCTTGTTGATTTGGGAAGAGGTCAAGATCACTTCCAGTAATATATTTTGGGAGTTAGGATCCATGAAATGTTATTTCCGTCAAAAAGGGAGCAAAAATACATTTTATCAAAGTTAGTATCGACATTTACAATGCAGAAATACTCTTGATAAAATGATTTAGAAAATATTTCAATAATCTGCTTCTCTTTTCAACAATAATTCGTTTTTCGAAAAACAACTGATTTAAAGGTATCTTCATGTAAAGATGATGGATACATCCAAACCATAAGTCCGTAAATCATGAAACCAGAGGACATACAAAAAGAGTGAAAATGAAAATCAAGTAGAAAATAACGAAAAATGTCTACTTGAAGAGCATATATGAACCCCTATAATGGAGTGAGATCAGGTTCCCGGGGAGAGTGAGCATCTCCTGCCTGCTAGCAACACCCGTCACATATACCCGGTAGAAAGAGTCAAATCGTGTAAATTCTATATATATTTTTATATATGGAGAAGTCGAAGTAGGTAACCTTCTAGTATAGAGTATGTCAAATCTGTGTAAAATGATCGGAATCGGTCTCAGTCCAGAATATCATTTAAAAGTCTGGATATCATATTGAGTAATAAGAGCCTCGTAACGACAATAGAACTTCCTCAGTGATGTTGTCAGTCTAGCACATATAAAACGCTGGTTGAGTAGCTTATCTGAAAGTCGCCTAGCCCTCAGAACAAAGTCATTGAACATGCTCTTGAATAACGTATTAGCTGAGATATGAATACGCCGTATGCGGGCGATGATGGAAAGTTGCTAGTTATGAAGAGCACAATTAGTACCCATTGGAATGCTGACAATTTGTTGAAAAACCGTTCTTCCAAACACAACAAAAATGTTATCGATAAGAAAGTTCAACATCTGGAGGACATTTGTTTTAGTATAAGCTAACAACTAGTAAGAACTTTCAAACAAGTTGGAAACTACATTGCTTATAAGTTGCTTATAGTGTTTAATTTTCTATATATTCTTCTCTCATAGGAATCGCTTTGTCCTATAGTATATTCAATGTCTAACAAATTGCCGAAACAGGGCATAATGCTTTAAATAAGATTAGTATAAAACATGTCGGGTACTTTTTCTAGAAACTTCTGTTCAAGTCCTTTACGTTTCATTGTAGCTTGAGAAGTATTCAAGTAATCTAGAGAGTATTGTAGCAGAAAGAACCAAGGAATTAATAGCAGAAAAGGCTAGAACAGATGAGTTGATCAGTCAGATGTTGCCAAAATCGGTTGCAGAATCACTCAAGCACGGAATAAAAGTTGATGCAGAAGCTTTTGAAATGGTTACAATCTTTTTCAGGTGAGAAAATATTATAAACAAAGAGATGTAGGTGCTGAGAGGAAGGTTTGTTGAAATCCCAGTTGATTATTCCATACTTCATCAAAAGAATTTCCATGAATTATTATTAAATATTGAATTCATTGGATATTGCAAATCGGCAGTAAATGTATATCCATTTCTACGCAAACATTCTAAAATTAAATCACGGCTGATCTAATGGTTTGTGTCATACAGACATTTAGTTTCATTCTTCCTCCTATAGCTGACGAAAGCCAAACGTTTGTACAATAGAAAATACCAATCGAATGATTACAAGTGGTTTCGTCCCCAACAATTGTCACATTGTCACGCTTACCTTTTGAGTTTTCTTCGTATTGGAAGAAGAAAACGAAGAACAAAAACAACAATACTTAAACTGTAGCCCTGTTTAACATAAAGAAAATAAATAAAATGTTTTATATTATGATGGAAGAAATTTTCCCAAATCATAGGAAAAACGTCACAAATTTCTCAGTTTGAACGGTTGCGATTCCTGGTTTCAAAGCTAAAAAATAAAAAAAAAACATAGATAAATAATAATAATGAAAACAAACTGTTGTGCATGATTTTATAGAGATTTTATTTTTAAAAATCTATACGTTTCGACTTTATTGATATGTTCAATGACACCTCTAGGTATTTAGATGACATTTTGGTAATAGATAACCCTGAGTTTAAAAAGTATATAGCTAATATTTATCCATTTCAACTTCAACTGAATAAAGCCAATACTTGTGATAAAGAAACACGTTTTTGGATTTAAACATCAAAATTATTGATGACAAAACTCATACCCACATATTATGATAAACATGATGACTTTGAATTTCCTATCGGAAATTTTACCTTATTTAGATAGTGATGCACCAAGACTTCCATCTTATGGTATTCATATTTCTCAATTGGACTTTATTGGTTAGGTTATCAAATTCTCAATTGAACCTAATTGGTAAGGTTCGCTAGAGCTTGCACTAACGGTTATGACTTTCACGACTAAAAATTTACAAATCACTTGACTGTTGACCCAGGGATACAGATACCGCAAACGTAGTAAAACTTCAAGAAAATTTTACAGATCATATTCAAAATTTATATCTAAATTCGGAAATATTATTTTTCAGCAATTTGTGTCTAGTATTCCGCTAGACACAAATTGCTGAAAAATAATATTTCCAATTTCTCATTCCAATTTCTACGGTGATTTGGCTTACAAATTGAGGAGGGTCAGATATTTTGATAACTTCATTTTGTCCGGATCTAAATTTGTCAAACGCTGAGACAATTGGTCTTGTATTGAGCTCTTATACAGCCATATGAAGACTTTTCCTTTAGCGTTACACACTGACTAACAGGGCGGTTGGGTCTCCATGACGAGCCGTGTCTAAACCTTTTCAGTGGGGATATGGTCCCGAACCTCGTCCCCTCTGACTGTTAGTCGAGACTCCGACAGATCAAGAGTCTTAGTTCGCCTCCAGACTAGCAGAGCACAGTTACCTCATGTTGATGTCGCTCTATATATCTTTGATATCATAATCTTACTCTACACTACTATTAGTGTTTATATATATTTTATGACCTCTCAACCTGAGATACTAGTTGATCCGCTGTCGTGTCAGTGTGTCTGTCTGTCTGTCTGTCTGTCTGTCCGAGCTCATATCTCCTATACTTGTCATCAGAATTTGATCATACTTCACCAAAATATTATTTAGATGAAGGGCTTAAGGATAAAGGTCACTCAAGATCATTTCCGGAAGGTCAAGGTCACTTATTAACTACGACTTAAAGTAACATGAAGAACGTGTATCTCCTACACCTTACATCAGAATTTGATCATACTTCACCAAAATATTATTTAGGTTAAGGGCTTAAGGAAAAGGTCACTCAAGTTCATTTTCAGAAGGTCAAGGACGCTTATTTACTACGACTTAAAATACCATGAAGTACGTATATCTCCTACACCTTTCATCATAATTTAATTATACTTCACCAAAATATTATTTAGGTTAAGGGCTTTTGGACAAAGGTCACTCAAGGTAATTTCTGAAAGGTCAAGGTCACTTATTAACTATGACTTACAGTAGCATGAAGTACTTATATCTTCTATACCTTTCATCAGAATTTGATCACACTTTACCAAAATGCTTTTTAGGTTAAGGATTTATGAACAAAGGTCACTCAGGGTCATTTCTGATAGTTCAAGGTCACTTATTAACTATGACTTAAAATACCATGAAGTATGTATATCTCCTACATCTTTCATCAGAATTTGATCATACATCACTAAAATATTATTTAGGTTAAGGACTTTTGGACAAAAGTCACTTAAGGTCATTTCTGAAAGATCAAGGTCACTTTTTAACTACGACTTAAAATACTATGAAGTACGTGTATCTCTTACACTTTTCATTAGAATTTGATCATACTTCTCCAATATATTATTTAGGTTAAGGGGTTTTGGACAAAGGTCATTTAAGGTAATTTCTGAAAGGTCATGGTCACTTATGAACTATGACTCAAAGTAACATGAAGTACTTATGTCTCCTATTCCTTTCATCAGAATTTGATTATACTTCACCAACATCTTCTTTAGGTTAACGACTTTTGGACAAAGGTCACTCATGGTCATTTTTGAAAGGTCAAAGTCACTTATTAACTATGACGTAAAGTAACGTGAAGTACTTATATCTCCTACACCTTTCATCAAAATTTGATCATACTTCACCTAAATGTTATTCAGGGTAAGAGCGTTTGGGACAAAGTGTACTCAAGGTCATTTCTGAAAGATCATGTTCACGATAAAAAGTTTTATTCATAACTAATGATAAACAAAGTCAAGCTTACTAATTTTTGTTTAAAATACTGTGATCACTTGTTGTTCTACGTTTGACTCTATTGGATATCCATATGATACACTGAGATTTGAAATCGTCATCAATTAATACGATGATTTTCTATATACTGAGTCATTCATTTCCTTCATTATTGCTGTGCTTCTTGGAGCATCCATCAGTTTTACTGATTTTTGTATATGAATTGATTCATCAATTTCCTGCATCATAACTGCCGTTCGGGGAGCATACATCAGTTTTACTTGTTAAATCTTAAACGGCAAAACATGATGTTGGCAGGTTTGTGAACAAATGGATAATGTTTTCCGTTTGGTACCGGTATAAAATCTTGATAAATTTATGTACCATTCATAAAAATAGCTACATATATCTGTTTTCAGTGACATTGTTGGATTCACTGCTATTGCACGTGACAGCACACCATTCCAGGTTGTAGATCTACTTAATGATCTATATACGACTTTTGATGCCATTTTAGACAACTATGATGTCTATAAAGTAGAAACGATCGGAGATGCATGTAAGTCATTTTTCATTGTCATGAAACAAATCAATACTGCTTTTACAATTCGAAGAATTTTAACAATGGCTTTAGCAATATGTAAAAAAAAAATATTGAAATTAAATCATTTATTAAGATTATTAAAGGGTAAATATTAATTAACCCTTACTGCGATTTAGCCCAATAGAATGTGCACCTGTGGACGGAGACATAATGTATAACAATGGCGGTCTGCGCTACGGAAATTCGGCCGCTTAGAAATGGTGCTATGGACAAACGAATGGGCACAAGCATGACTTACTCTTGATGGTAGAATGTATTTATCGGTTCTCACACACAATTATTAAAAATTTACACTGAACAGCGAAAAAAAGCGATTGACCTAGACCGTCTTGTATCTGTTTACAAACTGTCAGATTGTGACGGGAATTATTTTTAGACCTGGGATTCCCCTCTTCAGAAAAATTATTTAAGCCATCTAAAATCGGACCACATGAGTTAAAAGGAAACAAATGTCTATCCAATTGTTTTCTGCATTCTACAATAGAATTTTTAAAATTCAGTTGTGATTAATATGCAAAAACCATGATGATAATTGGAATCTTCGTATTACCGTATGGTGTCTATTTTGAAACCTGTTGAAAATATGGTAATTCACACGTTATTTCTGATTAAATTTGTTGCAAAATCAAGGAATTTGTCACTTTTTGTTCAGTAATTGTATTTTTGTCACAAATACATTTGTTACATTTTTTCACACAGAAGAGCGTGACCTGTGATGTTTACATCCCGTGAAAACGAAAGTAGAATCACGTGTAAAGATACAGAAAAGGAAATCGCTTTTTTTCTTTTAAGTTGCGAATCTACTGTAATTTCGACCTGTAAACGGTTTCAAGTCTTTCGCGGAATGTACTCTTAGCAATAATATTACATATTATCGTTTGCAGTACTTAATTTTACGACCATTCATTCTTGAACGATGTGCTAAGTAACAGAATTTGTCGTCTTCGCCATCGTCGACAAACAGCGAGTTGTATGCAAATAAACTTTCATCAATAAAGTTTACTACTATGGTACATCACTAGTTATTTATATTTTATGTTTTTGACTGATGTGATGGTCTTTTCTCATTCAACCGTTGGGCACCGTCTATTTGATATTCGGGGTGCGGGAGGGGGTGCTGGGATTAAAAAAAAAAATCTTTTTTGCTCTGAATTTGATTAAAAATAAATAATCCTGCCTAGTGACATTGTGAAAAAAGACCAATCTGTCTCCAATAGACTAGTGTAATCTTAAATCATACTTTAGAAAAAATTAGGGGCTGTGCTCGCCAGAATTATACATAAGACAACAATTTATGTTATTATGATGTTTCTTCATTAGTTCAATCATCGACAAAACTACCTACAAATATTTGTTACTGGAATTCAATTCTATTTTTTAATTTTTATTTCTTTCTTTCCCTTTTTTCTGGGCCCGGGGGGGGGGGGATTAAATGGAATTCATATTGCTACTAAGGTGACGTCAAGTACTGTGAACTTGGTTATTTTCGTTGGGGGACATTTTGCAAAAACGTCAATCCAACATTTAACAAAGGGGGGGGGGGGGTGTTAATTTTCGCGGTATCGGATCTTTTATGTCTAAATAAAATGTTAATCAGAAACGCTGTTTTGTGTGTCGCTGTTAAATGTTAACAAAATCCAGTGCAGCGCAGTGGATGAGGTGCTCGGCTCGTGACCGGTAGGCCTGGGTTCGACTCCCGCCATCGGGTGCATCGGTGTCCTGTCCTTCTGATGAGACATTTAAAACCGAGGTCCTTTGTCACAGTGGGAGTGGCGTGTAAAAGGATCCCTCACTGCTTCGGAGGGTCCATTGCAAAGGTATAAAATTTCTATGCAATACATCACGAATGCATGCTGTCACGAATGATATACGTGAAATAATCGTGAAGTGATGTATAACAATAATCAATCAATAGATCGATCAATCAATCAGTGTAAGCAATCTCTCGCGGTAGAATTAATACCATCCAAACATTGACTTACTCTCTAGATAATATGTGATTACTTGTAAATGTTAATTTGTCACCAAATACATGTTCCCGATGCCGTCGGTTCAACCCAGCAAGATTATTATTGTTATTATTATTATTTTTTTGCCTCAGCCTTGGGGCAAAGGATTTTTTTTTCAGAAGAGGCAGAGCAAGAAAAAAAACTTTTTCAGCAATTAAATATTGTTGTATGATAATACAAATTTGATAATAAACACTCTTATTTTTGACAAAATTCTGCTCAAACCGATCTCACCTATGTTATACGCTTTTAGTCCATCATAATGATGCCATATACTGAAATGAGGGTGAGACTAGAAGCAGGGAGGTGAGGAAGGATAGAAGGGGGTAGGGTTTGACGGAATGAGGGCTACCCTAGGTAAAAAAAAACTGACAGAGAAATGACAAAAATTCTGCAAATGTGAGAAATGTTAGTTGCGTCCTACATGTAGTCACGAAATCAATCATGAATTATATAAAGAAAAACTTCTATGAAAAAGTCAAAATTTGGTATCTTCAAACTGCCATAACTTTTGATAGGATAGAGATATCAGCAAAGGGAAAACTGTTTCGAATTTTTCTCACTGAGCTCTATCAAAATACATTAAGATATGAATACACTGCGAAATTCACCTGGGGTTGCTACTATTCCCTGTCCACCCCTCATGAACCATTTTTGGCATATATCTAGTACAAACATCAAAGAAAAAGATAAACGCATCTGACTCTGCCGTATGACAGAAATCCCGACGGAAATGCACTGTTAATAATGTAATAATTTGAAAAAAAAACCCAAAACCAACAACAACAAAAAAAAAAACCCCATACAAAACTTGTCACAAGAACATCACAAAAACTTTCGATTAAGGTACAGTTGCAACACCGACATAGGACGCTGAGTAAGATCAAGATATAAAAATATAGAAATCGTCATCAACATGAGTAAACTGTGCTCTGCCGATCTGGAAGCGAGCTCAGACCCTTGATCTGTAAGAGTCCCAATTCACAGTAAGAGGGAATGAGGTTCAGGACCATTTCTCCTTTGAAAAAGGTTTCAACAAGACCCACCATATAGTCCCCCCCCCCCGCCTGTTAGAGTACAGGTTAAATTTTAGTAAAAATCTCTGTATAAGAGTGTAGAAGGGGTCAATATAAAAGTAACTGTCATTTTGATTATCTCTGGATCATATTATTGTAGATCAAGAAGGCCTTTCACCATTTTGGAATCCAAAGAGATAAACTTATTGGAACCTTAGACTCTTTTAATTTTGTACACAAGATCACCGTAGAAATTTTGATTTGAAATTCCATTGGATACAAAGTAAGATTTCCGAATTTTGAAAAGTTCTGAATCGGACCTAAAACAATTTCCGATGGCTTTTCTAAGTTTATGATACTTGTAACCCTGAGTTTAAAGTTCCAATGTTATTTTTAATATTTTGTATGTCCAAAATGTTGCGCTGGCAAATCGAAGCAACTGAATTTTATGAATAACATATGATGGGGGTCTAGTCTAGAAACAACTGTAACTATCCAACAGATAAATTTCAAATGGAAATCTAAAATCGTTGTCATGTTTATCATAAGTATTGGTATGAATTTTATTGTTTATTGTCTTAATGTATTGGTTTAAGAAAAATGTTTCTGTATCACAAATATTGTCTTTGTTTAAATGAGGTTCGGTGGGTATATGTTAGTATATATATGTATATATCTTTCAAACTCAGGGTTATCAACAACTACGATGTCGTCAAGATACATGTACATGTAAGTACATGTAGAGGTATCATCCAACATCTCAATAAGGTCGAATCGTTTAGATTTTTGAATAGAATACATAAAACCCAGGGCTACATAACAATATACCAACAAATATGTTATAAAAGGTGCACAGTTAGTACCCATAGCAATCTCAATTATCTGCTGATAATAATTCAAACAACAAGTATGGTAGGTTTGTCCATAAAAAAGATAATAAAAACATAAACTGTTCTGTTATGTGTATTTTAACACCTATTTTTTCCAAAGTATAATTCTAGATTACACTAGTCTATTGGAGACAGATTATTTTTTCGCTGTGTGGCTGAGCAAGATTATTTCTTTTAGTCAAAATCAGGGCAAGAATTTTTTCCCCAAAATCCCCACCCCCAAAATATCAAATGGACGGTGCCTAAGTTAGCCCTACAATAAGGCTGGAAACAACTGAAGGATGTCAGAGTCAATTTTATTTTCATTGAACACTTCCGATGACGCAACTCAACGTCATTGTGAAGTATTTTGTTACGTCACGATCACGTTATGATGCGTTTGAATAAGAAACATTCATAAATAAACAATAAAGGCACGGCGTTGTGACTATAAATCTTTCAACTGTTCAATACCTCGAGCTTCCATGTTAATATTTTTTATTACGTACGGGAGAATGTGATCTCCAGGATACAACGTAAATCGGTAAAAAAAAATATGTATATAAATGTCATATATATATTATATACAAAAACTTGCATGTATTTACAATGACTTACATATAAAGTCACTAGCACACATTTTGCATATGTATCAGTCAAAAAAATCTAAAAGCCGTAGTGCATGCTGCCATGTTGTTTACATGTCGCTACATATTTTTTAACCGAAAGACCGCTTATATCATTGAGCCGCATAATAGGTTGATAAGTCTATGATGTCCAAACTTTACTTCTTTACTTATCTTCATGGAAAACGGAAGTACGTAAGGCCGCTTTCAGCAATGACAATTTGCTCAGCTTTTCAGCTCAGCTGAGCTCAAAGTTGTTTCATGGGAGGCGTTTTTCTACAACTGTCAAGTCTCACATGAGCAAAATTATTTGAGTTTGAGATTGAGCTTGAACTTCAGGAAAATCTCATACGTGGGACGCAGGCCAGATCGGCAGAGTATGGTTTACTGATGTTATTTTATATATTTTTGATATCTTGGTCTTACTTTCTATTACTATGCGTGTTATTGCTACGATATTGGTTATGAGTTTGGTACGTCAGCTAAAAATGCAGGAAATAATTCAGGAGAGTGCATGGCTGAATCAAGTCAGCACACAAAGCGTAAAATTGTTTTAAGATATAGCAGTATATATATTAGAAATCACTTTAACACTTAAAATAAATGTAGTGCGAAGATTAGTGAGTCTCGTTAATGGCAGAGGGAAAGTTAAAACTGCTAGCTAGTAACACTGACGATATATACCCATAAATCACGTGGGAGAGTATCTCAATAAAATGGTCTGATTCGTTATACCTCCATACACATTAATTTGGGTATCTTTTATTTTGATTATTGTAAACAAGAACCTTAACACTAAATTTTAAGAAGAAATAAAATTGACAAGTAATTCTTAAATAGCAGTATGGTATTACACCTTAAAGCTGGCCTTTCACCATAAAAAGCCGAGATGTTTCGAAATCTTTTTAAGTTGACCAAATGCTGGATGAGAGCTCTCGTTCACAGTATAAAAGAAACAGGTGGAGTCATGCAACCATGACATTTGATCGATTGATTGATTGATTGATTTTTGTTTTACGTCACACCACGAATATTTCACGTATATGGTGACGGCATCTGCCTGATGCTGGGCATACAAATTTTGACCTTTGCAACGGACCCACCCGAAGCAGTGAAAGATCTTTAACGTGCCATGCATACCACGACATGGGGCCTCGGTTTTTACTGTCTCATCCGAAAGACATGACACCGGCATGACCAGAGCGGGACTCGAACCCCGGCCTCCCGATCAGGAGTCCGACGCGATACCACTAGGCCACGCCGGCTTGACATTTGATCGAAGACACGACAAAGGCAACATAGCGCTGCAAACAAAAGTATATGTAATTATCTTTATATATTTCATTATTTGTGTCTTTTTTTTTTTTTTTTTTGATAATACAAAGTTAGTTATAACAATAGATCACATGATACTGCAATGTTGTATGCATTTTTGACGCGAAAAGGTCACATACCCAACCGTGCGTAACATAAATAAGCAAATTTTAAAGTTGAATGAACAAATTATATTACATGCAATAGTTATTTAGATATTGTAATATGACCAGGTATGACATATATCATAATATACAATTTGTATCGTGTGTTCAGTTGTATTTGTAACGAACCCCCCCCCCCCCCCCCCCCTTCTCCATGTAAATGTTAAAAGGCTATTGAGATATAGGTCATTTGAAAACTTACGATAATCATGTAATACTATCATTTCTCCAAATTACAAGAGCCCAATTCCAATACTCCGCAACGGACCACACATTTTAGAAAACATAATATTATTTATACATGTATATTTTACTGTAAAGAAATAAACATCAGATTGCCCATCCGTTTGTTGACACATCTTTTGGAATGTTCGTATAAGTAACTGGTATTGATTGAAGACGAAATCTTAAAAATTATAAACAAGATTTTGTATACGATCCTACATAGTGGGTGCATACTAAATAATGTTATTTGTAAAGTATAGGACTCACTGAATTTACACATCAGGAGCGAATGAAGCGAGTTTGAATGAAAAGGGGAAGGGGTTACCTATCTAAAGTGTAATGTGGTAACTGTACAGCCATGAAAATCATTTGTCTCCTATATTGTCAGGAAAAAGTTAATGGCATAAGGGATGCGTGTGAAAGGGGAATGGGCGGGGCTCCCATCATCACTACCATTCCTGCGCCTTTCTCTGGATCCGCCAACGGAGAACATCCAATTTAATTACTTTTTCGATTTCGAAAGGGGGATGTTTTTACAGTTTTGCCCCAGGCCTTTCATCACTTACATGTATAGCCAAACTCCAAAATATATTGGACAAAGCAATGCAGAGACTAAATTGTGCAAGAAGAAAAACTCTGCGCGCCGCATAAAGATTCCAGCCTCAAAATTAACCCAAAAACCTTGTGTATGAAAATTAAGGGATAGCCTGATCCAACTTTAACCACGCCCATTACGTAGTTCCATTGTGATGTCATAGTTAAATCTATGTTTGACGGGCCGTTTATTTATGACGTCGTAATGAACAAGTGTGCCAAAATGTGTGATGTCAGGCATTTGACGATCACTCAATTTCCGAAAGAGTAGGGTTATTCCGTTCCAAGATCCCCACCCACTCCTCTGGCGTCTGGATTCACAAAGGTATATTTTTATTTCATTTTATTTCAAGTACAAACATCATTTTCATCAATAATAGTACGGAAACAGAACTATATGACACTTTTATTGATGATTTATCTTATTATTGACAGACTAGTGCATTGTTAAAAGAAATTTAAGAACTAGTAACATTTTCAGCTAAAACCCGCGTTTTTTTTTTTAAACACGGATGCCCCAGCGGGAAATAAATGTAGCTGTCAATATCCTACCCCGGGGGCACTTGATGACTATTTGGGGATATACTTACTGTTGAATTTTGGTAACTGTAACAACATTCTATTGCAAGTTATCAGACG
Source organism: Pteria penguin (assembly GCA_035048485.1). Lineage (NCBI taxonomy): Eukaryota > Metazoa > Mollusca > Bivalvia > Pterioida > Pteriidae > Pteria > Pteria penguin. The sequence goes on from CM068582.1 coordinate 59,849,483, forward strand.
CTGCGGAATAAATGAAGTACATATAGATGGAAGAAACGACCAAACATTTTGCATAAGATCTCTTAGGTGCAAAAAGCGGGGGTGGTGGTTGGGGGGGGGGGGGGTTAGTTCAGAGAAAGAAAAAATATTTAAAAATTATATGTTAAGTGAAATTAATAAAAATGCTGTTCGTTTATAGGTATTCGACTTCATATCGATTCCCATTCATAATATACAAAACCGTGGGGACCCATCCACCACTGTTAACCCCCCCTCCCAAAAAAAAAAAAGGTAAGAATAGATGAAAAGAACATTTGTTGTTTGAAAAACAAACACCTTTTTCTTCTTTCCATCATTTCCGTTTCTGTAAATGAAAAAAATACTTACAATCGAACGCTCTGAATTCAAGAAAATGTCCGTAGGAATGCTATATACTACTTCCGAATTTCATTTTATTTTGAGGTGAGGTGGGAAAGAGAAGAAATGAAGGAGGGGTGGGATGCATGGAGGAAGTGTAAGTTTGAGGGGAGTGAACTTAGGCGAATGTCATCCGGATAAAATATTTAAGACGGGTTTAAAGGATAAAGCGAGAAGCGGGAATGTTTAGCCAGAAAAGCCCCCTGCGTCTCCTATACACTGTGGTGGATCATGTCATGAAATGTAATAACATAGGAATGTTTACATTATACATGTAGACTTGCATCCGCATTGTATAATACCAGCCAAAAACGAAATAATAGACATAACTAAATTGTCGTAAAAAGGAATTAAATATAAAAATGTAAATAAATTAATTCGTCTAGTGCTGTAAATGTTAGATATAGATGTGCTGATGTACTGTGTATAGTGTGGAAACATGTTTTCATACATTTTGTACAGCCATGTTGACCGTCCGTGCATGTAACCGCCAGTTAAATGTCACGGTCTGTCGATTTGACATTTCTTATATATTGTGAGCGAAAGCATTTCGGTCAGACATTCATTTAGTATTCATAAAATATACGGGAGCGAGATTGAACTAGGTCGACCTTGCTTCCGTAAAAAAAATCGAAACATCTCGGCTTTTTATGGTGAGAGGCCAATTTTAAGCTAACTAGTGGTTAAAGTTTTAGAGACAATTAATTTGATTTCTCTATAAAAATCTACATTTCTTTTCAAAGCAAGCATCTTTCAAATACTTCAAATCAGTACACAGACTATGATTTAGATACTTCTCACTTCAAAGATATAGTCAGATAAAATTTAACCATCGTTTAGCCTATGCAGTGGTTAACGTTTCGAACAACTGGCTGCAGAATGTTTGACTTTGTAACTTTGATCTTGGTGTTTGACCTACTTTTAAAAAACTAATTAACATTGACCGTAATTTTTCAAATAACAAATGATAGGACTTTCATATTTCGCATATGTATTCCTTAGGACAATACCTTTCTGTAGACACAACTTTTTTTTACCTTGTGACCTTGAGCTAAGAGTTTGACCTACTTTTAAAAGATTTAACCTTGGCCATAACTTTTGAATGGCAAGTGATAGGGCTTTGACATTCTATATGTATATTCCTTATGACAAGGACTTGTGACTTTGACCTATGACCTTGACCTCGAAGACTGGCCTACTTTTAGGATTGTCCAGTAGTCAATCTTTTTCATATTAACAGATTATATTTTTGTCTTTTAGTCCTTACTGATGCTTTAATTATTGTGAAGGTATTTATGTCAAGTATTTTATTCATAAGTCTACATGTATGTTTGTGATGTCAATAGCAAAAATACCAAAAAGGGGCGGGATCAAGATTTCATTAATTCATTATTCAAGAGGTAAACAATTAGTGTTTCATTATTATAATATTATGAGATGCTGTTGTATTATGTGGTTTGACGTGGAAAACGTATTTTCATATTCAAGTATACCAAAATTATTACAATAGAATCAACTGTAATAGTCAAATGGTTCGAATTTTCTCTGATCAAACCTAGTTTTGTATACACAGATACTAGCCTTTAGCCCCGAATTGTCAATACAAGAGAGAAAAAGAATTTCTTTTTATTCTGTACAAAACCGAAACCGTAAGAAATATGTGATCATGTTTCAGAATTAGTGCTATGATAATTTTGTGCCCTCAAAATAAACTTCTGGGGCAACTATTTTTTCCCATGTTTGTCTGTGACTCTGTTACTCTGTAGCAAAATAACTTTAAAGTGCTATTAGAATGATCACAATTTTTCTATATTATGTGCCTATCTACATAAAAGAGTCGCTCACAAAATATTATGCTCATGCGTGACACCGATCTCAAGATATATACAATAAGCAATAAGAAGTTCGATAGCTTTTTTCAGTAGTTAATCACCATAATATGTGACGTCAGAAGTTGTACAGGTGCTTCTTTTCCCTGCTTTTTCATTATTACGTTGTAAGTTGTACAAAGGTTCTGTAACAAGTTAAACCGGAAGTCTGTTATTTTGTTCGTGATACTAGGCAAATCGGTATTTTAAAACATCTCTCAGAGAAATACTGAAGCAGGAAAAGTTGTAATTTCTATCAATGGAGGAATAATTCAATAAGTGTTACATAAAAACGCAAAATTCTCCAGCGTTCTAATAGCACTTTAACCTTCGTCATAACTTTGGAACCGTTGCTGATAGAGACTGGCATGTATACTCAAGTAATGAAGCCATTTCAAATGTAACCAAGGTCAATGACCTTGTGACCTTGACTTTTTTGCTAAAAATAGCTGTTTTGGACTGTGTTGTGGTAGTACAAAAAGTCCCATTGACGAGACTTGTTTTCACTTTAACACCTATTCTAGTTTCTATACTAATAAGTCTGAAATTGAATATTATTTTTATGAATGAGTAATTATGGGTTGTTTTATAGTTTTGGACTATTTGAACAAAACAAAAATACATCGATATGTATTTTCTTTTCACAGCAATTGGTGAATGTTTAACTTGGGAACTGTCTCAAATTTCGTATTGATTGTTTTAAACTGAGTAAGATATATATTCAGCATTATTTTCATACGTGACCAAATATATTAGATGTTTACCAGGGAAAATAAAAACAACATCATAAATTATCAATAATTCATGCAAAATCATTTTCAGTTCACTACATAGTTTGGCGATGGGTCATCTGAAAAAGTGAACATAGACAATTGTTCTACATTAATACTTAATAAATTCAGCCTCATCCAATAACAAGATACCAAACATATTTAATGAGTCTGTTTGGGGTTTATTTGTCAGTTTGAAAAATTAGAATATGCATATGAAAAATAAAGCACAGATCTTCAGCTTCACGATTAAAATTTTGAAAGGGGATGTACCCATTATAATATTGTAGTGAAATGAGGACCATATCAAAAATAACTTCAATTTTACAATTTTACCATGCGAGTGTTTTACAAAAACTGACTGGGTATTCGACGATACCCTGTCAGGTTTTGTAAAAGACAAGTATGGTAACCCCATTCTAATGCATTTGACAAAACTAATTACAACTAGAGGCACAGAGTTATGGTTTTCTAAACCAAGTCGCTAATCACAGTCATATCAAAAACTGTAGGGCATCGTGACGTCACAAATCAGAAACTGCAGGGTATCGTGACGTCATATCAAAAACTGCAGGGGTATCGTGAATACCCTTGCAGTTTTTAAATCGGACAGCCAATGAGATCGCGTGTTACAAACAAGATGCATTAGAATTTGCATTTTCTTAAAAACCTAATTAAATTATTTTTATTAAAATTCATAAAAATTACTGCTCTTTCTACTTCAGTATTTCTCTGAGAGATATCTAAAAATATACATTTTCCCTATTTTACGGGAAAACCCGAGTAAAATAAAGGCTTCCCATACAACTTGTTGTACAACTTTTAACGTCATTTTACTGTGACGTCACAATGCAAACATTAACGTCATAATTACCACTAAAGGAAAAGTAGCATTGATACAACTTCTGACGTCACATATTACGGAGATTAACGACTGCAAAAATCCACCAAGCTGTTTATGGATTATTGTATATATCTTGTGACTGGAGTCATGCAGTATTGTATATATCTTGTGACTGGAGTCATGCAGCAGTGCAATTAATTTTTTGTCAGCGACTTGAGTGTGTAGATACGCACATTGTATAAAAAAAATCTTAACCTTCTTATAGCACTTAAATATATTTGATATTATCTATATTCTGAACGCCTGATAGACAACATTTATTTTCTTCATTGTTTAGATGAAAATAAGATGTTAAATATGCTTGAATTAATATGTTTTCTACAATATACACAATATCCAAAAATTTGTGGAAAAAAACCATTATTGTTTCTTGCATAATATGGTTGAATTTCAAATATCTGAATGTTCCGATTATTTCGATTATCAATCGATAGTACCCTTCTGACAGTATCTGATACTTAATATTAAAATCTATCCGATTTTAATTTACAACACTATAGTACATGTACTTGATTTCCGAATTGAATTCTCTTTTCTGTATCTGCAATAATTTGACATATTTTAATACATTCTACTTTACTTCGGCTTCTGTTGCCGATTAAATTTTCGTAGTAAAGAGTTTTCTCCCATTTGAATAGGTATTTGTCGACAAAACAACTGTGACGTTATATAGTTCCTATTGCAGTATCATTTTTGTCTCTTCGTACTTGGTTACCTACCCGAAGACTAGATAACTCTTTCTTACGAAAAGACCCAAGTACCGCAGAGCATACACCCTGAAGATACCCACTGAATGTAAACAACCTTAATTAATATTGATTAAAGTTTTATTTTTTCTTACAGACATGGTAGTAAGTGGTTTACCGATAAGAAATGGGAATCTTCATGCTGGAGAGATAGCTACCATGTCCTTGGATCTCATGTCGTCCATGGTAACATTTAAAATCAGACATATGCCCGACAAAATGCTGCAGTTGCGTGTTGGCATGCACTCAGGTTAGCACTAATTATTCATGTATGGCTTGGCAGTTTTGGTGACCTGTAAGATACTATTTTCTTAGTCAGATATCCATACCTTGTTGATTTCCCATTACTGTGTGGCCGCTGTCACCTTTGTCAACGAATTTTCACGATACAATTAATAATAATAATACTGTCCACGCCACTGACTTTGTAAACCGAAAAATCTGGATTTTCACTTATTTATCTTTAAAATAGTTTTTACAAAATTAATATCAATCGACAGATCTTATTTAGTCGTGACATTTGGTGTATGTTATATGTTTCTACGAAGAAGCATTCGTATTTTATAGGGAAAAATCATTTTAGATAGGGCGTTTTCTATGTTAATTTTAACGTGACGTCGCCGATGTTTAATATTGAGTCTATGGGAAACTTGGCGACGTCACGTCAAAATTTAACATGGAAATCGCCCTATCTAAAATTGATTTTTTTCTATAAAATATGAATGCTTCTTCATACAAACATATAGCATAGCCATACACCAAATGTTACGACTAAACAAGATCTATAGAATGGTTTTGCCTTTTTGAAATTATTCTGAAGATGAATAACTGAAAATCCAAATTTTCCAGTTTCCACAGTGAATGGCGCGGACAGTAAATTCTAATATTTGTTTAAAAGGTAGTGAAATTTAAATGTGGTTTTCTCATACATAGGAGTTAATATATCAATTCCTGCTCCTCAAGAGATTTCAGTGTTTCTATAATATGAATTAACAGAGATGTTTGCCAATGCTAAATATATATAGTGTCAATGTAGCGACAGTGACATCAGAAAATTGATAAAGTGTCAGCTAATACTGCATTAAAATAGTAAAAAAGTATCTAAAAAGAATTGCTGTGCGGATGAACCGGTTCTTATAGGGACGAGATATCTGTGTATAAAATCGTAAATGACCTGCTGTAGACCACCCTGGCTTTGGGTAGTTATGGGGATCGATGACCTCCTGCCAAGCACCCACGCTGTTGGAAAATATAGGGACCCATGACCTGCTTTGCACCCTCAGTCCCTGGCTATGGACAGCTACAGGATCTTTGACCTGCTGCCGAGCACTCCAGCTATGGGCGCCCATACGGATCTAATGTCTAGGACCTGATGCCGAGTACTAAGATGGACGTACAAACGCGAATGAAGTTATTGTTATTGTGCTTTTGCCGATCGGAGGTGAGTTGATCCCACCAAGAATAATTGACATCTTGGAGGAGACACTGGCAAGATTAGATGGGCTCACCAGAGAGCATATAGGTCTCTGATGAGCCCATCATATAGGTCTCTGATGAGCCCATCATATAGGTCTCTGATGAGCCCATCATATAGGTCTCTGGGCTCATGATGGTGAGGATGTTTATAGTGACCTCCTGCTTCCATGTCACCACATAACTGAAAAATTGTTGAAAGCGACGTAAAACACCAATCAACCAACCAACCATTATGGTGAGGAGGAGGAGGAGGATAATAAGGATACCTTTAGAAATGTGCACAAAAGACATTAGCGTGATATATTAAGAGAAATATACTAGTGAGCTGAAAATAATGTGGCTTTATAAGTAGATCTGTTATGTACTAGAAAGGATTTATTCCATTAATGAGATGCTTTAATCAGTACAAGAGTGTCTGTTAGTACAAAATAAAGAATTTGACACTGAAAAATGTTTTGTACATATTTTTCACTTTTAGTTTTATACGTGTTTTATCGTTTAAACTTATTATTCATGAATATGCAAATAAGGTTATTAACATACATTATATGGAACCAGTTTGGTTCAAAGTTTTCCTGTTTATGATCAAAAATTTTTGAGATATGATTGATTATAAATGATGGGTCATCAGTTAATTTTCATGATCGCTCATCAGTTGGAACTGGTTGATGCTTCTGATGTGATTTTACTAATTATAATCGGATGTTACATTTTTTTTATTTATAAAGCAGGAATGTCTGTGACAAAAGAGAGGTCTGGAAGATAAAATAGATATTTAAGTGAAAAAATCTTTTAAGAATAAGACGTTGTTAAACACTTTACATACTGCGTGCATGTTAATACTTAAAGAAACTCAGATTCTAAAGTCTTGAAGGGAATATCTGTCTATGTACCACTCAAAATTTACTTATGTTGATGTCGCCTTACATATTTTCGATACCGGTAGCAACATATTATTCTATAAACTTTTCATGTGTAATAAAATTTTTATGACCTCTGTTCTTGAGAAGCCTGTTGATCCTTGTTCTCTATATGGAGGATAATTTATAAATGTTTAAATGTGTGTCCTTTGATTGTGCTGCTTTTGTGGTGAGTAGGAAGGTGGGCGCCCGTAAACCGGTTAACCACACCAATTGAATGGCGTTTGTTACTTCAATTCACCGTCCTAAGTCGGTATCGTAACCGCAGCACAATCGAATATTTTTGTAATGTCGTTTTTCAGTGTATTTTCTATTATTATCATGTTTTGTGTGCGTGTCCTTGGTCATACAGCTTTGTCAGATGTCTTCAGTTTTCTCTTTTGTATTGCAGGACCAGTTGTAGCAGGTGTTGTAGGACTAAAGATGCCTCGTTATTGTCTCTTTGGCGATACAGTAAATACATCGTCTCGTATGGAATCCAGCTCTATGGGTAAGAATGAGTTAATATTGTAAAGCATCTTTATGGATAAAAATAACGTAATTATGTTAAAAACCTAAAAATTACTTAATCTTTTTTGTATTCATTCCCATAGTACTAAATCCAGAATACTGCACTGCCGCAATGGATAATTCAGAAAAAAAGCTAGCTACACAGTTTCATAATTATTTTGTTATTAATAATTCCACAATAGAGAAAGCTACCTATAGTATGATTATAATTATTTCCCTCACATCCCCTCCTGAACGGAAAACACTGTAGATAATATTAAAATCTCTGAATTTGACTTTATCAAATTGAATTAAAGCAAGCCCCTGGTTATAGCTAATTAAGTCATACTTTGTCACAAGGAACAGTGCATTCTGTTTGTAAACCTCGCCTTCTTTTAGTTCATATGAGCTGAAGGACCTCTTTAGAAGTAAAAGGCCATTTCCGAGTTTCGTTTTTTTTTTATTATAAAATCTTAAACTTAAGTGAAATTATTTGTCCATAGGCGCGTGATTTGAACAATATTCATTAAGATTAGTTAAATCAAGAGGATTACAATTAAACAAGCCAAAGAAAAAACAGTGAACTGATATTTACTCAATACTTAAAAAACAAATTTGCACATTGATTTGTAATGACTGAAATTCTATGATTGAAACGTCAGTATTTTGTGTTTCTTGTCATTGTGCCTTCGGTAAAAATTTGAAATTTGTAGTGTTTCTTTGAAATAAAATGAAATGTCCCATATAAATTTATTGGATTTTATAACATAGATGACTTAAGTTGAAAGTACTGTAGAGCTTATAATTGTGACTTAAAACTGAAAAAATCAGCATTCATTTTCAATTCTATAACATTGCTGTTCACGTTATCGACTATAATTCAAGTGCAGGAAAGTTATCCTTATTTCTTTCAACCTTTTTGGCATACGATTTCAAATAAAATCGGCATATGATACAGCCTGGCTCATATCTAGGTTTTCCTTCCTCGGTGATCCTTCCTAAAACGTCAAATTTTATAGGAAGCAAAGTATTCCAAACATGTGACTTAACCACTCCTGGGTATGGATATATGGTTAATTGATTACAGGGTTTTTTCTGCTCATTTTATGGCCGATATTCGGCTATATTCCCAATCGCAAATCGTATTTTTTTTTCCCAACTTTGGGCAAGAAATTCCCAATCATGAGCACAGAAAAAAATTTGTCGTAAAATATAGGTATTTGCAAGCAAGAAAAGTGTCCAATCGTAACTTCCAAGCGCACAATTGATAGAGACAATCATAAACAATCTCTTGTGTCGTTTTGAGAAGCGCACAAAAGACTTCGAACTTGTAATTGACGTAGCGAAAATCATGTACTAAATTGTAAATGAGGAATCATGAAGGCGTCGTAAATCGGCGCGGATACTATCAGTTAGCGTTTTATCAAAAGCAAACTAGCATAGCGCCGCGCCATGCTCTTTTTATGCGGCGCCATGCCCTTTTTCTGAGCGCCATGTCCTTATTTTTCCTAAGTTATTAATTTATCATTTTATGAGACCAAAGAAGATCGATCTTCATCCATGTAATATGAAACCCTCAAAAAGATCGTTATTTACAGGACCAGTATATTACGAATGTCGCTTCGGACATGCCCTCTTTAGAATTTGGTAACACTTTCCGCTAAATTTAAATATCATCCGTAACCAGCGTACTGTACTGCCTGCTACTTTTCGGGTGTTAATTGGGGCATTTTAATTAATGTTACCTTCTTAGATTTAGATTACATCCGCACACGAACAGAGTTTGACACAGTTGTCTGAATGCCGAAATAGTAATTTTGCAGGTCAAATTCACATCTGTTTTCAGTCAGATATTAAAGAAAATTAAAGGATGTTTGTCCCTTAAAAGCAATTAGGCCTATTCTAGAATTGTGATGTCGTCTCTGAATATCATATTACCGAATTGGTTTACATAGCCGGTCACGATCGCTTGGAAGCTTCACTCATACAAACAAAAACTACCCATTTAAATGCTTTACTTAATATCATTTAACTAATCTTCTCAATTTGACACCGAATATTTAGGATCTACTCTCCGTGTTTCCTCTGATAATTTTGAACATTGTTTAGTAATTCCGACGAAAATGATATTTCAGAATATCTTTTATCACTTGATACAACAATTGCGTCATAAGTAGTTGCAACGAGAGGAGAAAAAACTCACAAAGTGTATTCATACTATCAGACGTGTCGGTTTTTTACATCAAAGAACTGAACAACATAGCTGATTATTAAACATGACTTTTTAGTATTTCTAGAATCAGTAGAATATTTACTATCTGTAAGTCAATAGACCAATCCAGTATTACTTGTACGAGTTATCTACCGTGCGCAACGATTGACGCGCCACGGTTAAACGTTACTTCCGGTGTAAACAAAGCGTCATTAGTAACTGTCTATAGATGAGAGTTAACACACCATAGCGGTTGATTATTGCAAATAGAAGTGCCGATTTTTTGTATGATGTTCTCTTTGTCAACTTTTTGTATATATTTACTGTAGACTTTTTGTACAAATAAACTGTACATAGCTTTGATGACTTTTCATGTATTTTACTATGGATAATGATATCGATGATCTCCCTTCTCTCTCGGAAAATTGATGAACTTCGTTCTTTCCTAGAAAAAAGGGGTCTAAGTCGCGATGAAACCAAAACTGAACTCGCCGCTTTATGTTTTGCAGCGTCAAAAATGCAAGTTCCAAATGTCACTTCTTTTAAAAATGCATTGAAAGAAGACATCCGTCAATATTACCGAATTTCGACACTGGAGGATGGAACACTAACCTTTTTATATGTATAGGCCTATTGTTATATATTCGGGGAATCTGAGAATTGTGTGATGAATGTGCTGTATGAAGTGATGCAGTAGATTTATTTTGAGAAGTTCTGTTGGATTATCTATTGAAGTTTCATCATTTATAGGTCAAAGCATAGTAATTCCATTTCCAATAGGGTCCCATGTTAAATTACCAAAATTCCATCAAGATTTACACAACATCCTACATTTTAGCTATATACAATCCATATATCAAAATGTTTGTCAGACCATCCTCTGTCAGAATTTTAACAGTTTACCATAGGTTATCCACCTTAATATTGAGAAAATCATGCTGGAAAGGGGTCCCCCCCCCCCAAAATTGCCAAATTTCAAATGTAAACAACAACCCTTTTTTAGGTCTTACAATTTTTACATTAGTCAAATGAGATAAAAAATCATGATTTTACAGCAGAAATCGATCTTTATTTATAGATAGATCAAATAATTTCATCCAATCACAGCTCCTGATACAATGAAATAGTAGTCCCTCTCTCCCTACATCACATCAGTCAATCATGATTCTCATTAATTACTGTCCTTTGACCTTAAAACTGTTTTTGACTTTTTGTTTGGAGTAGGTGGATGAAGTATTTCCCTTTCCTAAAGGGAGGGGGGCTCTAGGAGTTGTAACAGACTGACTATGACCTAAATGTTAAGTGGGATAAGGATGAGTATTGGTTGATAATTATCTATAAAATGTAAATAATACATTCTAGAGTCAGGTTTGGGTGTCCATATCTTTGTTGGGTCATTTTGATGTCTAATGATTAACTGTTTTCACCCAACACTGCTGTTCCACTGCATCATCCTTTGAAGAAAAAGTAAATAACTTGAAAGGCAGGTCACAAATACAAGAAAATTTGCCATAATTTGTATTGTGAATAACAGATGTAGAAAAGTTTTTTAAACATGGCAGGCATTTTCAGTGATTTTGAAAATTTTGTCAGTCAGGACTATGAAATATATATAGAAAAAATTCTGCATATTGTCAGTCTTAATGAAAGTTTGTCAGTCAAAACCTTCGGATTGGCACTTTTCAACATCACTAGCTGCTAATTGAATAAGACATATCTTACTCTTCCAAAGTTTAAGTCTATATCCACTGTTAGAACATTCTGTTAAGCAACATATTCTATTTGACATGACTGTCAATTTGATAGTAAATACAAAAATAGATGAAAACAGCTAGTAGGATGTATGAATTGAATGCAAGCATATATATTGTAAGACAAATTGTGGATATACAGAAGTTGTTTCAGTCTGAAGCTGACAGTTTATAATAATGCAAAGGATACATAAGCACAAGTATTTACGTATGAATAATGTATTTACCGGTATTAATGGGTTTTTTTTTTCAAATATGCTTGTACCTTTTCATTTGGGAATTTTTGTCCCATTTGTATAATACTAAAAGATTAGTGTTTAGGAAAAAATTGAGAAATTTGGGGAAAAATCAATGAAATTTCCATTGGGAAGGGTCCTTATGACGAACCTGATTTGAAGAAAAAAAAAAATTGTTTATATTAATAAGAACATTAAATTCAAAAATTTCATTTGCATCAAAACTCAAAAATAAAATTATTGAGCAATCAGTTTCATAAATATCAATATGTTTAGTGCATGCTCCATAACATGGAATAGAATCTAGCTGATGTAACAATAGACTTAATTTGAGTTTACAGAATATTGAAAAGCAAATTGTATGATTATTTGATTGTTAATTACAGTACAGTCCGGGTGGTCCAGCTTAATTTGCCCACTGGTCACAGTGGGCATTTTTAGAGTGGGCATTAAAAATGTCCACTGGACACAGTGGACATTCTTGTAAGAGTCAGTTAGAATTAACATACAGGTAAGTGAACAGCTTGATAGCTCAGGTAAATGGCCACTCCTAATGCCCACTGAAATTTCAGGTGGACTGCCAATTGTGGACAGTGGGCATTCAAAGTTCCACCCGGACTGTACTGTAATTAACATTGACAGTTAGTGATAAAGCATGCTAGAATATAAGCACCACACAGATAGTTTTAAATAATATAAAGCACAGCATTAAAGTACAAGGCAGTTATGTAAGGTAAATATTCAAAATCACAGGCATTAAATGTTGCAGTACTAGATGCAAAAAAATGACAACATCTAAAGCATAGGATATTCTAGAATATAAGAACCATGCAATTACATGTAATTTGAAACAATGTAATGCAAGACATCAAAGCACAGGGTGGTTAGGTTGGGTTAATGTTCAAAATGACAGGTAATTGTTGCAGTATTAGATGCAGACAAATCACAATAACAAAGCACATGTATGGTTAGGTATGGTAGGTGTAGCTAGCACATAACATTCAAAATGATGACAGGTAAATATTGCATGGAGAATAAGATATGGCAAAGAATCTCCTTAATAAGTAAAACTAATCCATCAAAGATCTGTAAGCTTGAAAATGTACATCCTCAATTTGCTTACAATAAACTTATGAATTATTGGTATTTTATTGGTATTTTCATGTTTTAATATGTATATATATACATACATATACACATATGCACAATAAAATTCTTTGGTTTAGAATTTTAGATATTACATTAATGTATAACTTTAAATCACATGTAATATTATGTCAAATTTTAATTGATACATGTAAATACATTTATAATTAATTCTCACCTGCAGTATTTATTTGAACATTTATGGTGGTATGAATCATTACAGCAGGTGCATTTTTCTTAAACAATACGCAAATGAATATTGGAAAAAGGCTGAAGCCATACCATGGTAGATGCACAAAATGTAACATTTTTTCTCTAAAGCTAATTAATCTCTATATCTGCTTCTTATTTTAAAGTAATAACAACTAGTTCAATTGATCCCTTAATTATTCAAATAATTGTTGACCAGATTGCTAGGCAAATCTTGTTATACCATCCTTGAGGGTTTCTTGTAATTATATGTATTTATCATAAAGTTGTTGCTGTTATTTATATTTGAGAAGATGAACAGGGGTCAATTATCACCCCTCACATACACTATTCACTCCTCCTCTCCTTACAACTAATTTTTTCCTCATCCACCTTTAACCTTGTCCAACTTTTATTTGCTCTGCTCTTCATGAATATTGAAAAAGTCTTAAATTAGTATATTGCTGTTTTCACAATTAATGTGTAAAATTATGTGTGCAACTCCTAGTTGAAGTGAAACAAAGCTGCAGGCTTACAATGGAAAACAGGGAGATTGTATGTATATACTCGTCATACTATTTAGTATTGTGAAACAATGAGGGAGAGAGTGCTGATCTTTAACCAGCAATCTCTAAGTTACTATTAAGATGACACAATACCAGAGAGCTTAGGAGTCCACCCAAGTTGTATATTGCGCCACAATTTCCATCATATTGGTTTCAACACTGCTCTTCAAATATTTATATATTACGAGAATTCCAATCATTTGGCAAAGTGCATCACTGAGGAGACCTAAGTTGCTGAAATGTGCATGATCTGGTGCACAAATTAAAAGGTGTATGTTTTATGTTTATTAAACCTAGTAATACTTAAATATACACTGCGTGTAACTTGATCAATACTCTACGATAAGGGGAACAACCTGTCATATGAGAGAATGACTCATAATTATGAGTACTAGTCTGTCGAGTTGTCAAATGCAAAATTCCCCATCCTGTCCGTCAGTACCATCATGACCATTGCCTTTGCCTTCACCCGTCATAAGCCAGTTTATTGAGTATAACGGGGATTTAATCACATTATTTTTCGAGCATCTATGAAAAAATAAACATGACATTGTAATTACTGTAGCTGTAGCTACCTTTTTAATCCGCCATAATTGTTAAATGTTAGTGGAACAATCATACATTCGCGTTTTAACGTTGTTTTGGAAGGTGTATAGATATTTCAAAGGCGTGGAAATAGAAACCGGAAGTAGCGTTTAACCGTTCAAGAAAGGTAACTCTTGTGAAAAAAATGGCAGCTGTAATACTGGATTGGTCTATAAATGTGAATGAATATTAACCATTATAATTTATTACTATTATTTATGTACTTTGAACTGAGACAATCATTTGGACCAGCAATTTATTTATAAAGAGTATCAGATAAAGCAGTCACAATACTAAAGTAACTAATAACCCAAAGGGGACAGATACACTTTATATTTCCCATTAATGCTTCCAGCAATTTCCTCTAAGATTTAGAATTTGAATTATTCAAATGTCATTCACACTTCCTACAAGTAGCAGATCCAGGAATTTATTTATGAAGGAAAATTGGGTGGATGGGGGAGGCTGAGAGAACTTTTTGTTTTGTTTTCTCTGTAGAAGCACAAATAACAAGAAGTTTGAAATTACTTATTCATATCTTTCTTTTATATTCTAACAACAGTACATATATAATATCTTATCATACTTTATTTTTAAAATATCCCAATTTGGAGCGAAAACGCCGCGAAATTCCCAATTCCAGCGCCATGGGCCATGTTCCCAAAATAGTGAAAAAAAGCCCTGGATTCTTATTGTTTTACTCCACGATTATTTCACGGCATCTGTCTGATGCATTGGATACAAATTTATACCTTTACGATAAGCCTACTCGAAGCAATGAGGGATCTAGTACGTGTCACACTGGCACCCGCTTTCATGCAAGACAGGAAACCGGTGTGCCCACGACAGGGGACGAAACCGAGATTTGTTAGTCACAAGACGAGCACCTCATCCACTGGGCCTAGTTCGGTATCTGCAATAGGCACCAGTTTAATTTTTTACACCAAATGCGCATCTGGCATTTAAAACTTTTCAGTGCAAGTCATTTCTTAAGTAACGACTATCGATAACATAGTGTACTATCTCTTATTGATTTTTGAGAGGTTTTGGCGAAGGACAATCGAAAGTCGCCGACTGTCTTCACACCACTAATACTCTGTAAAGTACACACGTTCTAAACACTATTCAAATACGCAATGCGATTAACCTTTATTATGCTGAAATATAATAGCACCAAGTGATATAAGCAAATGTGGTCTAGCGACCACTAAAGTGTCCCAAACGAAGCGCTATGACAATAGCTCAATTTAACTTTTAGTTCGTCATTAAAAGTCATACCATTTTTTTAAACAAACAAATATAAGTGTCATTTTGTCTTGAATTTTATAAAGATTAAATGGGATTTAGACAAATAGTGATTATAAACACATGAACCCCTGAACAAAAACAAAAATGGGCAGGGGTTTCCCCTGACCCAACCTAACTTGTCTTGCAAAAGTTATGACCAAAGTTAAATTTCTTTAAAAGTAGGTCAAACTCCAGGGTCACGACATCAAAACTTATGATGCCAGCTAAAAGTTCTCGTCTAGAGGAATCCACACGTAAAATATCAAAGCCATATCACCTGCCATTCTAAAATATACCGATCTACATTCGTCGAATATCAAGTACTTTAGCGCAAAATACGACTATGATGACGTGACGCAAGGTTGGACAAGTCGGACATTTGATTTTGACGTCATAAGCATAACAATCAAAAGTCCCCCAAACTTCGGTTTCTGTGCTGAAAAGTGGATCGGTGTATTACGGACAATGTTAAATTTCTTTAAAAATAAGGTAAACTCCAAGGTCAAGGTCACTATGTCAGCATGCCATCTGAGAGTTCTTGTCAAGATGAAACACTTGTAAAATTTAAAGCCCCATCACCTGCCATTCTAAAGTTCAGGCATGATTCTGATCAGCTTTGAAGCTGATTTCAGCTTTTTTGTTGCAAGAACATTCTCTCAAAATGTTCTGAATATAGTTGGAAATATATATAATTACACTAAAAGTCTTTTTGTTAAGGGGTTTTTATATAATCAGCTTTTCTGATAGCATTGTCAGCTTTTTTCTTCGCTGATCAAAATCATCTCTGAAAGTTTTTACCAAGGTTAAATTTCTTTAAAAGTAGGTCAAATTCTAAGGCCAAGGTCACGACGTCAAAAATTTTTATGCTAACTGAAAGTTCCTGTCATGAGAAATTTACACGTAAAATATCAGTCATATAACTTTCCATTCAAAAGTATAAATTTCTGTAAAAGTAAGTCTCCAAGGTCAAGGTCACGAGGTCAATTTTGAAACTTGTGTGCACATCCACTTAAGATGGGCGACTATCTTGTGAAGTTTTATGAAGTTTAGATAAGTGGTCTTCGAGAAAACGTGCGGACAAGATTAACGGAGAAGAAAGAATTAGTAATGATGATGATGATGATGATGATGATAATAAGAAGAAGAAACGCAGTAAAAAACAATACGCCTCCACAATTTTCGTTTGGGAGACTTAAATATGGTATGGTATGGTACATCCAAATACGTATACTTATAGAGGGCATAAGAGCATAGGGTGGGGTGGGGATGGGGGATTACCTGTACCAAAATACACGTATCTATACCGCAATACACCTTCATTCTCTACCCAGAGTTCCGTGCGCTAAAGCCACTGCATCTCTGTCAACGCTATTTTACAATTCAAGATTCTTGTAAAAGTTTTTTAAATCCATGGTTAGAATATAAAATTAAATATCCAAGCATGCGATGATACACTTAATATAAAGTATGATTTAAATTCAATGTAAATTATTCAAAATGAATGTATAATTACCTTGAATTTGGAACTATTTCGTGTGTTAGGCGTATGAAAATAGGTTGAAAGTAAAGATAACCATGTAAATCAATGTAGATAAGACTGATAAATAATGTGATAGTTCGTTGAAAAAAAAACCAGACATACATTGAAAGTTTTATGACTACTTTAACTTTGAAGAAAAGCTTATAAATTTGCCATGTGACATCGAAATATTTCTCAGGCGTTGACAGAGATATAAGCGAGAGTAAGGAGCGGTAACTCTGGGTAGAGTACACCCTCTGGATACACCAGTGCTTGTTTGGTGCGAATCACTAGCTGCTCGTGTTTATTAAAATGTATATTGTACAAGAATGTCCACTGGCACTTTGTTTTACCAAATTTAATATAGCTGTACCCTATTGTAGTTAAGTTCGAACCTACACCTCTTCCTGAAACGCACTTGACACCTGACTAAAAAAGCAGGAACAGAAGGTAGGCGTAAGCTACTCGCAAGGTACATGCAAGGTCTTTATAAAACTTTATTGATAAAACCATATTCAATCTTAACAACTCCAAGCAGTTTTTATTTTTTGTTGTTTTTTGTTGTTTTTTTTGGGGGGGGGGGGTGTATTTGGGGGGGGGGGGGGGGGGTTTGTTTTTTTTTTTTTTTTAGAAACTGGCAACGGAGTCCCGATTGATAACCCTCTTGTACTCTTAAAAAGATACCACCATTAAAGAAAGTGATTAAATTAATTCATAAGTTTTTATCTACAGCTCTGAAGATTCATATGAGTGAGCACACAGCAAAGATTCTGATGGTTTTAGGCGGGTATCACTTGACAGACCGAGGGGAGAGAGAAGTCAAGGTCAGTTGAGAATACAGCATTGATATTCGGTCTTTACGTTAGACAGAGTTACTTCCCATTTAAGACGGTATCTGACCTAAAACAATTATGACGTCATCAAATTCTATGAAAATTGATCTAAAACTCAAGGACAGTCCACAAATAACGTTTTCATAGGAATTTGATGACGTCAGATACCTTCCAAATGGGAAGTAACTGTTTAACGAAAAGACTCAATGCATGTATAAATAACGTTTGAGTGTGTTTTGAAGATGATCTAAAATAAATCTTCAAGTTTAGATACAGAACACAGAAAGCGTTACTTTGAGTTACATGTACCAAGAAATTTCAATAGAATATCTTCATATTATCTTTATGATATACTTCGCTAAATAATATCTTACAAGACTCCAGTTTTTCAATTTTTGAATTCAGAGTGTGAACCCACTTTTTTTCTTAACTTGTCGATCCTAACTCCTGAAAGCTATTGTTTTTCCATCCATGTCGTTATCTTTATCGCCAGCAGCGTCCCTCGACAGATTGTTTAATTTGTCATATGATCATAGCTTCTCCATGAAGGACAGTCCAGATATCATACAAATACAAATGACTAAATGTACGAAATCTATGTTTGACAGACTATAAATGCATTAGACAAACTATATGTTCAGATTACTTCAAGCAATATATTTCTTCATTTATTCCATTTATATTCAACCAGGGAAAAGGAATAATGAGGACTTACTGGTTAGATGGCAAGGATGGTTTCACTAAGGCCCTACCCACACCAGATATGGCAGTATCCCTATCACAGCATGAATTTAAGTGAAGTCAAAAAAAAAAAAAGTAAAGGGAAGAGTACTCTAGCTGAGAAATCATCTTCATTGGTTTATCTCCTCAAGCCAAGAAATAATTATTATTTCATCAAAAACTGTGGTAAACTGAATTGAATGGAGTAAAGAATATCTAAATATTTTATATTTATATCAAGTATATTCTATAGATTTTGTGAAATGTATAGCAGGTAGGGTAATAGAAGTAGTAGGTTTATTTAATCTAAAGTAGAAGTTGGTATTTCAGTTTTGATGTATAATGTTGGTTTGGAAATCAGTCTAAAAGTGTTTGATTCATGCATTCTAGAATGTCCAAATTCACCTTGCAGCATAAACAGAAATAATTTGGACATTTTTTAATATGTGCTCTTAATGAGATTCATACAAATCAAGATTGTGATTTTCGATATGTTTCAAGGTGAATTATTTTTTTATACAAATTATCTTGCCTTAAAGCATATAAATAGCTACATTTATGAATGGAAGTATATGGTTGACTAACAAACTATATATATAAATTTCATTTTAAATGGATCCGTACTTAGTATTGTTATAGATGTCTCTTTTTATCATATAACTATTTTGTGTATACAGGGTAAGAATTCGATATGAAAAAGGATTTAATCATGACGAATATTTGCGATATGTTGTTTCTAGAGTTCCTTAAACTAAAAAGTAAAACAGAAGTATCCAACAACCCATTATTATAGTCATATCGATACACCAATTGTATATCATCTGTCGTTAAGTGTTGTTTTAGGTCCTATTCGTCAGAGTAGATCCAGAGAGGGCAATATAAGTTGATCCGTTGACAATTTTTTCAGTCCGGCTGAAAGATTTACAGATAGAATGAATCAGTGTGCTCCAATTTATTTCTGAGAGGATTTGTTATTTTAGTTCTATTTCGAAATCAAACTGTTTAGATTTCTACCTCACAAGAGCCTTCGGCTCGAGTGAGTTACTGTCATATCGCATCGTCCGGCGTCCTTTCGTCGTCCAAGGAAAACTTTTACAATTTAAACGTATTTCATAACAACTGAAAAGAATTTGATCACACAATGTAGGGATGAAGTGCTCAAGATTCCCTACAAGTGTTGTTTTCGGCCAGATATGTAAAGTGCTATATCCAGAGCGGGGTGGCATATGCCTCAGAGTTTACCCATCTTTGACAAGCTTGTTTTTAGACCGACTGCATAGCCATAATCTAAAACATCGAGTGCATTATTTGGAGAGAGAGAGCGTGTTAAGAATTGTGGTTGTTATTGGTTCCATTCAAAATCAAATTTTTGACGGTTTTTTTATGCCTTATTTTAGACTTTTTGGTCAATTTTCAGGTAATTTCTTGGATTTCTTTTTTTGTAGGTTGCTTATAATGCATTAATTTTTAGTATCATACCCGATTATTTGGATAAAATATACATGGTAAAATGGAGCACAAAAGTAATTACTGGGACATTTAAAATTTTTGTTTGATGGTTAATAGAGGAAATACAGTATTAGTACTTAAGAACAGTTTTTGAACTAATTGAACGGTATTGATGTAACTGGTATGTATGAAGAACTCAAGGTCCCTGTTGCTGTTTTTCGACCAAATCTTCAAGGATTGTGTCAAGGACAGGACAACTTAAGCCCTAGAGAGCATCTTCTTCAGAGTGCTTTCATAGATCAACAAACCAATGCAACATAGTGACCTCGATATGTGTCATAAGAATTGTTGTTTTTGGTTTCATTTTTAATGAATACGAATACGACTGATTGATTGTTAATGGAAAGAAACGGATTACAAAACAAACTTTTTCATTTCTATCTTTATTATTATTATTTATTTTGTTTGCGATTTATTAAAGATTGAAAGATTCTGTCCCATTTTAAAATCAAAGTTCTTTTTACACATTTTTTGCATATTTTCTTACTTGGACCACAAGTGTTTCTGTGGGTTTTTTTGTTCTCCATCAACTCTGAATTTAAAAAAACCTACCTACGGCTACGTATTAGGAAAACACAAATTAATCTATGAGTTGTATATGTATAATAAATGATTAAATGATACAAAATACACAGTAAATTAACATTTCATTAATTTAAAAAGCTTTCTTCATCAAAACATAAAACATACGCCATTACTTATTAAAGATCATACCTTCTTGATATGAAATTGAAACTGTAACATGACTCAGTAGCACCGAACCTGATGTTTGGGTTACATGCAAAGCACAAGCATTCCAAAAACGGTTCAAATACGTATGTACAATGTTTATTTTGTTGACAACAACCACGAAACTCTGCCTGACAGCTGAAAAAAACTTGGTGTGGCCTAAGTCATCTCCACACATTATGTGTGTGTGCGGGGGGGGGGGGGGGGGGGGGGGGGGGGTTTATTTCCTTGAGTTATTAACATTCAATATAGAGGAGCAATAAACCATTTATTTGATAACTTTTATCAGAAAATATAATTCAGTGATTATTGGAAAGTGTCCTGTATAAAATGTAGTTTTACTTCATTTTTATACCCCCGTCATAGACGGGACGTATTATAGTATGATGATATCTGTCTGTACGTCCGCTATGGAGCGCGATAACTTTAGGTTTTTCATGAAACGTATACAGAATGCAAAAATAACATAGAGGAAGAGCCCATTCGAGTTTGATAAAAAAATCCCTCTTGTCGTTACGGAGTTATGGAACTTTAATTTGCTTTTTCGTGAATAGAATAATGGAAATTTCTATGGGACACAATAACTTTAGTAATCGTGAATAGATTTTCATGAAAATTATACAGAATCTGATAAAGTAAAGAAGGTGCCTTTCGATTTGAAAACATCCAACATGTGTGTGTGTGTGTGTGTGTGTGTGTGTGTGTGTGTGTGTGTGTGTGTGTGTGTGTGTGTGTGTGTGTGTGTGTGATAGAGAGAGAGAGAGAGAGAGAGAGAGAGAGAGATTATAAGAAATTCATTTCTCACTGGAACTCTTTCAAATTCAGAATATATGGACTTTAATATATATTAGAGATATGTATGAACTTTAATACACACTACAGGCTTTTTATTTCCTCTGAATTCTTACATTTTTGATAGAAGAAAAAAAAGAGGACGAGGTCAAATTCTTCTCTTTGCCGCAACTTCTTATTGTCCATATTTCCATAATATTTCACAGGGTTATTGCCAAGGGTCAAAGAATGTTCTCTCTTAAAGTCCTGAATAATAGGCAGAGGGCTAATGTTTCTTTACTTTAAAATTTCTTCCCTTCAAACTAAGCGACTAGCGTATTATGTTCTTGTTTGATTTAAGCCAAGTTGAAGAGTAGCAGTTCAAACCTTACTGGAGACTAAAAATAATAATGATATCACAATTTATATCAAGTTCTAAATTTTAAGTGTTTTATTGCACTCTTTTAAGTCATATTAGAAAATAATACGCAGACCGGGTCGTTTTCATATATTTTGTGTCATTTTCTTTAATTATTCAATATATAGAAGCAATAAAGCATTCACTTACCAACTTTTATTACAAAATATTTATTTCAAAGTTACAAGTCAAGCTTTAGGTTCCTTGATTTTCAATTTTTTTTTTAGATTTCTTTTAATTTTGATTTAGCACACTCCAATTCTGACATGCTGAAGAGTAGCAGTTCCAATCTCTTTGAGCAAAATATTCCTTTTTTCATTTTACTCCAAAACAAGTTTTTTAATGTAACATTCAATATGTAAACCAAATCATTTAAGAAAAAGTAATGGAACTATGGCTTATACCTTTTTGAGTCATTGTCTTGATTTATTTAATATAGAAAAGAATTGAAGAATTCTAATGAAATTTGCCGTGAATGAAAACTGAATCTCCCCTACAAGATATGTTTTGACTAGACCTGCATATAGGTAAATCGTCGATGGAGAAAAATGGTCAAGGAGGGTACATCTTTTGAGAAGCTTTAGATGACTGCATAGAATGTTAATGTGCTCACTAAAGTGCTCTAGAAGAGCCTGTTAAGATGTGTTTCTGGATTTCATTCCATCATCACATCAATTCCAGACTCTGTCATTTGTGCACATTTTCAGGTTATTTCTTTGATACTTTTATCGGGACGTAGATTGCTTAGGTAAATTAATGTCGTTGTAGGGAATGGGATTTCAAAAATAATTTTAAGAAATCGATTCTACTAAATTCTATGATTACAAAAAGACGAGAATGTGCTATTTCTATGTTAAGGGTGATCACTCATGCATTTCTACAGAATATCGAAAATTTCGAAATTAATATTCTTGTTAAATAGTTGATTTGGTGTAGTCTCATTTGGGGGTTAGTGTCGATTTTTTAAAAGCTGCATTCTAAAATAGAACAGAATTTTTACTCCTATTTTTTGAAATATCTTAATATCATTCAATCATTTTTAGAATTTGTGCAAAAAGATGATAGTTACATTTGGAAATGTTATTAAATCTGAAAATATATATAACAAAAAATTTAATAATTCAATCTTTATATCTCGTATGAGAAGCTCATAAAATTAATTCCTTCAAAATTTCGCAAAAATCACACTAACATTGTGATTTTAATCATAGTAAAGGAGTATTATTATTTTTCATTTCATATCTAAGAACAAGTTGGATTATTATACGTCAGTCTATACGGGGTCTATTATGTTATGGCGCTGTCCGTTCGTGCGTCCCTCCGAGGTCATGTTTTCCCAAATTTTTTCTGCAGTCTTTCAAGGTATTGGATTGAAAATTGGCATATAACTTTATATCAACGAGTGCAAGTACCAGTTTGCATTTAGGTATGATTGCTTTGGTATTGCTAGAGTTACGACCCTTGAATCTTGAAATTTTTAATGGATTTTACAGTTTTCCTGACTTTTTTTTTGCAATTTTTAGAGGCATTGAATTAAAACTTGGTATATAACTTTATATCAACGAGGGTCAGTACAAGTTCGCATTTAAGTATGATTGTTTTGATTCTGCCAGAGTTACAGCCCTTTAATTTAGAAATTATATCGAGGATTTTACAGTTTTCCTGATTTTTTTCTGCAGTCTTTAAAGGTATTGGATTAAAACTTGGTATATTACTTTATATCAATGAGGGTCAGTACCAATTTGCATTTGAGTATGATTGCTTTGAATTTGCCAGAGTTATGCCCCTTGAACTTAAAAATTTTCAAGGATTTCACAGTTTTCCGGATTTCTTTATGCAGTGTTTCAAGGTATTGGATTGACACTTGGCCATTCATTCAAACTGATCCCCTTCAAGCTATTATGTCACGCTAAGCGTTGCGCTTGTTACTTTTTCAATTAATGCAAAAATTTAGGTCAGTATTGATATCATATAAGAGAGAGACGCATCCCAGTAGTTGGTTTGTTCAATATTCTCTATCCTCAAAATGATTGGGTTCCATCCGCTTCTGACAAAAATATAAATGCTTTCATAGTGACCCAACAACCTACATTTCAATAAAATGCTCTCAGGGTGAGCATGCAACATGTATCTCATTAAGGTGATCGTTTATTATCTATTTCCTACTGGAACTTTCCAAAATTAGCTCTGAAACAGCCAAAAGCAAAGAAAAGCGTTTGAATCCCGTACTTATGAATAGCACTGTACACATGCTTGAAAGTTCAAACTATGACGTAATGGAAAACATCATACAGGAAACGTCACTTAGAGTTATTCTTCTTGCGGCGCCTGCAATGGGCATAATTCATGAGTGATTATCCTTAATAATAGTATACTCTGACAGACATCAAACCTATTGAGGTTCTGTTCCCGTACAAGTGTAGATCAACAAGCCGTATGCATCAGAGTGATTTAGAAAGGTCTTTTAAGAACTGTTGTCTGGTTCTATTGTTAAAACTCTGTTTCATTTTGATGCTTGTCTGAACTTTTTTTTGCAACATAATATAATATAATGCAATAATTTTGTGTATATATACAGATTTTATGAAAATAAATGTTATTGTATTTTTTAAAGATTTTTTGGCATTTTCAAATATTCAAAAACAAAGGAGAAGGGATGTGGAAGTTGTGCTCATAGTGTTATATAATGATTGAAAGTGTTTTAATGCATCAATTCAGGGATCGCCATTATGTATTTTCATTACGACGTCACAGTTAAATGCAAGTTTGACGGGCCATTTATTTATGACGTCATAATGAAAAAGCGTGCCAAAAGGTGCGATATCGGGCTTTTGACGATCAGTCAATTGTTTGATACTTTGTATGTAACCTCAATTTGTGGGAATAAATATTACTGTAAAAGGGAATATGATAGTAATCTCTTGGATAATTTTCCTTAAAGTGCTATTAGAATGCTGGGGTATTTAGCATTTCTTACAATCCTAATTGAATTATTACAAAATTATTGTTCCTAGTACTTCGGTATTTCTTCGTAAGATATTTAAAACTATCCATTTACCCGATTTTACAGGAAAACCTAA
The DNA here is from genome assembly GCA_035048485.1 of Pteria penguin. Classification (NCBI taxonomy): domain Eukaryota; kingdom Metazoa; phylum Mollusca; class Bivalvia; order Pterioida; family Pteriidae; genus Pteria; species Pteria penguin. The sequence continues at coordinate 59,874,603 of CM068582.1, forward strand.
ACTTTAACAGAGTTCTTCTCTTAAGGTTAATGTATAACGAACTTTGATGAAATTGACAAGGAGAGAAGTACAAAGAGTCCCATTCAAGTGCTGTTAATTTTTGGACTAGGAAAATAAGGTCTGGGGAAGTAAGTTTTGAAAAATTCAAGAGAAATCTCAGGCTACTTACATAGAATGACGAATGAAATTATGAGAATCCTTTAAAAGATGAAAATTTATTTTAAATTTAGAAAGCAGGCTGTTAAGCAACATCTTTGAAAAAAGGAGAAAATAGTAGAGTTTATTACGTAATAAATAGTTGTGTCTGTTTACTTTCTGTTTAGAAAACGTTTCTAATTTGATTCATTGTAGATGACAATTATTTTGATCCTTAATTGCGGGTACCAGGCAAAGTCGGTAAGATCAGATTATATAAAAACTCAATACCTAACCTAATAACTTTATAGCTTAAAGGTTATCGGTTCTTGAGTGACGTCAAAAGCAGGGTATAGGGGAAATAAAACTATGTTGATTTGTATTCGTTAAAGGTAGCATATATATCATAGATGTAACAAACCAATGTAAAGGTCTGAAACATTTTTCTGAATTATTATTACTGACAACATCATATTGTATATTTTCATCAATTTTGTTTCAAAATAAGGTGACGGTGTTCTATTATTTTGGCTATTTTTAAATTTATAATGGTTATATAAAAATTATCTTCAAATAAACATCTGACATTATATAGTGTAGTGTAAAATTATGAATCTAGTTCATCTCTTTAAGAGCTGCCCTTTCATTGTTTTTAGAATGATTTGGGGACAAAATAAGGAGTGAGGGGATAATCAAATTTTACTTTGCGCGAAACTTAAGCTTGATACATATGAATTTCTAATGTTTAATAAGTACATATTACAATAAAGAATGAAATTAATAAAGAAAATTAGCCAAAGGCTCAAGTGAGCCATTGTCAGTGTGTGTCGTCCGTCGAAAACTTATCGATTTTGTCAGAACCACTTGAAGGATTTTGATAAATCTTAGTAGGCATGAAGTACACATGTTCCTCTTCAAGTGCTGTTGTTTTCTGTCCAGATCCATCAACAAGTGGCGCCACTACAAACAAAAGTAGATTACAGATGGTACCCTCCTTTGACAATATATATATATATATATATATATATATATATATATATATATATATATATATATATATATATATATATATATATATATATATATATATATATATATATATATATATGCACATTTGTCAAGCTGTCAGGTGAGCGATATATGCCTACTTGGGAAAATTGTTTATTGGTTGGGGAGGGGGGGGGGGGATGTTGTGTTAGATTTAATAATAACCTTCATTTCTGTTTGCTTTTCATGTTAGAATTTCAAACAGGTTCCCAGATTTTGTTTGATTATGTAGTCACAACGTTTCTTTCAGAAAAATACACGTTCCATTTACATGTCATCTGGATTGATGCAGTATTACTTACTTTAGATTCCTGGAATTTTCCCCCTACCCGTTCGCCTGGTCAGTTATCTGTATCGCTTTTCAGTCCTATGCGAATGATTTTCCATCAAACATTGCATAACTTGGAACTGGAAGGTTTATCATGATCTTCACCTCAGATCATGTTTTTATGTGTAAAGGTCATCAGCTAAACGTAGTACATGTTTCATTTCGAATTCATCAAAATTTCTATCAATGTTTCTTATGACTCAAAAAATTGTCATGACCTTGACTCAAGGTCATATCTCATATTTCAAGATCGCCAGCTAAACGGGTGGCCCATGTTCAATTCCGTATTTCAACCCTCAGTTAATGGATTTCCATCAGATTTATCAAAAATGTTCATTGCGACCAAAAGGTGTGCCGAGACGTTGATCCAAGATCATATCTATTATTTCAAGGTCGGTCACCTCATGGCTCATTGATTTCCATCAAACTATGCTCATTACGACTCAGAACTGTGTCACGACCTTGACCAAGGCCATACCCTGATTTCAAGCCTGTAATTTAAAGGTTATCAGTTTAATAATGTAATATTCCATTCAGCTCTGTAATATAACTATCTGTAGATGGATTATCATGAAACTTTGACCAGAGACTGATAAACTTAGGGTTTACTATATTACCTTACTGATCTTAAGCGTCTCTGCATTTTGCTGTTTTCACTATCAGTAAAGTCCAATTATTTTATTTCAAATTTATCACCCCATAAACCTTTTTAAACTGCCTTCATTTCATCGGCTTTAATTGCTGTTGTTATTCAGACATCTCTACACCTGAATGAAATTGCTGCTTGAAAAGTTAATGGAAAACTGCATACATTGCATGAAGATATTACTTTTTTAAAAGGGGCGGGTATAGTAACGGTACCGTTCGTCACAATCGTGTGTGAGTGCGTGCGTGTGTCTGTAACAAAACGTTGTAAACACTCTAGAAGTCACAGTTGTTGCACTATTGAGTTCATATTTCACATGTAGCTTAAGTAAGTTAAGTTTAGAGGAAGGTCTCTATTGATTTTTTGGTTAAAGGGTAAAGTCACTAGATGCCATCATAAAATAAATTTGCGGACAGTCCTTAAGTCATAGACACAGTTTTGGCCCTATTGGGTTCATGCTTCACATATAGCTCAAGTATAAGGATAGAAAGATCCCTATTGATTTTGGGGTTGAAAGGTCAAAGGTTAAGGTCACTAGAGGTCATCATAGAAAAACCTTGTAGACACTCTAAAAGTCACTGTTTTCTAACTGTTGGATTCATACTTCACATATAACGTAACTATGGTGACGCAAGATCCTATAAGTTTTGAGGTCAAAGGTCAAGATGAATTTAGTATCATGTGAATTTTGCTACCGTGCAAGGGCCAATAGGGGACATGTACTTCTTTAGCAAAGCAATACTATCAGAGTGCTTGTTACAGACGTAATTTTCTTTAGTTTAAAAACTGATTTCAGCGGGGTTTTTTTCGAAATGTGTGTGATTTTGTTAAAGAAGTAAGATTACCCCCTCCCCCCACAATTTGGTCTTTTGTCATCTTATTTTCAAAATTATGTCTATTGTTACATGTATATTGGTCTAAATTTACTTTCAGCCTTTCTCATAGATATGCGGGTTCAGTTTGCATTTTAGTTAGAGTGGTGGACTATGACCTAATTTAGGACTAAAAGTCAGTCAATTTTCTCATTATGGATACAAGTATTGCACTGAAACCTAGTTTCAAACTTTCAGAAAAATACATGGCTTTCTTAAGGGCTATGAGTAAGTTTCCGAAACTTTTTTCTACTATTGATACAGACAGTGTCCCTGAACGACGAGCGTATGATACTACCTAGGTTATGCCCTAAGCCTTGTTATATGTTACTATATTAAATATGTATCTAAAGGAGCAGCAAGTTACCCAAGCAAATGCTATTAAAAATTATAGAAATATCATTTATGCTTCTTGTATTGGTAAAACATTTATTGCCCATTCAGTCAAGACTGCATAATTTTCACCTTTGTGCCAAAAGACTTATCTCCAAAACCTGAAATACACCTCTCTCCACCAATGAGGTGATCGTCCATTCACACACTATATGATTTGACCTATATTATGTTTCATTTGCATAGTGGTGCAGATAGAACTTGGAAGGCTTTCCCCAATACACAAAAACACCCTTCATGATTCTTATTTTTTAATCTTAATGACATAAAGATGTTATGTAAACAAGTGTTAATCAATATCCATTCATCAACTCAAAGTGTTCCATTGATATTTTAAAAATTCTTTAGCTCCCTTGTTTTCAAAATTTTAGCTGATATTCTTTTACCCATATATACATGATTTGATTCACACATTTTAGGTTGGAATATTCAACAAAATTTTTCTGGACTATTGTATTGTTTATTTAATCTAAACAAATACAACTTATTGACAATATACAGGATATGAATATTATATAATAATATAATATTAAAATAAATACATAAATACAAGGTTAGTTTGAGAAAGTGTTGTTATACATAAATTTGGCTGATCTCAAAGCAGTTTTTAATATATTTACCCAAGTTACATAGTTCTATGACATTTTATGTTGACAATAGTTGAGTTAATTTAAAGACAGTGAGTCTAATATAGTACATGTAATACTTTTTCAAAAATTTTATTCTTAAATGACTGTAACGAGGACATTTTAAGAAAAAAATGGAATTCATCCTCAATATCTGAGGTGCATAAAAGGCATACACGTTTTTCTAATGGAATACTTTTATATCTACCAGTCTTAATATGCTAATAATGTGAAGACAGTCTTAATTTACATATAAGCTTTTTGTATTGCATAGGAATTCTTTTTGTTAAATATGATTGCAAAGTAAAGGTATCAATTAGATGTTTGTAAATAGAAAACTTTAAAGAACTGTTCACATCAGTAAGAGTAGTCTGTTTATAATGATCAAAAATACGTTGCTTTGTACGAGCATATATATACTCAGTCTTTAACCATTGGTTTAACCACAAATCCAATAATTCAACATTTGACAAAATATCTTTCACATTAGCTACCCAATTTTTGCAGTTGTGATTACTATTCAATTCATTACACATGAAGTCAAAGCATGATTTAAAAATACAGTTTTTTGTTGACAAAAGTTTCAGCCAACATTTTAATATACGTAATTTTCTCACACATTGCATAGGTAATCTCTCCAATTCACAATATATGACTGCATTTGGAGTAGATCTTTTGACTCCAAGTATAATTTTACAAAAATTTATATGGACTTTTTCTATATCTGGAGCAGAATGAGCTCCCAAAATTTCACTGCCATAGTTAGCAACACTTCCAACATAAGTATCAAATAAAGACAAAAGTGTAATAAAATTCAAATTCACATTGTAGCATTTGCGTTTAAGGGAAAATAGTGCTATTCTGCATTGTAAAGATAATTGCTTTTGGGTGAGGTTAAATTTACCGTTAAAATTCAAAATGAGATCAAGATAACAAAACGTATCTACTACTTCAATTTGCTCATTCATGTATACCATGTGTCATCTGGTCGTAAAATACCGTCGTTCCTGAAAACCAAATTTTTTGTTTTTCCAACATTAACAGTTAAAGACCATTTTTCTGTGTAATTTTGCAATGAATTCAACATAAGTTGTAAATCAGAAGCCGACTGGGCTAACATAACCATATTATTGGCATACATTAAAAAGAGGGATAACTCTTGGAGTTCTATAGGAGCATTTCTCAATGAACGTAAAACTCTTAGAGGTTTGCCCCTTATTCCCAACAAGGAAATTTTCTTCCACAGCTTCACTCTATCTACAGTATCGAAAGCACGTTTAAAATCTACAAAACAACTATACAACCTCTGTTTCTTTGAAAGATACTTATAAATAATAGTTTGTAGAGCACAAATAGCATCAGTAGTACCTAAGGAAGATCTAAAACCAAACTGTGCATCAGTAATGGCGTCATTATTTTCTGACCAAGACATGAGCCTTTTATTCAATATTGAAGTAAAAAGTTTAGTGAAACAGCTCACTAAACTAATACCGCGGTAATTTGCCTGGTCTGTAGTAAACCCCTTTTTGTATATTGGTACAATAAGTGATGTACATAGTATCTTGGGGAAATATCCAGTGGAAAATATGGCGTTGAATATGGTATGTAAAAATGGTAACAGGAATTCTTTAAAAACGATGAAGTACTCATATATGATGCAATCTTGTCCGTGACTCTTACCGGACTTTAACCCCCTGATGGAATCTTCAATTTCTTTTAAGCTTATTTCTTTCTCAAGTTCATCAAAACTAATACTATTATCGATAATACCCAAATCATCTTGAGGCTCATGATTAGCATCAGAACAAAGGGATTTAAAATGATCGTGCAAGTCTTCTAAAGAAACGTTAACATTGTTTGTTTTATGTTTTGCAAATTTTGAGAAAAATAATTTAGGATTAGACTTGCGTACACTTTCTAACATATCACCTTCTTCATATAAGTATTTTCTTTTACATCTCTGTTCATGCACTTTGTATTTTCGTTTACATGAAATCAAAAAGCAATGGTTGTCAACTGATTTGTCCATATTAAAATTTCTTAATGCTTTACGATAAACACTGTAAAGGCGTTTACACTCAAAATCAAACCAGGGTTTACTATATTTTGGTTCAACAATACCTTTTTTTCTCATACAAGTACCATCTTTTTGAATAATAGGCACCTTGTGATAATCAGACATCAACATAGCTAAATTTTCAACAAAAGATTTTACACAGTTTTCGAAATCATTTTCTTGTGTGTCATCAATACCATCAAAACAATTATGCAGTTGATATAAGTTTTGTTCTAAAATAGTTTACTTTCATTAGCCTTTCCATCATTCCATCGATATCGAACGTAATCAGTGACTGATGGAGTTTGGATTTTTCTGTTACAAGACATATTCAAAGTTTCAATTCAATATGCAAAGGTGCATGATCAGAGTATGTGTTGAAACTACTAACAGTAAATTTATGAAAATACCCGAAAAGGTCAACTGTAGATAAAACAATATATATAACACTGCACCCATTAGCGCCACAATATGTAAAATCATTTGCCAAATTATCGATATGTCTACCAGTTAGAATTCTCAAGCCGGTTTCAATGCACAGCTGAAATAACTTTAACCTATAAGGATTCACCAATTTATCAGGACAAACGCGATCAGTTAACACATCATCCTCTACGTAATCACAAAGCGGTGATATATACTCAGACAACCTGTCGTACATAGTATCATTTTCTATAAAATCATAACTGAACATCTGCTATTCAAATCATCTAATGCTCATTTGAATTTAAAATTAGGTGATGATAGGTGTTTGATATAAAACGCAATACCCATTTAATTTTCGGTTGTGATATACAACAACACTGTTTTCTAGTGTGCTCATGTGAGTGATATAGACCCATCTAACTCATTTGTTTAGCTCACTGTTTTACTATTTGCTATTCCCTTCAGGATCTATACGGTAGTTTTATTATATGTCCAAGATCATTTGGTAAAGACCCGTGTTCCAATTCTCGAACACTTTAAACCAGGAACATTATTACTGATGTAAAACGAATATTCAATACACTTTATGTTCCCTTTCCCTTTCCCTTTGCTTTGTAGTCCGACAAAAATAAATCCTGTATAGTGTAGACTTTTTCACAGTTTTAGACTGAAGCTTGAAAAATACAAGTCAAATGAAAAACTTTGTAATTAAAGTCTTGTCTTATCTTTATAGCCTGCCGTTAGGTCATAGGTCAAACAAAGCCACTGAATAAAAATTTATTCAGAGATTAACTGTTCCGTAATCACAATAATACCATATTAAAGTGGAAATCAGAACAGTAAGTCCTATGACATACACTAATTATGATTATTCTCTGTTAATTTCGGTCTTTAGATATGGTCCAGCTGCAGCATTTACAATAAATGAATCCGACAAGTTCCATCCTCTATAATCAAAATTAAAGCTCTCTCATGGGAATTTGAGAGAGAACAACAGGAATATAGCCTTAGCAAACACCATAAATTTCAATTATAGTAAAAAAGTAAAATTGAAATCCACCATAGCTTCACATGTGCACAGAATCATCTACATTTTGGTATTAGATGTCTTCAGAGAACTTTATTTCAACCAACTGCAATTAACCAATTATTCTTTCATATGTATGTTGTAATACAAGAATGTTTTATTAAAGGGTTTTTATACAACGATTTTTCGATTGATATTTTAGATTGACAAGTTTCTCAACTTGTAATGAAGGTACCATATTAATGTTTTCATGAAGAAAAAAGAGTTGTCCGTCATGAAATTCTTGTAGATATGTTTGTGAAATTTACATTGCATGACCTTCAAATGAATAAATCGAATTGGTTGCAATTTCCTAAAATAAGAAAAAAGAATATCAAAAATTATGGTTACTGTGACCTGGATGTTGCAGTTCATCAAATCATTTGTATAATATTGTGCTTTATTTTGTATATTTGATGACGATTCTTGTGAGCGTAACATGATTGAACGGACAAAAAAATATTTGCAAATGGCGTATGTACTGTGCTGTGAATATACAATAGATGTACACATTATTCTTTCATGCTTTAGATGTAAATAAATAATTTTATAAGATATCAATATTCTATGCAAAATCACATTATATAAATACACCTTATTGGGTCATCTGTTTTGGAGCAACAATTTCCAATATGTTCTTATGTTTATATTGTGTATGTATGACATACATAACTTATCAAAGAACAATAATATCAGAATGTAATGATGATGTATAAATAGAGGTATAATGATACAGCTTCTTACAACATTTACTATGCGATACGTATCACGATACTTGGATAACAATGCGATACATATCACGATACACTTGTTTGATCAAGAAATTATATATTATATATAATATATTGGGTTTTTGAGAATAAGAAAACATAAATATTAAACAACTTAGGCCAGAAATAAATTACAAATAGGCACAAAACACCAAAGAAATATTTTGATAATCTATTCAGATTTTTTTCAATATGAATTGTTTGAAGAACATTTATTTATCATAAAATTGTTACAGATTTTTATGGAGAATCTTTACCATATCGTTTGAGTTTTTTTTTTTCCAGTGTCATGTATTCGATAATGGTCTTTGTATGGCGTGTATCCTATCATGGAATTTGTATCGTGATAATTGTATCACATAGTGGTATATCGTTACCTTCCTCATAGAAACCAAAGAGACATATCTTTTGTGTTCTTATGATACACGGTCGTTTAAAATATATTGGCCTTTCTGAGTAGAAATATAACCAATCCTCACCATGCACTTTTAGTGAGGGTCCAAAATTAGAACAGCTAATTGCTTTCCCACTATGAATCAAATTCTGGACTATTTCTGACTCACTGATTGAATTTGTAAAGTAAGTTTGTGCTAATTCGGTCAATATACGTCTAAAAGATTGATTGATGGATTGATTTTTTGTTTAACGTCACACCACGAATATTTCACGTATATGGTGACGGCATCTGTCTGATGCGGGGCATATAAATTTTGACCTTTGCAACGGGCCCACCCGAAGCAGTGAGGGATTTTAACGTGTCATGCAAACCACGACACGGGGCCTCGGCTTTTACTGTCTCATCCGAAAGACAGGACACCGACATGACTAGGGCGAGATTCGAATCCCGGCCTACTGATTAGGAGTCCAGCGCGATACCACTAGACCACGCCGGTTTTGTCTAAAAGAAAGTGAGGTATAAATCATAATAATTATATAACTTGATCACTTGATCACTCAACCTTTAAATGGCAAAATAAAGGGGACACCCTACTGTCATCGCCACCAGTTCTCTGCCCCGGAATATGCTTCTATCATTATATCTGTTAATTACAAAATATGACAAACATATGAATTTCGTTGAGTCGTAACACAAAATAACATCCCTACATTTTTTAATAGATATATATGATATATTCTGCAGAATATGTTTGGATGGCCAATACCCATAGTAAATATGCGAAATTACAGTGACCTCGTTCCTATGTAGCGCGCTATGGCGTCACGTAACAGATCATTCCAAAATCAAAAGAGGGTCATCCGTGAATGCCAACTGCGGTATATTGTTTTCGGTGCCACAGCCATGTGACACCAGTTACTTTCTTATGTTTTAACCGAAAGATTGAATACAAAAGTAAAAAAATTGTGTAAGTAGATTGGTTTCTGCATTTAAACCAGAAGGAAAAAGAGGACAGTCCGGAATTTGCCTTCAATAGAATAAGCTTTAGAATTGCCGCAGCGTTTAAGGAGGAATTAAACACTATCCGAATATAGCGCCGTTCGGAATGCATCGGTTGATAAAAATGACGTAAGACTGTTTACATTCGATTCAAAACGCGTAACGCTAGAACAGCAGAAAACACGATTGAGGCGAATATTGAAAGTTAAGATGAGGAAAGAAAATCTTGGTGTAAATTGGTTTCTGATAATCAATTTTGATCAAAGTCGAAGGGGGAGCTTTCAAAATCGAAAAGTAGATCGGAACTACTGTCCGCGCAGCTCACTTCGGAAATCGGAAAATCGCGATTTTTTCTATTGTAGCATTAAAATTCATGAAAGTGAATATGTACCTTCAATTAATTGGGTATACTCGTAACTAAATATACAAGTCAAACATTTCAAAGTGCAACCATTCCCCTACCGTTAGCTAAAATCACTTTTGATAGGGGATTCTCCATGTATTTTATGTCGTCCGCTAATGGTGGATTACCTCACGTGTTTACCTGTGACGTCATTCTTGGACGAGTCTAATACTGGAAAAGGTAAAGTTAGTATATTTTCAGTTGGAAGGATCTCCATGAACATAACAGTCGATAAATAAAAGGGCTTTCCGTTATGATGCAAAACGAGGTACCGATATTTTAAAATTACAAGATTCATATAAAGAGAGTAAACAACAATTTCTGCAATTTTTTTTATCATATCATAATTCAGATACTTGAATGAAACCAAGGAAAGTTGTCGAGAATTACGGTTTGTGGATTCCGGGAGTTCAGTCAGGAAAATGCATAAGAATAAGGGGTAACTCAGACCGTGGAACTCTCAGCACGTGATAGTCCTGTAAGGGCCACTAGGCCCGTAAACATAGGGTAGCTCGGTCCCTGTATATTTATCCACTCATCCATTAATTATGTGTATACACATAATTGAGTTATAGTTAAAGTAATTTCAAATATCTTAAACATATATATCAGTGGGGGATTTAGAGTGGGAAGCCGGGGCCCGTCCCCCCCCCCTTTTTGGCCACATATTAACTAGTAAAAATCCAGATTTTGCACCAAAAATGGCTGAGTAGTTTGGCTAATACACATGCGGGCGATCTGCCCCTTCCTCAGGACAAAACAAGAAGAAAAAAAAAAAACCAACTACATAAACAGAAATATGAAAAAAAAAGAGAGAAAGCTATATACAAAGCACTAGTCTAATTATACGATGATATCGGACGCCAGCTATATTTTGTAGTTCGTTGTCTAAATGTAAAATCAAAATTTTACATTTAGACAGCAACTACAAACACGCAAAATGTAGCTGGCGTCCGATATCATCGTATAATTAGACTACACATTTAGACAACGAACTACAAACACGCAAAATGTAGTTGGCGTCCGATATCATCGTATAATTAGACTAGTGCGTTGTATATAGCTTTCTTTTTTCATATTTCTGTTTATGTAGTTTTTTTTTTTTTTTTTATTGTTTTGTCCTGAGGAAGGGGCAAATCGCCTCGAAAATTTGACCATTTTTTTTTTATTTTAGTGTCTATAAATAAATAAATAAATAAATAAATAAATAAATATACATACAAACATTAATAAGGGCCGAGTAACCCTATGTTTACGGACAGAGTGACCCTATCACAGGCTGGGTATTACATGGTCCGAGTTACCCTGTCATCGTGCATAATGATAATGATCTACTAATTGTGCACTTTCCAGTCGGGCACTGTGGCAATCCGAGGTGACCCTAGGCCTACTATCTAAGAATCGACATGAGATTGCGTAAATCCAGATTAAATATTAAAGTTGTATACCCTACAATTCGGTATAATTTCAAAAATTAGCGCATGTAAAACAAAAACTGTATTTTTTCTCGTATGGCTGAAGTTATTAACTTTGCGTTAATTACATTTTTTGTTGCTTCAAACCCACGGAGATATCAAAATAAAAAGAAAATATTTCGTAAATAAAGTGGGTATTCCATAAAAACAACCATAACCTGACTTCGCGCATGCGCAGTTTAATCAAAATAAATACGATGAAGGGAAACTCAAAAAGAAAACGATTTCAGTAAATACTAACTTTAGCAGACTTGAATGCAGATTTTTAAGTTACTCGTCAAGTTTATTTACCTCGCCCTCCATCAGTGTCCATGATGCGGCGGCTTCCGATTTAGGTCACGTGATAAGTTGGTTGTAAACATTCTGTTTGCTGACATCGTGTTTTAGACAGCCATATCTCACTTAATACGACGAATTTGATCCCAACAATTGCAAGGGTCCTTTTTTAATATGTTTTAGGCTTATATATATAATCAAAACAATTTAGAATAAATTAACCTATAATATGCACCATACTAGCCAACATAGGGTATACAAAATGACATACATTGTCCTTAAAAATGAAGTACAACTGTAATCGCAATATACTGGTTATGTAATATCAGAAGCAAGTGTCGCCGGACGTTCATCACAAGAATGGTGGTAAGACGGGATGATTCAATTACTTTTTTTTACTTGTACACAGTAAATGTGATATAAACACTATTTTAAAGCATTATTTAAATAATAAATTGTTTTCGAAAAAACCAAACATGTGAGTAACAGCAACGGTGCCTTACAAACTACTGACAAAGATCAATTATACTTTTTTACGATCGCTTTCCAAGGTTCCAAATAGACTATTTCCCTGTTTTCGATTACGCTTTGAACTTCTTAAATATTACCACAAAAGCACGTGACTACGGACATATATAAATTCATGCTTAATTCAGTCATAGAATTTAATTTATTATAATTCGATGTGCTAATTTGGTTTTTTTTTTTAAAGAATTGATTAGATATCACTGTTTCCCTTTGGTTTGTTCACTTGTAATCCATTATTATTATTATTATTATTATTATTATTATTATTATTATTATTATTATTATTATTATTATTATTATTATTATTTAAAAAGACCGTGGAATGAAACTCTAACAATCAAATGTCGACTTTTTTTCTAGCTACTTATAAAAGAGTAAAGGTATGGTACTATCGGTACAATAAGTCATTTGGCAGAGGTTTCTTAGTCAGAACTGATTAATAAATTTTTCTATTATATATATATATTTTTATTTACTTATATTTTACAGAGATTTATTCAAGAAATCTTCTCTAGATTTTCATAAAAGATATGACAGAAAACGGAAATTCCACTTAAAATAATAGGTTTCCATCAAAATGTTTTTACGACAGGAATTGGATCAGCCCCCACCTGTCGCTCTCCCCCCCCCCCTTTTTTTTTTTTAGAAGGGATGAATTATGTGCCGAGGAAATAAATAAATAAGTGACAAAGTGAATATGAAAGAGAAAACAAACATCTGACAAAGCTGTATGACACAATTCACCGAGGACATGCACACCAAAAATGATAATAGTAGAATATACAAGGTAAAATGACATTACAAAAATATTCGATTGTGCTGCGGTTACGATACCGACTAAGGACTGTGGATTGAGTACGGTTCACGGGCGCCCACTTTCCTACTCACCACAAAACCAGCACAATCAAAGGACACACATTAAAAAAAATTATAAATAATAATCCATACAGAGAACAAGGATCAACAGGTTTCTCAGGAAGAGAGGTCATAAAAATTTTATTACACACGAAACGTGTACAGAATAATATGTTGTTATCAAAAATATGTAAGGCGACATCAACATAAGTAAACCATGGTGTTCCCGTCTGTAAGCGAGCTTAGATCCTTGATCAATAGGAGTCCTGACTAATAGTCAGAGGGGACGAGGATAAGAATAATTACCTTAAAGTCAATTATTTGTGATTTAACATGACCATTTCAATCTTTCAAATATGTACTTAATCCTTAAATCCGAAAACACCCCTATTACAATATCAAGATGGAATCTTCCAAATGCGACGTCATATGCATCATGATAAAATTAACATGGAGAATCCCCAATCAAAAGTGATGTGAGTTGACAGTAGGCAAATGGTTGCACTTCAGTACGTTTATCTTACGAACTTAGTTACGAGAATACTCAAATGTTTGAATGGTAGTATTCATTTTTATCAATTTCAATACTACAATAGAAAAAATCGCGATTTTCCGATTTCCGAAGTGAGCTGTGCGGACAGTAGCGTACGGAGACCAACCTGCACACGTGTACCCGAGTTAGCAGAGACTAGTTGAACGATGTTGATGGAGATTCATGTTGGTATACAGGAAGAAGAATTCTTGAGGTGCGGTTTTTAGCTCAACATACTAATGATACGTAAATGCTGTTTGTGTTACTCGTCTAAATTTATCGTATACAGTACGGGAGCAGAGACAGAGACATGTCTCTGGCAGAGGTAAACAATCTAGTGACGGATCCAAAATTTTCGAAAAGGGGGGGACATGTGTATTAGCCAAACTACTGGGTCATTTTTATACCAAATCTGAATTTTTACATGTAAATATGTGGGGAAAAAGGGGGGGGGCGTGCCCCTCGAAATCCGCCACTGCAGTCGTATTTCAAATCCAAGGCCATGTAGATGTATCCTGTATTTATGTACAAGCAGACACATATATACACAGAGACTGGAAACTCCCGTTGAAAGCTATATAGCTCCCTGAGATAAGTAACATTTCCTGACAGGCATCTCAATAAGCCGGAAGTCCGCCATATTGTTCTCGGCATTCATTCGCTTGAAAGCATTAAGCTTGCAAAGAAGAGGAATTTGCATCGCTTTTTAAACAAAGGTAGTTCTGGTAAGTAAAAAAAAGCAATATACTAATCATTTGAATCATTAAACATTTCATTTATGATCTATTCAATGTGAAGACATAACGGTAACCCCGATCAGAAGCGGTGAGACGAATCACCGGATCGGACCAAAACGGACATTAAATAGCGATGTATTAAGAAAATTATGCCACTGATTGTCTTCTATTTACACAAATAAAATCTTTTTTGGTTATTCAAAATATGTTTAAGGGCCTTATTTCGCGTTTAATATCTCCGTTCCGGTGATTCGTCATTTTTAACATTTACGTTTTCCAGTTGCTGTAATACTTTTACTTTTGCTGTAGTATATGAAGTAAAATTGTCTATTAACATTTTACGTTTCAAATGGTTTATAGGGCATTTAGTACAACAAGGGAAAGATTATGGTAGGAAGGTGTGTTTAACGAGCCCGTTTTGGTGCTCATAATCTCCGATCCGGTGATTCGTCATTTTTGAAATTGCGTCAGCTCTTCGCTTTGATTCCGCATTTTCATGATAAAAAGCCACACTTACACTTATAATTTATTATTACAGTAAGGCCACAGTAATATCAGTGTATAAAAGAAAAGATTATGGTAGGAAGGTGTGCTTAACGAGCCCGTTTTGGTGCTCAGAATCTCCGACTCGTTGATTCGGGTTTTTTTTTTTTTTTTTTTTTTTTTTTTTTTTTAACTACGTGTTCTTTTTGCTATAGTAACGATTTTCCATAATAAAAAGCCTCACTAACACTTATAATTTAGTATTTCAGTAATATCAGGTATAAAAGAAAAGATTATGGTCGATAAGTGTGTTTAACGAGCCCGTTGTGCTCAGAATCTCAGATCCGGTGATTCGTCATTTTCGAAATTGCGTCAGCTCTTCGCTATGATGCCAAGTTTTCATCATAAAATGCCTCACTCAGTTTCCAGTAATATCAATGTTGTATGGTCCCTTTCTCTTCAACGAAATATATTCAAAACGTGCTCTCCCCCTTCCATAGTTAAAATTATTAAACGGGAGGAGGGCCCTGCCCTTCCCGAAACACAAAATACTTTCATTCATTTTATGTGATATAGAGATACCCTCAAACTCACATTTCATATAAATATTGTTATATTAAATATTTAAGTATTTATGTGACCATATAGATACGGACATATTGTGCTTAGTGAAGTAGTGAAGTTAAATTTCTCCATTTATTTTGAAATTTTTCAACTTTTTATATTTGTCTGACCTACT
This sequence comes from Pteria penguin, assembly GCA_035048485.1. Classification (NCBI taxonomy): domain Eukaryota; kingdom Metazoa; phylum Mollusca; class Bivalvia; order Pterioida; family Pteriidae; genus Pteria; species Pteria penguin. Next base: position 59,890,392 of record CM068582.1, read on the forward strand.
CGGCGAGATAGCTACAATATGTTATCTTCTGACATCTTTAATTGAAATTGCCTCGGTGTGTTGCTTCAATACCGAGCTTTTCCGTTTTGAAACGGAACGACACCAATTGATCTGTCGCACCTTTTCATAACTTTATTAAAATCATTATATAATCCTAAAAGGTGTCCCGCAAGGAAATTATTGTTCTATGATACCATAATTGTCACGTGATTATCTTGCACTGTAATTAACTCCTGTAATTAAAGGTAATTGCTAATTCTGTCTTAAAAATTATAAAATGTTAGCCATTATGTACAGTAAACTAACTCATCAAAACTAGGGACTTGGCACGATTCGCAATTCTTGGAAGCAGCTACATTGACCGTCTAGAGAAATTCTGTAATGGTGATCTTCGTGTTCCTGGAGATACTAAGTTTTTCGGAATTCCTGGTTTGAGGAGTGATACTATACCCGCATCTCATTTACAGCATGTGAAAATGAACCAACCAGACTTCGTATTTGTCCAACTTGGTGGAAACGACAACTCCATCAACAGCCAACCGAAAGAAATAGCTGATCGTCTTTCTAACCTTGTTGTAAACTTGAAGAGCTGTGGTGCTAGGAGGGTTTTCTTGGCCGAGGTACCACTGAGAGGAGGAGACTTCAAGAAATCACCGGGACTGACATTCGAGAACTTTAAGAAGCAGAAAAACGCTGTGAATAGAATTCTCCGTAAACGATTTGCAGACTTTGTTCGTTTAAAGATTAAGTTTCCAGATGATTACGATTTAAAGAAAGTCCATTTCAACAAGCAGGGACTCCGGAAGTATTTCCATGTTGTTCGTCGTGTTGTGTAGTGCCAAGAGAAATAGATGTGATGCTCAGTATATATGATTTTGGTTGATGCTTAAAAATGATAGTAATATCTTGCTTTGTTATAACATTAACTACTACAATTTGTGAAATTTTGTATGATTCATGTCTTCATTCATGTGGTCCCGACCTTAGGGGGTTATCGAGCACTTCTGTTAAATAAATATTTTAATAAAAATGTTCAGTCGAACAAATATTTAAATGTTACTTTTTTCACACCATTTCTCTGGGTTCTTTTACATGGACTCACAGTTTGAGGTTAAACACGACCAGATCTATTAAATCAGAAATTCGAAATCGGTATAAGTGTTGTATCGAACTCAGCCAAGGTATACATACAAATGAAAATATTTATTTCAACAAAATAACATGCAATGGGCATTGCAGAATCTGCTATTTCACTCATAGCACATTTGGTGACAAGTTGCTGATTCAATCAAGGTACATGCGGTTTACAAATTGTTATGAAAACAGTTTAAAACAATGCGCGTTCAATGGCTTCTGTCCAGAGTGAAATTGCAAACCACAAAACAATTGAGAGAACAATCCCCCCTCCCCTTGTTATATGAAATCTCCTATATATACTAAGTAAAGAAGTTCTAACTTTCAGAAGCAATGGAAGGTTTTCCATGCATCACTTGCAGGGCTAACTGCGCCAACAATGCCATTCTATGTTCTTTGTGCGAGAAATGGACACATATCGAATGTGTTCCAATGTCGCTGCAGATGCTGAAGACCTGGCTTGGAGGTTATAAACACTGACTCGGGCTCCAGCTCCAACTCTAGCTCCAAACTGGGATTGGGAGTATGGCTCCAAAATTTTTGAGGTTATAAAAGCCAGCTCGAGCTCAAACTCACAATTTGGCTTGAAAGTTGGCTCAAAATTTCGAGCCGGAGTATGTGCTCCAAATTCGTGGTTATATATGTTAGTATGGACAGTTGCAGACGACAAAATTTGTAAAAAGTACGTCATTACTACATTACGATTACAAAATATGCCAAAAAAACTTTCTTTTAATATCGACACTTCTCTTCCGATATCAAAAAATACCTGATTATATGTATTATTGTATATCAAAAAAGTGACATGAAATAATCTACTTATCTTTGAAAATGAAGAATACTGCGGTCTTCGCTTCGTCTAATGGACCCCGCCATATTGGATTTTTTCCTGAGGCCGCTTGTGTCGTCGAAAATAATAGCGCGGAGCACGAACTCGAAAATTTAAGTACGTACTCCTAGGAGCACGTACTCGAAAACTTTTATAACCTCAAAATTTAGCTACATACTCCTAGGAGTATGACCTCGAGCTAGAGCTGTTGTTGGAGCTGGAGCCCGAGTCAGTGTTTATAACCTCCAAGCCTGGTCGCAGAGCCATTAGTTGTGATAGACCTCTGGAAACATTCACTTGGGTTTATACAAAACATTTACACAATATTGAAGCACATGCCACCATTTTTCGTTTATAGCTCCATCAATGTTTATTATAGTCATAGTTCGTATGAAATATCTGTAAATCATTGCATAATTACCCGGCCGTATTTGAGGATCTCGCGACATTTTTCTCCTCACTACTGAACCCGCTGAGAAACGACAACGGCAAGAAAAATTGTTAAAACAACAAAAGATAATGTCCTTTACATGACTAAACTCACACGTGTGTGTTAAGAAAGGTTTCAGACACATTTTATATCGTTGAGTGTGCAAGACTTTATTCGTTATTTGATTTTAATCCAATTTTATATACGCGTTAAATCTTCAATCGTTTTTAACAAGAAAACCGATATCATACCATATAGAGCAAAATAATCAAAATTCCTGTCGATATATATATATTGCTTTTATTATAGAAGTTATTCTATACACATCAAAGAAGTCATGGTTGTTATTTTAGTAAGAACTGAAGCAGTTATAAACACGTAATGGGACATCTTGCAATGCAAATTTTCTGTGGCCGGCGGGTCGCCATTTTGTTTTTGTTGTTATTTGTTGTTGTTGTTGTTGTTTTTTTTTTTTTTTTTTTTTTTTTTTGCTTCTTTAGTACAAAGGAGTAAATCTTGTTCGTATCACGTGAAGTGTGCACACCAGGTACAGAAATTATTTTGTTTTATGACTTACCATCTGAACATTAAAATAAACATTAAATTGTTATTTACTACCTTCCTAGATGCATTGATTGCTCAGCCTTATAGACAAATATAAACAATTCCCATAAAATCGCAACAAGTGCTGTTTAGAAAATAAAATAATAAATAAATAATTAAAAATAATAAGTGCGGGGGGAGGGCGCACAGACACATTAACAAATGTTGCCATTTAAGTACGAATTGAAGAAGTTATCAACACGTAAATGGACATATTGCAATGCGAAATTCTTTAGCCGCCCGGATCGCCATTTTTTTTTTAGTTCTTTACATAGGAGGGAGTAAAACAGCTTATACTACGTCAACAGTGCATATAAGATAAAACATCATTTTGTTTGCTATTTACCATCTGAATTTTTAAATAAACAACATTGTTATTTACTGCCCATGAATGATAAAGACAGACGCTGGTGCTTCCCCTGGGGTGGTAATGCTGATTAGTTAAACAAACAGTAGTAAAGGCAGGGGCATTGATTGCATATATGATCCGAATCAGTCGACTTTAAACTCGCAGTCTACAGTCATACTTCAAATGCTCGAGAAAATAGACAAACGACTTGTAAAAATTGAAGCATTTGAATCCTGACTTTTGACGATAGAGGGATATATGGAGCGTTTGAAAATAGTGGAAGATAAACTCGGGAAGTATGAAAGTGACATATCATCAATGAAAGGAGAAGTATGAAAGTGACATATCATCAATGAAAGGAGAAGTATGAAAGTGACATATCATCAATGAAAGGAGAAGTAAAGAATCTGCGTAAAAATCATGGTGAAATTGAACTGTGTTTTGAAGGATATGGAAATTTCTATGAGGGAGTGAAAGAGGAGGTAACATAAATAAAAAGTGATTTAAAAGTGAAAACAACAGAAAATAACAACAGTATAGCAAATATCCGAGATGAAGTGGACATCGCACGAGAGGAACTACGGGAGGAAATCATAGATCTAAAATGTCGCTCTATGCGAGATAACTTACTTTTCATGGGGTTGCCAGAAGACAATGAGGAAACTGTGAGGAACTCGTATCAAATTTCATTGCCCAGAAGATGAAAATCCGGAAACATATCAGTTTTGAAAGAGTGCATAGAATGGGCCGTAAACCAAACAGAAATCATTCAAACCCACGTCCACGGCCAATTGTGGCAAAGTTTTCAACAATTAAGGACCGTGAACTCGTGCGCAGACAGGCACCCAGAACGCTCAAAGGCTCCAACTACCGAGTGCATGAACAATTCCCCATAGAGGTGGAAGAACGTAGGAAAGTTCTGTACCCAGTAATGCGCGAGGCACGGCAGCGAGACGATCATGTTAGGCTGGTGAAGGACCGACTTTATATCAACGGGACCAAATACATACCCCCATCTAGTAGCTCTTCTAGTGCAACACCCCGCCCACGGCCACCAACTCCATCACACCAACAGAGAAAACGACCGAGGGTAAATAGTAGAGACTAGGACAGACGAGAGGGCCCTGAAGGGGACTCGATCCATGTGAACAATACAAATCTTAAATTAATAGCATGGAATATTAATGGTGGTTTAGAAAGAAAGTTGAATGACACACCTTTTCTAAATTTTATATGTACATATGATGTGATTTGCCTTTCTGAATGCTGGATTGAAAATAATTTTGATTTTACAGTACCTGGATTTTCATGTAAGTTTATACCTAGATCTTTATCTAAATGTAAACAAGGGGGAGGTATTGCCATACTTATCAGGAATGAGTTTGAAAAATATGTGTGCATATAAGAAATCCGTTTCGACACTTTTGTCTGGTTAAAGGTCAATCAAACAATCTTAGATATCGCTGATGATTTGTATTTATGTTTTGTGTATATTCCGCCCGATAGATCATCTTACTTTAAACTGTATAACTGTGACATATTTTATGAACTTGAAAATTATATATCACGATACTCTGAAAAGGGGAAAGTTATTGTCACTGGAGATTTAAATAGCAGGTGCTCCACCCTAAGTGATTTTATACATAACAATGCTTTATATAAGGATGTGTGTGATGCATTATCTTCAATAATTAGCTATGAATCCGATAACTTTGTTGCAGATCGTGTTTGTCCAGATACTCAAGTTAATACCTATGGGTTAAAACTCATACAACTTTGTATTGAAACAGGCTTACGTATTTTGAATGGTCGTCATAATCTTAACTTTAGTAACGATTATACGTATTGTGGACCAAAAGGTTGCAGTGTGATTGATTACGTATTATGTACTCCTGATATGTTTAGTTTCATTTCTAAGTTCATAGTCTGTAACTTCAATATGTACTCTGACCATGCGCCATTACATTTAGAGTTTAATTCTTCTCATACATGTGGTAAAAGCTACGAATGCATTGATAATGATCTTACAAAGCAAGCAAAATTTAGATGGAAGGCCGAGAGAGGAGAAGAAAGTAAAGAATATTTATTGAATAATGTTCATCGCCTGCAGCAATGTATTGACATGAATGATTTAACAACTAATGAAGGCATAGATAGTTGTGTAAATGGATTTGTAGACGAGATTCGAACCATGATGTCATCATTTCACAGCGTTCCACCTCAACGCCTTGATTCTGATCAGAGGTCACATGTCAAACATAAAACTCAAAATAATAAGCCATGGTTTAATGATACATGTAGACAGTTATATGCCAGTTATAAAAAGGCTTTATTTAATTTTAATGTTTTGAAATCATCTGAAAACCATAACACATTAAATGAAAGTAAAATTCGTTACAAAAGGGTGGAGCGTAAACTGAAGAGAAAATATCTCTCCGAGCAAGGAAATATGCTTGAAAATTTACTTAAAACTAATAGCAAATTCTTTTACTCGCATTTTACTAAAAACTCTAACAAAAAAGTTAATGTTTCGCTTGAAGATTTACATAACCATTTCAAGAACTTGTCTGATAATCAGGGAAATGATGCTAATCTTACAAATGGCGATGACATACCTGGTGATGAAATTTTTTAGGTACTTAATTTTGATATTTCTTTTTATGAAATACAATGTGCCATCAAAAGCCTCAAACGAGAAAAAAGTCATGGGTTTGACTGCATGTTAAACAAATATTTTATTGAGTTTAAAGAACAATTACTTCCATTTTTGCATACTATTTTTAATGCTATGTTTAACAATTGCTATTTCCCTCAAGTATTATGCAGTGCTCTTATTGTGCCAATTTATAAGAAAGGTGATTCAAGTGACCCTAACAATTACAGAGGAATCAGTTTACTAAGTTGTCTTGCAAAACTTTTTACATCAGTGTTAAACAAAAGGCTATTGACATGGGCAGATACCAACGATGTAATAACTGACGCCCAATTTGGTTTTCGATCATCACATAGTACCACCGATGTAATATTCGCTCTAAATACTATCATATCTAAGCATTTGTCCAAAAAATCACGATTATACTGTTGTTTTGTAGATTACAAGCAGGCATTCGATTCAATTGATCGTTTTAAGTTATGGCAGAAAATAGCGAAACTCGGTATTCGGGGCAATATATTTCGTGTATTAAATTGTTTATATCATAATATTAAGTCATGTGTATTACTTGAGGGTAAATTGTCCGAATTTTTTCGCAATAATATCGGTGTATTACAAGGGGAGATAATTTCCCTTATATTTTTTAGTCTTTATGTGAATGATTGTGAATTAGAATTTTTGAGTTGTGGTGTTAGACCAACAGAGTTACAATAGTTATCTCTCTTTTTGTTAATGTATGCAGATGATATGGTGATTTTTTCTGATTCAGTTGAAGGTTTGCAGTCAATGTTAGACTCCCTATCAGGGTACACACATAAATGGGGATTAACAGTAAATGTTTCCAAAACTAAAATGGTAGTATTTAGAAATAATGGCATTATTAAACCACATGAAAAATGGTCATACGAAGGTAACACATTAGAAATTGTAGACCAGTTTTGTTATCTGGGCATCTTTTAAAATTATAATGGTAAATTTCAGCAAACCCAAAAACAACTTTCTCTCCAGTGTCGAAAAGCAGTATTTGCATTAAAAAGAAAATGTCTTAACTATCAACTTAATCATGTGACGCTTTTATCTTTGTTTGATACATATATACCAAGTATTGCATTTTATGGTTCAGAGGTTTGGGGATTTCATGCAGCCCCTGATATCGAGAGAGTGGATTTAGATTTTTGCAAAAATATTCTAGGAGTAAAAAGATCAACTCCAAATGCAATGGTATTTTGTGAATTGGGAAGATTTCCTCTGTCTTGTATAAGACAATTTAGAATAATAAAATACTGGCTTAAATTGATTAATTCCAACAACTGTATTTTAAAGGGTTGTTATAATTTTTTATATGAAGAATTTTTGACCAACAAAAAATGTAAAAATTGGGTTTTTCAGGTATATAATATCTTACAACAAAGTGGACTTGGTGAAGTTTGGTCAAATCATGGCTCAATGACTCAAGATTTTATTTTTTTGTAACAAAACAAAGAATTTTTGACATATGCAGACAATCCTTGTTATCAGATATTGATTCTTCCCCAAAAGCTGCTATTTATAAACACTTAATCGATGGACATACATTCCAAACATATTTGAAAAAACCAATTTCTTCTAAATACAAAAAACTTATTTGTAAAATACGCTTATCAGCTCATAATCTTGCAGTTGAAACTGGTCGTTACAGAAAAGTTCCTATGGAAAGACGGTTATGCCCTCTATGTAAAGACCAGTCCGAAATTGAAGATGAATTTCATTTTTTACTAAAATGTCCCTTTTACCAACCATTTAGACAAAAGTTTATTAAGAAATATCACTATATCCGGCCCTCAGTCTTTAAATTAATTCAGTTACTAACCACGCAGAACACCAAAGAACTATGCGGTCTAGCTAAATATATTTTACATTCTACAAAATTAAGAACTGATACTTATTAAAACATAGACGATTTTGTGTTTCTTGTTTCATGTATGTACTTTGACTATGCATTTATGTTATTTATTTTGTAATATTCTGTATAAATGTGCATAATATTCTTCGATATTGCACTGATGTATTTTAATTTTCTATTTATTAATATCTGTATACATATGTGTTTAACAACGCGCATATAATTATGTTCTTTCTCTTATACTTGACCTTATTATTATATATCTGTTGATTATATTTATTGAAATCTATAAGCTGTACAGCTTTTGATCAATAAACTATACTATATATCAACAAATCGTAAATGGCAACAAACGCTTTTTAAAATGAATAAATATATAAAGAGAAATAAACGTTTTAAAAAAGCAGGAAATGAAGGCGTCTCATATAAAATCTTGGTTTTAAAAATATTTTTATAATGATTAATGATACAAGTTTGTCTCGATTTTGTTAGAAATAACACATCGATAAAATGAACAAAAAAGATAAAAGAAAAAAAAAGTAATAGGTGCCTGTAGAGTTTGAATTGAAGTGCGTCGGCAGGAAAAGACCAACTGCGCTATACGTCCCCGGGCGATATCCGACGGTTAAAATCGGTGTATTGTATAGCGCGGTCACCTAATTAGTATAACAAAAGGACGTGCATCATATGCCGGACGAAGCGACGAGTTTCCAGTCTCTGTGTATATATGTCTCTGGTATATGTCTCTGGTACAAGTAATCAGTAGTTCTGTTTATAATTAACAATAATACTGTATTGAGTGAGAAACTATGAAATATATTAAGGTTCTTAAGAAACAATTCAACTAAAATTATTTTTAAATAGGGGGAGGTGTTTTGCCATCCTGTTTATCATTCTCTGTCAGAGTTCTGGGTAGAGAATGCCTGTTTATTTGAAAATATTTAGGTCCTCAGTTGAAAATAATCATGAAATGTCATGACTATACTATGGTATGTGTTTTTAGGAATGCATTGCTATTATTCAATCAATCAATTACAATGTAACATATATACATGTAGTACACTTAGTATGTAATGGAAGAAGAATCATCTTGTCAAAATAGATAAAGTATCAAATTTTGAAAATGAGGTATTATCATCCATACTTTTATATTTTCATTAAGATATGGCATGGGAAGCATATTGCATATGAAGTGCACAAATTCTGAATGCAGTGTGGTGACATGTCAAGTTAATTTCAACTGGAAAAGGGATCTACTGCTGCATTTGATATAAATCAATAGGCTACATTAGGTAAAGTTGTCATTTTGTATTTAAACCATTAATTATTCTGCATTTTACTAAGATGTCGCATGATTAATATAAATAATAACACGATCTGATTTCAGAAATACTTGTAATTGCATTGAAATATTTTATTATATGTCTGATTTTTATAATGCTAGTGAAGGCATTCTTAGTATACCAATATATTTGAAGTTTTTCTTACACAAACCAAAGGCTTCATGAGTGAGTTATATTCACAGTTTTGTGACAGTTGTGACTATTGACTTTCACACTTTCAATTCTATTCTGAAGTGTCAAGATAAAATTCCCTTCACTACTTTTAACTTTGTGTTTTTTACCCCTCCATCAACCAAGATAGCTGCCAAGAGGGCAATGTCTGTGATTGACTGTCCTTTTTATTTTATTACTTTTTTTGATGATTGCCCAGGTTGCTTAAAACTACATGTATATCAAAACTTTCAAGAGTAATAATCAATCAAGTAATTATACTGAGTATGCATATTTGTTGCATATACAGAGCAGCAGCATTTTGTGACATTTATCACATTCTAAGGGATTTATATTCCGATTCTGAATTTTAAAGGTGTTTGCACTAAATCTCTTTAGTTGAGAATGTGTACATTTTATCAATTTCTTTAACTTCATATTTAATGTTAAAAACATAACTAATTCTTATTCAGATAACTTTGGGAGATTGGGACCAAGTTACTGAAAAAGGGAAATTTTAAAGTTATATAATTTTTTTTCTTGGATTAAATTAAGATCCTTTGCAATTACTGCAGGTCCTGCTACAGTGATGTGGATAGTTACATATTAAGCTGGAATCTGATCATGGATAACCTACTTTTGAATAAATTATTTCCTTGTCAGGAGGAGACAGTATATAAACAGAATGGAATTTGTGTTTTGCTCACCAAAATGGAAGACCAGGGCTCAACTGAGCTATTGTCAAAATGATTATATGCAGTCCTACTGTCAACATTTTCATAACTTTTGAATGATAAGTGATGAAGTTTATATTTCAAATGTGAATTCCATGTGGAAAGACTTTTTCAAGGTCAAATTTAGAGTCAGTTTGACTAAGAATTTGGGTTTTGATCTACTGTTAATTAAAAAACAACAGCAGAATCCTTAATTATCAACATATAACTTTTCAATGGTGAAAGGACTTTCATATTTCTTAATATGTATTTACTTTGGGGCAAGAAAATCTCTTATCATTTTACAGGCTTTTTTTCTAAAAGGGGAGGGGGGGGGGGCTGTCATTTTCACACCCACATTTGGTTCAAGTTTGATGTTATTATATGGTAGATAAAAGTGACACATTTTTCAATATCCTTTGTGGTTATTAATTTATGTGCAGGTTATGTACTATATATCAGTGTCTTTTACAATGTTATTTATAAATGACATAATAAATCTGAAAAAATGAATCAAGAATTGTGTATTTCTATTGGTTAATTAAGGTAAGGAAAGGGGTGAGTTAATGACTCTTTGAATAGTTACATTGGAATTCAAATTGTAGCCTTTTAGTTTAATTTTGATCACCAAAGCCAGTAATACCTCTTGCTTTCTTATAATAGATCCTCAAAACACATACCTGATAAAATTTGTTAAGATTGTACTATAGTCTTAGACTAGATATGTCAGTAGGTGGTACAACTATAGAGAATATTGTTTGTCACCAAATATTCTCTGCTTTTGTTTCAATTTTTCTTTATTTATGCAAGGTGATATATAGGGATCTATTTCAAACACTTTAGATTACATCTTATTCTAGTATTTCAATTCAATACAATTTTGACATCGTTTGTCTTGGTCATTTTCATACGTAACACTGGGACTTTGGTGAGCAATTTTGACCTTCTCGGGCCTCTTTTTTAATTTTTCAATTTAAAAATTGATCATAAAATGTGTTGAAATATATGATATATTGTTATCATTCAAAATCAATTAAAATTATTATATGTGTTTCATATTTATATTTATATGACGATTCCCAAATTGGACAATTTTCTGACATGTCAAAATAGTCAACATTTGGTGACCATATTTTCTATTCCTGTGGATAAATTTTCTTCATACTCATAACGTTGTGCAATTGGACAATAAGAATTATAGATATAATTTTTCTTGAAAATTGAATTTGCAGATTTTTGTAAAATGCTGTTTTTAGGGGAGAAAATACGGATTTTTTGTACTGATTTTGTATATTACTGAAACCTTTCTAGCACAGATATTGAAATAAGTTCTTTCAAAACAATTTCTCCTTTGAAATTTTACTGAAAAATTATTCCTTTTCTGATATTGACTTGTGTTTTTGATATATATTTACATTTGAAACAGTTAAAAGATATTAAATTGACCTTGTAGTACCTTTCAAGGGAATTCCAAATATGCCTCAGAGGGAGTTCATTCAAAGTAAAATTTTTCAGAACTTTGTGAATAATTTTTTTATACTTTGCAATTTAGTAGATATCATATTCAAATACTAATTATGAAAAAATGAAGAAAATTAAATTCGGGAGTCAAGTGTTTAATTCCTCCTTAAATTAGCAAATAAGTACTGTAAGAAAAATCCTCGACGAGCAACCATCAGTTAAAATATTGATGCCTTAATCAAACTCTCCTGTTGATATTATCTGACAATTGTTATACATCTAATTATAGAGAAGAAAAAAGAAGAAGCCTCCAAGTGAGCCTACATCAATCACCAGAACTAAATTTGCTTATCAAAATGGCAGCTTGAAAAATTTGCAGATAAATATATATATATATTCCCCGATTTTTATTGTGTTATGACTGCATTTTGTACTGGAAACTGAGTGTAAGACTTGAATCATCATCAACATTAAGCAATTGTATATGCAGGCCAAATTAAAATTCATATCCTTAAATCTATAATAATCTAAAAAAAATGAATGCTCAAAAATCTGATAACAGATCTGAATGAAAAACATCAACAATTGCAAGATACCATGAGTTCTTCATTCCTACCGAATGTTATAAAACAAATCATTCAATTGATCCTGAAGAAGCAGTTGAAAATGTGAAAGAGTACTCCCTCTCCCTCCTCTCCAAGTCATGAATTCTGGTTTGGACTGGCCGATTTTCATCCGGACTGACATAACGTGTGATTCCGTCAGTCCAAAGTTTTCGGCATCCCTGGAAAATGACCAAATGTTAATATTTCTTTTTACAACACTATTCGGACATAAACTGTATTACAACCTACTAGGGTATAGCCAATAATGTAAATCCATTTTTACGTTTATAACTTTAAAAGCAAAATGTTTCCTTAGAATAGAAATAATTCCTAAATAAAAGGTAAATTTTTTATCGATTTTAAAGAAACAGTCGCATCCCTCCATGACCGCTGACATCTTAGCCTGTAATTCGGCTCATTGTATAATAAAAATGACTTTTAAGCGTTTTCTTTTTATTTTCCTCCCTAATATCTGCACCTGTATATGATTTGTGTCAGCAATTTTAAATGCAATAAAATGAACATTGTCAAACGCACGATACATTCTCAATAGACACGTGTTAATTACCTTGACACTCCTCTCACAATGGACTCTTCCAAACCCCATCCAAGATGGATGCCGTGACGTTACCTGGCAATTTCTTACTTTTAAAATTCATTTGTGTTCAGGGGCTCAACAAGGTATATTTCTGTAAGTTAACTCAGTTCACCTTACGACTCGGCTAATATGACACATAGATGTAGTTTATATGTGAATAAAGGTGATATGACGAGAAAAAGCATTTAATCCGAGGCACGGAAGTGGTGGCGAGAACAGAAGTCCAGGGGCTCCAATGCCTATATGACATTCACTGTTGTCACGTCAAGCATCCCTTTTTAACGAGGCTGAGTACAAAATGAGTGCGCATCTTATTGACAGATATAGGTATAAGGTTTTTAATCCAACAAATCTAGCTGTAAAAGAAGACTTATGATGCAAAACTATGTAGCAGTTTGTAAGCGAGATCAGATCCTTCATCTGTAAGAGTCCCGACTAACAGTCAGGGGGACGAGGGTCAGGACCTTGTGTCCTCTTAAAAGGTTTGGACAAGGCCCGTCAGATTCCCAATCGCCCTGTTTGCCAAGGAAACAAATATGCTATGTAAACCATATAATTACTTTAAATGGTAAAAGGTGCCATTTTACACATGCATAAATGCTAGTAACCATGGTACTATCTATGTTATAATAAGCAAAGAAGTACCAATCAGTTATCCAGCATCGAAGTCTAAAAGGGGGAGGCTAAATTATGAAATTGTTCCATACGAACCGTTGCTAACCCCGAAATAAATAATATTCCGGGATGAGACTAGGTGCCCTTGAGAGTGAGCGTCTCCTGTTTGAAGAAAATTCCCGTCGCAACAGTTATATCGAAACATGTCAAATTCTGTGAAAGTTCCAATGCACAGACAAATGTATATAAGTAGTGAGGTGACGTCATGATAGGTATTCGTCGAGCAGTCATTCAATCTCACTCCAGAACGTCATGAATCATTCTGCAAAGCGGGACCTCAGATTCCCTTATATTAGCTCACCGTAGCGAGCGTAAAACTTCCTTAGTGACTATTTCAGGCGTTAAGTAACATAACGCAGAACAAGTACTGTAGCTTATCGGTTAGCCGTGTAGCCTTTGTCACTAAACCGTTGTATTTTGAACATGCCCTGGCGTACCTTATAAGCTGAGGCATAAAAACGCCAAAGGCAGGACACGAAGGAATATAGCTACTTGGGAAAAGGAAGCACGTTATGTGAAAGTTGAAATCGTCAGGGAGGTGTTCAAGTGGCCGTTATCATTGAAAGATATATCCAAGTATGATGTAGATTAGTCGCACTCGGTTGTTTCTTTGATATTTAGTTCATATGGATTGTGTAGATCCTTAAAGTTATTATTATTAATTGACAACACATCATTTATGTATCTGTAAGTTAAATAAATCTGAGAAGGAAGGTGCTTTCTTCCTGTTGAGAGCAATGTCTGGATGAATTCCGCTTCGTATGAATATATGAAAATGTCAGCAAGAAGTGGAGCGCAATTGGTATTCATAGGAATGCCAACGACTCCCTGAAAAAACTGTCCCCCTAAACACCACGAAAAAATTCTCTACCAGAAAATCCAACATTTTGATGGTGTCTTGAGTATACCTCTTGTCCAAATCAGAGTAATCCTTCACGAAATATGTATCCTCTCGCTCTCGCAAGATAAAAAAGAGTCTCGAATTATTTTGGTAGTGTAGAGCGTGGAGAACAAATTCAAAAGATTTTATGTTGGTAACATAATTTAAATTGGGGGATAAAGTATATATAAATCGGGTAAATCCCTTCACTTTCCGTGGCTGTGTTGTCATGCATACGATTAGCTAATAATTGGCTATGAAAGCTCTATCTTGTGGAGTTCGGGTAGCTCAGTCGGTTAGAGGGTCAGATGCATAACAGTTAGGTGATTCGGTACCATAGATCGTGGGTTCGAGTCCCGGTTCGGGAATGTATATAAGTGAAATATAGGGTGCCTTATTAGCTATAGTGTCCTTATGCTTTATATTTCTGTCTAATTTGTCTTTATTTCTACAGGTATTTCATCGTAGATCAAAGGTCCATAGTACTCCCAGGTGTTTCACTGATTCTATTTGTGCTTTATATGTTTATTTCTATTTCAATGATTATATTCTTTCAGATGATCCGCCTGCGTTTACGTCGGGTAAATCCCTTTCTTTTTCGTGGCTGTGTTGTTATGCATACGATTAGCTAATGATAGGCTGTTAACGCTCTATTCATGTGGAGCCCGGGTAGCTCAGTCGGTTAGAGGGTCGGATACAAGATTGCTAGGTGATTCGGTACCATAGGTCGTGGGGTCGAGTCACCGTCGGGGGACAAATATAAGTGAAATATAGGGTGCCTTGTTAGCTATAGTGTCCTTATGCTTTTTAAGTTTGTCTTTGTCTAATTTTTGGGTCGCCCCTTATCAGGACGACCCATTGTTACAGTAGAGATAAGACTTTCGGAACCTTGTCTCTTACTCTCCCAGTAAAGTAAAAAACGAAAGGCTCCGAATAATTAGGATTTACCTCTTTAATACTCGTTCAACACATGCGCTACCAAATGTAGTTCTCATGATCATGATTCAGTACTATATTTTGAAGTGGAATTTACTAATTCGTTTAGCACATCAAATGTTGACAGTATAAGCAGAGACATATATACACAGAGACTGGAAACTCCCATTGAAAGCTATATAGCTCCCTGACATAAGTAACATTTCCCGACAGGCATCTCGATAAGCCGGAAGTCCGCCATATTGTTCTCGGCATTCATTCGCTTGAAAGCATTAAGCTTGCAAACAGAGACATATATACACAGAGACTGGAAACTCGCCGCTTCGTCCGGCATATGATGCACGTCCTTTTGTTATGCTAATTAGGTGACCGCGCCCTACAATACACCGATTTTAACCGTCGGATATCGCCTGGGGATGTATAGCGCAGTTGGTCTTTTCCTGCCGACGTACCTCAGTTCAAGTTCTACGGGCATCTATTATTTTTTTCTTTTATATTTTTTGTTATCCATGTGTAGAAATAATATTCTCCTTTTTCTTTCTGACAAAATCGAGACAAACTTGTATCATTAATCATTATTAAAAAATATTTTTAAAACCAAGATTTTTAATGAGACGCCTTCATTTCCTGCTTTTTTTAAACAATTATTTCTATTCATATATTTATTCATTTTAAACAGCGTTTGTTGCCTTTTACGAGTTGTTGATATATGCAATCAATGCCCCTGCCTTTGCTACTGTTTGTTCAACCCAGGGGAAGCACCAGCGTGTCTTTGTCATTCATGGGCAGTAAATAACAATGTTGTGTTTATTTAAAAATTCAGATGGTAAATAGCAAACAAAATAATGTTTTATGTTATATGCACTGTTGACGTGGTATGAGCTGTTTTACTCCCTCCTATGTAAAGAAGTAAAAACAAATTGGTGACCCGCCGGCCACAGAAAATTTGCATTGCAAGATGTCCCCTTACGTGTTTGTAACTGCTTAAGTTCATACTAAAATAACAACCATTACTTTATTGATGTTTATAGAATGACTTTCAATATAAAAACAATATATATATCGACAGGTTATATGATTATTTTGCTCTATATGGTATGGTATCGGTTTTCTGGTTAAAAACGATTGAAGATTTACCGCGTATATAAAATTGGATTAAAATCAAATAACGAATAAAGTTTTCTACACTCAATGATATAAAATGTGTTTGAAACCTTTCTTAACACACACGTGTGAGTTTAGTCATGTAAAGGACATTAATTTTTGTTGTTTTAACAATTTTTCTTGCCGTTGTCGTTTCTCAGCGGGTTCGGTAGTGAGTAGAAAAATGTCGCGAGATCCTCAAATACGGCCGGGTATTATGCATGATTTACAGATAGTTCATAGGAAAATTAAAGCACTATGACTATAATAAACATTGATGGTGCTATAAACGAAAAATGGTGGCATGTGCTCCAACATTGTGTAAATGTTTTGCATAAACCCAAGTGAATGTTTTCAGAGGTCTATCACAACTAATGGCTTCTGATCGGGGTTATGTCTTCACATTGAATAGATCATAAATGAAATGTTTTATGATTCAAATGATAAGTATATTGCTTTTTTTACTTATCTGAACTACCTTTGTTTAAAAAGCGATGAAAATTCCTCTTCTTTGCAAGAGACATATATACACAGAGACTGGAAACTCCCATTGAAAGCTATATAGCTCCCTGACATAAGTAACATTTCCCGACAGGCATCTCGATAAGCCGGAAGTCCGCCATATTGTTCTCGGCATTCATTCGCTTGAAAGCATTAAGCTTGCAAAGAAGAGGAATCGATAAAATTAACAAAAAATATGACAGAATAAAAAAAAATAATAGATGCCCGTAGAATATGAGCTGAGATACGTCGGCAGGAAAAGACCAACTGCGCTATACATCCCCAGGCGATATCCGACGGTTAAAATCGGTGTATTGTAGAGCGCAGTCACCTAATTAGCATAACAAAAGGACGTGCATCATATGCCGGACGAAGCGGCGAGTTTCCAGTCTCTGTGTATATATGTCTCTGGTATAAGTAAATGATTAAATAGTACTAGGTGAAACGAAGAGTATCATTCTTCTTTAATGCGTATGAATTTTAGTACAAAGCTTATGGAAATTCCCTAGATGTTTGGCGCGTTTTTTCTATGCTATAAATAGTAGCCGAGACGGAGAGAGGTGAACGAGACAGCCACATGACAGTGGAAGAGTCCTCGATAAATAGTAAGTGTTTTGTCAATTCTTATTGATACAACGTGTATAAACTAGTATTTGTTTTGCTGTAGAAACTATTTATAATTGTTTTTTAATGTTGTAAGACGTGTAAATTTTGAACCGTACGGCTAGTTCACTACACCGCATTGCAGAATGCAGTAGTCGGTACGCCTTTGATTATACGCTACGGTACTCTAACGCCGTCGTGTTTGGCTATATTTGTCTTTTAAACGCTGTGTGACTTGTAGATTTTGAATCGGAGGGCCAGTTCACAACAACGTATTGCAATTATTGTTCATTGTTACTCGACATTAGATAACGACTAGGTCGTCATTATTTCTTAATTACCGGTAACTGTTTCAATAGAAATTAGGTCGGCATGTCATGTTCATGCAGGCAGGATCATGTTTGTATATTGTGGCAGTAATAATAAAGCCATTATCTTCAATTTTCCAAAATGAAATACAACAGATTTTTATAGAACTAGAAGAAGAGTTCTGGGTTTTTGAATTCCAGATTAACAAGTAATAGATCTGTATTCAAATTCTCTTGCTATAATAGCGATTTCATATTTAATTGGTCATTCTCAGAGTTGGACATCCAGGTATTTATAACCAGCATTCGATACATTTGGGGTAAAGCATTGGACTTTATCATAGAGAACAATGAGCATTCCGGAAGGAATTTTTGTAAAAAGGAATTAAAATATTTTGTCATTCAAGCAAGTAAATTTTTAATCCATGTTTTACACATTTCCGATCGTATTTTATGAGAAACCCCCTTTAGAATTGATACAGAAGAGCATAAAATTGTATTAATGCTACTTATGATAAACCCTGAGTTTTTACCCCAAGTGACATGGCCAAACTCCTCGGGCGTCTACGTAGACCAATGGAGTCAGTGACCTCACACCGACTTCGAGAATAATACCCGGTACTTCTTCCATTATGTAGTGTACTCAAAGTTTGAGTCTTATACTTCATATACTGGGTACTAGTAGTAACTACTTTGCAAATTTTCTGTAACCATACTAAGAATAAAGCTGTAGAATAATTGGTATAAAGCGCATACAGAATATATGTTATGTAGAGTTCTCAGAACTGTCTGCACCAGTGGCAGATCTAGGGGGGTTAGGGGGTTAAGAAAAACCCCTCAAATAGGTAAAATATGTTAATTTTATGGGAAATTTGCACAATTTCTTGAAAATGTTGGTTAAAACCCCCTCATACTGGATAATCAACTCCTCAGATGAGCTCCTGGATCTGCCACTGTGCACATAAGATTGTGGTATATCTAGTTAGATTATTAATCCTTATAAAAATCTTCCTTCAGGATAAGTGAACCAACAATGTCATGGTAAAAAACAAACCTAGTACCTGTGAGAAATATCATCAAAGATGAAACAACGCTGTACCTGTTGCACTGTGGAGGGAGGCTGTTATTGCACATGTCAGACTTTGAGACTATATACCTATATACAAGTAGTAGTAACATATATTGTGGCTTATACTTACCCGGATGAGGTCACACTCTCAACAACACAGTAGTCAGCTGTACAGGTAAGAATGAAACATATTAGATAGATATCTTTTAACTTTTTGGTTTGTCAGGTTGTCATCACTTGACAAAGTTCACTTGATTGTGGCTGAACATACATACTTCTCTATGCATAACAACACAATCACATTATCTCTTAAAGTTAGATGTGTTTGTAATTGTATTTTTGTCAGGTTTAAGTTCCAGGTTAGGGTCAACATTTTTATTATACATGTTGGATATTACACTTTGTTCCATGAATATGGGTTATGAATAGTTTTCGAGGTTTCTCAAATAAGTAGAAAATATTGCGTTTTCAATCAATAGAGCTGCATACATGATGTCTGATAATAAAGGATGAAACAAATGTGTGGATAATCATTGATAATAATTATATTAATTCATTTAGATTAATTTGAGTTTGTTCAATTTTCAGAAAACATCTGCTCCAGAAATGAAGAAGATAGTAGAAGTTACAAGGATATGCAAGGGAGATACGGATCAGCCATTGACATGGGTACAGCTATCTGCGAAAACCAGATTCTTGAAAAACACTTTGACCGCTATGTTGAAGCTCTTGATGGAAAATTTCTTTGCACCTCAACATTTGTATAGAAGGATGACAGAGTTGCCAAGTTCATTGATAAAGAAAGTTAGATACAGTAGATTCAAAGTTTTACAAATTCTGCATTCAGTTCATTTTCAGACTTATTGAATTAATTGAAAAGAACATGAGAACAGTGCCATAATTTGCTAAATATATATACAAATATCAAACATTATCTTTTTAAATATCATCATGTAAAGGATATTGAATAATGTTTCTCTTGTGTTTGTAAACAAAAGCTTCAGGTCTCTTAATAAAGTCATTGTCTGTATGTGATTGTACAACTTCTGATGATGTCAGTAATTTGTTATTACTCATAGAAAAGACTGCTGGTATGTTTCCAGTTTCCCAAGTGACATTATCAGCTGAGTTTTTCTGTTTTATTGAGCATGTTTTAATTTTGATATGTGGTAGAATTACCATTTGTTTTCATTTGAAGGTTGTTTCTTGTTGAAGATGATAACTATAAAGATATGTCGCCATCATTTTCATACTGACTCTTGAACATGTGAATAATTTGCATATAACTTTCATTTAACATTTTCATGTGTAAAGATGATGGATAAATCCAAACCACAAGTCCAAAAATCATGAAACCATAGGACATACAAAATCAGTGAAAATGAAAAACAAATGGAAAATAACAAAATATGTCTACTTGAAGAGCATATGTGAACCCCTGTGATGGAGTGAGATCAGGTGCCCGGGGAGAGTGAGCATCTCCTGCTTGCTAGCAACACCCGTCACATATACCCCGTAGAAAGAGTCAAATCGTGTGAATTCCATATGTATCTATATATGGAGAAGTCGAAGTAGGTAACTTTCTAGTATAGAAGGTGTCAAATCTGTGTAAAGTGATCGGAATCGGTCTCAGTCCAGAATATCATTTAAAAGTCTGGATAACGAGATATTATATGGAGTAATAAGAGTCTCGTAACGACCGTAGAACTTCCTCAGTGACGATGCTAGTCTAGCACATATATAACCTTGGTTGAGCAGCTTAACTGAAAGTCACCTAGCCCTCAGAACAAAGTCATTGTAATTTGAACATGCTCTGGAATAACGTATTAACTGAGATATGAATACGCCGTATGCGGGCGATGATGGAATGTTGCTACTTATGAAAGGAAAGTTTGTGATAGCGAAATTGAAATCGTCACGTTTGTCATAGAGTGAGGTGTTCAATTGACCATTAATGTCGAAAGACAACATAATATCTAAATACGAAGTAGAATTACTAGTTTCTGTGGTTTCTTTGACCTCCAGTTCACTTGGATAGATGATGCTAAGGTAATCCGCGAATGAAGGATTATTAATTGAAAGCAAGTCATCTATATATCTGTAAGTAAAATTGAAACCAAGAGCCAATTGTTTTTTTCCTTGCGAAAGCAAAGACTGAATGAACTCAGCTTCGTATGAATAAAGGAATATGTCAGCCAGAAGCGGAGCACATTTAGTGCCCATTGGAATGCCGACAATTTGTTGAAAAACCTTACCTCCAAACACCACAAAAATGTTATCGATAAGAAAGTTCAACATCTGGATTACAGCTGTTTCAGTGTATTTATTTTTGGAATCAGAATTTTCCCTAACAAAGTAAGTTTTATCGTGGCCTATTACTATATATTTGAATTTGCGGCTTCCGTTTTTACTAGTAAATGCATTTTGAATAATTTCCGCTAATCTGTCTTTTAATTTCTGATGAGGGATCGTTGTGTACAGAGTCGAAAAGTCAAAAGACTTGATGGAGTGAATTTTAGTACAAATGATTTTAGATGTTCTAACAACTCTTTTGAATTTTTAAGGATCCACATTTGATTAATTCCACTTCTGGAATATACTGTTTCGCAATATCTATGAAGGCCAGATTTAATTTCTGATAATATTTCACACTGACTTTCGAACTTGTGAATAACTTGCACATAACTTTCATTTAACATCATAGTAATTATGTTCCCAAAATAATTTCGGGAAGCATGTAGTCATTGTCATGTCTGTCCGTCCGTCTGTCGGAGCTCATATTTCCTATTCCTTTCATCAGAATTTGATCATACTTTACCAAAATGTAATTTGGGTTAAGGGCTCTTGGACAAAAGTCACTCAAGGTCATTTCTGAAAGGTCAAGGTCATTTATTAACTATGACTTAAAATTCCATGAAGTACTTCTATCTCCTACACCTTTCGTCAGAATTTGATCATACTTCACAAAGATATTAATTAGGTTAAGTGCCTATGGACAAAGGTCACTCAAGGTCAATACTGAAACGTTAAAGTCACAATAAAGAGTTTTATTTCATAACTAATTAAGGTCAAGCTTACTTATTTTTGTTTAAGATACTGTGATCACTTGTTATTCTACATTTGACTCAATTGGATATCCATATGATACACTGAGATTTGAAATGGTCATCAATTAATACAATGATTTCCTATGTATTGAGTCATTCGATACATTTTGAACTTGTCAAGCTTAATACTTAAAAAGTGTTTTTCTTCAACAAAAATTATTTTTTACCAAGGTCAACTTATTAACACCATAGTTTCCCTGTTTTACATCATATTGTGTCAATAATTTAAGATGTATTGTATTGGTACTTGTTTTTAGAATAAAATGTTAAAACGAAAGTCTATCTTGTGTCTTGTTCATAAAACTCAACGTGAATTAATTGTATAGAATGGACACAATGAACAGACACATACACAAGAGCAATGTATCAATGTTACCTTGTAATTGCTATATGACAAATTGCTCAATCTTTTACCCAGTTGCAACTATTAGTGCCTTTGGCAAATGACTTTGTACACCTAAGTTGAATGTAACTGAGCTGTGACACATGTTTACACAACTTCATCGACCATCTGCTCTTTTTTCTAATTACTGTAATTCTTGGCGACCCTCAGGCATTTAAGTCCTTTGATTCTTTATTTCTACAGGTACTTCCTCGGAGATCCAAAGTCTATGGTCCTCCAAGGTGTTTCACTGTTTCTATTTGTTATATATATATATATATATATATATATATATATATATATATATATAGAGAGAGAGAGAGAGAGAGAGAGAGAGAGAGAGAGAGAGAGTGTGTGTGTGTGTGTGTGTAAGACTTCTGAAAATGTGTGCGTGTTCGTGTCTTATGTAAGTATCATGCTGTCGAAATTAGATAAGAGACATATTGACACGATGTGTATTTCTCGAAAATGTAAATGTGTTTATAATGTCAATTAATTTTATCAAAAAAAGCAATAGTTTTCTGAAGACTGACACATTGTCAGAGAGAAATAATGTATTTTCAATGTTCTTTTATTTCATAGTGAAGTCCAAAGTGTCAGCGATTTATAACGTAGACTAAATATTCGGTCTCTTCGTTATACAGATTGCTTCTCATTTGGGAGGGTATCTGAGGTAAAAGAATTATGACGTCATCAAATTCTATGGAAACTGATCTAAAACTCAGGGAAAAGATAGTCCATAAATGACGTTTTCATAGGGATTTGATGACGTCATTATACCGTCCCAAATGGGAAGTAACTCTGTTTAACGAAAAGACTCACTAGAATACGTTCAGTAATACAACGCAACGTTACGTAACGTATTTTTGCGCCACTTTATTTATAAGTCATTGTTGCATTGTTTGTTTCTTAACGTTTTGTTTACTGAGTTAGAATGAATAACAACGTTGAAGTGTTTAGCCGTGTTTTGATGTTAATTAGCAAATCAACGATGGAGTTTTGGATTCGAACTAACAATTTTAAACCCGAACAATGGCGCCGTGACCTGGATGGAGTTGTCAAAGAAGAAAAGTATTCTTGCTGCTAAAATTGAGGACGAAATACGGAGCAAGGATGGGACATCGGATAGCGAAGCAAAAAAAAAAAAAAAAAAAAAAAACGGAAATAAAATCATTGTGCGATTCACTGAAGAAGAAGAGAGATGCATTGGCAGAGACAGCGTAAGAAAATATGGAAGAGGAAATTGAAGACGCAGACGGGTATGTTTTAGCTATAGATCGGACTCTGAATAAAGTACAAATAAGTACTGAGCAAAACGTACCTAGTATCTCAAATTTATCACCAAGGAATCTTAATCCGAATGCCGTACAGGAATAATCCAAGCACATACCATAAATTACCCAAACTAAATCTTCCATACTTTGATGGCAAATACTATAGTACTGATTTGACAAACGTTTTGGGATACTTTTGAATCCACCGCTCATGAGAACAGTGCCATTACTGATGTTCAGAAATTCACGTATCTGAAAAATCATATACAGGGTATTGCCGCCCGATTGCAACTATCATCAGCAAACTATTTCCAGGCCATAGCGATACTGCGAGCGAGATTTGGGTAAGAGCACAAAATTATAAATCAGAGTATGATTGACCTTCCCGCCCCCAAATCTAATGCAGAAAGCTTAAGACACTTCTTGGACAGGATTGAGTGCAATATTCGTGGGTTACAGTCGTTAGGAACCAATGAAAGCTCATTCGGGACGATACTGACGCCGATCATATACAATAAACTGCCATCAGGGGCCAGTTGTTCAAAAATTTAACCACTGGTTAAGCTAACAATTGGTTAAAGTTTGAAAGACTATTACTTTAATTGATACCATTTCTGTATAAAAATCTAAATTACTGTACAAAGTGTGTTTTATATGCTACACATTAGTACAAAGACTATCACTTAAAATCTCCTCATTTCAAAGATATAGTTAGATGAATTTTAACCATTGGTTGGCTTAACCAGTGGTTAAAGTTTCGAACAACTTATGTCCGCAAAAATATAATGCGAGATAGAGGCAATGACTACTGGGATTTGGAATCACCCAGAAGTGCCATACAAAAAGAGGTATGTGTCCAGCGAGATGCGATCAACAAACCAGGATAAGGTATATTTATTCTGCGAGGACTCTCATCATCCAAATACATGCAAGAATGGGACAGATCATAACTAGAGAGTGAATATCGTAAATAAGAAAAACGTGTGTTTCAACTGCTTTGGAAACCATCAGGTATTAAGATGTAGTTCCAAATCGACGTGCCTGAAGTGCGGAAAAAACACCATACTAATATTTGTAATAGGAACAGTATAACACAGAAGTCCGGATTACCGCGGGAAAATAGAGCAGAAAAGGAAGTGGTGGTGCACGCCAACGTAACGAATACAAGTTCCCCGTCAGCGGTATTTCACACAAAACAAGAGAACCATTCGGAAGTTATACTGAAAGCTGCCGTTGCTCCAATATGGAAAAAAGCGAATGTGTCATGGCCAACATTTTAATGGACGGCGCAAAGATAATTCATTTCGGAGGATTTGGCCTTAACGCTCGACATCACACCAAACGGAAGTGTGACAACGACGATTTCCGGCCAAGTCGAATCTTGGCTATCTATTATTCGGACTGATGGCGGCGAACAGACATTCGGCTAGCCGGGATACCACGATGATGCACGTTCTTAAGGATATGAACATAGACGTATATGACTTGGAGAGGTTTTAGAATTTGGAGTCTATAGGCGTTTCTAGCGAGGCGAGGAAAGAAAACGGATATTATTCGCGATTACGTCGAAAAATGCGTAACTTTGGAAATCGGGAAATACGTAGCAGAATTCACCATTACCTACTAATAACGTCATTTTCAAACGGAAAACACATAATGTAATGAGACGACTGGGGAAAAATGGTGAATTGTTGAAAGTCTATGGCGACATTATAAAGGAACAGGATTTATCGAATGGGTGAAAGCAAGCAACTTTCCGACCGACCGACCAGTACATTACATACCCCATTACCCGGTGGAAACGAATTCTTCTACCACACCTATACGCCTTGTTTATGATTGTAGCTGTAAAGACAGAACCGGAAGTACTTGCCTGAGCAACTGCTTGGAGTCACATCCACCCATCGTCAACGACATTACGGGAATACTTTCACGATTTCGCACCAAAAAATACGCCTTCCTTACTGACATAGAGAAGGCTTTTCTGCAAAAGCAGTTGGACGAGAAGGACCGTGATGCTACAAGATGCTGTGACCCTGCCGATACGTCAAGTCCTTTCATCACATACCGCTTCAAATCCGTACTTTTCGGGCTGCATGTTCGTCATTTATCCTTACTGCAACTCTGCAAAAGCATTTCAAGGAAAATCCTGGGAAACTTTTGCAAACTCTGGAAGATGGATTGTGCGTTGACAATATTTTATCGAGCGTCGACACGGAAGAGGAAGTGGTCGATTTTTATCGAGATGTGAAACAAAAGGAGAGACTAATGCCTCTAGTTCCACAGTTGCGACTTTTCTTTGACAACGATGGAGGTATAGACGATGCACAAGTGGGTGAAACCACGAAATTTCTGTATCTTTTGCCCCCAAAGAACCACGTAATGTATTTAATAATACAAGACACACATGCTTCGCCGGAGACACCATCCCTTCCAAAGGAAAGAGTGCGTGATGCCGAACCGTTCAGTATTACTAAAGTTGATTTTACGGATGCCATTTACAGTGCAAATGAAGAAACGAAAGTATATATATGTCTGTTTACGTGTGCGACTAAGACAGCCGTTCAATTGGAATTAGTGTGCGGTCTCGGTATGAATTCCTTTCGTTCTACAGTGCTTCCGGAGATTTGTGAGTCGTCGATATCGTGCCCAGGATCATGATGTCGGATAATGCGTTGACTTTAAAGGCTGCATTATACGAAATTGCGAATCTGTTGAATTCCGAATTGATGAAGGAGGAGATTGTGGATTATAGAATAAAGTGGAAGTTTATTTCTAACAGAGCGTCGTGGTTCGGAGGATGGGGGGAACGATTAATTACCATGACCAAAACGTTACTGAAGAAAGTACTTTGTTGTTAACAAGTGGACATGGGGACTCTCAGAATGATACCGGAGGAGACTGACGACACTGCCGTACCCACACAGACTGAAGGGGACGATCCTGACGTTATCGAACTCTCATTATCAAAGTTAAACAGTCAGGACTCGGTTGCACAATGCGTTGTTAAATTAACTTCTAGTTAGCTGTTAATTATAAGTTAAAATTTTAACTTCAAGTTAGCTAACTACGTGGTTAAAATTTGTTGCACAATCGTGTAGTTAGCTAACTATAAGTTAAGTCGAGGTTAAAATTTTAACTCGTAGTTAATCAGAGTTAGGCAAGTTTACCCATACTGCATTCGATATCCGTTATTTTCTCGTATTTTTATTTATAGATAATCTGTGCAATAAAATGAATGATCCCAAGACCCCGTTTCATCAAAGGGCCTAAGCTTGGTCGTAAGCTTAGTCGGGCGTAACTTTCGGACTAAGTCACATTTTGGGACTAACTAGCGTTTCATCAAAGGGCATAAGTTAATCATAGGCCTAAATTTTAGCCTAAGATTTACGTTGAGGCAGCCTTAACTTTAGACTAAGAGGAAGACTAAATATGCCTGCCATAATGGGGCTGTTTCACTGTACGTATCCGTTTTGAGTTTTACATTTTGCAGCATTCTTGTATGAGTAAAGGCAGGAGAGATTCCGAATGCATGAGGGGGTATGACTTTGGTTTTATCCTAGGCCATAATGCAATTTTTCAGTAATTTTTTACAAATCCTTTTATAAATATTTTGAAATCCACATTTGAATTCAATGAAGAAGCATACATACATTATATATATTTCATTATTTTCTCATTTAAGATAATAATCATGGTAAAACAAAAGATTAAAAAATAAGATTTTACTTAGAAATTGAAGATAAATCCCGAGGAGTATACCTCATAACAAATCACGAATCTGGATCATCTAAGCGTTTGTGAAAATTTTCCATCGTACGTGAATTTCAAAGAAGTCAAATAAGACGCAAACATGTCCCTCGGAATCGTAAAAAGTGTGTCCTACCTGAATTCAAGCGCGCAAAAGGTTCCTTTTTTCGAATAATTTCGATAACTTTTGTAGAAGTAAAAACACATGTATACACCGATTTTGAACCGTCTTATATTATCACATCTGTAAACTTGTGTAAAATATGCAGTAACGTTATACGTCATGCACACGTCATGAATCAGTCACAAGTCTAAGGTTCAAAACTTGACAAAGATATGACGTCATATTTTTTTCTCCACTATCTATATATACATTGTGGGTAGTCATAAAAAAATCTATTAATCTATAAAAAAATGTGACGAGTGGAAATGAGGTTTAAGGTAGATCTACTTTAAATTTTGATTAATTTTGATTAAATAACCTTTTTCCGATTTTCTTCTTCAAATAGCAAAATTAGATTACGAAAACATTTGGCAGTATCTATCAGAAACATTGTAAAAAAAGTCTTAATATTTATTGAAAATACTACGGCATATATTTTTGAAATGAGGAGAATAAATACGTTAAATTAAACCATTTCCTCTTATTCATTTGTCATGACCCTAGGGCCTTATTATTTCCAATGAGAAGCAATGTGTCAAAAATAGAAAAAAAAGTAAACTTAAAACTTGTGATAGATCTAAATAAAGTCCAAAGTTTTATAGCAATTCTTTTAAAATATTTACAAAATTGCTCATGAAAGTTTCGGAACATAATTCTGATGACCACAACTATTTGGCACTCAACATTGAACTTAATCGATATATCTTTTGGAAATATTTCAAATTTATAAGTTGAAAAGTCAGTTTAACAGTGTCCTTATGGTAAAATATGGTAAAAATGAAAATATGATGACAAATTTGCCGTATAAATGAATAAATAAATAAATAAATAAACATCTAGCCGGCGTAGTACAGTGATAAGCGAGTTGACTATATATAGTTCGATAGTTCTTGGGTTCGATCCCCGCTGATGTCTTAATTGTCTTTCAGATAGGACAGGAAAACCAAGACCTCGTGTCGCGATAGGCGTGGTAGGTACGTTGGAGATCCCTCACTGCTTTGGGAGGGTCCGTTGCAAAGGTCAAAATTGATGTCTTTTCATCAAACAGATGCCGTTTGCAACATTAAAGAAGTGACCCTCAGGTCAGTTTTAAGGGTCGATTTTAACGTTAAAAATTGACTCGGTCCGTGATTTAATTACCTCACCAAGCGTGAAAAAGTGACCGTAGCGTGAAAATGTGACTCTCGTTGAAAATTGACATGTAGTGGTGGGTCATATTTTAACGTTAAAAATTACCCTTGTTCATAATGCTCTCTTGACCTTGTCAGTACTACTCAGCCGCAATTCATACTGTGTACTTCTTGTTTACACAGTCGCGGATCCATCCAGGATTTCCGAAAGGAGGGAGGGGGGGGGGGCATGTGTATTCGCCAAACTACTCCGGCAGCCATTTTTAGTGCCAAATCTGGATTTTTACTGATAAATATGCGGCTAAAGGAGGGGGGGGGGTTGCGGCGTCCCCCCTCTAAATCCGCCACTGTTATAGAAAAGTCTAAATCTTACATTGGACAATGACACCATATGTAGAGTATTATGCAAATTTCGATCTCATTAGACTATTGTCTATGAGAATGGATACTTCATATGGGGTCCTATGCACCTTTTTTCTTCTCAGTGGTGTTGAAATGTGTCAACTTTCCAAATAAAGTGTGCGATTTCTCCATAACACCTTCTGTTAAAGCTTTACTAATTTCATTTGCACACCAGTTTGGTTTTCTTTTCTTAATACTAAAAAGATACATCTAAACTCGCCATCGTGCTTTTTTTTCGCGCGTCTGAAAAATGCAAATGATGCGTAGGGCTCCGCCTACGTAACGATGACGTAAAAAGTGTTTAGTATAGATCGATACTCCCACTTATATATTTATATCGAAACGAAAGTAATACTACGCATACGTAGTCTTTAAAGATTAGGCCTAAATAAAAAGACTAAGTATTGATACATGTATGTCTTTGAAAGAAAATGACACCCATTTATACATTTGACGTAATGTATACCCCACTCCAGCTGTATATATTTATACAGGAAGATGACCCCTCTCTCCCCATGATCAAACGCGAGGATTACCTTATGCAATCTATCAATGTGCCATCACATATGACTGAAGTATCATCCAATATTATGTAAAGCAACAGTGAAACACAAGGAACAATGATTTCAAATGCTTCAACGTTTTTGTTCGATATACATGTGATTCAAGACTTTTATAACAAGTGTGAGTAAAATAGGGTACGTATTTTTCGGGATTTACATTACATCTTTATTTTTGGCGTTCCAGGAAACACGGGGAATAACGATCTACCATTTTCAACTCGCAGTTAAATATTTAATCATGCTTCAGACCACTGTTAAACCATGAACTTAACCGTAAGTTAACTCTAAGTTAACTTTGTGCAACAGATTTAACTTGAAGTTAATCTAACCATGAGTTTAACTATGGGTTAACTCCAAGTTAAATTTAACAACGCATTGTGCAACCGGGTCCTGTTACATGAGCTTTAATTGTATATAACAATGAATGCAGTAGACTCTTCAAATTGTAGGCTCTGTCCGAGACGTTATAAAAGGCAGAGATGGTCTTGTGCGTGTGGCCATGGTGCGCATGATCTCAGGAATGAAGAACAGACCAGTGAACAAACTGTATCCGTTGGAAGTCAACAACATGGACTGCTCCCTCAAGCGAAGTGAAAGAAACTGTATATACTTGTGTATAAACTGGTTAATTTTCATACTGTAATCCATTAATATAGTCATTCAATTCAATTTTATCATAGACATTAATAGTATAGACACTTGCAAATCAACGATTTATAACGAAAACGATATATAGAATAAGTTCAGTAATACAACGCAACGTTGCGTAACGTAATTTTGCGCCATTTTAGTTATAACGTTATTGTTGCATTGTCTTGTTTCTTAACGTTTTGTTTACCGAGCTAGAATGAATCACAACGTTGAAATGTTTAGACGTGTTTTGGTGTTTATTAGCAAATCAACGATACAATATTAGAAATTGGATTCGAACTTACAATTTTTAACCCGAACACAAGGTAAAGTTCAACAGTTAACCAGTTGAAAGATCTGGTCACAATGAATCCACATGCAAAATCCCTATCTTTAATATTTCAAAAGAAAAAGCTTTGGTAAAAGTTTCTTCTAAGTAGGTAAAATTCCAAGGTCAAGGTCACAAGATCAAAAGTCAAGGTATCAAATGAAAGGACTTGATATGAGGGACCTATGTGTGAAATATCAAAGTCCTACCCCAATCGGTTCATAAGCTGTAGCGCAGCTTTTAATTCTTGAAAAGCAAGCCAAAGTCCAAGGTCAAGGTCACAAAGTCAGAGTCATGGTATTAAATGAAAGCTCTTGTGATGAGGAACCTATGTGTGAAGTATCAAAGCCCTATCCATATTGATACATAATATATAGCTCAGGTTAATTTTTGTTTAAAGTATGTCAAAGTCAAAGGTCAAGATCACAAGGTCAAACATTATGATATCAAATAAAAGCTCTTGTCATGATAAACCTATCTTTGATGTATCGAAGCCTTACCCTTACTGGTTCAAAAGATATAGCCCATATTAAAGAGTTTTGAAAAGTAGGTCAAATCCAAAAGTCAAGGTCACAAGGTCAAAAGTCATGGTATGAAATAAAACCTGTTGTCATGAGAAACCTATGTGTGGACTATCAAACCCCCTACACCTATTAATTCAAAGGATAAAAGGTTAAAGATTTTTAAAGTAGGTCCAAATTCAAGGTCAGGTCATGGCATTTAAAGAAGTTCTTGTCATGAGGAACCTATGTGTGAAGTATCAAAGCTCTACTTCTGTTGGTTAAAATGATATAGCCTATGTTAGGGTTATGTGCACGAGAACCCTGTCATGGACGGACGGGGTATGACAATAGCTCTCCGGACATTTTGTCCCAGTGAACTAAAAACACACACACACACTAAAAAAAAAAGAAGAAAAAAAAAAACTCTGAGTCGTCAGAAGACAACAGAATTTGCCCAAGGCAACTACTTTAAATTTGAAATAGCAAAAGTTTTTGTAAGCAGGTTAATCTTCAAGGTTAAGGTCGAAATATAAAATTTCTTCATACATAATGAAAGGTCTTGTCACGAGGAATACACACTATCTCTTACTGTTCATATGTTATAACCAAGGTTAAACTTTTCTTAAAGTAGGTCAAACTTCAAGGTCACAAGAGTATCAGTACAACTGATGGATGCTCCCTGAACGGCAGTTATACTTATAATGCAGGAAATTAATGACTCAAATCTCAATGTATCATAAGGATATCCAATTGAGTCAACTGTAGAACAACAAGTGATCACAGTATCTTAAACAAAAATGAGTAAGCTTGACCTTGATTATTTATGAAATAAAACTTTTTCCAATGACCTTGACCTTTCAGAAATGACCTTGAGTGACATTTGTCAAAAGCCCTTAACCTAAATAACATTTAGGTGAAGTATGATCAATTCTAATGAAAGGTGTAGGAGAAGTAAGTACTTCATGGTATTACATGTCATAGTTAATAAGTGACCTTGTCCTTTCAGAAATGACCTTGAGTGATCTCTGTCCAAAGGCCCTTTACCTAAATAACATTTTGGTGTAGTATGATCAAATACTAACAGGCATGTGGACAGGACAGCGACCATATGCTCCCCCGAAATTTTTTGGGAAGCATAAAAATTTTGGAAAACAAGGAACGGCTTTGGCACTAGAAATACATGTGAAATATTAAAGCCTTATCTCTAATGGTTCTAAAGTTTTTATCCAGGTTAAAGTGTCATAGATTCACCCCTTGAAGGATCTGGTCAAAGAACCAACAATGCTTTTTGGGGACCTTGAGTACTTCTACCCAATCATGTGGTTTGGGAGAAGCTGAAAATGTTAAAAGCTAGTAGATGACAGGCCCTGGATGGATACTGAATAACTGTAAGGCTATGACTAAAGTTCACTTGAGCCTTTGGTTGAGGTGAGCTAAACAGATGATCTTTTAGAAAATTTTGTAAAGTAAACAAACTCATTATATATTGACAAGAAATTTATTGCTCTTTAAAAAATACTATTAATACAGCAATATATAAGGACAAACAAATCTCACATACATACACACATCTACTGTCCAACTTGCATCCATTCATACAGATGAAATTCTAAACCAAAATAACAATATTGTTATTTATATCTTTTCTCCATATAATTTACCCCCGTTTAAGTGTGAAAAATAATACACTTTGAAAGTTTTAACATTAGCTTGATACAATCTGAAGTACTGAATTTCCTCTTGAGATGAACAACAGGTTAATGAAGTATAAAATATTCATTTAACTGTTAACTGTAAAATAAAACAATTCGATTATGCAGCTTCAGAAACAATGTCTCATGAATTAGCCTCCATACTAACTCCTTGTTGCTGCAACTCATATAGGGATTTGCATGAGTGAATTTAGTTGCCAGTCCTCTGCGTTTCTAAAACTTTCATGAACTCAACCACTGTTCTTGATAGTTGATCGTCTTTGTCCCCTTCACTTGTAACAACAGCCTTGCGCCCAAATTCTTTTGCCTGTGAATCAAAACAGGATTTTTCAAAATCAATATCATAATGTTTCAATTTGAATAATTTTCATCATGTACAACACACATTATCATATATGTTTTTGGAAAACAATTGGACACAATACCCTAACCCAAAATGGCCATGCTTTTCAAAGTTTTTCCATGGGTCAAGGTCATGACATCACATCAGCAGAAGAAATGAGTCATCGACTATGACAACAGCTCACTTTAGCCTTTGATCCAGTTGAGCTACAAAGTGTAACCAGAGGTGATACAGTCACCAGATATGCGCCTGCTGTGGCAGCTTTTGTTTAAATGAAGGCTTTATATTTCATTGTGTAGCATGATTCCCAAGCCATCATATTACCACGACTGTTTCTCATAACTCAAGTGTTTATATTCTAATCAAATTTGTCTACTCAGACAGACATGACCAAAACGTTTTCCAATTCATGATGTTCTAATTACATGCTAGCGAGTCAGAATCACGTGTATAGATGGGATTCTATGCTACTAAGGGCATATAATCATACAGTAACTTGACCAATGTGTGACCAACAATAATGGAAAACATTACCACCACATTAATGTTGACTGAACGAAAGCTGCTTTATTCATTGTTGTAAAAAGTCTACTGTAATTATGAAGATGGGGTATAGCAATAGCTCTTCTGCTGGTGTGCTAAAAAGGCAAAAGTTTTAATGCCCTACATTTTGAACTCGCCCCACCGCCCAGGGTATGTGGTGTCAGTCAAATGTGAGAAACTTTAGGTGACTTAACAGTCCAAGTTTGGTTACTGTATCTCTATCTAATCTTGAAGAAAAGACAAAAAAAAAAGACTAAAGTATCATTAATGGCATGAAAGAGATCAAGCTAAACAAAAAATCAATTTGTGTTTACTGAGGCGTGAAATCAAGGTCAAGGTCACCAAATTTTGAGACAGTCGGAAAGAACTCATCAATGTCTACAAACCCACCAAGTTTGACATAAGTATCATTAACGGTATTCAAGAAACCAAGCTAAACTCAAATTGTTGACGCCGTATGGATGGACGGACGGACAGACAGACAGAGGTACGGACAGACAGATTTCACAAATTCATAGACCAGATTCGCTTTGCAATGCGGTCAACAAAAGAATAATAAGAAAAGCAGAAACATTGAAATTTCAACATCTGAACACTTGCCCTATCATTTCATTATATCCAATGACCCCCTCAGTGGCAGATTTAGAGGGGGCATGCCCCCCCCCCCCTTTCGCCACGTACTTACTAGTAAAAATCCAGATGTTGCACCAAAAGTAGTTGATTAATTTGGTAAATACACGTCCCCCCCTATCGGAAATCCTGGATCCGCCACTGCCTGTCCCTAGGGCTAAATCAAAGAGGGTGTAATGATATGGGACATGGGTAGATATTGTGATTCATCATTAGGTTTCATTCACATGAATTCAAATGAAATATCGTCAGACAAGTCCGGTAATACATGCCGTCGGTTCCGTAAATAACCTTAGATTTCCGGACCAACTGCTCGGTGAAGATGAACATAAACTTAAAGAGAAAGAAAAGGCCCTTTCATTTATTTGGGGAAAGGATGTTGACAATGATGATTATTGAATTGATTTTGTTGAAGAAGTACACAACTGGAGAGATGTGTTTTTACTTGCCAGAAATTTGCAATAAACCTATAAAAATTCAAGGGAGCAGTCGTTGTAAGTTTTTTGGGACCATCATTCTAAAAATGTACATTTTATTTTCGGTCTGGTAAAAATTGCTTCGGTCTGGTGAATTGTTCTCGTTAACCAGACCAAATGTCCTGTAAAATGATTTACAATTTCATATTCATTGATAACAAAAGTATAAAAAGAAACACAAAAGCACTGGAATTAGAACACCTTAACATTTGCCCTATCATTTCATTATATCACATGAGCTCCCCCCCCCCCCCCCCCCCCCCCCCCCCCCAAGATGATGATTCGGAAACCCGTTCACAATAATTAATAGGAATATTTTAGCATAATAAAATACAAAAAGAAATCAATAAGAATAAAATACCAAGACTTTAACTTTTGCCCTAAGCTATCAGTTTGTGTGTGGACATGGATGCCGGGTGTAAAGCAATAGCTCTTCTGTACTTAAGTGTAGGCGGACTAAAAATCTTTATTTGGAATGGAACAATAGACATGCCATCTTTCTAGATCATTCTGGTGCATTCTTTTTATAAATTTACACGGTCCATATGAAGAGGAAATTCCCATCCACCAATGGATAGGTCTGGCTGAAAAACAGCAACACTGCTAGAGGAACTACATGTAATTGAGTACTTATCTCTACCAAGTTTCATCAAAAACCTTCTCATTAGTTTTGAGAAAGTCCATCGAAACTTACTATTACATATTCACGTATAGGCCTTATGCTTTATCTAAAATATTATTTTTTTTGTATTCCATTTCTTTTCATTTACATTTATTTGAATAAATCAGAATAAACAACTAGTTAACACCATTAAAAATTTAAAGAAAGGATATATACAACATAAACCTTCATTTTCATTTTTCCATTAGACTAGTTCTGAAGAAGTCCATCAAAGCTTAATATGACATTTTTTAAGTGTTAAGTAATTCCAAAAAGTCCTAGAAATTATTTTTGTATCCATTATTTTCCAAATACATTATTTTCAATAAGATGTGATAAGATACATAAATTATTGCATTTTTATATAATGCAACCTACTAGAAGAAAATCAAAGAAATTACCTGAAATAGTGCAATACGGATGAAGTACAAAAATGTCAAACTAGATGTCAGCAGAGACGTAGACATCTATGTTTCTGGATGATCATGTGTCGTCATGCCACGAAAGCCCCACTGGCAGCAAAGTTTACAAAATTTGTTAAGTCCAAAGGCCATAACTCTATCAAAAATTATTCAATCTTAACCAAATCAAAACATGATCTACTGTCCGCGCCAATCACTTTGTAAATCAAAAAATCTGGATTTTCACTTATTTATCTTTAAAATAGTTTTACAAAATTAATATCAATCGACAGATCTTGTTTAGTCCTAACTTTTGATGTATGTTATATGTTTCTACGAAGAGGCATTCGTATTTTATAGGGGAAATCATTTTAGATAGGGCGTTTTCTATGTTAATTTTGACGTGACGTCGCCGATGTTTAACATTGAGTCTATAGGAAACTTGGCGACGTCACGTCAAAATTTAACATGGAAATCGCCCTATCTAAAATTGATTTTTTTCTATAAAACATGAACGCTTCTTCATACAAACATATAGCATACACCAAAAGTTACGACTAAACAAGATCTATCGAATGGGTTTGCCTTTTTGAAATTATTCTGAAGACGAATAACTGAAAATCCAGATTTTTCAGTTTCCAGAGTGAGTGGCGCGGACAGTAGATCATTTTGTGATGTATCAGTATACCAAATTTCAATTCAATATGTACATTCATTGTAGAGATAGAGTGCGGAAACTCTTAATTATTGGATTTTTTTAAGTCAGAGGGACATAACTCAAGCAAAAATTATTCGAATGAGACCAAATCAAAGCTTGACCTAGACTATCTCGTGATGTATCAGTATACCAAATTTCAATTCAATATGTTGCAGATATTGAGCACGAAACAAAATGATGATGGAATAACATAGGGACAATGATAGAAGGTGTAACACTATATGTCCTGACTATTTTCAATTGATGTGACACAAAAAGCCTAAAAGATTTGTTGACCCATACATTGTCTGAAAAAGAAGTTTAAGAAAGGAAGAAAAGACCTGGGGCCTATGTCAACCTGTCCTTGATCCCCCCCCCCCCCACACACACACCCACACACACCCAAAGGACTGAAGGTCTTGAGTGACACGTGACACTCATATGAAGATGAAGAGGAATTAGTGTTATCAATAGTATTACTTCAGGACTAGTTTCATTCTAAGAATTAACGGCACAAATTCAAAAAAAACTTTTGAATTATTATTGAGCTATTTAAATCAATTTTCTTTTAATGAAACAAAATTGAAGTTGGAATAGTTATACGAAGCATGCATTCAAGTCTGCATCTCAAGATGAAACATTAGCGCAAGTTTGGTATTTTTCACACAATGTTTATTCCATGTGATTTGGCCTACGGCCGAGTCGGAAGTCTTTTATTTTCACTAGTTTGTCGCGAACTGAGGTATCCCCAACAGGTTAACCAAATCACTCAAGTGGAAAAAATGTCACGTCAAGCAACCGCATCGCATTGATGATCATGGATCATTGGTGGAAGTTGGGTACTTGTACTGTCCATTACTGAGATACTCGTGCCCCAAACATGTTACCAAAATGACTCAAACGAAACAAGCAAATTCAGAGAATTGTAGTCCCCCGCTTTCGGGGGTCTATCAGTAAGGGTGCAGTGATCTGTGACATTGTCATGGTTAGGCATGTCTACAGACACACATGCCAAAAATGAAGGCCCTGCGTCTTACGATTAAAAAATTATATTGAAGTAGGTCAAAGGTCACGTCAACGTCACATGATAAAATTTTTGGTACCAATGGAAAGGTATTGCAATTGGGCACGGACATGTCAAATATGAAGGCACTACGTCTTAAGATTAAAAAGTTCTTACCAAGGTTAAATTTTTGTGACAGATGCACGGAAGGATGGACAGACGAATGAGATTTAATGTCTCCACACTTTCATTAAAAGCGGAGGACAAAAAGTATGTCAGGTACAACTTGAAACATGTTTTCGAGTCAAGAGGAGACAAGCGAATTCAAAGAATTCCAAGATGTGAAAAGTAATGGTCTCAAATGGAAGGTCTCATCACGAGAAATCTACATGTGACGTTTCAATTTCGTACCTCTAATGGATCAAAAGTTATAGCCCAGGTTAAAGTTTTTGTGACAGACTGACAAATGAGATTCAATGTCCCCTCGCTTGGGGGACAAAAAGTGATGTTAAAAAGACATGATTCTAATTCAATTGTTTTGTTTTGACAATTCTGACTGGTCCACACATTAGCGTTCAGACATGTATAACCACTATATACCGTCCTAAAATGTATTCTCGAAATCGGCGTGACGTCACTGTATCCACTGCTTTACGTAGATACCCCAGGATACAACTTTAAGTTCTTCTGTATCAATTCGCAAGGAGTTTTATAATAAAATGCGATCGGAAATGTGTAAAACATGTATTCAAAATTTACTTGTGTGCATGACAAAATATTTTAATCATTCCGTTTTACCTAAACTCCTCCTGGAATATGCATTGCTCTCTATGATAAAGTCCGATGCTTTACCCCAAATGTTCCGAACGCTCGCTATCAAATACCCGGATGTCCGACTTCGAGAATTACTACATTGTACCTAATCTTTGTTCACATTGCCTCTGACTCCAACTATCAAAATTCCTTTCTGTAACAACTTCGTTCAGTGCTCTTAACGTCCACCTTAAAATTCATATTAAGGACGATTTGCAAGTTCTACCATTCACGTGCACAATTATTACAATCATGTTTAGCCAACAAAACTGACAACTTATATGACATGATGACGTACCATCATGCGATATATGGTCGTTCCGGCCCCAATACCCATCCGGCCCTAAACCCATCCAGCCTCGGTATTGATCCGACCCTAAATAATCATTTTATTATATTACTATGCATTGCCGTCTCCCAGCGGTTTTTTGGTCAATAATACTGCCGAATAACGACAGTTTCCTGTCGCCAAAACAAACCTCATTTTTCACCTAAAACTGACATATTTTCCCCAGAGATAAAATATTTCCTTCTTAGACAAGGTTCATTACTCAATCACTGATTTAGATAATTCCATAACCGTCGATATTTAGGTCTACGTACTCGAACATCAGCGATGAAAAAATATCATTAAACTTCTTTAATTTTAAGTTTGTATTTGGATACTGAACTCAGGACTTGCTGCAAATGGTATACAGTTATCTCATTGGAGATATTTTTAAGCATCTACTATCTGCAGTAAGCTCTTGCGACAGCTGAATGGTGTAAGACAGAGGATGAATATGAAATAAGTGTAATAAACACACTAATTACAACTTTAAGTAAGTGATCGGACCAATTCGCTAAAGGAATTCTCATTGAAATTCCTCGTTCACAAGATTCTGAAACACTCTTTAATGCAATGTCCTTGTATTTAGCCAGAGGACATAAAAATCATCAAGGTCCTCTTTTTTGTCATGAAAATGGGAATAATATTACTGCCTATCAGTTTTCAACCATGCTACATGAGTCATTAAAATTTTCGGGGGTTGACACAAATACTTTTAAATCACACTCTTTCCGTATTGGGGCTGCAACATTCTCGTATCTTAAAGGGTGTTCAGAAACGGACATTAAATCCAAAGGTAGATGGGTATCTGACGCTTGTCAGTCACACTATATACGCCCTTATTATGATCGCAGCATTTCAAAGTAAAATAAATGCATCTTTACTAAGAGATGCCAAGTTTTGCAGGAAACATTGGGATTGTGGAAAGGGCAAAAATATATACATTGTCAGCTGGAATGGGGAAACAGCATTGGAATAGATTCTAGATATATTGTTACATGGAAGGGTATGAGTGGTATGACTTGGGAACGTGTCTTACCTAAAATTGACCAGTTGTGTGCATTAAATTCTCCACCAGACTTTCTAATATTGCACTGTTGTGGCAATAACATTGGCGCCCCTGGAACCACACTGTTGGGTTTACAACCCTACATGAAAACAACTATAGCAGATTTAATATCTCGTTTCCCCCAAACCTGTATAGTGTGGTCGCATATTTTGCCACGTTTATACTGGCGACATGCCTTGTCGGGCAAGGCGGCTGACAATAACAGAATTCGTATAAATATCTCCTTTGCCCCATTTACCTTAAAGCATGGAGGAGCTTTAATTAAATATCCAGATATTGTTCTGTTTCATAATAGTAAAATGTTGGGTCCTGATGGTGTTCACCTTACAAAGCTGGGCAACTCGCATTTCATCAGTACCTTGCAGGGAGCAATTAATACTTTTATTTAATTCAAATTCTGGCATTTACCCTGTTTTGTAATGCAGTTACTGGTTATTGTA
This sequence comes from Pteria penguin, assembly GCA_035048485.1. Taxonomy (NCBI): domain Eukaryota; kingdom Metazoa; phylum Mollusca; class Bivalvia; order Pterioida; family Pteriidae; genus Pteria; species Pteria penguin. The sequence continues at coordinate 59,930,605 of CM068582.1, forward strand.
TTTGTGTCATGGTTTTAATATTTTGTGCAGTAGGATTTGGAAGCCTGTGGCTTTGGGAGTCCCTTTTTTCGTTTGCTGTGAAGGCTTTTGTATTTGGGCTATGGTACCCAAATTGATACCTATATAACGTAGAATTCTATTAATGTAATGCAAAATTTATTCGCTTTGGTGGTGGGTGGATTTCAGGTATGGTACCTTGAAATCCATCTAGCAGAAATTTTGCTTGATAACCATTTACTGGGGGGTACTGTTTTCTCCAGGCCCTTCAGTAGTTAGATGGTTTACTTGTGCAATTGACTTTGCTTGCCATGCTGTCAACGCTAATGGGAAGATCAGCGCATGGAATTTGATTTTGTATTTGATTTGTTCTATTAAAGCCATGACAATTTCGCCAAAAACAATTGTTGTTCTTTGTTATTTTAATGGAAAAAAATGGAAAACAAAAAATTGACATGTTAAAGGTGTAAATATCCCAAGTGTATCTTGTATGTTAGATGTATAAGCATCATTAGATTTGAGGTACAAGTTTACATGTATGTGAAACTTATAATCTATTCAAGCCGGCGTGGTTTAGTGGTATCGCGTCGGACTCCTGATCGGGAGGCCGGGGTTCGAGTCCCGCTCTGGTCATGCCGGTGTCATGTCTTTCGGATGAGACAGTAAAAACATTTACTATGGGAAACAAACAGTATACACAGGTGCGGATCCAGCCAGGGGGCACGTGCCCCCCCCCCGGCAATGCCCGCTAAAGGGGACACCGTAGTCTATTTTAGGGCCTATTTTACTGCATTTCTGTCTTAAATTTCCAAAATTTCGCAGGTTCGCTTCGCTCGCCAGTTATTATCTCATATTTCTTTAAATTTGCAGTTGAAAAAAAAAATCGTTGACTCGCTTCACTCACGATCAATTTCATGATAAATCTCCCCTGATCCCCGTTTATGATCCATAATATCTTCCAGATGGAGGCGAAATATATGTGCGATCAAAAATAATATCCAGCGCACAAATGTTCGGCCGCTTGGCCTCAGGCGGGTAAAATCGTATGGCTACTTGTACATCGTGTAGAAAATGTTACAAATGTTTGAAGCTATGTGCTGTACAAGATGGATTTTAGTTATCCATACAATTTTACTCAAATACGCCTTGTACATCGTGTAGTTTCAGTACAAATTTTTGAAACGCTTGTACTGAAGCTACGCGATGTACAAGATGGATTTCACTTATAGCCATTTCTAGAACAGTTTATTTTCACAACGTATTTTGTATCTCCAAAAGTCTCAAATACAGGAGCTCCCGTGGAGTGGGACTTTGCACCTTGTTCCCCCTACCAAGGATCTACCCTACATCCACCGGGGACCTATAGGCAGTCCCTAGACCCTGCGCTCAGTTTTACGCCTCCTCCAACTGAAAATCTGGATCCATGCCTGATAAAATTTCCGTGAATTAGAACAAAAGGGGCCTAATATGGCACACACGATTTTGCAAGATTTTTGTCATATCTTCTCAGAGAAACCCAATCCCCACCTATGGCAAGGAGGAAGGGATGAACATGATCATTTTTGACCGAAAATATTAAGACAGTTTTCTTCCGATTTCAATGCTTTTGCGGAATATTTGAAGTCAAGAAAATGTTGATGAATAATGCAAAAAAGAGCACCATATTGCACCATTTTGCCTCATTTTTGCAAAATTTTCTCGGGGAGGACCCCCGAACCCCCACCTATGGGAGGGGCAGACCCCTCCCCATTCGGCCCTTCGGGCCTCAATTGTGAGGTGCCCCGGCACATGAAGTTCTGGATCCGCGCCTGATACAGACAATAGACATATCTCACGTCTCAATTGTTTGATTAACGGCTTTAAGTACTTTGACCGACACACGCAACACCCCCCCCTCCCTAAATCCGCCACTGAAGATTAAAACATAGTTAACGCAAAGAGGATAAGAGCTTAGAAAAAAGTTAAAATTTCTAATCCTATTTATAATACGCAGTCAAAATTTGATAAGACAAATTAGCTAAAAAAAGTGCGTATTACATTCGAGTATTTTGGGTATGTCAAGGTGATCTAAAACTGTCCTTGCTGTATCTATCTCCTTATACTGCAGCACCCCCTTTTCGGGTATTATGTGCAACGTGCGCGTCCGTGTTGTGGAGTTAAAAGAAACTGGATCTAGCGGTGCTGGTTAAAATATATAGAACATATACAGGATTAAAAGGATTGTTAAAAAACATTATAATGGTATTAAAGCCGGGGGTGAGATATGCTAGCAATAGCAGCATTAAAGGCTTCAGGCTTTGCTAGCATTACAGTGTGTTGTGGCAGGTGGTTCCACTTGACTATACTTAACGGAAAAGGAGTATTTGTAGAAGTCCGTGGATGTGGGTATCTGACTGAAGGAGAGGGGGTTTGCAGTTCTAGTAAGTCTGGTGGGTGGGAAAATGTACCTGGGTAGGGGAACAGTCACATGTCCATATACAATACTATGGAATAATGATAGTCTTGTGCAGGATCTCCGATGTCCTAGTGTTTCCCACCCAAGTCTGTCGAGCATGAGGGTCACGCTAGAGGTTGGGGAGAAATCACATACCACCCACCTTGCAGCCCTGCGCTGGACCATCTCAATTTAATCATGTAGGTCTTTGGTGAGGGGATCCCATGCACAAGAGGCATATTCCAGCTGGGGTCTTACAAGTGTCTTGTATGCGGTGGATCTAATAGCTTGGCGCTTTGTTTTGATGTTTCTGAGCAGTTGCTGTGACAGAGAAGACATGGTGAATCCATGTTTGTAATTAGGAGGGGGTTGTAATCAGATGAGGGTGTTCCCGAGGATACATAAATGTCAAGAGGAAACAAGCGATTCAAATGTCGTATAACATTAACTAGAATATCTACATGTTATCTTACAAAATAAACTTTTTAAATTCTTTTTTTACTTCATGCAATGTCATTATTGTTATTTTAACGATTATATCTGAAACAAATTATAAATATTTAACGCGTCGAATTTTTGAAATGAAAGATTATTGCACGACATGTCTTGTAACTCTATATAAGCAAATTGGGAAAACGTAGGCTGCAAATGTAGGTCACGTTAACACCTAGCTCTGGTGAAGCTTACGTAGAATGTTTACAATACGGAAAGGAATAAATTTAACTTTTACAGTCTGTTGCCCCACTTAAATCAATTAAAACATCAATTTTTCGGCATAACATTTTCAAAAGCATGTTGTTATTGAGGTTGGCAAGGGCCGTCGGAAAAGGCCCCAAAATGTGCGATCAGTGCGTAGTAATCAACGACTGAATGAAAACATAGGTTACTGGCAAAATAACCATCGTGTTTGTTTAGCTGTGGTATAAACTTTCCATACATCTTCCTAAGTAATTTGATGAATATTTAGTTCTTAAAATACAAACAGTATAGATTTTTCATGAATTTATGCATATTTAATGCACATCACCATGGACTTATTTCCTTAGTGTAGGAATGCATGAACCAGGGATCAATCCCAAGAATTCAATATGGTGGCGCCCAGAAAGCCGATGATAACAGAGTAACACTTCGTGTCACAAAAACAACAATAGTACTTATAGCGGACCTTGAGTACTCCATACATACCTCATTGCACCATGTTACTTTTGACAGAGACTTTTGGTTACGAATAAAGAATCTTGCATAACAATAAAGTGTTCTTACCTTTTGTATATCATAAAGGATGTAGTATAACATGGCTAAAGCATGGCATACTTTTGCTAGATCTTGTGTGTTTCTGTTAGATTGATGTTCCCTCATATCATAGATAGCATTCAACACTTGCACAGCCTCTGCTTCCTGAGCTTCATCTGTATAACACAAAATCTAAATATAGATTCTGCATGAATCAATCCATTTATTTTCATAGTTTCTTCTAAGAACTGACAAGAAGTCCTTCGAAGTGATTCGTGTTAAAATAAATAAAATCAACAAACGATCTATGTCCTATATCAAGTGGAAATGGAATAAAGAGGATAACAAATAGAAAATAAGAAAATTTGTGGACATGGAGTGCTGTTTATTATTGATTTTATATTTTGTCTGTTATACCTTATACTTACACAGTTGATAAGCTCACTGACCCACACCAAAGCAAACGTAGACTGATGATAGCTTACTGACCCATACCAGACTGACCATAGACTGATGAAAAGCTCACTGACCAACACCCGACTGACCATAGAGTGACGAAAAGCTCACTGACCCACACCAGAGTGAACTTAGACTGATGATAAGCTCACTGACTCACACCAGAGTGAACTTAGACTGATGTTAATTAAGCTTACTGACTCACACCAGACTGACCACAGACTGATGATAAACTCACTGACCCACACCAGATTGTACATAGATTGATGATAAGCTCACTGACTCGCACCAAACTGACCATAGACTGATGATAAGTTCACTGACCCACACTAGTCTGACCATAGACTGATGATAAACACACTGACCCACACTAAACTGACCGTAGACTGATGATAATCACACTGACCCACACCAGAGTGAACTTAGAACGATGATTAGCTTTCTGACTCATACCAGACTGACCATAGTCTGATGATAAACTCACTGACCCTCACCAGACTGACCATAGTCTGATGATAAACTCACTGACCCTCACCAAACTGACCATAGTCTGATGATAAACTCACTGACCCTCACCAAACTGACCATAGACTGATGTTAAGCTCACTGACCCACACCAGACTCACCATAGTCTGATGATAAACTCACTGACCCTCACCAAACTGGCCATAGACTGATGATAAGCTAACTGTCCCACACCAAACTGACCATAGACTGATGATAAGCTCACTGACCCACACCAGACTGGCCATAGACTGATGATAAGCTCACTGACCCACACCAAACTGACCATAGACTGATGATAAGCTAACTGACCCACACCAGACTGGCCATAAGACTGATGATAAGTTCATTGACCCACACCAGACTCACCATAGTCTGATGACAAACTCACTGACCCTCACCAAACTGACCATAGACTGATGTTAAGCTCACTGACCCACATCAGAGTGAACTTAGACTGATGATAAGCTAACTGACCCACACCAGACTGACCATAGACTGATGATAAGCTCACTGATTCACACCGACTGATTTTGCAGTAATGATATTAAGCTCACTGACCCACACCAGTCTTTTTTTTTAAAAAAAAGTTTAATATAATATTTAGAACTTTAAAATAAAGTTTTTTTCTTCTAAAATTACTAAGGGGAGATAACTCTTCCACGTCAAACATTATTGCACAGTACCTGTGCATAACTCTGTAATGGGCCAGTTTGGATGTTAAAATTTCCCTTTCTGTGGCCATAATCTTCCTGAGATTTACACAGATACCATTCTGCATTAATTAAAGAAATTTAAGAAGGCTACCTCTCATGATAATCAACATAACTGTACAATGACATTTATTTGGGGAGAATTTTTTTTTTAATTTTGCTCATCTCGGATATCTTAGCCAACACTGTAATTCATGCCCATTGTATCTAACCATCAGTAATTTTTTTGGTCAATCAAGTTAATGATATATAAATGAATGTTAAAAGAATGCAATGTGTTTCTGAGAAAGCTTTGATAACATTATATTTGCCTCCATCAAGCAAGTTTTACCTTGACACTAATGTCACCCTCTGAATTATGAAAAGTTGGTTGGTTGATTTGTGTTTTACATCGCTTTCCAAAAATATTTCAGTTATATCGCGACATGGAAGCAGGAGGTTACCAACCTCTTAAACATAGTGGCGCAACCCGGGAATGAATTATGAAAAGAACAGACACTACACAGACATAGACAGATAACCAAATGATTCCTACATATCTTCCTGCATATTTCTGGTGATTTAAAATAAAAAGAGATAAGACATATTAATATTTATTATTTTCTAGTCTATATTAGGTGCAATAAAAGTTGCACAGACAGAAAGTTGATATAATCTATAGCTGTCCTAACAGGACAAATACCCACAGCAACCAATTTGTCAAACAGGCCTAAACTCTGTAACAAAGTCACAGAATAACAAAATGTATGTCAGATACATAATCTGAAGCAAGCACCAGTCTAAGCACTACAAGATATATCATTAATACAAATTTGGTATGTATGACACTCAAGAAAACTGGACGGATGGACAGACATGGGGTGACATGGTGATTCCAGTATATCCCCAAACAGTGTTGCAGGGGAGGGGTATAATTATACAGGTCTCCACAGAAGTAGAAACTTGCATTATTTCAGGTATAACACTATCATTTTACATGACATATGTCCTATGAAGATAAACACTTATAGTATAGGTACAACCCTACCAATATACATGTACTTGATATGGGTATTCATATAGTTGGACACCTACATAATAGACTTTTTTCCTATTGATCTCATTTTTCATTCTAATGCCAGACATAGGATAATTTGCCACAAAAATTCGCGTCATTTTACTCTGACGCCACTATGCTAGCATTAACGTCATAATGAAAATCCCAGCAAAAAGTAGCATGTCTGGCATAAGGCCCCTTACATCATGTAAAATAGGAAAAACATCTCTATCAATATATACTGATACACATCTTTATGAAGTTGGAAATTCAATTAACTTTGGTAAAACAGTATCAATTAAGCACTTTGTTATCACTGGTTATTCTTGGTTTCCCAATAGAGCTTTTTGAACAAAAGGTATCTCTGAGACCATCCTCTCCAGCTTGTGCATAAATAACTTTCAAAGAGTGGAGATTGAGACCAGACCCAGCAATGTTTTCTGCCATGCTCATTTTGACAATACCTTCACCAACAAGTACATGAAGAGATGATAATTTGCTGATTTTGCAGCACTGAATTTTTCTTGTAGAAAGTGATTGTTAGCATCATAGGATGCCTTTACATACTCAACATCTGTTGCTGCACATGATAAATTTTTTGACAATATTTTAACACCTTCTAATGCATCATGAGCATCATATATTTCACCACAAAAATGTCTGGCAAGAAATTCTTCAGTATACTTCTCCAGTTTCTTGTGTTTTGACCTTATCAGTGACAAAGAGTCAACAAGAGCAATTATTTTGTCAACAGATTCACTTTGCAGGTGCATGTGCAATACAGCATGAGACAATATTCTAAAATCAAACACTCTGCCATTGTGGGCTATGAGCACCACATGTGGGAACTTTCCAAACCACTCTAAGAACTTGGACAAAGTATCATTGATAGGCAGCGCATCAACCTTTTTTCCTTTCACGAAAAGGTCATTTCCATCAAACACAATGCCAGTTACTTTTTCAGCTCCAGGCTCAATTGGGATACCTTAATTCTATGTTTCTCAGACGTACACTGTCGCATGCTCAAATTTGCTGTATTTATATTTATAGTCATATCTATTGCAACTTCGGAAAAAAATAGCCGACGTGTCTCTGTTTTGATATCCATTGTTAAATTTAAAATATCTATTTATAGAACACATTTTTCCCCTAAGAGAAAGAGTAATGCTTTGTCAGTAATAATAAAACGTTTAATGTATAATGCTGTTACCAAAAAAATGTATTTATGACCTTACTTGAAAGCATCCTATAATACCAATACAAATGTAAACGGCTTTCTTCTAAGTATTAAAGTTAACTTTAACAAAGAAACAGGCGTGCATTGAAAAACTGCAGTGCGACACAGATGCCTCCGCTGGCAGCTAAGGTAGTGAAATACAATTGTCAGAAAAGTATAATTGAAAATTTTAAAAATTTCTAACTTTCAAGGGCAATTACTCTTTCAAAAATTACCAAAACACACCCATATTCGAACTTGATCTGCATTTTTCCTTGATATATCTGTATATCAATTATTATCCATCTCACCAAATGAAAGTAAGTGGAAACTGACTTATTTTTAAGAAATTTTCTATGTTCAAGGGCAATAACCATGTCAGAAATTACTGGACCACACCCGTATTCGAACATGACCTGCATTTTACCTTGATACTTCTATATATCCAATATCAATTTAATCCATCAAACCTTCACAAAGAAAATGAGCGGAAACTCTCATTTTAAGACACTTTCAATGTTCATGGGCAATAACTCTGTCAAAAACTACCGTACCACACCCATATTCGAACGTGACCTGCATTTTCCCTTGATACATTTATATACCCAATATCAATTTAATCCATCTAACCTTCAAAGAGAAAATGAGTGGGAACTGTCATTCATAAGAAATTTTCTATGTTCAAGGGCATTAACTCTGTCAAAAATTACCAGACCACACCCATATTTGTACATAACCAGCATTTTCCCTTGATACATCTATATACCCAATATGAATTTAATCCATCGAAACTTTCAAAGAGAAAATGAGAACTGTCACTTATAAGAAATTTTCTATGTTCAAGTGCAATAACTCTGTCAAAAATAATCAACCACACCCATATTTAATCTTGACCTGCATTTTTCCTCGATACATCTACATACCAAATATCAATTTAATCCATCAAATCTTCACAGAGAAAATGAGCGGAAACTGTCATTTTAAAGAAATTTTCAATGTTCATGGGCTACAACTCTGTCAAAAATGATCGGGCCACAACCATATTCGAACCTGATCTGCATTTTCCCTTGATACATCTGTATACCTATTATCAATTTAATCCATTGAACTTTCAAAGAGAAAATGAGCGGAAACTGAATTATGACGGAATGACGGAATAGGGTGACACTATACCTTCTTCATCTTCCAATACGAAGTGTACTCAAAAGTTGAGCGTTATACTTCAAAAGTTTTATCACAGTATAGGGCTAACTGTACACTACTATTGTTACATGCCTCATGACAATTTCTAATGTACGCCTTATGAAATTATCATTGTCTGCCACATAACAACATACAGAAGTGTATGCCACATGGTTAAATGTGACATATATATTGCTTATCACATGACAAATCCACTGCTTGCTTAATTATAACAGCATAATGTATGGTACATGACAACACATCTGTATTCCACATGAGAACATGCATGTATTTGATGCCACATGAGAACACAATGGTATGCCATATGGCAACACCACATTGTATGCCACATGATTATACAACTGTATGCCACATCAAGCCAATAGTACTTCATGCCATGACAATATTAGTTACCAGGAATATTACTGACTTCATGCTATACAACATAAGACCACTGAAGGACATATATGACTTACCCAAACTATCTTCTTCTTCTGACTGTTCTTGTACCAGAGGTCCTATTCCCTTTGGGACATCAGGAGTTTTGGTCCTTACATGAACTATTCTCAATAAATGATTATACCAGATATCTGACACCTAAAAGGTATAATAACAAGAAGTAAAATATCTAATCACACATTAGTTTTAAACATACATGTACATATGTGACATTCAAATCAAATCACTCAGGACACTGTGCAGTCAAATCACTCAGGACACTGTGCAGTCAAATCACTCAGGACACTGTGCAGTCAAACATAAACAAGAAAACTGACAAAGTCATGAAGAGCCCCATTGTTTGACCTTGCCCTCAGGCTCAAAAATCTATAGGCATTTTTCTCTTATACTGCATTTGCAGGTGAAATTTTAAACCTGAAGTTTAAAACTATATCAATTATTGCAATACAACCACAATGTTATTTGATGGACAGACAGACAGATGTGATTCCTATTAGGCATTGCAATCAATGTGGGACCCTTATAAATAGTCTTAATTAATAATTACCTCTCTGTATAATGAATCAGCAACATCCATGCGGTTTTGTCTGAAGAAGACATTTGCCATGTGAAAATAACCCCCTGATGTGCGAATATCACTGGTTCCAAACTCTTCTGATGCATGGTAAATCTGAAATATGCACACAAGATTTTCATATATGTCATTTTGTTAAGATCATACAAAGCAGAAAAGCTGAATATACATGTAATATCAAATTGTCTTTGATGAGTCAACAAGAGTAGTGCCGAAATTACATCATGTATTTGTTGCTTGATTTCAAGATTGCAACTTTCTACAACAAGGAAAAATAACACTTACTGTTTACCATCCTGCCTCTATCATTTTAAGGTCATAATAGTAGACCTCACTTTGTTCAATCTCTCAAAGTATAACCAGAGAAAGTATGTAATAAATTATCCTCAGGCAGATAGTCAAAAGGAGAGTATGTGTGTTTTATGGATAATAAATGAACATCTGTCCCAAACGCTCAAACAGAGCTCTCGCCCACAGTATAAAAGAAACAGGTGGAGTCATGCAACCATGGCATCTGATCAAAGACATGACAATTAAAGGAACGACATGGCGTCGCAAACAGAAATATATGTAATTGATCTTCATATATTTCATTTTTTGTTTCTTCATTTTTTGAAGTATTTATATAGTTACATAAATAATACAAAGTTATTTATAACAATAGATCACATGATACTGTAATGTTGTATGCATTTTGCCACAAAAAGGCCACCCACCCAACCATGCGTAACATAAATAAACAAATTTTAAATTTGAACGAACAAATTACATTACATGTACTAGTCATTTAGATACTGTAATATGACCAGGCCATGATGACATATATCATAATGTACAAATAGTATCGTGTGTTCAGTTGTACTTGTAACGAACCATGATGCACCCTTTCCATGCAAATGTAAAAAGGCAAATAAGATACAGGTAATTTGAAAACTTACGATATTCAGGTAATACATACTATCCTAATTCTCCAAATTACAAGAGCCATTACTCCACAACAGACCACACATTTGGAAAGCATGATATTATTCATACATGTATACTTTAATTACTGTAAACAAATACACATCATGCAGTTTACACATCCGTTTGCAGATACATTTTTTGGAGTGTTCGAATAAGTAATTTAACATTATAAATTACAAACAGAAAATACCTATAGATTTAAAATGAAAACCGTTAAAATTATACACAAGATTCTCTTCACAATCCTACATGATGGGTGCATACTGAGTAATGTTATTTGTAAAGTATGACACTCATTGAACTTACACATCAGGGGCGAATGTAGCGATTTTTAATGAAAAAGGGAGAGGGTTACTGATTTCAATGTGGTAACTGTACAGCCATGAAAAGGATCTGTCTCTTATATTGCCAGGAAAAGTTTTTATGATAAAAGCATAATAAGGGATGTGTGTGCAAGGGGAAGGGGTGGGGTTCCTATAATCCGTACCATCCATGCACTTTCTCTGGATCTGCCAATGGAGAACCATCCAGATTAATTACATTTTTGATTTGGAAAGGGGGTATTTTATTTTTTACAGTTTTGCCCCAGCCCTTTCATTACTTTCAGCCACACTCCAAGACATACTGGACAAAGCAATGCAGTGTCTGAAAAAATCTGCGCCTGAAATGCGAGACCTATTTTTTAGACATGGTGGCACCATCTGTTGACCAATTTGGATGAAATATAAAAAATTGATAGAGGACCTATAGTACTTCATGTATACCATGTTTCATTAAAATCTTTCATGTGGTATAACAGGAGAAGTTAAAAATTTGAAGAATTGTCCCTATACACCCTCATTTGGAAGTCTTAAAAAATTCATAGAAAATCCAAAAATTGAGATATTGACAAAGTTCTTTCAAAGTAACATTCCTTACCATAATTATGATCAAAATAGTCCATAAGAAGTCATCATTATCAATTAACAAGGAAATATGACACTTTTTTTTTTTTTTGGAAATCACTAAGTCCAAAAAAATGTCAAAAAAATATCTAAAATTTGATTTTGGAAGGGAACCAAAATAACAAGACTTCTTCACTCATCCCTCTAGATCATTTCTATGCATTCTGTTTGTCTCTGTATACAGCCAGTATTAAGCACAAGATTGTCAAAGGAGGGTACTCTTTTGTGACCTACTTTTGACTGTGGTGGTGCCACCTGTAAAGAGGTCTGAACGAAAACTACAGAATTTGAAGGGGATAATCACTAGCAAGTTTTCTTAAAATTCTTTGAACAGTTTTGCAGAAAAAGTTGAAAATGTGAAAAAAGGCCAACCCCCACATTTTTTTTTTTGGAAGTTTTAAAAAATCCATAAAAAATCCAAAAATTCAGATATTGACAAAATTCTTTCACAATAATATTCCTGATCATAATTATGATCAAAATAGTCCATAAGAAATCATCATTATCGATTAACTGAAAAACATGACACTTTTCTGCACTGAAATTACCAAGTCCAACAAAATGTCGAAAAAACGTCAAAAATTTGATTTCAGAACAGAACCAAAGATAACAACACTTCTACACACATCCCTCTAGATCATTCCTATGCATTCGGTTTGGCTCTGTATGCCCCCAGTCTGAAGAAAAAGTTTGTCAAAGGAGGGTGCCCTCTGTGACCTACTTTTGCTCATGGTGGTGCCACCTGTCAAGGGATCAAGACGAAATATAACAACACTTGTAGGGGACTTTGAGTACCTTGTGCATACCAAGTTGCATCAAATTCTGTTCAGCGGTTCTGAAGAAGAAGTTGAAAATGTGAAAAGTTTACGACAGACTAACTGACAGTAGCTCACTTGAGAAACTAAAAACAAAAACATTTTAAGACATCTTTCAGGATCACTCTGTGGCATTTGGGTTGTTGATCTATAAAGTCGGTTTTAAGAAAAAGTTTGTACAAGGAGGGACTACTCTCTGGGCCTATTATGCCATGCCCAAGATCCAACCTTTGATAAATATGGCCAAACAAACAACCATACTTGTAAGAGACCTTAAGTTCTTCAAGAAGAAGAATGTTGTCAAAGGGGGATACCATGTGGGACATATGTGGCCCCAGCCTGGATCATCCCTATAACAGATCCGGCCAAAAAACAACAATACTTGTGGGGAACCTTGAGTACTTCATCCATACGAATTTCTTCAAAATCCCTCTAGTGGTTCTGAAGAAGTAGAAAATTTGTAAAATAACATTGACAGACAGTATACAGATTGATGAAAGTTATTTAATCAGTATACCAAACATCAGTCTTCAGCTCATTTGAGCTGAGATGCCACTTTGTATGTGAAAATTGAACTGAATGATGATATACGTTACAAACAAAACATTATGAATAAAGCTCACTTCAGCCTTTGGCTCAGTTGAGCTAAAATGCCACTTTGTATAAGAAAACTGAACTGATGCAAAAAAAAAAAATAAAGCATGTTTGTAAAACATATGCCCCTGCGTGGGCTTAATTCATAACAGCGACAAACTTTCCTAAATTATAAGTTTCATGGGCCATAACTCCTATAAATATTACCAATAGTGTAGTATTGCCTTTTGACATATTTACCCTCAAATCTATAGGCATCCTTCCCTTTTCATAAGATTTTAAATTACCTCTGTTTAAATAAAACTTGACCTTAAAATATTTTGAAGTATGATCAAATTCTGATGAGCATTTAACAATATATAATAATACATGAGAATCACCTGAAAACCAATAATTTCAGCTTTTCTATCAGCTGTGACTTTGACTTTTGATCTTATGACCCCAAAATCAATAGGGTTCTTCCTCTCTTGACAAGTAATCATATATGCAAATTTGGTTTGAATTTGACGAAGGACACTCGAGTAAACATCCAAACACCAATAATTAGAGTCTATTTTCATCAGCTGTGACCTTAACCTTTGACCTTTTGACCCTAAAATCTAAAGAGTTTTTTCTCTCTTGTTAAGTAGGCATATATCCAAATTTGGTTTGAATATGTTAAGAGGTACTTGAGTTATCATCTGGAAACCAATAATTACAGTCTATTTTCATCGGCTGTGATCTTGACCTTTGACCGTTTAACCAAAAACTCAATATCATCCGGAAACCAATGTGTCACACAAGGACGGAATGACAGGACAGAAGGACGGAAGGGCAAAGAAAACAGTTAATGCCCCCAACCATGCCTGGCAGGGGCATAAAAACCATTAAGGCTAAATAAAGCTCAATTTTTTATATTGAAAATTAAAAAAAAAAACAACATGAATAATCTGAATCATTAGTTTTTTTTTCTCACTGCAACTGCATAGTATTGGTTTCCAAAGTATTGAGAGGATTTTCTCATCCTTTCCCTCAGAAAAATTCATCAAAATTTTACTGCAAGAGCAGGGTCCATTCCAAATATGAACATCACTTGAGATAGCGATTTTCTATAAAGGGCAAAGAGTGTTGCATGAAACAAATGCTATTTTTGATCTTGACCTTAAAGGAATGACTTTGAGAACTGATGCAAGCTTCATTGCCTCATTATAAGTACTAGTAATATTCTTGTGATTCCTGAGTGCTGTACATGCAGACATACAAACAACAAATGTTTTCCTGTGTGTTATATGTACAGTCCACACCAACCACAAAGTGGTCTCTGAGTATCTCCTTACTATGCTATATCCCTTCCTGAAGTGTGATGCATACATTGCCTTTACATATATCAGATTTGAACAACTGTATCATAAGTCTGTAATGTGTTTGTCTCAGATACATGTAACGTACAGTTCTGAACAGATGATTATAAATTTGTAAGTTTAAAAGTGTATAGTATTACGTTTCACATTGCTAAGAGGGAATATTATTCATGTAAAGTTTTATCATGAAGCGTAAAAATTAAAGAAATTTAGCTGATATGGCCTATGTCAATTAGTCAGACGATGTTCTGACTATAGTTCCATGACAACAGCAACTATTTCACATTATAGTCAAGAAACCTTTTGAAAATTGCAAAGTTTGACAGTCATAACCCAAATTAGGTCTTTCCATTATACAGAGTTAATAGCCGGCCCATCCTTTGATATAAGTTTAGGAAAGTTGCATGCGTTACCGCGGTACAGTAAAACCCCGCTCCCAACAGTTTTACACCAATGGTAAAATTAGGATTTAATTCAGTGCGGACGACCACATGTCAAGTCGTTGACACGGTCTGATAGATTTATATTATTTTAGTATAAAAATTATTTTGATTGCCAACTTTTATTGAAAAATAAAAGCGAGACTAAAGCTATTCAAATACATGCATTCTGTTTTGGTTCCCCCATATGTTTGACCTAGATATGCTAGATGTAGGCACCGTCCATTTGATCTTCAAGGGTGTACTCTGATATTTATGCTAGGATCACTAAGAGAGATATTTTTTCACTTAAAATTTGTAGTAATAAAGTATTCCATTATCTTGTGAAATTGGGTTTGCTCGTCTAATATACTTATGAAAGTTTTTTTTTTTAATCTTTTGCACAGTCGCCCCTTCATTAGAAGAACTATGGATTGTGCCTTATTATGCTTACATAAGCCGTACATTTGGGTTACTTGTGTTATCCTTACACAAACGGATTTTTTTCTTCTGAAACCTGGGTCCAGAATGGATGCTATTTGGAATGAAATTGCAGTTCAATATGTTTTTTTTTTGTAGTTTATATTTCTGCAATAAACATTTGTGAATTTATTTCTTTTTCTAAGCTTTGTTTAACACAAAATTTTGATTGCCATTGTGAACATACATGCTAACATGTTAATAGTTATTACTGTCCGCGCCACTCACTCTGGAAACTGGAAAATCTGGATTTTCAGTTATTCATCTTCAGAATAATTTCAAAAAGGCAAACCATTCGATAGATCTTGTTAAGTCGTAACTTTTGGTGTATGCTATATGTTTGTATGAAGAAGCGTTCATATTTTATTAAAAAAATCAATTTTAGATAGGGCGATTTCCATGTTAAATTTTGACGTGACGTCGCCAAGTTTCCCATAGACTCAATGTTAAACATCGGCGACGTCACGTCAAAATTAACATAGAAAACGCCCTATCTAAAATGAATTTTTCCCTATAAAATACGAATGCTTCTTCGTAGAAACATATAACATACACCAAAAGTTACGACTAAACAAGATCTGTCGATTGATATTAATTTTGTAAAACTATTTTAAAGATAAATAAGTGAAAATCCAGATTTTTCGGTTTACAAAGTGAGTGGCGCGGACAGTAGTAGGTCAAATAAGTAGGTCATTGTTACTAAAAATGGATTTTGGGTTTCCAGATGATAACCAGTTATAGGAATCTTTAATATTGAAAATACTTTACACAGTGATAGTAAATGAAGACAGCTTGCATGGGATTGTGTTTGGGGTCAATAGGTCAAATAAGTAGGACAAATAGATTTCGATTTTTCAGATGAAACTTCTCTTAGGAATTATATGTACAATTTTGAAGTAACTTTACAGTGATAGTACATGTCAAGCATTAATTCCTTATGTTGGAATGAATTAAAAGTTGTGTTTCAGACTGACGAAGACAGGGGACAAGTGTTGCATGCAACACTGACTGTAAGCTTGCTCGTTGTGTATTAAAATTGTATCAGCCTTTTCATAGTTTTAACATGCACGTGTTCCGGCCCATCGTTTGGTGCTTGCACCAAATTGTTTCTTGTTTCCTCTAGCAGGTATCTGCCATCATACCATTGTGACGTCATACAATTTCTATATTTTTTCATCTTTTCCCATAATTTTACACCAGTTTCCATAGAACTGTATGACGTCACAATGGTTTAACATAAGATACCTGCTCATATGGGAAATAACTCTGTATATCGAAAAGACCTAATGATCCTGTTTGTGTCTTATTTACAAGATCAATCATCAAAGCTTGACCAATGACTTTGACCAAAAACCTTGAAAAACAATAGACATTTGATTTTCCTGTGGTGATAACAGTTTTATAATGTGTACAATATGTGTATTTATTTTTTTCACAAGGTTAATGACAAACAACCATGATGTTTAACCCTTCACTTTGAAAAACAATAGGTGTCCTTTATTTTGCTTAAGTATTTGGGACCCAGTTCTTCTGTCCTTCTCCAAATTGTTAGCTAGGTTTCTATATTGTTTACAAGGTTTATCAAATATGCTTCAAGTTGCTTACAAGGTTTGTCAACAATATTCGACTTGCAACCTTGGCCTGTAACCTTATAATGACCTGGAAAAACCATATACATGTCTCCACCACTTTACATAAAATCATTTATATTAAATTTGATGTTCCTACTGTGTCAATGCAGTCCTAGCTCCCATCAATGAATTTTCTGGAAATATAGGTCACCACTACTTAACTAGTATAAAGAGTATGTATACTAAATTTGATGTTCCTACTGTCTCAACACAGTCTTTGCCATCAATAAATTTTCTCAATTAAATAAATTTCAAAATTAGAATTCAAAATAAATTATATTTTTTATCCTTTCCTTTACTTTCATTAATTGTCATAACTGTTTCTGTAAAAATTCCTCGAATAAACACACTAATTTCAAATAATGACAGCAAATATATTTAGATAGGAATGTTTTAATGTTAAAACATTGAGCTATATTTGGCTGGTAACAGTTTTAAACTTGATGAATTCATTATTAGAGGGATGTTACTTCCATGCAAATAAAAGAACTTTGATACTTCATGAGCTCTCTGTTCCGATACTCTGTTTTAAAATTGATTTAAATAGCCATCTGATGCATTCCCTATCATCTGAGGAGTTATTTTTAAAATAACTGGCCTTCATATTATTAAGTGCTTTTATATAAAGGTTAGTCACCTCTGAAAACTGTCAGCACTCCCCTTTTCAAATCAATTTCGATCATTCCAGATGACATCACATTTACTTCATGTAAAGTTTACTATAGAAAACATCCTATTTGAATTTTAAATCCTCCATAGTTTTGTTATTCATACATTTCTTGTTGTGAAATATGCTGAGGAGTTAAGACAAAATAGATTTGATAGGTATACACATGGTATATGGTGATAGTTTTCTCCATTTGTATTGATTTATTGAAATATCAAGAACATTTGTTGACGGGAGGGACTGCGCCCAGACAGTAGCTAATAGAATTTTGAAGAATATATTTTACAAAGAGTGCTGTATCAAAAATGTTGAGCAAATGATTAGCAAATGACCTACCAATCTTAAAAAACTATGAACATCATCTTCCATATCTAAGAAGTATGTGTACAAAGTATGAAGGTTCTTAAGTCAAAACAGGACGGCCTTACTATCTTGTTTACAAGGCTTATCAATAATGTTTAGCAAGTGATCTTGACGTTCGATCTCGGACCTTGGCAATGGACATCATCTTCTTTATAAAGCAGTTATATGTATGAAGTTTGATGGTCCTAGTCCAATTGTTTCTCCCTGTATCTTGCTTAAAAAGTGCAGATTATCAACAATGCTTAGCATTGTTTTTATTGTAACTTTGTGTTTTGACTTGTAGCCTTGAAACGCACTAAGCATCATCCTCTTGTCAAAAGGAATACTCATGGTATATGTTCGATGATTGCAGACAAAATAGTGGGTCTGTATCTTGTTTACACAGTTTATCAGCAATGTTAAGTATGTGACTTTGAGACCTTTGTCCGTTGATCATGAAAAACAATCAGTCATAATGAGTATGTGTACAAAGTTTGATGGTTCTAACAATAGTGCTTTTGGTCTGTAGCTTGGTTACAATGTTTATGATCATTTGTAAGCATGTGACCTTCACCTTTCACCCATAATCTTGACAAGAGCAATGCCAACATAGCATACGCTCCCCCTGATTATTTTCGTAAGATGGGCATAGCTCACATGACCACAATAGAGATCATCTACTCCTCATAATCATCCACAACCAAAATTTTTACATTCAAAAGTTTTCATCACTGTATATAATAAAACTTGACCTAGATATCTTCATGATGTATCTGTATACCAAACATCAATATCTTGATCCATTCCTGAGATAATGAGATGAAACTGCATATTTTAAGAAATTTTTAAAGTCCAATGGGGATAACTCTGACAAAAATGATTAAACCATATCTAAATGATAACTTATAAACTTGACCTAGATATTCTTAAGATGTATCTGTATACCAAATATCAATTCAATATATCTAGCTGTTCCTTAGAAAATCAGAAGAGAACTGCTAATTGTAAGAAATTTTCTAAGTCCTAGGGGCATAACTCTCACATAAATTATTGAACCAAAACCAAATTTGAACTTGACCTAAATATCCTTTAGATGTATCAGTATATTAAATATAAATTTAATATCTTTACTGGTTCCAGAGATAATGTTAATTTTAAGAAATTTCCGAAGTCCAAGAGGAATAACTCTGACAAAAATTATCGAAACATAACTTAATTTAAACTTGACCCAGATATACTTAAGATGTATCTGTATACAAAATATCAATTCAATATCTCTATCCGTTCCTGAGATAATGAGCGGAAACTGCTAATTTTAAGTTGAAGGGGGATAACTATGACAAAAATTATTGAACAATAACCAAGTTTTAACTTGACCTAGATATCCTTGAGATGTATCGGTATACATCTTTGTATGTAACAATATATCAATACAATATATTTATTGGTTCCAGACATAATGAGTGGAAACTGTAAATGGACCAACAAAAAAACTTACAGATCGACAGCAGCAAAACAATATGCCCCTTCTTTGAAGGGGGGCATAAAAATAATAGGTTTCATTCTCTCCGCATCAATAGCATGTGCACAATCGATATCCAACATCCGTAGAGGTTAGAGACTTTGTTCATCAAAAGTTGGAATTTAAGCGATACTTAAACCAGTATCAGATGTACAAGCCCCTGGCAAAAAATAAACAATTGCCTAGCAAACTTGCAAACTTACTCGATCACAACAATAGCTGATTTTCCAAACAAAATCTTTAACTTCTACAAGCTGCCGTTTTATCTGAAAACATGACAAGATTCGATCTCCACTTCATCATTTGTATAGAGAGTATGACGTCAGATCTCGCAGAACACGACTTTGCATTCATGACACTCTCTGACCCTCTTCTACAAACCGCCGATGCCACATCAAATTTATTATTAGTTCTTCAAGAGCGACAGCATCTAAAATTGCCAATTTCAAATTTTAATATTAAAAAAATAATCCTGCACGAATTTTCCAATCGAACGCTTAGAGCTATTTTTCCTTCTAGATTTGACACTAAGCTTCCTTAATATGCTTTAAAAAAGATGTTACTGGTCTTCATAAACAACCTGATAGATTCCTGAGTCAGAATTGTGCACCAAATTGATGATGAATGGCGTTAATAAAGGCTTCAAATGGATCGAGTCATTTTTATTGCTTAAGACATTGATATTTTCAAAATGAGGCAGATCTTATAAATATTTCATATCTTCCGTAACTCTGTAGGTCCTTATTTTGTCAAACTTTTGTAATTTCAACTTCATTTTGAAAATTAATTTAATTTATTTTTGCACCCGCTTGCCCCTTAAAATTATCAAATATGTCTGAAGAACTAATAATTAATTTGGTGTGGCCCAATATCAAATTTTAAAATGGGAGAAGCTATGATAGTCAGAATCTCGGACTAAGCTCAAACGGTTTAAAGAATGTATCGTGTTACCAAGCTGGGAGGACAGACAGAATCACGTTAAACCCACAGACAGATGCACTGCACTACACCCTCTCTCTAGGATATATATCTAGGCATATAAGAATAAGAAGGATACACAAAACATTAATTTTCTTAAACCTAAAAGCAATTTATTTAGTGCCTCAACAAAAGAGCTATGCAATGAAAGACTTGAGGGGACTCCTTGCAAGGCAGCCAAATGACTCAGAGAATATCAAACCATTTGCTAATGCCCTTAAAGTTTGCCACATTTTTCATACATAAAAATATAAACTTACATCATCTGCCAATTGTCTCAGAGCATCCTCATATTCTCCTTTTGCAGCATAGAGTAGACCTAGATTTCTGTAGAGTTTAGACTTGATTGCATTCGAACATTCTGGTGTTTTTAGTACTGTCCATTGAGCTTGTGCCAGGTACTCCTCAGCCTGGTTTAATCTTCCTAGCCCTTGGTAATAAATATAGGTAATTAAAAAATAATCAGCAATCTATCTAACAAACTTAGTACAGATATCAAATAAAAAATTATCTCATTAAATTTTTTTACAAATTAATAGAAAAGTTACAAGCGGAACTTGTTCGAAGAAAGATTAAGGCAAATGAAACAATCATTTTCCATGTAATTGTGTAATATACTAACCATACACTATATGGCAAATAGTCAAAGTTTACCTCCTGTATAATTTGAAACCTTTCCTTATACCTCCTCTTTTCATAAACATTTGTAATTTTAAAAGACGGTTGACGTACTTAAATTACATGCAGTACATGTACTCAACAAATACAATTATTTTATACTAACTTTAAGGAAAAAATACATTATGTTATATAATTTATTATGAATTTTATCCTAAGTGTTTTATATTAATTGATATTTATAGTGAATGTCATAAAAAGGTTGTTAATTAAACAAATTTACCTATATTGGTATGGCTGTATAATATACTGCTCATTAAAGCTTGATGATGTACACATCATGAAGCAGTAAGAGTTTTATTTTACAAGCCAATTATTATGTGTACCATGTGACATCACTTTTTATACTCTCATTTAACAGACAGGTAGCTTGCAAGGTTTCAAGTATATGACATACTGTATAACTAGAAATTTTTGCGAGATACTGATTTTCACTAGTAATTTGAACACGCAAAAATTAATTACCGTGAAAATTTGTACTCAAAAGCATGGGGACCAAACTGGTATTAATATTGTCCCGATTTCTCAGTGGACCATGAACATCTAGGGGGCAAAAGGAGTAGAAATCCAGGGGATTGACAACAAACTCAAATTACGGGTATGTTCCATTATAAAACCATAATTAATAAAGCCCATAATTTCGTTGTGTCAGTGGTTTCAAACATTTGTCGATAGCTACCAAGCAATTATCAATGCGTGAATGAATACAGCATATGGTAAATCAAAGCCATTGTATGTGTCCGTATTCCCTTAATTTGTTTGTTTACATATTTTTGAAATCTTGAAAAATTGTATTAAATGCAGCAAAAATAATATAAAGATACGCTTTTCTGATACTGAATCGCAAAATTTGATACTCGCGAAAAATTTCTGGTTATACAGTATTACTGTATAGAATTTGTTTCATGTACCGGTATATGAAATTTTCAACTTCTCCCTTTCTGAAATAACATGGAACTAAAACCTTACATACTTGTGCTAAAGAAATATTCCAGAGTGTTCAAAAGAATGCTCAGAGTGCACATGTTGCCTGCTTTTCATTTTTCAACAAATAGACAGATACAGTGATCCCTACAGGTTAATTACCTTGATTGATACAAGAACTAATCCAATTGCTGGACAAAGCTGTAGAACTTTACACAAAGATTAATAGAATCTATCATCACGTACCATCAGTGATGGACAGAGATATCCTAACCCGAGTGTCAAAAATCTCGGTCCTGAGACCACAACTCGGCTTGCCGAGTTGTGGAAGACCGAGATTTTTGACACTCGGGTGAGGATATCTCTGTCCATCACTGGTTGTGGTGGTTGATTCTTTTTCTCCCATGTTAGTTTACGATTCCTGCAACGCTTACATCATCATAGTAAACTTTATAGTAGCGGATGAAAATATCGAGTGATTATGAATGAAGCCGATCTACTCACTCCATCACCGCCTCACATTCCATTTGCCGCCATTGTAAATAAACCATAAAGCGAAATAACTTTTAAAGATATATTGAACAATTAGACAATTATATGAATGAAATCAATATGATGAATCGCTAATCAAACTTTACACAATATATTTGATTCAAAATGTCCTGTCTTTTCCAACTCCGTATGACGTCATCAAGCGCGCACACATGATGTCACAGCCTACTAGTTGTACTGTACGTCTGTAGAGATGTGCGTGAGTGTAAGACTACACAACATTTAACAATTGCTAGTGTTATGATTTAAATGTGAGCAAAATGACATATTAATATTAAAAGTGCCTCCATGGATTGACGCTCCGTGAAAAATAGAGTGAATTGGATTATTTGAATGTGCGTTCAAGGAGAAATTCTGCTCGGAAATTGAGGATAGACGGCAGGTGAGGTAGGTAGGTTCTGTAATTTTTTCGATATTTGGCAATGATTTGCTGGTGTTTTTGATAGAGAAGAATGCAAATGAGTAGCAGTTTTTGCGGAGTTGCTGGTAGAAAGGATTGAAGGATGAAAACAAAAGAAATAGTGCGTTATTTCCGGTTTCGAAAATGCTCTCGTGAATTTGTTATCTTACCCCACCCCATAAAGATAAGGAAATCTTTCCCAGCTATTTTTATAGATATTTCTGTCCATAGTGGGAGAAATAGTTACCTATGCTAGCTTCTCCTAGAATGAGATATGAAGGAACTAACTCAATGCTGGCAAGGCCATGGACATCTATAGCAAATCTCAGAGACTGCATTGCAGCTGGAACGGCTTGCTCATGTCGACCCTCAAACAGCAATTTCTGTCCTGTAGTTCGTGAAAGGTCAATCATAAGGCTCTAAAAAATAATTCAGAATTTAGCACTGAAATTCACATTTACATGTACATCATTTTTATTACCAATTAATACACATGTATTAACAAAGCCATTGAAAGGGCAGTACGGACGAAGATCATATTATAATAAACTGTCCCTCTGGTATGACACAGATGAATGGGCAGTAAGGACTAAGATTATTTAGAAGTCCCTCTGGTATGACACAAGTGAATTGGCAGTAAGGACTAAGATTATTTAGCTGTCCTCTGGTATGACACAGATGAATGGGCAGTAAGGACAAAGACTACTTAGCTGTCCCTCTGGTATGACACAGGTGAATGGGCAGTAAGGACTCAGATTATTGAGCAGTCCCTCTGATATGACACAGATGATACGGCAGTAAGGACTAAGATTATCTAGAAGTCCCTCTGGTGTGACACAGGTGAATGGGCAGTAAGAACTAAGATTATTTAGCTGTCCCTCTGTTAAGACACAGGTGAATGGGCAGTAAGGACTAAGATTATTTAGAAGTCCCTCTGGTATGACACAGGTGAATGGGCAGTAAGGACAAAGACTATATAGCTGTCCTTCTGGTAAGACGCAGGTGAATGGGCAGTAAGAACTAAGATTATTTAGCTGTCCCTCTGGTAAGACACAGGTGAATGGGCAGTAAGAACTAAGATTATTGAGCAGTCCCTCTCAGGTATGACACAGGTGAATGGGCAGTAAGGACTAAGATTATTTAGCTGTCCGTCTGGTATGACACAGGTGAATGGGCAGTAAGGACAAAGATTATTTAGCTGTCCCTCTGGTATGACACAGGTGAATGGGCAGTAAGGACTAAGATTATTTAGAAGTCCCTCTGGTATGACACAGGTAAATGGGCAGTAAGGACTAAGATTATTTAGCTTTCCCTCTGGTATGACACAGGTGAATGGGCAGTAAGGACTAAGATTATTTAGCTGTCCCTCTGGTATGACACAGGTGAATGGGCAGTAAGGACTAAGATTATTTAGCTGTCCGTCTGGTATGACACAGGTGAATGGGCAGTAAGAACTAAGATTATTTAGTTGTCCCTCTGGTAAGACACAGATGAATGGGCAGTAAGGACTAAGATTATTGAGCAGTCCCTCTGGTATGACACAGGTGAATGGGCAGTATTAGGACTAAGACTATATAGCAGTCTCTCTGGTATGACACAGGTGAATGGGCAGTAAGGACTAAGACTATATAGCAGTCTCTCTGGTATGACACAGATGAATGGGCAGTAAGGACTAAGATTACTGAGCGGCCGGTGAGTCCCTCTGGTATGACACAGGTGAATGGGCAGTAAGGACTAAGACTATATAGCAGTCTCTCTGGTATGACACAGGTGAATGGGCAGTAAGGACTAAGACTATATAGCAGTCCCTCTGGTATGACACAATTCAACGGCCACTTGTGTAAGGCAGTCAGCGGCCACTTATAAAATCGTAACCTATCGTCTCCTCCTATTGTTTTCAACCGCCACTTTGTCGGTCATCTGAATCAATCGGGCCATGAGGTTATTTTGAATGCGAGGCTAATTTTATGATCAGCTGTTTTTCACAGCTTCGGTAATTAACGTGTACAGGTAGATCTGTTGGCAGGTGATATTTTGCTTTTAGGTAATTATGAAATTTAATCACAATACACGTACCAATAAATTTGATAGGTGTTCACCGACTTCAATTGATTTCGTTTTGTTTCCTTAAAGTTTCAAACATGGCTTCAATAAATATTAAGTGGAGAATTTTAACGTTATCCAAAAATATGAAAGTGATAGATATGGATAAGAGTCAAGGGTTATCATCTAGGAAAATTGCTAAAGAGATTAGTGTTGGTAACGATCGAACGTGCAAATTCAGAATATTTTAAAACGGATAGCTATATACATTGATCAGGAGGATTTTGATAATAATGTTAATCCTGACACGAAAAGGAGGCGGTCACACTTCACTGGAAATTAAGACGTTAACAATCTGTGTTGGGAATGGTTCAAAGATGCTACATCACGGAGGATAAATGTGACAGGAAAAATCTTAAGCTTTAAATTTTGCGTCAGATATTTGAAAAACTTGATAAATTCAAATTATATATACATAATGTACATAAGATGTGTGTGTATATCCACATTGGTGATTCTAAATTTCCAAGTAACCGTAATCAAAGGCCACCTGTCTTAAACAGCCACTTTTTACTTCTCCCTAAGGTGACCGCTGAACACAGGTTTGACTGCATGTACGCAAGTAATGGGCAGTCAGCTAATTCATACATGAAGCTTTGAAAATGAGGTCAGGAGAGTTTAACAAATTGTCAGCTTAAAAATAGATTTATTTTAGGAATGAAAGTATTTATGAAAGATCAATTTGTAGCTAGATCACAAAATATTTGCTAAAACATATATCATTACTTTGTAATGCAAATTAATACAACATGTATATTACTAAGGATCGAATGAATGTCTTTATTGTAATGCATGAAGAAAGCATGTCACAAATAATTCTCCAAGAATCGCTTTGCATGCAGTTCATTGAATTTGCATGTACATAGATGTAATGCTGGCTTTATTTTCCATGAACATCAAGAGCAAGACACTCATTTCTTAAGTAAACAATATATGAATTTCATAATATATGCAGCCTCATGACCATCAATCTACTTTTTGCCAGAATTATGATGCTTGGATTGTTACGTTACATTAAAGAACGATGAAACTTTGAGTGGCAAAACATATAATATCTATGTCGAACATTATATTTAATGCGAGAGGAATTAATTCATGTGAAAAAGACTCTCCATATGGTATGAAGATCTCATTTAAATGCAGAAGTTTTAGAAAAAGATGGCGACAAAAACAGATCATACTGAATGAGCTGGGGTATTATTAGAGAAACTTGTTTTATCTATAAAGCTCTATTGAGAACTATAGTCTATAACTTATACATGTAGTACAAACCTCAGATCAACTAACGAGTATTCTCATCACTTAGGGCAGCTAGCTAGGAATGATTCAAGAGCTAATAATCCTTGGTGTGAGAGCTAGTTTCATAAATAAATCAATGAACACCTGACTTAAAGCTTCCATTATATGGAGCTTAATGTGTTTCAAAATAACTAAAACATCAAGATTTGGAGCAGTCTCTCTATCATTTTCAAGCAGTGATTGGTAATTATACAACTATTATAAGTGTGGTTGTAAAATATCAAATTTTGCTTAAATTTCTTCATCATGGTAATAATCAACGAAATCTTAACATGTCCTTCTAATTCTTTTCGAGGACCATTTTACCCAATTTTCCAACTGATACTACATGTATATTGGCTTTTCAACATTATCCAGTACCTTTTTAAGAGAAAGCTGTTTTTCTCTTTTCTGTCTCTCCTCCTCTGATGGTAGAAATGGTGCAGCTTGTCGGAGAGCTATCAAACTTTGACATATTTTTTCATGTATACCCATCCAGTCTGCTTTCTGATGTTCCACTCCACTATAAAATAATTAATTATAAAAGCAGTTTTATTTCTACCAATTAATTTATATATATATATATATATATATATATATATATATATATATATATATATATATATATATATATATATATATATATATAATTTTCAGTTATTTTCATGAGGTCTTTTAATTTAATGGGCAGCACCAAAAAATATTACGGGTCAAGTTTAGCTATATAATATCTGGTAAACACCATGCAATCATTTAAAGTTGTAAGTTGTTGACGTGGGATTAGGACAACAGATGAGTTTTTAATAGACCCAAAGACAAACTGTTCTCTAAGATTAAAAGCCTGTTTGAGGGTCCAACTGATCATCTCTTCTCTTAGTGACTGTTTTATTATGACAGTCAGTTGACTAAGTAGAGCATATTAGTAAAGCATATGCCCTTGCTATGCATGGGGCTTATTTCATAGCAGCAACAACATATTTCTGGCAACCAAATATTCTATAAAATGTTACAAATAGTAATTTTAACCTTTGACCTATTTAACCCAAGTCAATTAGCATTCTCCTCTTTTGACAAGATTTAATACATCCCAATATGGTTTGTATAAGATGCATAGTGTTTGATTTATCATCTGGAAACAAATAACTGCAACTTTTTTATTCCCCTCTCCAAGTATTTCCTCCAAGTGCTCATCCTTCCTTCTATCTGTGCTTCTGGGTGATAACTCAAGTATCTTTCATCATATTCAAATCAAATCTGGATATATGTTTACTTATTAAAAGAAGAAGAACCCTATTGATTTTGGGGTTAAAAGTCTTGGTTACAGCTGATAGAAAAGACTGAAGTTAGTGGTTTCCAGGTGATTTTCATATAAATATTATCATATATCATTAACTGCTCATCAGAATTTAATCATATTTCACATATTTTACAAGTCAAGTTCTTTTAAACAGATGTCATTTAAAATCTTATCAAAAAAGGAGGATGCCTACAGATTTGATGGTTAATATGTCAAAAGGCAAGGTCTCCTGTGAAATTTATATATTAAGTTAAGGCCCATGAAACTTAATATAATTAAAATGTTATTTAGGGAAACTTTGTTGCTGTTATGAAATAAACCCACAGCAAGGGCATTTGTTCTACAAACATGCAGTAGTTTTACAAGTAGTGACCTTGAAATTTCCCCAATTGACCCAAAATCAACAGACCTTCTTATTTTACGTGATGTAAGAGGCAATATTTGACAAAAGAAGTTTTGCTGCACAGATTTACATCATATTTCTATGAAATCACATTCCAAACATTAACATCATAGTAAAAATTCCAGCAAAATGTGCTTTGTCCAATATTAAATCCCTTACATCACTCAAGAATGGAAAAGATTAAGTATCCATAAATTATAATTTGCTACTGACAGGATGCAAGGATTTATCATCCTGAAACCAATTATTGCAACCTTTTCTATCAGTTATGACCTTGACTTTTCACCTCAAAATGGATAGGAAAATTCCAGTTTTGGTAAGTATCTATATATCCAAATTTGGCTTCGAAAGGATACAAGGTACTTAAGTTATCATCCAGAAACTAAATGCATGCAAGAAACTTTAGTAATCATCGCTAAACCTATTGTGTGATCAAAGAACAGAATGATGGAATGACAGAAAAGGATGAACAGACAAAGCAGTCACTTAATGCTCCAAATAATGCCTGGCAAGAGCATAAAAATTAAACATTGTTGTTTATTTCTACTGTAACAATACTATCAACTGGATAAAATGAGCTAGTTCACTGCCTGAAAAGTGTAGTAATCACTGTAGAAAGTCAATTTGAAACCTTCAAATGATGCAAATAATGCCAACACACAGAAAATAATGTTATCCCCTCACTTACATATAGTACTTAAAATTACTTTTCTTTTCAAAACAATATTATTTCCCACATAACAGTAAACCATGTGGCGCCATTTGCTGTATTTGTTACCAAAAACACACAAACAGAAACCAGGTGTGTCTAGCATGAAGAAGAATGTGGTGTCACATTTAGAAACTAGCTGTTTCATCAACACAAAATTCAAAGTTTCCAAAGTGGACCACTTAATATTAATAACTTTCACACTTGACTTTTACTATGAAGTTTAATATACCGGTACACTACTCTATAGAGGTATAGCAATGAAGAAATTGTGGCCAAGATAGCATTAGAATAATTAGCAAGGAATTATCTTACTGTCTGGGTGGTCAACATATTATCTCAATTAAATAGATTTTTAAATCAGAATTCAAGTAAAGATATGTCCTTTGCTTTATTTTCATTCTGTCGTAAGTGTTTCTGTCAAAAATTCCTTGAATAAACACGCTAGTTTAGAATGCTCAGGCATTGGTGACTCTTTGACAGGATTTTATTAAAATATAACAAAAATACTGACAGAGGACCAGTTACCAGCTAAGACCAGTTTAACCGGCTACTACATTATTTTGGCTTTTGAAACGTGAATAAATATCAGATTTAATTCTTCATGTGATTATAATTTGTCTGCAATGTAAATTACTTAGGATACTTACCATTATACATGCATGTGAAAATTTCGCCATTTTCACGATTTGATCATGAATACATCCTCTATAATATGTAGTAGCCAGTAACTGGTCTTAGACGAGAACTGGTCCCTTACCAATGCGTTAAAGCTATATGTAGCTTGTAGCCAGTATGGCCATTATATTTTCACAACCAGTATCATTTATTTCATTTCAGATATACTTAATTCATCATATGAAGCAGTCTACGAAACAGCTTATAATTTTCTTAAAGTCACATATAATCCCTCTGCAGATTTATAAGTTTTGGAACTTATTAATAGTAAGATTTAAAGTCCACATATATTATAGACACTACTTTGAAGATTCTACAAAAAAATCTTTTGAAAATATTGTACCAAATTTAACAAGATAACCAGCGTCAGAAATTGTGCTTTTCTCTGCATGCAATTCCACACCTAGATAATGAATATTCATTTAAGCTATCAATCATGTGACACCATTAAAAAGACAAAGATGTCTGTATACAAATTCTGAGGTTTTTTTTATTAATTTTCATATCCGAATCGATAACTTAATTTCTCCATTTTGTTGATACTTTTGTTTAAAAATTATCTCGCTTCAGAATATATTATTCCACATGCGCAAAGGCGGCACTTTCGGTATATATACAGTAGATAATTTATGTGCACATGCACAAGAATTTATTTTATTTTATAAAAAATTAAAATGCATGATCTTTGCATAAGTAAAGTTTTAAATTCTTTAACTGACTTAGCTTTTTCCTTTAACTGCGGAGCTGAAACATTAATGGATGGCAAAATCATAAACGTTCCCTCCAAATTGATCAGAATGACGTCAAAATACATTATGACATAATAAAATTGGAGGGAACATTAAGCAAATTTGCCGTCCAATGTTACAGCTCCGCAGTTAAAGAAAAAGGACTATTATAAATGAAAATTTATATCGTTGGGAAGCCTACAAAAATAGCAAATCAATCAACTTTCTTACAATAGCTGTAATTTCAGGTTGTGAGGGACAGTGTCTCTTTAATTTTTTATTTCAGAAATATAAAGCACACACATATGCAATACGGCCAATGCATAAACTTACCAATAATACGTAACACGGCATTTTGTGCACTGAATGTATGCCGGCTTTTGGCACAGTTCACATACTAGTTTTATCCCTTTCGGATTTGCAAGAGGATTCAATGTCATGTTTATCATGTGGCTTACATTCCAAGTCGATATCTAAGCTTCGAAAATTTTACTGCTAACGCGCCATCTTTGTTGACATGGTTGCTACAGAAAATCGTCATGCGTAATTATACTTCCGTCTGTAGCAACAGCTAGAAACCTGGCGCGAAATTTAAAAGCAATAAAGTCCAAAAATATTTTTATCTCCCGCGATTCCTACCTGGAGCGCACCGGGTGAGTAAAAGATGTTTAACTTTAAACCATAAAGTTTTAATCAAGTCACAAAAATTTCTTTTAGACTTCCAGAGGGAAGTGCACTTGTTATAAGATAAGATACCAGGGACGTATATAGATATATACGTCCCTGAAGATACATAGGCGGATCTACTGAGATCTTGTTGAGGGAGGTTGCAGTCTCCTATGATTGAAATATTCCCGCGTTTCGTTAGTATAGCGGGAATTATTTTTCTGAAAGTTTCGTATACGATCCAATGAGATTGAAGTTGGGAGGTCATGTGGTATGTGCATGTCAATGTTTTAGTGAGTCATTCTAGGCTCGAGCGCCACACTGGTCAGTCACGATAATTTTTTTCCCTTTAATTCATATAATATGATTTGGATTTTTTTTGTAAAATTTTAGATTTTGGCATATGTTTTTGTCATATTCATAATGACGTATTAAGTCAGGTCTGTCACTTAGGTTAGTCAGAGACATATATATATACACATATATATGTCTCTGGGTTAGTCTAGATGACTTGACAATAGTTAGAAATTGCAATGCTACAGATACGGGTTTCCATGGAACTTTTGGCCTTTATAGAATTTTGGCTTTTCATCTATGGTTTTTCCTGGGCGATCATGTTTCATTTTTAGATAACCCATACGTCTACGTTGTCATCTGCTCATCTTACATGTATCAATATCGTAAATGTTAAACTGGATTATATATACAATAAAATGTTGTTCAGTATTCAAAAGAATAAATTTCTGACTGCTCTAGCACGGGCGTCGGGCAATATCATATTATTGTTTGTGTTTTGGTATGGAAGAATAGAGAAGAATAATATTTTGCACTATTCGGTCTGGAAAGAGGGGGAACGGGGTTGCAACCCTAAAAATTGTCGAAAATGACCTTTTTTTGGTAAAATTTTCCGACAAAAAAGGGGGTTACAAGCCCTGCACCCCCTTCTAACTCCGCCAATGAGATAGTTTAGGCTATTGACTAAAATGGGTCTTTGCAGGCATAACATTCATACATATGATTATATATGACTGATTGGAAAAATAAATACATTTTAAACTAATATATATGGGGACATGGGGATTTCACCCAACAACGCTCAGATATCGAAAAGTTTCATCTTGATTTCTGTAAAATATGCTAGGTGTGAATAAATCAACGCCAAATGCTGTAATATATTTTGAACTTGGTAAATTGCCTTTAGAATCATTGTATTCGTAAAATTCGTATTTTGAATTATTGGATCAGATTTTTAGGTACAGGAAATTGTATTTTAGGCTATGAGACGATGAATAACGAATGTTTGCAAAGGAGTAATTGCAAGAATTGGGTCGCTTATGTAAAACAACTTGTTTAGGCTTGTTGGAACTATGGACTATGGTTGGAACTATGGACAAATCAAAATGTAGAAGAACCACAATGTATTATTGCAATTGCCAAGCAACGTTCATTTGACATTTATAAGCAATCGTTATTTTCTGACATTAATTTTTCTTCAAAATGTTCAATCTATAGACATCTTGTTGACAACTGTACCTTACAATCTTAGTTTAAACTGTATTTATTGATAAGTATACACATATAACGTTTATACATGGTACATAAAGTTTCAGGGATCTGAAAACAAGCCGAAGGTTGTATTAACTCATTTCCCAACAACATGACGTTACTGATGGACAGTGGACGAATATACATAATACAGAGAAAGCAATTTATCATGTAGGAATGTTCATATATTAAAGCTTGTAATAGGTTTTGCATGCCATACACATACATATTTACATGTACATATATTCATAGATACATACATGTACATATGAATATATATACACACATACATACTTACATACATGCATACATACACGCATATATATATAATATTTGTTAATTTGCATATATTTATACAGTTATTTTGAAGTACAATTATATACATTGTACTTAAATATTCACATCCATATTCGATTAAGTTTTTGGAAATTGGAAGGCATCGCAACATACCAAGAGATGAAAGAATTTGTTTATGTTGCTCTTCAAATCGTATTGAAAATGATTTTATTTTATTTTGTCATGTCAAAAATATAGAGAGTTAAGAATACAATACTTACCTAGATTTTCACATTCATGGCCAAATAATCAAAAACTTGTGAAATTATTCAATAGTACAAAAAAAAAAAAAAAAGAAACATTGTATAGCTTTATCTAATTATATTTTTAACGCACTAAGAGAGCGGGAAAATGACTTACCATAAAACATACTTAAATATTTTTACTGTAATTATTAATGTATCATTATTATTATTATTATTATTATTATTATTATTATTATTATTATTATTATTATTATTATTATTATTATTATTTATAATATGGTATTATTTTTCATATTGTATTGTATTGTTTATTAAATCAGAAGCATTACAGCTTATAGATAATTACAAAGTATGCATGATGCATTATTATAAAATAATACAGTAATGATAATATAAACACAAGGTCAATCACATGTTACAAACACACAAATTAAACATAAGTATAATGGTACACAGTTACAAAGAATTCCTCACTGCAAAGGCTTGTTTTAAAAATTTCCCCAGGTTGCAGGGTACTTTTGTATTTGTGGAGCTCAAAAGCAGTATTAACTTATAGACAGAGGGTCTTCTAAAATAAAAAGGTTTCAAGAATTTCAATCTCAAATCATTATATAAAGGACATTTTAAAATAAAATGGAATTCATCCTCAATATCTGTAGTGCAAGACGGACAGATGCGTCTCTGTAATGGAATGTTTTTGAATCTACCACTTTCAACCGCTAAACAATGTGACGAGAGACGTACTCTACAGATGATATTCTTATACTGATTATATATTGGTTTAGTTAAATATGGTTGTAAGGTTATATGATCAATGAGATGTCTATGTATATAAAATTTTGAAGAGTAAATTTCTGAAATCAATGCTTGTTTATTGATGTCAATCAATCTCTCTTTTACCGAAGCTATGATGTAATTGTCTTCAAGTGTATCATGGATAATCCAGATATAATTTAGACCATTTTCTGATAAAATATGATGAACATTGGCAACCCAGTTTTTTCAGTTTGGTTTTTCAACAAATTGCTCACAATAGTAATTATAACATGCTTTCAATATACAATTATCAGAATGCAACAACTTTAACCAGTATTTAATAATTCTAAGTTTTCTATAACATATCAAAGGTAGTCTTCATAATTCACAATATACCATTGCATTTGACGTAGATCTTTTAACATCCAAAATATTTTTGCAGAATTCAAGATGAACCTTCTCTATATCTGGGGCAGAATGGAGACCCCATACACACATATGATATGAATTGTATTTGTTGTATTGTATTTATTATTATATTCATGATATAATATAATTGTTGCAGCTCCTGTATATCATTTCTCACGCATGTAAATTATAATAATGTGTTATGCTAAAAGCATGTATTTGCTTAAAGCTCAATAAACTATATATAATTATTATTTTATTTTAATTTAGCTATTTTTCATAATATATGAATACCATGATTATCATTATTATTATTATTATTATTATTATTATTATTATTATTATTATTATTATTATTATAAAATAAGAATAAATTTCATTACATTCAATGTTCGGAAATTGTATTCAATATTTTTAAAATTAATCCCGTAACTCGTAAGCGTTTTATTTAATTCTAAATATTTACCTACATGCACACAGTAATATGTTTTTATATTTAAATATACAATGTATATATCGATTCTTCTTCAAATCCTTCTCTATGTACATGTTAATATAAGTTTTAAGTTGTAAGCAAGCGAACGTTGCTGTCAAGCACATTCACGCGGCAGCCAAGCACATTCACGCGGCAGTCAAGCGCGTGAACGCGGCAGCCAAGCGCGTTAATGCGGTCTCGAAATTAAGTTCACGAGGAGATCTGTGACAACGCAAACGCGTGTGTTCAGCAGTCCTGAGCGCACGAGGAAAGCAAACTTCTATCATAAAGATAATCTCACCATTTTCAAGATTCTCACAGATCCGTTGAACCAACTTATGATATGCGTGATTCCCACTTTCAACTCTATAGTTTCTACAATTTATTCCGGAAGTTATAAAAATATTCTTGAAAGTGACATCTGCCAAATTCCTGTTTTGTACAATGGTTAATTGTTATAACCAGAAGGAACAATACAAACTTTAATTACTTAGTATATCTATTATCAGGCTGAGTGTTATAACCTACAGACACATTGTTTATCTAACTATTGTTTTGTTAATCCTTTCTTCAATTATCTAATTTATGTCAATTCAATTCAATTCAATTCTTTATTACTTTATACCATACGGTATATCCGTGTACATATACACAATACATATATACAATATTTACAAAATACAATTAAATATCATATTACATTGGTGAGTGAGTCATGTAAACACAGAGAGTGAATTAGATATTTGTGGCTCTTAGTTTGAAGAAATTTCCCAACTGGCACAATTCTCTGACATTTTGTGCGCTTAAAAGTTGTACTAATTTGAAAACACTTGGTCTTTTAAAGTAATATGGTTTTATATATATATGGCGTAGGTTATTATAAAATGGACATTTCAAAATAAAATGAAACTCGTCTTCAGTTTCATTACAATTACAGAGCAGACACGTTCTATTGTTTCTTGATACATTTCTGTGTCTGCCTATTTCAATACTTAAATTATGAGCTGAAATTCTAAAACGTGTAATTAGTTTCTTATAACGTGGATCAATTGATTATTGTAAACAGAAATTGTCTAATAAATGTTGATATTTTACTTCTTTAAAGAATTCACAAGTTTGGAAAGCATATTCTGTTTACAAACATCGTACATTGTATATTCTCTCTTCGAATATTTTATAAGCTGCAGATGTTGGAATATCGCTGTCCCATAGATAAAATAAACCAAGATTCCGTAATTCGTCTCGAATACTTACTATTCATGTGTCATTAATATAACAACGTTCATTATAGCATGCCTTCAGAATACAGGTATCATTTACTTTGAGCTTTTGCCAGTACTTAAAAAATTTTAATTTTCTTTTAACAATTAAAGGCAATCTACCCAGCTCACAATACACAAGATCATTACTTGCATATTTTGGTACACCTAATATGTATTTACAAAATTTTGTATGTACATTTTCTATATCTGGTGCCTTATGAAAGCCCCAGATCTCTGACGCATATGATAATATACTATGCACGTAAGAATCGAAGACATCAAATTATGTTTCAATATTAAAGCAATAGTTTTTAGCATTGATGATAAAGCAAAGGTAGCTTTTCTCGCCTGATACCATTATAATCCCAAAATTCATTTCGTTTAATTTTCCCGCCATTTTTAAAAATAACTACCTTTGTTTTATCTGCATTAATTTTAAACTCCAGTCGTTGGAATAATCACTTAAAGATTGTAACATTGATTGTAAACCTTCCGGCGTTTTGGATAACAACACCATATCATCAGCATACATAAGTAGAAAAATATTAAGTAATTGCAGTTCAACATATGGACAATTGTTCTTAATAAAATATATTTCAAAATCATTGACGTACAGTGAAAAAAGGGTTGGAGACAATACTTCCCCTTGCATACGACCAAAGTTACTAAAAGTGCTCACTAAATACACCTTGATATTTAACGTACGCTTTTACTATGTTATATAATGACGTAATAATTTTAAGTAGTTTACCACCGATGCCAATATCAATTAACTTTTGCCATAACTTACATCTATTAACAAAATCGAAAGCTTTTTGAAAATCTATAAAACAACAATACAATCTCTTTCCTTCTTTTCAATTTCTGTTGATAAGTGTTTGTAAGACAAAAATTGCATCAGTTGTTGATAATCCATTTCTAAAACCAAATTGAGCATCCGTTAAAATACTAAATTCCTTTTCCCAATGTAGGATTCTATTATTTAACACGCTAGTAAATAGTTTAGCAAAACAGCCAACAAGAGAAATACCTCTATAATTATTTGTGTCATTGACATAACCTTTTTTAAAAACAGGTACTATACAAGCTCTAGACCATACTTCCGGAAAAAACCCAGATCTAAAAATAGAATTAAAAAGTTTAAGTAAATATGGAAGCAAAATTGTTTTACCTTTGATGAAAATTTCATTTATTATTTCATCATCACTGCAACTTTTATTCGATTTCAAGTTATTAATAGCTTTTAAAATTTCATCAGAGCTAATTTCGTAGTCCAGTTCTTCATAAAAGATTTCGACATCCCTCCCCCTAAAACCAAGACCATTAGCACCGTCTTCATCAAACATAATAGATTTAAAATGAGTAAAAGATTCCTCATTTATTTCACCAATTTTTGTTTACATGTTTTACTATAAATTCTCGAATTCCAACTTGTACGGGAGTTCGGAAGTCAGACTCGCTACCGACAACACCCGACTGATCACCACTCATTAAGTACAGATGTCAGAGTAGATTCTGAAATTGCCGACTGTGTTATTGTTGTGTTCAGATCCATTGTTGTTATCGTATTAAAGTGCAGAATCGAACTTCAACTCTCATTTTCTACTTAACTAATTTCTATTTCAATAACGTATACGACATCGTATACACGGGAACAACCGACGGGAATACGGCAACGTCATCCACGCGACATCCACGCCAACATTCCCCGTTCCTCAACGTGTATACTATATTCTACTTACAATATTATGGCCCAACCTTCATGGTCATACTTCAACGCGACGTTAACATAATGTTATGTTAGGACTGCACCTCACTGTACGACAGTCAACTTTGACCTTCATCACTTTTTTCCGGTTTGCGGTAGCGACAACACGTGAGAATACATGGATTCAGAAATTAAACTAATCTAATTAAACATTTTTAAAAGAGGTGTTTATTGGTATTTTGTTATATATATATCTATCACTGTTTATATATATTTGCTCGTTGTATATATTTTGCCCTTTTTAGGGTTTTCTTTTTCGTTTCGTTTTTCTGTTTTACGCGAATTTCCTCGGTTATATTTTATTATTGTTGTTGTTATTAATCTTGGATTCAGGCATTCCTATATCTTTATCTGAAAATTATGACAATTCTCCTTGAAGAATTTTAACTGGTACAGACGTATCAGTGACAAGTAGCTTATTCATTCCTATGTCTAAGTCTACTTATTCCAGCGGTGTAACATATACTATCATTAATCCTGTTGATAGTGTTGGGTCCTCTGCAGGTAGTGTGATTTACACTACTGCATGTCCTAATCCTCCTTTCGTTGGGCATGGGGATCCACCTGGTATGAGTTATGTGCCTACTCCACCATGGGTTAGGCCTCCTTGGTTTAATTCTTTTCCTGGATATTCTTATCCTGGAATGACTGGTTCTTATGGTATTTCATCTGGTTAACATAGTGACATGATGAATCCATAAGTTAATCTGTTCAATGACTTCAAGAAGTCTATTACAGTTCAAGTCAGTCAGGTTAATTCTAGAGTCTGTTCTCTAGAATCTAACCTTACAAGCCCCAACTTACCAGTTTTGGAGGAGTTTGACATCATGTCAGTAGCTCAAGGGTCTCAGGAAGATAACTTTCTTTCTGAGGAGGAGGAAGAACCTTCCGTTTCTCCTCACCCTGATCCTCGGACAGCTCGTTCCACTAGTGCATCTTCTTTGCTTCGTGTTCTGACGAGGAGTCCTCTGTTCTTACAGAGGATGACCAAGGGACTAAGAATGATTCCTTGCGTTGCAAGGTCTATTGTCTTCGCATGGACCATTCCAATGTTTCCATGCCTTCTCCCCCTCAGTTTAATATTTCTCCTTCTGACTTCGAAGCTTGTTCAGGAATTAAGATCAGGCTTTTCATTATCGATCCTTTCCTAAATCCAGCCATATGAAGTCGGCTTTATTAATGAAGCGATTGCAGATCCTTCATTAATGAAGGGCTCATTCTGGAGGCAACAAATTTGTGGGTTTGGTCCTTTATCTTTCACTGGTAGATTTAAGGGCAAGGATTTTGATATTCATGGCTCTTCTCTGGGGAAATCAGTGCCGACTTGCGACAAACTTTTGTCTCAAATGATTGGTTCCAAACCTGTTGAGGGTCTTCGTCTTTCCCAGTCTTTATGGGCTAAGTCGGATAATTCCCTTCGTACCCTTTCTCATGTACTTGTTACTGCAGAGCATTATTTGGCTACAGCTGACAGCCTTTTAAAGGGTAAAAAGGGGAAAGACTTGAAGTCTTTCTTGTTACAGGTGGACCATGCCATGGGGCAGCTCAACTTTTCACTTTAAGGACTTTGTCTAATTTTTCTCTTTCAAAGAGAGAAGAAATTTTAGAAAAGTCCTCCGTTTCGGAGTCGCTTAAAGAGACTTTTAGAAGTTGCCTCTTCTCTTTCTGACAAATTATTTGGTTTGTCAGTGGAGAAAGTTCAAGAAGAGCCCAAGAAGTCGCCCCCAACTGTAAAGGTAGACTCACAACTGTCGGGCAAGAGGACTGTGATGACGTCATATGACTCCTCCATTAGGCCCGGTTAATCAAAAACTGACAACCATAATAAGAGAAACAGGAAATCCTTCCAATCAGGGCCATTTTAAGAAGGCCAAGTCTACTGGATTTAGGTCCAAGACTTAACTCCTCGAGGTGGAATCAGTCTGGTAAATAGGGGTGTGCCTCCTCATTTGACGTCTTCCCTGAACATCGAGGCTTCTTTGCCTCATGTTCCGGTGGGGAAAGACTGTCCCGCTTTCTTCCTCAGTGGGAAGACTTTGGTGGACTCGAAGAGAACATGTGTTATCAGGTGTTCTGCTCAATCCTCCTCCACCCTCCTTGATCCTGTATACAGATGCATCACGTCAGGGTTTGGGTGCCTTCCTCGAGGGCAAGTCTATAGCAGGGATTTGGTCACCTTCTCAACAAGCAGACAACAATTCTCTATAGCTCTGTCATCGTCAGTGCTTGATTTGTTCTGATTACATGTACATGGAACATCTTTGGTACAATTCTCTATAGTTCTGTCGTCTTCAGTGCCTGATCTGCTCGTATCACATGGAACATCTTTGGTACAATTCTCTATAGCTCTGTCGTCTTTAGTGCTTGATCTGTTCTGATGACATGGGACATCTTTGGTACAATGCTCTATAGCTCTGTCGTCTTTAGTGCTTGATCTGTTCTGATGACATAAGACATCTTTGATACAATTCTCTATAGCTCTGTCGTCCTCAGTGCTTGATCTGCTTTGATGACATGGAACATCTTTGGTACAATTCTCTATAGCTCTGTCGTCTTCAGTGCTTGATCTGTTCTGATGACATGGAACATCTTTGGTACAATTCTCTATAGTTCTATCGTCTTCAGTGCTTCATCTTCTGCTCCAAGAACAAACTTTATCCAATATTTTCTGTTCAATGCAAATCTTCCCAATGAACTTGTCCCAAACGATGTAAGAAAAATAGCCATGCCTTACAGTTTTTGATTATTTTTTTAACATGACAAAATTAGGGTTTGGTGTAGCTGAGTAATGAAAATTAGAATCAAAGGTAAGGCACATAAAAATAAGCAATCCGTCTTCAGTGATGGAGGGGGTGGTTGGGGTGTTAATATCGGCATAACCACGAACTTTTAATAGACCTTGACCTGGAATTTTACTCAGCTTTATATATGGGAAGGAGGTCCACACAAAGTATCGTCATGGGGTTTTAAACTCTCAGAGTCACTATAAAAATGCAAAATAAGAGGAGGTATGATAGTGCTGTCGCCAAATCAAAGGATACTGACCTACAGCGCTTGAAATCCTAACAGTCCCAAATTTGTGACAAACCTGAGTGAGATCCCATGTTGGGTTCAGTTGGGAGGTGTTCCAGTAGACATACTGCGGTTTCTCTGGATGTTATCCTCCACCACGTAACACTGGATGCTATCATCATCTCTCAGAGTGATAGCGAACAATACATCACAATCATAGGATACCTTCATTGAGGTATTGCTGTAAGCAGACTGATTGGTAACTAACACCATGATCATTTCACCTTTGTAAGGATGGTAAATGCTTGATGCACTTAATAAGAGTTGGACAGGCCTACCAAAGGACCAATCCAAAGCGGAGAGGGATATTCAATGTCAACTTCTTCGGTCAACCGGGAATGGCAAATCTCGTCTGCTGGTCAAGAAACCGAGTTCTAATCTAAAAAGAGTTTCATATATTGATCTTTGAATGACACTATACTGGTAACATACATACAAGTAGTATGTTACAACATACTAGTAATCTTTGAGTACATTTTAGTATTTAAACGTGATATTTACACAATGTATAATGTTAAAATAGCCTAATGTTCTGTTTTCATTTACTGAATTGAAAATCTGAAAAGTTCAGTACAAGTACTACTATCATTATTCTAGAATACAGAGAAGGACTCATAACATTTGGATGCAGTGGCGGATTTAGAGGGGGCTCCTCCCCTCCCCTTTTCGCTACATAAATTAAGATTTGGTACAAAAAAAGACTGAATAGTTTGTCCAACACACATGTGCCCCTTATCCTTTCGCAAATCTTGGATCCGCCACTGTGATGTGTTACAAGATTCTCCGAATGACTGTCATGATGGCAAATTGAACATTGGAAAGGTCTGATTGTCATTTCGGACCGATCGAATTTTAAAGATGTAGGATCAATCACGGATCATACAACCAACCGGAATTTTAATGAGATTGATGTTGGTCAAATCACAGATCATATACCCTGAATTTTAATGAGATTGATGTAGGACCAATCACAGATCATATACCCTGAATTCTAATGGGATTGATGAAGGCCCATTCATAGATCATATACCCTTAATTCTAATGAGATTGATGTAGGAAAAATCTCAGATCATATACCCTGAATTTTAATGAGATTGATGTAGGACCAATCACAGATCATATACCCTGAATTTTAATGAGATTGATGAAGGACTAATCACAGATCATATACTCTGAATTCAAATGAGATTGATGTAGGAACAATCACAGATCATATACCCTAAATTTCAATGAGATTGATGTAGGTTCAATCACAGATCATACAAACTGAATTTAAATGAGATTGATGACGGACCAATCACAGATTATATCCCCTGAATCATAATGAGATTGATGAAGGACCAATCACAGATCATACAAACTGAATTTTAATGAGATTGATGAAGGACCAATCACAGATCATATACCCTTAATTTTAATGAGATTGATGTAGGACAAATCACAGATCATATACCTGAATTTTAAGGAGATTGATGAAGGACCAATCACAGATCATATACCCTTAATTTTAATGAGATTGATGTAGGACAAATCACAGATCATATACCTGAATTTTAAGGAGATTGATGAAGGACCATTCATAGATCATATACCCTTAATTCCAATGAGATCAATATAGGACAAATCACAGATCATATACCCTTAATTCTAATGAGATTGATGTAGGACCAATCACAGATCAGATACCCTTAATTCTAATGAAATTGATGTAGGACCAATTACAGATCATACAAACTGAATTTTAATGAGATTGATGTAGGACCAATCACAGATCATATACCCTGACTTTTAATGAGATTAATAAAGGACCAATCACAGATCATACACCCTGAATTTTAATGAGATTGATGTAGGAGCAATCACAGATCATACATCCTGAATTTTAATGAGATTGATGAAGGACCAATCACAGATCATATACTCTTAATTCTAATGAGATTGATGGACCAATCACAGATCATACACCCTGAATTTTAATGAGATTGATGAAGGACCAATCACAGATTATATACCCTGAATTTTAATGAGATTGATGTAGGACCAATCACAGATCATACACCCTGAATTTTAATGAGATTGATGTAGGACCAATCACAGATCATATACCCTGAATTTTAATGACATTGATGAAGGACCATTCATAGATTATATACCCTTAATTCTAATGAGATTGATGTAGGACAAATCACAGATCATATACCCTGAATTTTAATGAGATTGATGTAGGACCAATCACAGATCATATACCCTGAATTTTAATTAGATTGATGAAGGACCAATCACAGATCATACAACCTGAATTTTAATGAGATTGATGTAGGACCAATCACAGATCATATACCCTGAATTCTAATGAGATTGATGTAGGAAAAATCTCAGATCATATACCCTGAATTTTGATGAGATTGATGAAGGACCAATCACAGATCATATACCCTGAATTTTGATGAGATTGATGTAGGACCAATCACAGATCTTATACTCTGAATTCTAATGAGATTGATGTAGGAACAATCACAGATCATATACCCTGAATTTCAATGAGATTGATGTAGGTTCAATCACAGATCATACAAACTGAATTTAAATGAGATTGATGACGGACCAATCACAGATTATATCCCCTGAATTATAATGAGATTGATGTAGGAACAATCACAGATCATATACCCTGAATTCCAATGAGATTGATGTAGGTTCAATCACAGATCATACAAACTGAATTTAAATGAGATTGATGACGGACCAATCACAGATTATATCCCCTGAATTATAATGAGATTGATGAAGGACCAATCACAGATCATACAAACTGAATTTTAATGAGATTGATGAAGGACCAATCACAGATCATATACCCTTAATTTTAATGAGATTGATGTAAGACAAATCACAGATCATATACCTGAATTTTAAGGAGATTGATGAAGGACTATTCATAGATCAGATACCCTTAATTCTAATGAGATCAATATAGGACAAATCACAGATCATATACACTTAATTCTAATGAGATTGATGTAGGACAAATCACAGATCATGTACCCTGAATTTTAATGAGATTGATGTAGGACCAATCACAGATCATACAAACTGAATTTTAATGAGATTGATGAAGGACCAATCACAGATCATATACCCTTAATTCTAATGAGATTGATGTAGGACCAATCACAGATCATACAAACTGAATTTTAATGAGATTGATGTAGGACCAATCACAGATCATATACCCTGAATTTTAATGAGATTAATAAAAGACCAATCACAGATCATACACCCTGAATTTTAATGAGATTGATGTAGGAGCAATCACAGATCATACATCCTGAATTTTAATGAGATTGATGAAGGACCAATCACAGATCATATACTCTTAATTCTAATGAGATTGATGGACCAATCACAGATCATATACCCTGAATTTTAATGAGATTGATGAAGGACCATTCATAGATCATATACCCTTAATTCTAATGAGATTGATGTAGGACAAATCACAGATCATATACCCTGAATTTTAATGAGATTGATGTAGGACCAATCACAGATCATATACCCTGAATTTTAATTAGATTGATGAAGGACCAATCACAGATCATACAACCTGAATTTTAATGAGATTGATGTAGGACCAATCACAGATCATATACCCTGAATTCTAATGAGATTGATGTAGGAAAAATCTCAGATCATATACCCTGAATTTTGATGAGATTGATGTAGGACCAATCACAGATCATATACCCTGAATTTTGATGAGATTGATGTAGGACCAATCACAGATCATATACTCTGAATTCTAATGAGATTGATGTAGAAACAATCACAGATCATATACCCTGAATTTCAATGAGATTGATGTAGGTTCAATCACAGATCATACAAACTGAATTTAAATGAGATTGATGACGGACCAATCACAGATTATATCCCCTGCATTATAATGAGATTGATGTAGGACCAATCACAGATCATATACCCTGAATTCTAATGAGATTGATGTAGGTTCAATCACAGATCATACAAACTGAATTTAAATGAGATTGATGACGGACCAAT
The DNA here is from genome assembly GCA_035048485.1 of Pteria penguin. Classification (NCBI taxonomy): domain Eukaryota; kingdom Metazoa; phylum Mollusca; class Bivalvia; order Pterioida; family Pteriidae; genus Pteria; species Pteria penguin. The sequence goes on from CM068582.1 coordinate 59,975,413, forward strand.
CACAGATTATATCCCCTGAATTATAATGAGATTGATGTAGGACCAATCACAGATCATACATCCTGAATTTTAATGAGATTGATGTAGGACCAATCACAGATCATACAAACTGAATTTTAATGAGATTGATGAAGGACCAATCACAGATCAGATACCCTTAATTCTAATGAGATTGATGTAGGACCAATCACAGATCATATATCCTGAATTTTAATGAGATTAATAAAGGACCAATCACAGATCATACACCCTGAATTTTAATGAGATTGATGTAGGAGCAATCACAGATCATACATCCTGAATTTTAATGAGATTGATGAAGGACCAATCACAGATCATACAAACTGAATTTTGATGCTATTGATGTAGGATCAATCACAGATCATATACCCTTAATTGGCACTTTTGAAAATAAATATTCTGACCCTAAAAATGCTAGAAATAAAAATCTGGCTTTGACTGTAATGAAAATAAATATTCTGGCTACTAGCATGTACATATACCACATCGTGCAAATATAAAGCTGAATGTTCTATAGAAAACATGTTTTTGTGAAGCCCGCCAAATAATGAGATTGCTCCTTATACTTTAATGTGTAGTAGTTTAACTGTATAACTCATATTTCAGCAGAATTTATAGCATTGGACAAATCGTTCTCTTCAATATGTTCAATAAAATTTGATAGAATTGTTGTTTTGAAAAAATATATTTGCATGTCCATTTTGACGGGCAGACAGGGGACAAGGGCTCTATCATCTGCTTTCAGAGAGATTTTCTCTTCATATTTTGTTTGGAGTCGTGTTATTCGTGTCCCCTTGCCGTCAATTACCAAATCCTTTCCCCAACTTCGCCTCGTGTTGTCTGCTCCTCATTTATATGCCAGGAACACCTATATTTTAACGTTAAAATGAGTGGCCAAAAGGGGTCTTAATTTGTTTCATCTCTCACTTGAGCACATATGCAAAAATGATGTTTAAATTAAATCATGTGCATTTCAAAATTTATGGTGGCCATATTTGTTGATAGTGTTTTTCATTCCTTTTAAGTTTCATTCAAATCAGTGCAACAGGACATTCGTCAAATGATTTTAACACATTAATTCAAATGTAAAATAAACACAAACATAACTTTAAAATGAGAACAAAAGTAAAACCAACAAAAATGTGTATCTTCACTTAAACAAAAGTTAAAAAGAGTCCTAAATGGGCCTATATTGTTCATGCTCACCTCAGACACGGAAAACATTGCCAACATCTACCAAGCTTTCTCAAATTTAATCTAGCAGTAGTGAGGACAAAGTTAAAAATGTAAAAAATCAATATATCAAAAATATTTATGAAATGATTTTTGCATTAAAATAACATAGTTCAAAGTAAGTCAAAAACTAATAAAGTATTATCAGTCAGACAGGAAGCCAAAACAGCAACATTTCCTCACACATCCTTCTATAGTGATAAATGGAAATTCTCACCTGGATACCAGAGACTGAGATAGACTATACACTTCACTATAGAAACTAGTAGTATAAACACCTATGCAATTAAAGTACTGTTTGCATATCATTTGTTTAGTTTACCTTATATTAAAATGTGTTTTGTTAACATATAATTATAGAAAGGATGTGTGTTAATGGCATGTATTACAATGCAATTTTTACAAGTATTTATTGGCGACAAAAAGTCAAGAAAATAAATCATCTGTCCCTGGATATCGAGGAAATAACTATTCTATCCTTCAAAGATCTGAAAATAAATAATCTGGCTCGACCAAAATTGCCCCCCCACCCTTTCAGAATCAAATGTTCGTCTCCTTACCAGCACAGTCATATCATGTTATCCTGTCAAGGTCCCATATCCTTAGGAGTTGTCACTCAGGAGGTAGCTTGATTGGTTTATTGATGTTTCGTGTCGTCTTCAATAATTTTTCAGTTACATCACGACATGGAAGCTGGAAATAACTAACCTCTTGAAGATAGTGGCACAACCAGGATTGTCTGCACCGCAAGCCAAGCGCTAACCCACTTCAACTAACCTCTTCCTCCATTTCAAGAGTAACAATTTCATTAATGTTTGAGATTTATGTTACTCTCAAGAAAGTCACCTTTATAACAGTGGAACCATCTGCTAACAATGCAAATTTTAACCAGTCTTGACATTGATCTTGTATATTCTTGACACTGACCCTTGACGTTTGACGTTTTTAAGCCATCCGGTACGTATTGATTGAATATTATTTTACGTCACTCCACGATCATTTCACATACGGTGACGGCATCTGTCTGATGTATTGCAAAGAAATTTATATCTCTGCATTGGACAGACCCGAAGCAGTGAGAGATCTTTTACGTGTCACGCCTACCTTGACACTGGACCTCGGTTTTCACTGTCTCATCCAATTCAGGTTTGGATCCGGAACTTTTCGGTCACAAGATGAACACCTCATTCACTGAGCCACATCGGTTTCCAATTTATATACCAAGTATAACTGGAGGTTTGAGTTCACAGCCTTCCTGCAAAATTAGCCTAATTTGACCATTGATCATAATGTGTTCCAGTAAAAGAACACTAGTACTGCATGGTAAAACATTTGATGTTTTTATACATGAAATCAATTTTAATTTGCAGCATCCTTACCATGGAATAATCAGTTCTGGACCAGAGCAAAAAGTCTATAGCATCTGACACGACCAAACCTAATTACTGGGTAGGACTATAGCAGAATTAACTCATCTATGATGATCTTGACATGGTGATACTAATTACAACTAGGCTGACATTCCTACCTATTGCCCATGAGTCTGCTGAGATTGCACAGTATAAATCATAAAAGATTCTTGTTGCAAACTTGTTCCTTTAATTGCAAGTAAAATCAGTTAACTTGATGTGAACTACCAAAACAATTCAATTGATTTGCAAACTCCACATTAATAAATTATATGTACAGATTGATGACATTTAACAAAGAAAATTGCATGCAAAGTTTTCAAAGAAAAGGAAAAATATCACAAAAATCTTTCAATTATATCACAGTTTGTTCCATATCAAATAGCCAGACACAACCCACAGGTAAATATAAAATGTCATATCTAATAATCACAGATTATTCCTGTAATAGTTATCACAGAAATTTATCATCTGAATCATCTTGTAAGAAAGATAACTCCTTAAGATGCATGTTACAATTATACCAACATTTCAAAATTTTATCATGAATGCATTTCAATGTTTATGTAAAGTTTGTAAACAATATCACAAACACTGAGACAGAACTAAATGGGACAAAAATCTATCATTACCATAATTACTGCATCAATAATACTCTCTGATAATAACACTGCAATCTTTTCAGATCATTCAAGATACAATCTAAAGAAATATTAATTAGCTAGCTTAAGAAAAGTTTGAGCTTCATCTGCATGTATATATTCTTTATTAAAGAAAAAATATTTAGACATTGACAAATTAGGTTATACAAATTTTTACAACTAAAATGGCTGGATTTTAACAAGAAATTTTACAGACATGTAATTATTAAAAGAAATTGACTGTTATATGACCAGAAAATGATCACACATTGAATGGCGAATGAAAAGGTAAATTCATAGTTTTACTATTATTTTCCCTCAACAAAAAGGAAAATAAATCTAAATTTACCAAAATCTAATTCCTATCTGGATATCTAATGAAATATACAAAAGTAACAAAACTGCTGTAAAGTTTATGTAAATACCCTAGCTTCTGTATTCAGTAAATAATAAGTAAATAAATAAATATTAAGAGCAAGTTTATATCTTTAAAAAATTAGTGTTATAAACCTAGGAAACGAAATGAAAGCATAATTATAATTTCTAACAATAGCAATGCCTACCATTCAATATATGCCTGTGGCTTAATTTCAAGATAGCAACTATCTACAATGGGAAAAGATAACTTTTACTACAGAAACACTTGAAAAAAAGGGGTCAACTGTGACTTAAGTATAACCTCATCTGTAAGACTTAATTATAGTACATAACTAAATTTCATTAAAGGCCAACAACTGATGTAGAATAGGGTAAACTGCTAAAAAGTCAAATTTCACACAAAATATATTCACATAACTTCACTTTAACATTTCAAAGTATGGCTGAAAATTTCCATAATGATGATTTTCAACAGAGGAGAGTTTTATAAAATGGGGTCAATAGCAGAAAAAGTAAAAGTTCCTATGCAGGACCTCATAAATTACATTAACACTAAGCTTCACTGCAATACCTTTAAGCATGACCAAATCACTTTATGGATTGCTGATTTTCATGAAAGGGCAATAACCCTTGTAAAATGGAGTCAATTGTGAAAAAACCTTGACTAAAATTCCATATAAGACCTCATACAATGATTCACACCAAAATTCAATTCAATATCTTAAAGCACAACTGAAAACAGAATATAATAGTCTTGGACGGACGGTCAGTATCATAACACAATTACTTCTAACATTGTCTAACGACAGGCATATATAATTGAAAATGACTCTTGAGAAACAAACCCATTTTTGATTTAAATATGCTTTAGAAATTTTGTTCATTGAAGAGAATTCAAATGGAAACTTATCATAAAAACCATTTGACCACCCCTTAATAAAGTCAGAAATTAAGTGCAAAAAGTAAATTCATAATTATGTTTTCATACAAATATATAAATGTATATATATCAAAATCTACAACAATATACAACATATATATAACAGGGATAGAGAATTGAAAAAATAATAAATACTGTTCAAAAATGTTGAAAATTAAACAAAGAAGCACTTTAAATTAAAAGTACAAGGTTCCTTTTTGAAAAAAAAAAAAAAACCCCGAGACAATTTCTGTTAATTTAAATTAAGATTCCATGTATAATGACTGAAGGTAGAAACTTACATCTCAAACTTGACCACAAAGATTAAATGGCATAATACATGTATATTTACATAATACATTAACATTATATTAAAAATAATTTCAAATTAAATTTATTTTGCTGATTTTTTTCTCATTTTATCCTTTTTTTTTTATTATCTATTAATTGATAAAAGACTATACTAAAATTAAAATAATAGTCCATGCACCATTTATGTGGAATTTTCCATTTTTTTATTGAATATGCTTATGATACAGGTGAAGAGCACAACACAAAAGCACTAATAACCTGGTATTTCTTCATACAGATATCACATAAATTAGATCATTGTATTGCACACAACTGGAAAAGATGCAGAAAATGCACCAAAGTATTAACAAAACATGGAATAGAATGTTAATTCTGTCAGAAAATCAACATTGTGGTTTAATCACAAGACAGGCAATGACATTTCATGGTCAATGAGTATCAACTTTATCAGAGGCAGGATGAGTTATGATTGATGACAACTGCTGGATGATATCTGCATTGTTCATTGTGGGCGTTTTGGCACTGCGAGCCAACTGGTGACATATACTCATGAGGCGTTCACTCATTTGACGCTTCTGAAGTTTAGGTTTGGTATTATTACTTCTATTGCGCTTATTGGCATACCATGATTTAACTTGAGTGATAGTTATTCCCCCTTGTTTAGCCATTTGTTCCTTTTCTATTTTGGATGGATAAGGATTGTCCAAGTGCTCTTCATACCATCGTGTCATGATGTTCACTGCACGCATATTCAACGGCTGATTATGCCGCTGACGTTGCCGTTCTCGATTCATTTGATCCTGAATTTCTTTATCCGAAATTTTACTCTTTGCTGCACTTTCACATTTTTTTATATTTGGTTTATGTTGAAGTACTGGTGGCATCTTATGGCAAATAACTGGTTTACTCTCTGATCTATGACAAATCATTTTACTGGGGAAGGACCTACATTTGTTGTTCATATCTACTGGAAACACAAATTCTGATGACGATATATCACTGGATTGAATCTGGGTCTCGCACAATCTTTGTAAGGCATCATCTGCTCTTGTTTGAGCTGCTATATAGTCAATTAACATTCTTTGTGGCTGGTGATATTTTGTGTCAAAGCTTGAATCCACCACATTTTCATTTTCTTTGTTTGCTTCTTCAAAACTGACATCTGCAGATGATAAAGAAGGTGTTTTAGACTCGTATGGGTAGACTGGTGACATCCCCATGTCAGAATTATATCCACTATCCTGGTATCCTTGAGAGGACTCACTAGAAATATATTCAACAGAAACACTGTCGCTTTTCTCCACCGATTCTGGCATGTTACCAGCAAGCACATAATTTGCCTCTGACAATAATGGACTGATACACCGGTTAGCTTTCACTTCACTATCTGGAGAAATAGACGCCAAAGCACTGATTAACTCCGGAGTGGAACAGCGGTTGATATCCGATGTAGTGCAGAGCTCACTCTGGTTAAACTGGTGAATATTCTGTAAGGTGATGCTGGGAATCGTTGACGTCTTAAGTGAACGATCTGCTGTATAATTTGAAGTGCAATACCACTGGTACATATGGTGCCAGTCATGTGTGGCGTAATTTGGAAGCATGGATTGATAGTCTTGGGCTACCACATTATTATAGAAGTAATACTCACTGTTGGGCGTTATCTGCGTGTTCGATTGTTCTCTTTTCATAGGGCGACATTGCTGATTTGTGTTACATTCGGTGGGACTCAGGGACGGGATGGGAGAGAAAGCCCAAGCCGCCAAGTCGCTGGAAGTAGTCGTGGGAGTTCTAGGCAGCATGTTGTATGCAGACGTGTCCACGTAGAGCGACTGTGATGCATTGCCATCCCCATACGAATACATTTCCTCTGTTGTGTTAGCATTTCTTCTATTGTCAGAAACATGATCCATTCCTATTCGGAAAACACCTAGTAGAACCGCCTTTTAATGTAACTGGCATTCACTGAACATTTTGCCGGGTCGGGGAAACATTTAAATAGAAAGCAGAGGTGAAAGGTCAAATTTCTCAGTGTCAACTTTTTTCATTGGTCAATGTCAACTACATGATATTACAAACTAGAATGATCATGACATAGTGTTCCGCATCGTAATTTTGTTATTGTTTGTACCAATTACCTATGACTTCCTCATTTTTGAAGTTGAGACATTCACATATTTATTGGCATGTATCATCAAACAACTCGATCAATTTATTCAAACCTGTGATTATCCGTGCGAGTTCTTTTGTTTACAACTGTTTTATATAATTGCATAATTAATTAAAATACTGTATACGATAATTCTAATATTAACCTTTCAGTGATTGTTTTATAAAAGAGCTTTTGTAAATTTTTAAAAGACGAACTATGGTCCAATTCTAGCATACGTTTATTGAGTATATATCAATGTTTAGCTTAAATTTGATGTATGGTTCACGAGTATTAGTAACCATACGTGAAAAGATGTTTGCGCCATATTTCAATTTAAGTTGTCATATTCATTTAATCTTTTAAGGTATTATATCACACCTCCATATAGAAATTATTTTATTTTATTTTATTTTATTTTATTTTATTTTATTTTATTTTATTTTATTTTATTTTATTTTATTTTATTTTATTTTATTTTATTTTATTTTATTTTATTTTATTTTATTTTATTTCCTCTCAATTTTTAGTACTAAGTTTCTTCTTCACAAACCAGGGACTATCTAAAATCCCTGTTACAAACATAAAATAAAATCCAATTTCCCATCCAATGTCTGTAAGAACTGATTCCCAAGAATTTTAAACACCCAACCTATCCCTTAATATTAAGATTTATAAGCATGGTGCTACGATAAATATGTTGTAGCTAAAAGTCATAATATTTATATCACTTAAAAGCACATTCTAATATCTTTAATCACATCGGTTTATTGTAATTTTCATATTATTTTTCATTCTATATAAAAATCTGTTCTTTGAAGGTTTGTAAATGAATTTTAAGATAAGGTTTAGATTTCATTATTATATCAAGTAAATTTTTTTTAAATTCCACAAAGGATCTAGATATCACTGGTAAGTCCCTCAACCCCCTCACACTTGGCCCTTTCCTCCTGTCTTAAGGAAGACGGAAAGAGAAAAGGGCAAAGAGTGAGGGGTTAGGGGCTTAGCAGCGATACCTAGATCTTGTGAAACTCCGAGTCAAAATACTGTCTCACCTCCATATACATTTACTGTACTAATTCACAATACAGAATATCGTCCATAGTAGGGTGACTTTGTGCATAACTATGACATTCGACAAGATACATGTAAATTTGATCTACACATGTACAAGATATAATGAGTATCTTCAACAAAATGGGCGTTCCTAAAATACTGTTTATTCACCAAACCGTTTTATTAAAACAAGTCTCCTGTTTTTGTGCTTCATTTCGGTTTCTCAGATGTCCGTGATTCCTATTTTATGCTGTCAACTTACGATTATCATGGTCTGGTGTCTTGTTTGTTTGTATATGTATAAGCAATCATAATTCGTCGCCTGAGAACTATAGTGTTCTACTGCCAAATTTTTCATTTAGAGACAATCGAGTTTGACGTTTTGAATACATTTGTTTGCTCCATATGCTCTCTAAGATACAATATAGATCAATAACATGCATAAGGCGTCAAAGATTTAATTTAAATCTTTATTTACCACAAATTATGATCAGGTTCCTTTAAATCTGAAGTTTTTCAAATGTAGATAGAACTTTTTTTTTTTTAATTTTCTTATGGATTTGAGTAAAACCAAAATGTGCTAAGTCCATTTTGACCAATGAAAAGAGAGAAAAATATCACGTAATACAGAGATAGAATAGAATGGTACTTTTCCTATCTATAAATTAGATACAGATTTTTTTCAATTGATTACAATAGAAATTATGGAGATGGAAAAGGATGGAATTTAGAAAAGTGACCCTATCTCCCCCACCAAGTATGTATTGACCGATATAAATTTCTGAAAAGATGCGAAGAATCCAATGATCTATAGAACTCGATTCTTTTTGGTCAAATTGGTAGTTAAAACAGTCTGGTTCTCAGCTGACAATATGTGTTTGGAAATTTACGATCTTTTATCCTAACAAATCTCGTGAAGACACACGACCTAGTTGATTTTATAAGGATGAAGAAATTGAAATTGTCGATGAATTTTGCTACCTTGGGATTGTTTTCTTTTACAATGGTAAATACAATAGAGCTCCCAAAAGTTGTATTTACAGTGTAGAAAAGCAGTCTTTGCATTGAAAAGGAAATGTAATCAAATGAGTTTTTATCATCTCACACTTCTATCTCTATTCGATACATATGTTTCCAGCATTTCCTACTGTGGTAGTGAGATTTGGGGTTTGCATGCTGCACAAGATAGAGAAAAGTTCACATAAATTTCTTTAAAAATATCTTGGTAGTTAGAAGATCATCTCCAAATGCAATGTAGTAGCAGTTTATTAATCAAATGCCATACAGCATATAGATACATAGTACATGTACATCAATGACAGTGGAGAGGAGAATGTATAAAAAAATTATGATAATACAATACAATAATGCAAGTAACCTTACACTCAAATAAACAAACTTTAAGTGGAGATAAAATGTACGAAGTAATCAAATTAATATACATAATCATTAGCGCAATAAATTAGTTCGCAGATTAACTGGCATACACAGAATTGGATAGAATGCCTATGATTTGTTTAAGAAAGCTTAGAATTGTTAAATACCGGCTGAAACTATTACGCTAGGAAAACTGCATTTTGAAATCATATATGGATTTCTACAAGGAAGAAATGATCCTGAAATCTAACTGTTAATATTGGTTGTATAATGTTAAAAAAATTTTATACGAAATTGGTCTAGGTGATTTTTGGTTAAACACATGTAGTATAAATGAAAAAGTTATAGTACTTGAAGTGAAACAAAGATTGATGGATATTTATAAACAGAATATCATGACTGATTTGAATACATCATCTAAATGTTCTTTATATAGGCACTTTGTTGGCCATGTCGTCTGGCAGTTTTACTTGTCAAAACCTGGCTATACTCAATATAAGACACTTATTTGTAGAATACGTCTTTCTTCACATTGTCTAAATATTGAAATTGGCAGATATAAAAATATGCCGACTGAAAAAAAAATTGTACTGTCTGTAAATCTGACATTGAAGATGAGTTTCATTTTATTCTGAATTATTATGTTTAGAACTAAGAACTAAATTCTTGAGACTCTATTATTATAGAAGACCTGTCTTTAAAGTAATAAAGTTACTTAACTCAAATACATGTAATTTTAAAGAACTATGTAATCTTGGAAAATTTTTGAAACATGTTTAATTGATTATTGTCTTACGTCACTCCACGATTATTTCACGTATATGGTGACGGCATCTGTCTGACGCATTGTATTGAAATTTAGACATATGAACGGACCCACCCGAAGCACTAAGGGATCTTTTACGTACCACGCCAACCATGACATTGAACCTCGGTTTTTACTGTCTCATCCGAAAGACAGAACACCGGTGCGCCCAGGGCGGGAGTCGAACCCGGACTTCTCGGTCACGAACCAAGAACTTTATCCACTAGACCACATCGGCGTATAAGTATTAATACTTTGGAGCAATAAATAATACAATAAAATGCAATAGTGCCAAAGTGATTACATACATTTGGCGTAAGCGTTCTCTCTGATAGCCTACGGTGAACAGCAACCTTACAGCATTCAGTGACGTCTTCGAAGTTATGAATAGCTGAGAGCTGCGCAACAAAGTTACTATAATACATGTATATGCAAAACCTTTTTAGAGTTTACTTATAGCAAAAATAAGTTTAAATTTAAAGTATAATTGCATTTTTCATTACATACATGAGTTCCGTGTCTTGTATGATCATATGGTTATTCCATATAGCGCGTCTTCTTTTATCAACAGACATTCAAAATATGCAAAGTAAGTCCTCCAAAACGGCTATCAAATACATGTGTTATACTAAAGTCTAGAACATTTATTATGGTTAAACTTTGATATAACAAGTATACATGTGAATATTAAGGGAATTCTATGTATTCTATTTATTGTTTCGTTCTTATTGTACAAAGAACAATTGGTGTACAAATATTCAAATGTTGTATTTTCTATTATTTAAATGACGTAAGAGACAATCAGTACATTCCATTATAATGGCAAAATGAAGTAAGAGATAATAAGTACATTCCATTATAGCGGCAAAATGACGTAAGAGACAATCAGTACATTCCATTATAACGGCAAAATTTTTACGGTTAAAACATGACAAGGTCTATAGACCATTTCTTCTATCGTGAATGCTGTAGTATGCCTACTGTCCGCGCCACTCACTCTGGAAACTGGAAAATCTGGATTTTAAGTTATTCATCTTTAAATAGAATAATTTCAAAAAGGCAAAACCATTCGATAGATCTTGTATAGTCGTAACTTTTGGTATATGCTATATGTTTGTATGAAGAAGCGTTCATATTTTATAGAAAAAAAAAATCAATTTTAGGTAGGGCGATTTCCATGTTAAATTTTGACGCGACGTCGCCAAGTTTCCCATAGACTCAATGTTAAACATCGGCGACGTCATGTCAGAATTAACATAGAAAACGCCCTATCTAAAATGAGTTTTCCCTATAAAATACGAATGCTTCTTCGTAGAAACATATAACATACACCAAAAGTTACGACTATACGAGATCTATCGAATGGTTTTGCCTTTTTGAAATTATTCTAAAGATGAATAACTTAAAATCCAGATTTTCCAGTTTCCAGAGTGAGTGGCGCGGACAGTGATATCGGACATCAACATTATAGCGTTAATGCATGGATTATGCCACAGAATTATGACGCAAATCTGAGCGGCAACATTCAGTTTAGTTGTCCAATATTACCCTTTGCATCAAGTCAGGATAAAGCTTACCATTATTACCTACGTACAGCTGGATACATGTCGTGTCCACAGGGGCTGGTGCATAATAGTCAATGGCGGGGGAGGATCACAATCGAAGCCGAAGGCTCCGAAAGGGGGGAGATGCAGGAGGGTTGATGCCTTCCTGCAGGTGAGAGTCCCCCCTCCCTCCCCCCCCCCCCCCAAAAAAAAACATTTTCGAGAAAGTGGTTCAAAAATGATAAATGCACATTTTAACAAAAGTGGAAAAAAAACCCCAAAACAAACCAAGCAGTGGCGGATTCAGAGGGGGGGGGGCGGAGGGTACGTTCGCCCCCCCCCCCCTAAAAAAAAAAAGGAGAGAGAGAAAGAGAAAGAGAGAGAGAGAGAGTTATCCAATAACGTCCACTTCTTCGGAATTTTCTATTCCAAGAATATTTCAATCTTTACATTGCCTTGGTGAAATCCGATATACTGCTCACTCAGCTTGGCGCGTTTAATATTAGTAATTTAAATTTTATCAACATTACAATGTCGCAGTCCAAACGTAGAAAGTTCATGGGCGACTAGACTTTTTCTTCAACTAAAAAAGAAGGTAAAGTTACAATATATTACAAAAATTGTAAAATAAATTGTATCCCATTAATATGTATACTACTACTGTAGTGTAGATTTGTAAACGCTTGTTTATTTTTATCACACTGTATAACTATTACAGAACATGTGTCATCTATCAGGGAAGGATCTAACATCTTAGATTCTAAGCGCTTGGAGTTTATCTATTAATTTAGTTAATTTAGCAATGAGTATACTGTTGTTATATACAGTGAGTCGAAAATTGCCATTCAGGGGGGGGGGGGGGGGGGGGGGGGGGGGGCAGTAAGTGGTAGGAAAAGTCGTAGATGTTGATTATTGTATACTCTATTCTCTAATGTGACTTGATTTCTTTTCATATCAAGTCAAGAGAATTCATCCGAGTGACAAAATTCCAATACAAATCATCGTTCTGCTTATTGAAGTTCAGTAAACTCCGCCTTTCCTTTTTTATGAAAATTGATAAACCGATAGTAATTGGTTTGTGTTCTGAAATCGATGTTTGTCATCTGCGTTTTTAAACAAAACATAAGAATAGAAAGTAAAAATTATAAACCATGATATCTTGTCTAGTAATTCCCTCGTATCATCGACCAATCAAATTTATCACCTCTGTCTTTCATATGAAGATATTCAGGGCCCGCCATAGGCAGGTGCCCAATAGTAATCTGTTTGTCTGTCCGTCAGCAAAACCTTTTTTTTTTAAATATGTCTTATCTAATATACCGTCACATGTAGGGCTTTCATATTTGGCATGTGCGTTCCTTATGACAAGACCTTTCCGTTGGTACCACAAATGTTGGTCATGTGACCTTGACTGTGATAGTTTATGATCACATAGCTAAAATCTGTTCACATGTATGACAATTCCGCTACATGTACCTCAAGAATAATAATAAGGTATGAACAAGACATGAATAACATCACAAAAAACTTCTTTTACACAGCAGCTGCCGTACCGAATGAGGACAGTCAGTTGAAGTGACAGTGTACAATTTTTAGGCCTCAAAATTGCCAAATTGCTTCCGGGGGGCTTCGCCTCCTGATCCCCCTACCAGGACTCCGCCCTGAACCTGCTGAAGACCTACACGGTCCCCAGACCCCTCGTTTAACTTCGCCCCCCTCCTAACACAAAATCCTGGATCCGCCCCTGCTCGTTTTTTACTGTGTCATCCGAAAGGCATGACACCGGCATGACCAGAACGGGATTCGAACCCCGGCCTCCCGATCAGGAGTCCGACGCGCTACCACTAGGCCACGCCGGCTTCAGTCGGTATGAAGAAGAATATGGTCAAAAGAGGGTACTCTTTTGTGACCTACTTTTGACTATGGTCACGTGGTGCCACCTGTAAAGAGGTCTGGACGAAAACCACAGAATTTGAGTTACCGTTTTGGGCACTTTTGGCCGAGCCCTGGATCCACCCCTGAGGGAATCTGGATCCCGAACACAATTTTAGTATGGGACCTTGAGTACATCATATATACAACCATCATATATAAAACTGCATCATTGTGCGTAGTGCATGCTGCGTAAGTTTGTCATCATTTTTTTTTCTGTGGTATACCTCCATCGAACGAAAAACAAATTAATTCCCTTCCTTATAATTTAAATCCTTTCTAACTACTGCATCATTTCTCTTTCAAATCTGATAATGTGAGATTATCAATATCACCATTTACTAAATACATATCCTCTTAAAATGTACAATTTTTTCCTTTATATGATAAGCAGATATGGACTTTTTACTCGGTGAATATGGTGTAATATCTACCATGTGAGATATCTACTGGATTTGGAAATATTGACTTTGATTTTGCCTCCATCCAAAATTCAGTAAATATCAGAGCATTTTCCTGAAATTTAAAGCTCTTAGCTATATATTAAAACCAGGGGCATATATATCTAAATATCCGTCCCTGATTAACTAGAATGAGTGTTCAAGTTAACACATGTTGCATGTGGGGCTTTTTGTACAACCGCAATAGCTCTTCTTAACAAAGAGGTGACAGTCAAAGTCAAAAGGTCATCGAACTTGTTTTCATTTGAAATGGCTTCATTTTTTCTATTGACATCACAAGCATAGATTTATAAACAAAACGCTTGATGTAAATACCTTCACAATAACTATACCTTCAGTATGGACTAAAAGATAATCAAAGGACTAAAGGTCCTGAGTGACACTCATATGAAGATGAAGAGGAATTAGTGTTATCAATAGTATTAATTCAGGACTAGTTTCCTTCTTAGAATTATAGGCACAAATTCAAAATGACTCTTGAATCATTGCTGAGCTATTCAAATCAATTTTGTTTCATTAAAAGAACAAAATTGAAGTGGGAATAGTTATATGAAGCATGCATTCAAATCTGCATCTCAAGATGAACCATTAGCGCAAGTTTGGGATTTTTCACACACTGTTTATTCAAGGTGACGTGGTATACGGCCGAGTCAGTAGTCTTTTATTTTCACTAGTTTGTTACAAACTGAGGTACCCCCAACAGGTTAACCAAATCACTGAAGTGAAAAAAATGTCACATGAAGCAACCGAACCAGATGCTCTAGTGTACATTCCATACATGAATCATTGGTGCAAGTTTGGTACTTGTACTGTGCCCCAAACAGGTTACTAAAATGACTCAAACGGAAAAAGTATGTCAGGTACAGCTTGAAACATGTTTTCTAGTCTGCATCCTAAGATGAATAATTAGTTAGTGTAAGTTACTTGCAGCATTTGTAGTATGTCCAGAACCGAGTTCCAAACAGGTTAAACAGTTACGGATGTCAGGCTTGTAGCACAAGATCATCTAAACTATGTCAAGGTGATCTAAAACTGTCCTTGCTCTGAGTATTTGCTGTGGATTTTATGTGTACAAAGACAGAGAAGACATGGTGAATCCATGTTTGTAATTAGGAGGGTTTTGTAATCAGACGAGGGTGTTACTGAGAATACATCAATCTCAGGATGAAACAAGCGAATTCAAAGAATTCTAAGATGTCAAAAGCAATGATATCAAATGGAAGTTCTCATCACAAGGAATCTACATGTGAAGTTTCAACGTCGTATCCCTACTGGATCAAAAGTTACATCCCAGATTAAAGTTTTTGTGACCGACTGAAAGACGGGGGAATGTGATTTATTGTCCCCTCGCTTTCACAACAGAGGGGGACAAAAAGTGCTGTTAAAAAGACATTTCAATTTTTCGGTAACAAATTTACTGAAAATATAAAACCTTGAGAGTGGATACAATCACAATCATGAATGTACATAAAATGTTTTGTTGTAGATCATATAAAGTGTACACTCCTCATATAAAATCTACAAAATAAACTTTTCAATTTTTTTTATTACTCCACGCAATGTCATTATTGTTATTTTAACGATTATATCCGAAACAAATTATAAGAATTTAACGCGTCGAATTTTTCAAATGGAAGATTATTGCACGACATGTCTTGTAACACTATATATGCAAATTGGGAAACACAGGCTGCAAATGTAGGTCACGTTAACACCTACCTCTGGTGAAGCTTACGTAGAATGTTTTCAATACGGAAAGGAATAAATTTAACTCATACAGTCTGTTGTCCCACTTAAATCAATTAAAACACCAATTTTTCGGCATATCGTCCTCAAAAGCATGCTATTATTGAGATTGGCAAGGGCCGTCAGAAAGGCCCGAAAAAAAAGTGCAATCAATGCGTAGTAATCAACGACTGAATGATTGGTTGTTGGTTGGTTGATTGGTGTTTTACGTCGCTTTCAACAATATTTCAGTTCTATCGCGACATGGAAGCAGGAGGTTACCAACCTCTTAAACAGCGCCGCAAGCCAAGCGCTTAACCACTACACCAAATCCTGCCCACGACTGAATGAAAACATAGATTACATGCCATTAAATCCAAAAAATAATCATCGTGTTTGTTCAGGTCTGGTATAAACTTTCCATACATCTTCCTAAATAATTTGATGAATATGTAGTTCTTAACATACAAACAGTATCCATTTTTCATGATTACATGCATATTTATTGGACCTATTTCCTTAGTGTAGGAATACATGAGCGAAGGGGTCAATCCAAAGAATTCAATATGGCGGCGCCCAGAACGCCGATGAAAAAAGAGTAACACTTCGTGTCACAAAAATGTAATCTGTTAATATGAAAAAAGTGTGACAACTGGACAATCCTAAAAGTAGGTCAGTCTTTGAGGTCAAGGTCAATAGTCAAGATTTCAAGTCTTTGTCATAAGGAATATCCATATGAAGTATCAAATTCCTACCACTTTGCCATTCAAAAATGATGGCCAAGATTAAATTTTTTTTAAGTAGGTTAAAATCCAAGGTCAAGGTCATAAGGTAAAAACATATAGTTTACAGGAAGGTATTGTCATAAGGAATGCACATGTGAAATATGATCATTTGTCATTTGAAAATTAGGTCGGTGCGGTCTAGTGGATAAGGTGCTCAGCTCATGATCAAGAGGTCCCTGATTCGACTCCTGCCCTGGCCACACCGGTGTTCTGTCTTTTGAATGAGAAGGTAAAAACCAAGGTGCCGTGTCATGGTAGGCGTGGTATGTAAAATATCCCTCACTGCTTCGGGTAGGTCCATTGCAAAGGTCTTAAATTTGTGTGCAATGCATCAGGCAGATGCCGTCACCATATACGTGAAATAATCATGGAGTGACGTAAAACAATAATCAATCGTTTGAAAATTATGCCCAATGTTAATTTTTTAAAAGGAAGGTTAAACTTCAAGCCCAAGGTCAAGGTTACAACATCAAAAATTCTGGTGTCAACAAAAAGGTCTTGTCACAAGAAATACACATGTGAGATATCAAAGCCCTATCATTTGCTATTCAAAAGTTATGGCCAAGGTTAAATTTATTGACATGAAGGCCAAACTGAAAGGTCAAGGTCATAAGGTAAAACATTTGGGTGCCAACTAAAAGGTCTTTGTTCGTTTGTTATTCCTTGTAGGTTTTGTCAACTTACCATATTAGATAACAAAGATATAGCTAATAATGTGAAAGTGTGACTACCAGAGAGATGGACGGACAGACACTAGACAAAGTGATCCCTATGTGCTGCTATGCTTTGCAGGCCACACAAAAACTACAAACAAACATCTTTGAACAAATAAAGTTGAGCAGTGTTTATGTTTCTGCACTAAAATATTTGTTTATAGTAACAAGATGCGTTTGTTTAACTCAAATACCCCCAGAGGCAACATAGTCCAAATACCGCAAATTTTGAAATGAGAGTCAAAGGTCACGAGGTCAAAGACCTAGATGTAATTTGAAAGGGCTTTATTAGTGGAGTATGCATGCCAAATATGATTTCTCTATCTTTCAGGGTTCAAAATCTATGGCAAAGGTTAAAGCTGACAACAAATAGACCAAAAAATACCAACAAACAAACAGACCAGTTAAAAAACCTTATACTCCTGATCTGTCCATCCGGGGGTATAAAAGAGAGTACTGAATAAAACATAAATTATTTTGTAATAAGACTGCATAATATATTGACTGCACAATGAGTAGCTGTACATACATTTAGAGCCTTCATGTGTGAGTGCCACTGAATGTGTATGTCAGAGTACATCATTTGCTGGACTTTCTCAGATCTCTAATCAACTACAATACTGGATAAACTCTAAACTTTATTGACATCAAGGAGGCATATTTCATGTACATAATCATTAAATGATGTGAAGATGCTCATGATTAATTCAGACTAATTAAGCTTATAAACATTATATATGTTGGTTTACAAAAACATCTCCGATATAGAATATATTGCATAATATATGGAGTGTGTAATGATGGGTAAATTTCTCTTAAAACAATTTTTATCTATATTTGTAAAATTCTTAAAACAGAAAACAAGATGGGTTTGTGAAACATAAATGCCCCTGGCAGCAACAAAGTCCAAATAGGTCAAATTTTGCAATGTCCTATATATTACACCCCACCCCACCCCATGGGAATGCACATGTGAAATATGGAAGACCTACTTCTTACAATATAAGTTAAAATCAAGTTTTTAAACATAGGTCAAAAGTTAAGGTCACAAGGTAAAAAATTATTGTTCCAATGGAAAGGTCTTGTCACAAGGAATACACATGTGAAATATGAAAGCAATACCTCTTACAATCAATAAGTTATAACCAATGTTAAAGCTTTTGAAATGTAGGTAAAAGGTCAACAAGGTCAAAAATTAGTGTTCTGACAGAATGGTCTTGTCACAAGAAACATGCATATGAAATATGAAAGCCATACCTCTTATGAATCAAAAGTTATGGCCAATGATCAAGTTTTTGAAATGTACGGCAAATGTCATGGTCAAATTCTCAAGGTAAAAATTTACTGTACTGATGGAGAGGTCTTGTTACCAGGAATACGATGTGAAATATGAAAGCTTTATTTTTTACGATTCAAAAAAAGTTATAATCAATATTAAAGTTTTTTAAATATAGGTCAAAGGTCAAGGGATAAAAAATTATGGTACTGAGGGAAAGTTCTTGTCACAGGGAGCATGCATTTGAAATATGAAAGTCCTATCATGTACCATCCAAAAATTATTGCATGAACTATTTTTCTTCTAAATTTAAGTCTAACTCCAAGGTCACAATGTCAAAAATTCTTTATACTAGTAGAAAAGGATTCCTGCAAGATATGCAGATGTGAAATATTAAAGCTCTGTCACTTAGCACTCAAAAGTTATAGCATTAGGTTTTTTTCCCTAAATATAAGTCAAATTCCAAGTTCAAGGTCAGAAAGTCAAATATTATTGTACAAAAAGAAAGGTCTTCCAAAATGAAATACACATGTGAAATTTGAAAGTTCTACCACCTATATTCACAATGTTATGCGTCTTTAATTGAAAGCGGACAGAATGGGACATAATAAGAGATGGACAACCCAACTCTACAAGACCAGGGGCATAATTACATCAGATTGCTGACTGAAATCTGAACTAGATGTAGACTGTCACATGTCTCTTACATACCCATATTTCGGGAATTTTTATCAATATTTCTTTTTTTCACCTTATTGACATGCTTAATGACACATTTAAATTATATATTAACATTTTATACTCCTGAATTTGAAAGATACACAAGTAACATTTCTTCTGAACTTCTGTTAAATAAAACCAATATATTTAAGGAAACAGCATTCATACATGAAAACTATTGACAACAATACACATGATAAACATGATCAATGTAAATTCCGATTGTTTTTGTTTTGCTTTTAAATTCAGACTTCCATTAAGACTCTATGTACAAGTATGTAAACACTCACAATAACTACAGGCAAATACAGAAATTTGTACACCTTTCATATGCCAAAAGGGGGATATATAAATAGATTATGAAGCTATTCAATATATATAATTTACATTAATCAATTATATTACAAATTTCTATGCAATCACAAACATAATATATACACAATTTCTAATTTGCAGAAGACCAGTGCAGTGATATGTCAACCATAATGATGTTTTGTGTATACATATAGACTCCTTTTATGTGCAGATAATATTTCAATTAAGGATACATAATAGTATATATCATATGTTTACATACAAGCGTAAGCCTTAAACTAGAAAATGTCAATATATATACCTACTAATGATCTTAATATTAAAGCACTAAACTCACCTTAAACATACATATATATGATAATGCCACAGAAATGGGCACCGACAAAGTGGGAATTTTAAACATTAACCGATTAATTCAAGAAAGGAGAGAAGGGTTTCAATTTCCTTTCACATATATCTTGTTTGTCTTTAAACCTGTCAAATCTTCTGAATTTCGATATAGAATTGTTGTATTTCTCTTTCAGCATCATTAGAATTTGGTATAACATTTTTGTTCATATGATTTAATAACATACCATTAGCAATTAACAATATCATCATCTATGCTCCCAATACAGATGATGTATGGTTTCACTCTGTTCTGAGCAAAATGTGCATAGAATATTTTTGATAAGTTCATAAAAAATAGTAAATGTTTTATACAATACAATAGTGTAACCAACAAGCATAGTGTCCTTTAACTTGAAAACGCCAAGATTAGCGTTTCCCACCAAGACTCATCTCTGTTTATTTGGAAAATGACCAAGAAATAATATTTGCCAAGTGATGTTTCCTCCATTAAATATTCGTCTAATCCAAGTTATAACTAAACTTTGAATAAAACTATTTAAACTTACCGATATCATGTTTTATAAACCTACTCTATCGTATGATAGTACAGCTATTTTGCATGCAATTCTATTCCCTCTTTGCTCTCCAAATCTGTGTAAATGCTTTTATTCTATTGTTATCATGAATTCATTTTGACAATATAATAAGTGTTACTCTTCCTTCAGAAGATATTGATCTTCATTTCCATAATAATATTTTTTCTAATATTTCAATGATCCTTTAAATAAAAGAGAAATTAAAATACATTCATACTTCCTCCTTCTTAATGCATAGGTATCTCTTGTATTGTGTTTTATGTCTTTATATTTGTAAACTGTACCCAATATCTTTATATGTATATTCATGCTATACTGAATAAAACAAATGTGATTGTTATCCAAAACAAGAGGCCCAAGTGGGGGTATATCGCTCACCTAAACACAATTTGGTTATTCAACTGACAGCTTGAAAATTTTGCATATATATATAATATATTCCCTGATGGTTTTTTTTGTTGTAACTACAATATATACTAAAAACTGGGTGTAAAATTTGAATCATCATTTGATAACATTAGGCAATTGTTTATGCAGGTCAAATTAAAATTCATAACTTTTATATCTATACTTATTTACAGCAAATGAATGTTAAAAAGCCTATGAACGGATCTGGATGAAAAACAATAACACTTGTAAAAGACCATGAATACTTCATTCCTACCAATTTTCTTCAAATTCCTTCAAATGGTTTTCTAGAAGGAGTTGAAAATTAAAAAAAAATGCCCCTCCCCTTCTTTTTTTGTTTTGCAATAATAAACAAGAGGCCCAAATGGGGCTATATCGCTCACCCGAGTACCTAGATGATCAGTCATGTAGGAAGGAAGAAGTAATTTATTTTGGCATTACTGTGACTAACTCAACACAAATGTTGAAAATATGTCAAATTTTATTTCAGACCAGAATCAAAAACAACAACACTTTTTTGCACATCCATTCAGGTGATTTTAATATTAAGTATTTGCTTTGTCTCTGCAAGATTCAAGGCAACAAGTTAGTCATTTTCTTTAGGTGGGGCCTTTTGTTGACTGATTTCAAGTCTGGGTCATGAACAACAATTGTTTCAAATATTGTCCAGATCCAACTTAAAATTGCCTAATTTCATAAGTTGAGTGTTGTGAAACATCTCAAAACTTATTTAGATGTGTAAAGAAAGAAAAAAAATATTTTGACCACAGCTGGATTTGAACCGCTACTCTCCATATTTTAATTACCAAGTGGTATACCGGGTATGTACCAAGGTGAGACCTATTTTTTAGACATGGTGGCATTATCTGTTGACCAATTCGGATGAAATGTACAAAATTGATAAAAAATCCAAAAATTGAGATACATGTATTGACAAAATTCTTTCATATTAACATTCCTTAATAATGATCAAAATATTCCATAAGAAATCATCATTATAAATTAACTAGGAAATATGACACTTTTCTGCATTGAAATCACCAAGTCCAAAACAAGAGCAACGCCTAGCGTGGCATAATACACCCGTCGCTTAATTGGGACAGGATCAATTCGCATTTGGCATGATTTTCATGAAAAACATCTGACGTTTACTGAAGTTAATTGCGTTTCATAGCATCTTATCATAGGAATAAGTCCAAAGGCAATATCTCCTGCAGAAATGGTCCTATGCAACCCATCATGGAAATTGACCTGCAAAAAAAAACTTGAAATTTTTTAGAACTAGCCCCCCCCCCCCCCCTTCTAAAATTATAAATTTCTCAAAAATGAAAAAAAAGATATCAATACCTGTAAAATATGTGGAGGTTGGTACATTTTACTTGTTTCATGATAAATTTCATAATGTTTTTACAGAAATTAGATTTTAAATGAATTTTCAAAACAAAATCCAAGGGCCATAAATCCGTCAAAATTATGTCAATCGTAACAAAACTCGAACTGGTACTGATGCCGCTTCGAATAAGCCTATATATCATATTTCACCTCAATATCTTGAAAGACGGCAAAAAAAAGTCCGGAAACATGACGTAGGACATATGGTCAACGCCCCCCCCCCCCTAGAATCATAAATTTCTCAAAAAAGAAGAAAAAGATATTAAAACCCGTAACATATGAGATAGTTGGTACATTTTACTTGTTTCATGATAAATTTCATAATGTTTTGACATAAAATAGATTTTTAATGAATTTCTGAAAAAATCTTGAAATTTATAAGTCCAAGGGCTATAAACCCATCAAAAGTAGGTAAATTGTAACAAAACTCGAACTGGTACTGACGCTGCTTGATATAAAGGTATGTACTACATTTCAACTCAATGTCTTGAAAGACGGCAAAAAAAAGTCCGGAAAACATGACCTAGGACATATGGTCAACCCCCCCCCCCCCTAAAATCATAAATTTCTCAAAAATGAAGAAAAAGATATTAAAAACCGTAACATATGTGATAGTTGGTACACTTTACTTGTTTCATGAGAAATTTTATAATGTTTTGACAAAAAATAGATTTTTAATGAATTTTTGAAAAAATTTTGAAATTTATAAGTCCAAGGGCCATAAAATCTGTCAAAAGTAGGTCAATCGTAATAAAACTCGAACTGGTACTGACGCCGCTTGAAATAAAGCTATATACCAAATTTCATCGCAATATCTTGAAAGACGTCAAAAAAAAGTCCGGAAAACACGACTCCGGACACACGGACGGACAGCACCATAACATAATACGTCCCGTCTATTGGACGGGCATATAAAAATGTTGAAAAAACTTCTAAAATTTGATTTTGGAAGGGAACCAAAATGACAATACTTTTTCACTCATCCCTCTAGATCATTTCTATGCATTCTGTTTGTCTCTGTATACAGTCAGTATGAAGAAGAAGATTTTCAAAGGAGGGTACTCTTTTGTGATCTACTTTTGACTGTGGTGGCGCCACAAAGAGGTCTGGAGGAAAACAACAAAATTTGAAGAGGGTCACAAGTTTTTTATTTCTACCAAGTTTTATTAAAATCCTTTCAATGCTTTTGCAGAAAATGTTGAAAATGAAAAAATGGCAACTCCCCCTCCCCACTTTTTTTGGGGGGGGGGGGGGGAGTCTTAAAAATCTCATAAAAAATCCAAAAATTGAGATATTGACAAAATTCTTTCAAAATAACATTCCTTACAATGATTATGATCAAAATAAGAAATCTTTATTATCGATTAACTATGAAATATGACATTTTTCTGCATTGAAATCACCAAGTCCAAAAGAATGTTGAAAAAACGTCAGAAATTTGATTTCTGAACAGAACCAAAAATAACAACACTTCTTCACACATCCCCCTAGATCATTACTATGCATTCAGTATGTCTCTTTACACACCGGTCTTAAGAAGAAGTTTGTCAAAGGAGGATACCCTCTATGACATACTTTTGCCTGTGGTGGCCCCACCTAATGACGGATTGGGACAAAAAACAACAACGCTTTTAGGGGAACATGAGTACTTTATTCCTATCAAGTTTCATAGAAATCTGTTCAGCGGTTCTTGAGAAGAAGTTAAAATTTGTGAAAAGTTTACGACAGATGGACAGGGCGCCATGACTATAGCTCACTTGAGCCTTTGGCTCAGGTGAGCTAAAAATCCAAAAATAGCAATATTGACAAAATTCTTTCACAGTAACATTCCTTAAAACAATCATGATTAAAGGAAACCAAACTGAAGCAAAATTGTCCATTCAAGGAGAAAAACTACATTTTTCTGCAGTGAAATCACCAAGTTCAAAATAATGTAGATAAAACATCAAAATTTGATTTCGAAATGGAACCCCCAAATCCCCCTCCCAAAAAAACAAAAAAAAAAACCCAACACTTCTTCATACATCCATTAGATTATTCCTTTGCTTTCAGGTTGTCTCTGTATGCAGCTTGTCTGAAGAAGTTTGTCCAAGGAGGATAACAACTGTGAACTACTTTTTTGCCTGTGTTGGTGCCATCTATAGACAGATCTGGATGAAAAACAACAACAATTATGGGAACCATGAATACTTCATTCCTACCAATTTTCATGAAAATCATTCAAGTGGTTCTGAAGAAGTAACCCCCCCCCTTTTTTGGGGGGGGGCAGTCTTAAAAAATTCATCAAAAATCCAAGAATTGATATACTGATAAAATTCTTTCATAATAACATTCTTTACCATATTTATAATTAGAAGAAACCAAATTAAAGCATCATTATCACCTAAAGTAGTTAAAACTGCACATTTCTGCATTGAAATCACTAAGTTAAAAAAACATCAAAAATTTGATTTAGAGTGGTACAAGAATGTTCACAATTTCTTTATATAATATTCGTACCTACAGACACTAGTTGCTGAGAAAAAATGATGCTTGTGCGTGACTGCGATCACATATTTACAGTAATCAATACATGGCTCCATTTTTCAGTTTTTCATTTCCGTAATATGTGACATTAGAAGTAATCAAATGCTACTTTTCCATGAGTTTTAAATACATGTATGACGTTAACATTTGAATTCTGACGTCAAAGTAAAAGCTTAAAGTTAAAATAGTTGAACTGGAAGCCTTTCTTCTCAGGTTTTCCCATAAAATCGAGCAAATGGTATTTTTAGATATCTCTCAGAGAAATACTGAAGCAGGAGTAGTAAGTTTTATGAATTTTATAGTCAATTAGGATTTTAAGTCCTTCAGCTTCTATAAGCACTTTAGGATATAAAACCAAAAACAACAACACTTCTTCACACATCCTTCTAGATCATTTCTATGCATTCAGTTTGTCTCTGTAAGCAGCCAGTAATAATAAGAAGTTTGTCAAAGGACAGGGGCGTAGCTAGAAATATTCAATGTGCAGGCAAAGAAAGCTTCTCACGAGGCACGCGCAGCTCTGAGAGGGGGATGGGATCACCCTCTCTTGCAAGTGGGGGTTCGATGGTCTCCCCCGGGAAAATTTTGTAAAATTCAATGCAAAGTCGTGCTTATCATATCTTGATAACATTGAAACTATTTTTGTCATAAGAAATGACGTTTAATATTGAAGAATATATGTCGAACACAATAAAAGCTGAACTTGAATCTACCTCTTAACATTAAAGTCTTTTTGATTTTGAGAAAGTTGAAGATTAATGTTTTTACAAATTGATTTGACACTTACGAGTTGTCATATGATATGGATGTCTTTGAGTCACATTTTATTTTTTTTGTCCCCGTGATGTGCACGCCATGGCATGCTGGCATATAGGTAGCTACGCCCTTGAAGGAAGGTACTGTGACCTACTTTTGTCTATGGTGGCACCACCTGTTGATGGATCTGGACAACAAGAATTGTCAGAAGACAACTTAGCTCGCTGGTGGGATTTATAGTCATCTTATAGACATTAAAAGCAAAGATTTATAAATCTGCAATGTGTTTTAAAAACTAAGTTAAAGTTGAAAGACAAAGTCATGAGGTCAAAAGAGATGGCACCAAATGAAAACATTGGTCATAAGGAATTCACACTGCAAATATCAAGCCCTATCTCTAACTGTACAAACAATGAAAAACAGAATAAAGGTTCTGAAAAGTAGGTCTAAGGTCAAAAGTAATGGCAAAAAATGAAAGTTCTTGTCATAAGGAATGTGAATGTCATGTGAAATATAAAAGGCCCATTTCTAATGGTTGAAAAAATACAGCCAAAGTTAAAGTATCTGAAAAGTAGTGAAGGTCTAAGGTCAAGGTCACGAGCTAAAAATACTAAATGAAAGTTCTGTTTATAAGGAATGTATCTGTAAAAAACCAAAGCCCTGTCTTAGTTTTTAAAAAGTAGGTCAAAGTCCAAGGTCAAGGTGATGAGATCAAAATGATGGCAACAAATGAATGTTCTGGTCACAGAAAATTTACATGTGAAATATCAAGCCCAGTTTAAAATTTTTGAAAAGTCAGTCAAAGTCTAAGGTTGAGATCAGGAGGTAAAAAAATATGGCAACAAATGGAAGTTCTGGTCATAAGGAACCTACATGTGGAATATAAAAGTCCTATTTCTAATGGTTCAGAAGATACAGCTCAGATTAAAGTTTTTGAAAAGTAGGTCAAAGTCTATGGTCATGGTCAGAAAGTCAAAATAGATGGCACTAAATGAAATCTCTGGTTATAATTATGAGGAATCTACTTATGAAATATCTAAGTTCTATTTCTCATGGTTCAAAAATTTATAGCCCAGGTTAAAATTTTTCAGACGTCGGACGCAAATGGTATAACATTAGCTCCCTGGTCATTTGTCCAGGCGAGCTGAAAAACAGCAGCATTTGTAGGGGACCATGAGTACTTTATGCATACAAAGTTTCATCAAAATCCTTCTTTCAGTGGTTCTGAAGAAATCAAGTTTACTAAGAGAGATGATGGACGGACACTAAACGACACGTTACAACAACAGCTCTCTTGAGCATTCGGCTCAGGTTAGCTAAAAATGCATTCGTTTACACTAACAGGTATCAAAAAGTTAAGATGAATATATATGCCAGAAATTTATTTTCTTACTGATATTTCTTGAAGTCAAGATATTAGAATAATCAAATGAAACTTTTTTCAGCCCTCAACTTTATTAATTGGAAGTTGCCCTTAAACACTGAAGCAAAGTATACATTTCATTTATTTTCTAAATATTCAATCAGTGCTATCCATTGTTAAAAAAGACTAGACAGACAAATGGATGCTAGACAAAGTGACCGCTGTGTGTTGCAATGCTTAGGAGGTGACCAAAAATTGTTTTGTAGAACATACACTTACCACTTTTTTATACAAGAGTTAAATTATCTTCCTTTTATTATATTTAGATTAGTTATTCAACTAAACATAATTTATGATTGAGGTGTGAAGGAAAAATAGAAGTAAATGTAAAATTACAAAGACATAGTCCATAGAGCAGAACCTGATTAATATTTGTAAGTTGTATAAATGTAAAAGTAAAGAAAACAATCTGTAAGAGTTTTCCTCCCTTGAAAATCAGGTCTACACTACAATTCAGTTCTGGGTGGACCATATGTAAAACCTGACCCACAGATAAATTTCTCATAGTATTGTAAGTCAGAAGAGCTTTTTCAGTGATGTAGGACTGATAGAGATTTTAAATGTTCTTTATGATACTGCTTGTGAAACAACACAGAAAACTGTATAGTGTAACTAAATGAATGTGGCTGTGTTTTCTGATAAAAAAAGCAGAATGAGTATGACTAAATATTATTCACAGTCATTTTTACTATATGTGTTCTTCTTCACAAAAGGTTGAAAAGTACATGAAAATGAGAAGTTCTTGAATATAATAAATCAAGATAAATACTAATGGTAAGATATTTCCACAGTCAGCTGTACAACAAAAGGCAAAATTCAACTGTACAACAAAAGGCAAAACCCAGCTATACAACAAAAGACAAAAATCAGCTGTACAAATAAAGGCAAAAATGAGTATTAACATGATAAATCACAAGAGGCCCAAGTGGGCCTATATCGCTCACCCGAGTACCTAAATTATCACTCATGCAGGAAGGAAGAATTCATTTATTTTTGCATTACTGTGACTAAGTCAACACAAATGTTGAAAATATGTCAAATTTTATTTCAGACCAGAATCAAAAACAACACTTTTTTGCACATCCATTCAGGTGATTTTGATATTAAGCATTTGCTTTTGTCTCTGCAAGATGTGATTAAGGGCAACAAGTTAGTCATTTTCTTTAGGTGGGGCCTTTTGTTGACTGATATCAAGTCTGGGTCATGAACAACAATTGTTTCAAATATTGTCCAGATCCAACTTAAAATGGCCTAATTTCATATGTTGAGTGTTGAGAAACATCTAAAAACTTATTTAGATGTGTAAAGAAATGAAAAAATATTTTGACCACAGCTGGATTTGAACCCCTACTCTCCATATTTTAATTACCAAGTGGTATATGTACAATTGTGAGAACTAGTTTTTAGACATGGTGGCATTATCTGTTAACCAATTTGGATGAAATGTACAAAATTGATACAGAACCTATAGTACTTCATGTATACCATATTTCGTTAAAATCTTTCTTGTGGTATAACAGCAGGAGTTAAAAATGTGAAGAATTGTCCTTATACACCCTCATCTGGAAGTCTTAAACAATTCATAGAAAAACCAAAAACTGACATATTGACAAAATTCTTTCAAAGTAACATTCCTTACCATAATTATGATCACAATAGTCCATAAGAAATCATCATTTTCTGCATTGAAACCACCAAGTCCAAAAAATTCTAAAATTTGATTTTGGAAGGGAACCAAAATGACAATACGTCTTCACTCATCCCTCTAGATTATTTCTATTCATTCTGTTTTTCTCTGTATACAGCTAGTATGAAGAAGAATATTGTCAAAGGAGGGTACTCTTTTGTGACCTACTTTTGACTATGGTGGCACCATCTGTAAAGAGGTCTGGACGAAAACAACTAAGTTTGAAGGGGATCATAAGTGAATTATTTCTACAAAAATTTATTACAATCCTTCGAACAGTTTTGCAGAAAAAGTTGAAAATGTGAAAAATGGCCCCCCCCCCCTTTCTTTGGAAGCCTTAAAAAATTCATAAAAATCCAAAAATTGATATATTGACAAAATTCTTTACATTGATATTCCTTACCATAATAATGATCAAAATAGTCATTAAGAATCATCAATATCAATTAACTGAAAAACATGACACTTTTCTGCATTGAAATTACTAAGTGCAGAAACACGTCAAAAAAGCGTAAATTTCTATTTGACGAATCTTAACCCCGAACACAATTTTTGATAACTCATCTTTATAGATTGTTGAAATGCAATTAGTTTCTCCATTTATGCACTGGTTCTGGAGGAGAAGATTTTTAAAGAGGGGTACCTTTAGCTCAGGTGAACTAATAAAACTGACTACATCATCATACAAAATCATAATAAAACTGACTACATCACCATACAATATCATAATAAATCTGACTACATTATCATACAATATCATAATAAATCTGACTACATCATCATACAAAATCATAATAAAACTGACTACATTATCATACAATATCATAATAAATCTGACTACATCATCATACAAAATCATAATAAAACTAACTACATCATCATACAAAATCATTATAAAACTGACTACATCACTATACAAAATCATAATAAAACTGACTCCATTATCATACAATATCATAATAAATCTGACTACATCATCATACAAAATCATAATAAAACTGACTACATCATCATACAAAATCATAATAAAACTAACTACATCATCATACAAAATCATTATAAAGCTGACTACCTCACTATACAAAATCATAATAAAACTGACTACATCATCTTAATATGCAATATCATAATAAAACTGACAACATCATCATACAATATCATAATAAAACAATGCAGCATCACTATCCCAACATATAAAATCATCATTATTCTACACAATGTCACCACCTACTTTCTGAGGTATCATCACCATATCTTCTCCACACTAAATCATATCCTAGCATTCACTATAGCCCCTAGGGGTTGATAACTCCATTCACCAGAACTTGTGATATTTGACAATAGAATAAAAGTTGTGCAGAAGACACATTTGAACATAACACCCCAATCATGTTCAAGTGTAAATATCGGCTTAAATAAGAAATACTGGGATGTAAGGTGGCATCTGCAAGAATCAGTGATGATGAAAGTTGTATGTATGAATATCAATTTGATATGACAATGCTTTAAAACTGTTAAAAAGATATAATAAATGGCCGTGCACGTTTGGGGAGGTTTGTTGAAAAAATACATATTTTCTGATTCAACGAAAAAGAAGAGGTGTTGGAAGCTGTCGGAGATTTTGATGGTAACCTACTACAAAAGCTTGTGGAACAATTTATATTTAGTTAATTTGAAGTAATGCACAGGAATGCACACGACGATTAAAAAGCTGAAGCGAGAAAACTGATCAAAATGCTTGCAAAATTATCGTTCTTTGTATATAGTTTGTTTCAAAAATAATTGTTTTTAGTTGCTTCAACTTTTACAACAGGTAATTCATCTCAGTAAAATGCATTATATATAGCCATATATTCTAAATATTCATGCAACGATATAATGTTTCGATACATTACTTCTTAAAGAAATATGCCAAGTAATTATTTCTTAAGTATAACTATAATAAAGACTATACATTCTTTGTACTGGTGGAAGTCAGGATGATTTCAAAATGTGTCTCATAAATGATTATTGAGTTAATCCCCTTTTATCACAAATTTTTAAATAGGTCATGTTTTCTATTTTTTTATTTTATAAAAGATATCGCAATCTGATGATGGTTATCTTTGAAAACGAGTTTCGGATGCACTTCGGAGTAGGGAAATAATGGTTGGAGCAAAATAATTGCTATTTCAAATTTTAGTTGTGAATGCTACATATCCTTGTCATACAACATGACTTCATTTCAAAAGCATATTATATATTTTCATCTGTACACATGTTCTGAAGGACTTCATCATACCATACAATCATCACATTAAATTATCATCTGAAATCTTTGTTCAGTATCCATGGTAACAGTATTACCTGAAATACATCAATAACAAAGTTAACACTGGTATGATGATTTAAAGGTGAATTACAATACTAAGAGTCAACACTCAACACTGCTTTAAGAAGATTGAGTAATTATAGCTAGATTTAAGTATGTACAACATAAAACGTAATTATATCCAGACTTGAACATGTATCCTCAAGCCTGACTGTAGCAGAGTGTGTAATGATGATCTGAGCCTGGAATGAAGGCTAGCAATAAGTCTGTACAGTCAAGGCTGACTGTAGCAGAGTGTGTAATGATGATCAGAGCCTGGAATGAAGGCTAGCAATAAGTCTGTACTGTCAAGGCTGACTGTAGCAGAGTGTGTAATGATGATCAGAGCCTGGAATGAAGGCTAGC
This sequence comes from Pteria penguin, assembly GCA_035048485.1. NCBI lineage: Eukaryota > Metazoa > Mollusca > Bivalvia > Pterioida > Pteriidae > Pteria > Pteria penguin. The sequence continues at coordinate 60,007,018 of CM068582.1, forward strand.
AATAAGTCTGTACTGTCAAGGCTGACTGTAGCAGAGTGTGTAATGATGATCAGAGCCTGGAATGAAGGCTAGCAATAAGTCTGTACTGTCAAGGCTGACTGTAGCAGAGTGTGTAATGATGATCTGAGCCTGGAATGAAGGCTAGCAATAAGTCTGTACTGTCAAGGCTGACTGTAGCAGAGTGTGTAATGATGATCTGAGCCTGGAATGAAGGCTAGCAATAAGTCTGTACTGTCAAGGCTGACTGTAGCAGAGTGTGTAATGATGATCAGAGCCTGGAATGAAGGCTAGCAATAAGTCTGTACTGTCAAGGCTGACTGTAGCAGAGTGTGTAATGATGATCAGAGCCTGGAATGAAGGCTAGCAATAAGTATGTACTGTCAAGGCTGACTGTAGCAGAGTGCGTAATGATGATCAGAGCCTGGAATGAAGGCTAGTAATAAGTATGTACTGTCAAGGCTGACTGTAGCAGAGTGTGTAATGATGATCAGAGCCTGAAATGAAGGCTAGTAATAAGTATGTACTGTCAAGGCTGACTGTAGCAGAGTGTGTAATGATGATCAGAGCCTGAAATGAAGGCTAGTAATAAGTATGTACTGTCAAGGCTGACTGTAGCAGAGTGTGTAATGATGATCAGAGCCTGAAATGAAGGCTAGTAATAAGTATGTACTGTCAAGGCTGACTGTAGCAGAGTGTGTAATGATGATCAGAGCCTGGAATGAAGGCTAGCAATAAGACTGTACTGTCAAGGCTGACTAGCAGAGTGTGTAATGATGATCAGAGCCTGAAATGAAGGCTAGCAATAAGTATGTACTGTCAAGGCTGACTGTAGCAGAGTGTGTAATGATGATCAGAGCCTGGAATGAATAGACCTTGAGCTGCCATATACTCCTGTTCCCCCCTGGGGGGAATTTTCGAGGGTATATTTTTCTGAAAGTTTATAAGAAATGCTACAAAATGAGCTATGTTTGCACTCTGGCCGTTTGGACTTTACTGAGTTTTGGGGTAAAAACATAAGATTTGTAACAAAAATTGCTGAAAATTGGAAATTTTGAATAAAATGTCAACAACTTAATAAATTCATGAAAAAAACAGTTAATCTTATAGATCTTGATATGATCTATCAAATAAAAATGGTTTCGGTACCATATCGTGTATTAAACATGTTATTTTTTGGGTTAAAAGTGTTATTTTTGAAATATTAATAAAATTTTTTCCTATTTTATTCCATTTCGTCCATCCGGCTTTAGTGTAGGTCCAAATATTTGTTTTTATGGTTATGGAATGATAAAACAATGTCTTATCTATCTAATGATATGCCATTTACCCAATCAGGAATAATTGAAAAGGGATATTTTAAAATATTTTCTATTAAAGTGATTCATTATTGTGAAAATCGCTGAAAATTGGAAAATCTTTATAAATCATTACCCTTTATCATTTATGAATTATAAATGCATCCTGTTATAGGAATTTCTATACACTTTGCAAATACACAATTTGAAAGGCACCCACTCCCCGCCCCCCCTCTCAAAAAAAAAAGAGGAAAATCATCTGAGAAATGACCATGATATTTTAACATAGGAGCTGGAATTCTGTTAATGGCATACCATTAGATAGATTAGACATTGTTTTATTATTCCATAACCATAAAAAACAAATATTTGGACCTACACTAAAGCCGGATGGACGAATGGAATAAAGTAAGAAAAAAATCTATTAATTTTGCAAAAATAGCACATTTAACCCCAACAAGTCCAAACAAATGTCGAAAAAAATTCTAAAATTTGACTTTGGAAGAGGACCAAAATGACAAGACTTCTTCACTCATCCCTCTAGATCATTTCTATGCATTCTCTTTGTCTCTGTATACAGCCAGAATGAAGAAGAAGATTGTCAAAGGAGGGTACTCTTTTGTGACCTACTTTTGACTGAAGTGGTGTAAAGAGGTCTGCATGAAACGATAGAATTTTTGATAGTGATTTTTTTTCACCAAGATTTATTAAAATCCTTCAAACAATTTTGTAGAAAAAGTTGAAAATGGCCAAACCCAACCCCCCCTGGTTTTTTTTTTTTTGGAAGTCTTAAAAAATTCATAAAAAATCCAAAAATTGAGATACTGACAAAATTCTTTCACAATAATATTCCTTACCATAATTATGATCAAAATAGTCATTAAGAAATCATCATTATCAATTAACTGAAAAACATGACACTTTTCTACATTGAAATAACAAAGTGCAGAAACACTCAAAAAAGTGTAAATTCATATTTGACGGATCTTAACCCTGAACACAATTTTTGATAACCCATCTTTATAGATTGTTGAAATGCAATAAGTTTCTCCATTTATGCACTGGTTCTGGAGGAGAAGATTTTTGAGGAGGGGTACCGTTTTGGGCACTTTTGGCCGAGCCCTGGATCCACCCCTAAGAGAATCTGGATCCCGAACACAATTTTAGTAGGAGACCTTGAGTACATCATATATACAAAGTTTGATCCAAATCTGCAAAGCAGTTCCAGAGAAGAAGTCGAAAATATGAAAAAATTAACGACGGACGGACAGCACATTATGACTATAGCTCACTTGAGCCTATGGCTCAGGTGAGCTAAAAATCACATCTTTCATGCATGATATGATACTGAAACCTCTTTTATTGGAAAGATCATATCAAAATCTATAAGATTACATATTTTCTTTCATGAATTTATTGAGTTGTTTACATTTTAACCAAACTTTCCAATTTTCAGCGATTTTTGTTAAAAATCTTATGTTTTTTCCCCCAAAACTCAGTGAAGCCCCAGCAGCCAGAGTGAAAACATCGCTTAAAATTTTTCTCAAGAGAACTTTCACATGAGATATGTTTGCAAAATTCCCCCTGAGGGGGAACAAAAGTGTTTTGGATCAGGGACTAGAAGGCTAGCAATAAGTATGTACTGTCAAGGCTGACTAGCAAAGTGTGTAATGATAGTTAGCAATAAGTATGTACTGTCAAGGCTGACTGTAGCAGAGCCTGTAATGATGGATACCAATAAGTATGTAATGTCAATGCCGAATATGGCAGAGCCTGTAATGATGGTTAGCAATAAGTATGTAATGTCAATGTTGACTGTAGCAGAGCCTGTAATGATGGATAGCAATAAGTATGTACTGTCAAGGCTGACTGTAGAAGGGCCTGTAATGACGGTTAGCAATAAGAATGCACTGTCTAGGCTGACTGTAGCAGAGTGTGTAATGATAGTAAGCAATAAGTATGTAATGTCAACACTGACTTTAGCAGAGACAGTAATGATGGTTAGCAATAAGTATGTAATGTCAAGGCTGACTGTAGAAGAGCCTGTAATGATGGTTAGCAATAAGTATGTAATATCAATGCTGACTGTCAATGCTGACTGTAGCAGAGCCTGTAATGATGGTTAGCAATAAGTATGTATTGTCAACGCTGACTGTAGAAGAGCCTGTAATGATGGTTAGCAATAAGTATGTAATATCAATGCTGACTGTCAATGCTGACTGTAGCAGAGCCTGTAATGATGGTTAGCAATAAGTATGTATTGTCAACGCTGACTGTAGAAGAGCCTGTAATGATGGTTAGCAATAAGTATGTAATATTAATGCTGACTGTCAATGCTGACTGTAGCAGAGCCTGTAATGATGGTTAGCAATAAGTATGTAATGTCAACACTGACTGTAGAAGAGCCTGTAATGATGGTTAGCAATAAGTATGTACTGTCAAGGCTGACTAGCAAAGTGTGTATTGATGGTTAGCAATAAGAATGTACTGTCAAGGCTGACTGTAGAAGAGTGTGTAATGATGGATAGCAATAAGTACGTACTGTCAAGGCTGACTGTAGAAGAGTGTGCAATGATGGATAGCAATAAGTATGCACTGTCATGGCTGACTGTAGAAGAGTGTGTAATGATGGATAGCAAGAAGTATGCACTGTCAAGGCTGATTGTAGAAGAGTGTGCAATGATGGATAGCAATAAGTATGCACTGTCATGGCTGACTGTAGAAGACCATGTAATGATGAATAGCAATAAGTATGTACTGTCAAGGCTGACTGTGGCAGAGACAGTAATGATGGTTAGCAATAAGTATGCACTGTCAAGGCTGATTGTAGTATGTCAATAACTATGTACTGTCAAGGCTGACTGTAGCAGAGCCTGTAATGATGGTTAGCAATAAGTATGTATTGTCAAGGCTGACTGTAACATAGTTTGTAATGATGGATAGCAGTAAGTATGTACTGTCAAGACTGACTTTAGCAGAGTCTGTAATGATGGATGGCAAAGAATATGTACTGTGAAGGCAAATTGTAGAAGAGTGTGTAATAGCAATAACTATGTACTGTCAAGGCTGACTGTAGAAGAGCCTGTAATGATGGATAGCAATAAGTATGTACTGTGAAGGTTGACTGTGGAAGAGTGTGTAATGGATAGCAATAAGTATGTACTGTCCGGGCTGACTGTAGCAGAGCCTGCTTTGTAGACAGCAAGAAGTATGTACTTTGAAGGCTGACTGTAGCAGAGTGTGTAATGATGGATAGCAATAACTATGTACTTTGAAGGCTGACTGTAGAGGAGTGTGTAATGATGGATAGCAATAAGTATGTACTTTGAAGGCTGACTGTAGAAGAGTGTGTAATGATGGATAGCAATAAGTATGTACTGTCAAGGCTGACTGTAGCAGAGACAGTAATGATAAATAACAATAAGTATGTACTGTCAAGGCTGACTGTAGATGAGCATGTAATGATGGTTAGCAATAAACTTGTATGCACTGTCAAGGCTGACTGTAGCAGAGACAGTAATGATGAATAGCAATAAGTATGTACTGTCAAGTCTGACTGTAGAAGAGTGTGTAATGATGGACAGCAATATGTATGTACTGTCAATGCTGACTGTAGGAGAGCCTGTAGTGATGGTTAGCAATAAGTATGTAATGTCAAGGCTGACTGTAGCAGAGACAGTAATGATGGATAGCAATAAGTATGTAATGTCAAGGCTGACTGTAAAAGAGCCTGTAATGATGGTTAACAATAAGAATGCACTGTCTAGGCTGACTAGCAGAGTGTGTAATGATGGATAGCAATAAGTATGTACTGTCAAGGCTGACTGTAGATGAGCATCTAATGATAGATGGAAATAAATATGTATTGTCCAGGCTGACTGTGGCAGAGACAGTAATGATGGTAAGCAATAAGTATGTACTGTCAAGGCTGATTGTAGAAGACCATGTAATGATGAATAGCAATAAGTATGTACTGTCAAGGCTGACTGTAGAAGAGTGTGTAATGATGGATAGCAATAAGTATGCACTATCAAGGCTGATTGTAGCATGTCAATAACTATGTACTGTCAGGGCTGACTGTAGCAGAGCCTGTTATGATGGTAAGCAATAAGTATGTATTGTCAAGGCTGACTGTAACATAGTTTGTAATGATGGATGGCAATAAATATGTACTGTGAAGGCAAATTGTAGAAGAGTGTGTAATAGCAATAACTATGTACTGTCAAGGCTGACTGTAGAAGAGCCTGTAATGATGGATAGCAATAAGTATGTACTGTCAATGCTGACTGTAGAAGAGTGTGTAATGATGGATAGCAATAAGTATGTACTGTCAAGGCTGACTGTAGAAGAGCCTGTAATGATAGTAAGGAATAAGTATGTAATGTTAACACTGACTGTAGCAGAGCCTGTAATAATGGTTAGCAATAAGTATGTACTGTCCGGGCTGACTGTAGCAGAGCCTGCTATGTAGACAGCAATAAGTATGTACTTCGAAGGCTGACTGTAGCAGAGTGTGTAATGATGGCTAGCAATAAGTATGTACTTTGAGGGCTGACAGTAGAAGAGTGTGTAATGATCGATGTTAATAAGTATGTACTGTCAAGGCTGACTGTAGAAGAGCCTGTAATGATGAATAGCAATGAGTATGTACTGTCAAGACTGACTGTAGAAGAGTGTGTAATGATGGATGTCAATAAGTATGTACTGTCAAGGCTGACTGTAGCAGAGTGTGTAATGATGGCTAGCAATAAGTATGCACTGTCAAGGTTGACTGTGACAGAGCCTGTAATGATGGTTAGCAATAACTATGTACTGTCAGGGCTGACTGTAGCAAAGCCTGTAATGATGGCTACCAATAAGTATGCAGTGTCAAGGTTGACTGTAGCAGAGCCTGTAATGATGGATAGCAATAAGTATGTACTGTCAAGACTGACTGTAGCAGAGTGTGTAATGATGATCAGAGCCTGGAATGAAGGCTAGCAATAAGTATGTACTGTCAAGGCTGACTGTGTCAGAGTGTGTAATGATGGATGTCAATAAGTATGTACTGTCAAGGCTGACTGTAGAAAAGCCTGTAATGATGGATGTCAATAAGTATGTACTGTCAAGGCTGACTGTAGAAGAGCCTGTAATGATGGATGACAATAAGTATGTACTGTCAAGGCTGACTGTAGCAGAGTGTGTAATGATGGATGTCAATAAGTATGTACTGTCAAGGCTGACTGTAGAAAAGCCTGTAATGATGGATTGCAATAACTATGTACTGTCAAGGCTGACTGTAGAAGAGTGTGTAATGATGGATAGCAATAAGTATGTATTAACAATAAAATATGTCTTTTATCTGAGCATCTACCGGTAGTGAGTACTAGAGTTAACATTATGAAAGTGAACCTGCAGCTCAACCTGAACAAGAGCACCGCCTAGCGTAGCATAATACGCCCGTCGCTTAATTCTGACAGGATCAATTCACATTTGGCATGATTTTCATGAAAAACATCTGACGTTTACTGAAGTTAATTGCGTTTCATAGCATTTTATCATAGGAATAAGTCCAAGGGCAATAACTCCTGCAAAATGGTCCTATCCAACCCATCTTGGAACTTGACCTGCAAAAAAAAAACTTGAAAATTTTCAGTACAAGCCCCCCCCCCCACCCTCTCCTAACACCTCCTTCCCCCATCCTAAAATTATAAATTTCTCAAAAATGAAGAAAAAGATATCAATACCTGTAAAATATGTGGAAGTTGGTGCATTTTACTTGTTTCATGGTAAATTTCATAATGTTTTTACAAAAATTAGATTTGTAATGAATTTTCAAAACAAAATCTTGAAATTTATAAGTCCAAGGGCCATAAATCCGTCAAAAGTAAGTCAATTGTAACAAAACTCAAAATGGTACTGACGCCGCTTAGAATAAAGCTATATACCAAATTTCAACTCAATATCTTGAAAGACGGCAAAAAAAAGTCAGGAAAACATGACCTAGGACACATGGTCACCCCCCCTTAAAATTATAAATTTCTCAAAAATGAAGAAAAAAACATTAAAACCCCTACCATATGTGATAGTTGGTACACTTTACTTGTTTCATGATAAATTTCATAATGTTTTGACAAAAAATAGATTTTTGATGAATTTCTGAAAAAATCTTGAAATTTATAAGTCCAAGGGCCATAAATCCGTGAAAAGTAAGTCAATCGTAAGAAAACTCAAAATGTTACTGACGCTGCTTGATATAAAGCTATATACTAAATTTCAACTCAATATCTTGAAAGACGGCAAAAAAAAGTCAGGAAAACATGACCTAGGACATATGGTCAACCCCCCCCCTAAAATTATAAATTTCTCAAAAATGAAGAAAAAGAAATTAAAAAACCATAATATAGGTGATAGTTGGTACACTTTACTTGTTTCATGAGAAATTTCATAATGTTTTGACAAAAAATAGATTTTTGATGAATTTTGTAAAAAAATTTGAAATTTATAAGTCCAAGGGCCATAAATCCATGAAAAGTAGGTCAATCGTAACAAAACTTGAAGTGGTACTGACACCGCTTGAAATAAAGCTATAAACCAAATTTCAACTCAATATCTTGAAAGACGGCAAAAAAAGTCCGGAAAACATGACCCCGGACGGACGGACAGCGCCATAACATAATGTATAAAAATGATTATCATTAAACAATACATACTGTGTATGGGATTTAGTACTTGTTTTCAAATGGATCAGCTCCAAGAATAGGGATTAATGGATTTACTATCTCCTTTATAACACTATAGCCCTGAAAGAAACAAAAAAAAAAAAAAATGGGATCATTCATGATGGAGCCCATAACCCTGAGTGAAGGTAATTTGAAAGATTGTAGGTCACTAAGGTGATTTAGATATAGAACAAATCAAGACCAGATGCTGCAGAAATCTAGATGCTTTAATTGTATTTTCTATTATTTACTGTGTTAAAAGATAAAAGTAATGCAAGTCAATGACATTGTCTGTAGTGAAAGAGTTATTTTTAGATTTTGGAAATACTTTGGTAAGACACACAGTTTATGTGCCACATACTTCTCCATAGGCTAATTCCAAGTTCGTTTCTTATACAACAAATCTTAAATTTAAGAGGATGAATTTGTCTGTAAGCATGTGATATGAACAACAACACAAATTTCCTCTTTGATTTGTAATGATTGAAATTCTATAATTGAAACGTCAATGTTTGTCTACAGTCACATGATTTTTATAGTTATATTTAGAAATTTCAAACTGAAAGCAAATACTCTGAAATGATTTATGAGTGTTTATTGATAATCCTGATATAATTTTGCATTTCACTTTATTATCATTAGTCAGGAAACAGGAAAAAAAACCCCTGAAAAATAATGAATGGGACAAAACTGATTTATTTTACAGGTAACTTGTCATGATTTTAATATTATTCTGAAACAGTCTATAATGTGGAAATCCATTGGCATTTGCTTTATCTTTTTTTTTCTATAATTGGGTACATGTAACTGTGTGTTTGGTACCTTATTTAAAAATATGTAGTAAACACCTTGTATATGCTTAAAATAAACTATGTATTCTTAAACGTATGTTGAAATAGTTTAACTAAAATGAACTTGTGTGTGAACTTCTGTGTTTCTTCATGCAAGATCACACACAAAAAAAAAAAACAAAGAAAAAGCTTGATACTGCATGTCATAAGGATGCTGTATACAAAATTGAAAGTATGCAGTTATTTTGGCTTGTGGTTCTTGATCTATCAAACTCTGGAGAAAACTGCTGGAGTGAGACAAAATATTTCTGAAAGACTCTCTTGAAAATACTACATGTCTTAGGGGTATTGTGTACTATATATGAAGTCATTCTAGTTTGTGGATCTACAGAGGAATCCTGTAGGTTTTAGATTTAGCTAATTTTTCTCCGTTTTTAACCCTGTCATTCCTTATTCAAGAAAAATAACTATCGTTTAAACACAATTACTCATCCCTTCTTTTGCAATAAGAGCAATGCCTAACATGGCATAATATGCCCATTGCTTATTTTGATGGGGAGGATTTTGAAAGTATGGAAGCATTCCCCCCTGAAATTGTTAAATTGTTCCATCCTCAATAGTTCATTTTGTACCCAACATACAAGGTTTTCTAACCAAGTAGTACTACGACCTTGAACTTTGACCTCTAACTTTGAAAAACAATAGGCATCTTTGTCTTGCCATGAAGAGTAAGTGAACCAAGTTTGAAAGTCCTAGCCAGAACAGTTTGATCTGTATCCTGCCTACAAGGGTTTCCTACCGAGTAGTACTATGACATTGATCTTTGACCTTGAAAAACAATAGGCACCTTTGTCTTGGCATGAGGAGTAAGTGTTACCAAGTTTGACAGTCCTAGCCCCAATTGGTTGATATGTATCCTGCCTACAAGGGTTTCCTACTAAGTAGTACCATGACCTTGACCTTTGACCTCTGACCTTGAAAAACAATACGCATCTTTGTCTTGGAATAAGGAGTAAAGGTGCCAAGTCTGACAGTCTTTGCCTCAACCGATTGGTGTGTATCCTGCCTACAAGGTCTGGACAGACAGACAGATGTCCTGACCTCTGACCTTGAAAAACAATAAGTGTCTTTGTCTCGCCATGACAATTGTAAGTGTACCAAATTTGGCATAAGGAGTAAAGGTACCAAGTTTGACAGTCTTAGCCGAAAGTTTGGTCTGTATCCTGCCTACAAGGTCTGGACAGACAGACGCCATACCATAATACAACCTGTCAAAGACTGGCATATAAAAATATGTGTATGATTTATTCAAATCTATGCAGCACTTTATGAAAACAACAGACCCATTTGAGGAAATCTGATCTCTTGAAGAGAAATAGATCTTTTGAAATGTTGAATGTTTATATAAGCTTATATATATAAAACTTTAAAATTTTAATGTGTTGGTGTGACACAAATGCCCCCACTGACAGCTAAGATAGTGAAATATAATTGCCAGAGAAGTAATATTTTCAAGAAATTTTTAATGTTCCAGGCCAATTACTCTGTCAAATATTACTAGACCACACCCATATTCAAACTTGATCTGCATTTTCCCTTGATACATCTAGATACCCAATATCAATTTAATCCATCAAACCTTCACCAAGAAAATGAGCAGAAACTGTTATTTTTAAGAAATTTTCTATGCTCAAGGGCAATGACTATGTCAAAAATTACCAGGACACACCCATATTCGATCGTGACCTGCATCTTCCCTTGATACATCTGTATATGTTACCCAATAGCAATTTAATCCATCAAACCTTCAAAGAGAACATGAACTGTCATTTTTAAGAAATGTTCTATGTTCAAGGGCAATAACTCTGTCAAAAATTACCAGACCACATCCATATTCGAATTTGACCTGCATTGTTTGTTGATACATCTATATACCCAATATCAATTTAATCCATCAAACCTTCACCGAGAAAATGAGCTGAACTTGTCATTTTTAAGAATTTTTTTACATTTAACTCTATAAAAATTTACCAGGACACACTCATACTCGAACTTGACCTGCATCTTCCCTTGATACACCTGTATACCCAATATCAATTTAATCCATCAAATTTTCAGAGAAAACGAGCAGAAACTCATTTTTAAGAAATTTTCTGTTTAAGGGCAATAAATCTGTCAAATTTTCTGGAACACACCTATATTCAAACTTGACCTGCATTTTCCCTTGATACATCTGTATACCCAATATCAATTTAATCCATCAAACCTTCAAAGAGAAAACGAGTGGAAATTTAATGATGATGGAAGGACTGAATGACGGAACAGGGTAACACTATATGACACGGCCATTTCATGGTGGGGGCATAAAAATTGGTTTGTGGGGCCAGACCAAATACTGATGCAGTGTCAATTCCTTCATAAACTTAATACTACATGTCATAAGGATGCTGTAGACTAAGTATGAAGTTAAAGCGGCCTGTGATTCTTTAGAGGGAAATTTTTTTAGCATTTTTTTCTTTACAGGCCTTTATAAATGCTATGTGCATCAGCAGATTACATAGAATGGTATTATTACAGACCTTTGAAGTGTTTGTAGCTAAGAACCTTATATAAACTCCTGATATCCCAACTGCATGATCCACTCGGCTGACACTCACTATTGTATCAGAATCAAATGATTCACCTGTAATTAACACACAAAAAGATCAGCTACAGTTGGATATATGTATGTTTCTCTCTATACCACTGTATTCAATATTTTATCAGAATAAAAAATATTGGAATTCCTGCACCAAACAACTTAGTATGCATATCTAATATCTAAATCAGAGCTGTCATAAGACAACAAACCTTGCTGGAAATGGATGTTAATTTTCAAAGAGAATAAATGCAAGAAGCAGATCATTCAGGAAATTGTGTTTGCCTACCTCATACAGGTTTTTCATATATTTTCCATTGACCTTGACCTTTGATTTTGAAATACAAAGTCTTGTTTTTTCAGGCTAAAACGTTAAGTCAGAACAGTCAATGGCATACAAAATTCTTTAACAGTTCATAAAGTAAAGCATTGGCTTAGGTTTTTGTTTTGGAAAGTCCAAGGTCAAAGAACTAATCCAAAAGTCATGGTGCTAATTCAAAGCCAAAGTCATGAAGAATCCATATGTGGAATATCAAAGCTGTATCTTTTCCAGTTCAAAAGATATAGCCGAAATTAAAGTTTTATAAATGTTGGTCAAATTCCAAGGTCAAGGTCATTGGGTCAAAAATCATGGTACTAACTGAAAGCATTGGTGATGAGGAATCGATATGTGGAATATCAAAGCTGTACCTTTTCCATTTCAAAAGATAGAGCCCAAGTTAAAGTTTTGTCTACCCACACCAGATAACGACAACACTAGAAATATAACATTTGCTCTATGGACTTTCCTCTTAATCAGCTAATAAAGGTAAGATTTAACCAGAACTGTCTTACTTAAACAAATGCCCCCTTGGTCCGATAGGAATCTCTTTCCCTCTTGCACATCAGCATATTTTGATCTTTCTTTAAACAAAGTTTCATCTATATTAATTGAGTGGTTTCAATGTAGTTACAATGATAGGATGATGTTCTTGTGATGTTGAAAATTCTAAATCCAAAGACCCCTAATTTCTCAATAAATTTTGGACAGTATCTTCCTTCCTTCATAATTATATAGATATTGTGATCTTTCTATATACAAAGTTTCAATGAAACCAGTTGAGCAGTTACGAAAGAGTTTGATAACAAGACAATGTTACCATGATGTTGAAAGTTCAAGGCCCATAACTCCAATAAACAAGTTGTATTTGTAAAATACAAATGCCCCTGGCTGACAACCTTGTCAGTATTAGCCATTATCCTAAAACTACGTCAGACTCCCAGGTCAAGGTCACAAGGTCAAAATTTTATACTGAAAGAAACGTCTTGTGACAAGGAATACACAAGTGATATATGAAAGCCCTATCACTTACCAATAAAAAAATATACCCAATGTTACATTTTTGAAATGTAGGCCAAAATTCATGGTCAAGGTCATGAGGCTAAAAATTATTGTACTGGCGTTAAAGTCTTGTCACAAGAATTATGTGAAATATTTTAATATATGCATATGAAATATGAAAGCCTTATCTCTTACAACTCGAACATTATAACCACTGTTCAAGTTTTTAAAAGGTAGGTCAAAGGTCACAGTTGTGGTTGACGAGGTAAAAATTATTGTACTGACAAAAAGGTCTTGTCACATGGAATACGCATGTAAACCATGAAATTGTTTATTGTACTGACAAAAAGGTCTTGTCACATGGAATACGCATGTAAACCATGAAAACCCAATTGCTTACAGTTAAAAAGTTATGTGGAATGTTAAAGTGTTTTGCCAAACACATTTGGACGGACAGACAGACAGGCCACAAACTAGATGTCCCCAAATCTTTGATTCCGGGGACTTAAAAATTTCAAAGAGCAACTTCATTCCTATATGCACATCTTAATATTGTAATCTTTCTTTGTATAAAGTTTCATTTAAATCCATTAAATGGTTTCTGAGTAGTAATGACAAGTTTGACATGTCTATGTACTGACAGATAGACAAATGATTCTAGAATACCTTCCAACCCTCATTGCCAGCACACACAAATCTGTTACAGGGGATATAATTGCAGTGAAACCAATTCATATGCATGGTTCAAACACTAAAATGCTAACAAATCATGACATGTTTGTGAAATACAAAATTCAATACCCTAAGATGGCAGTAAATGTGTAACTGTTTGAAAAGAAAATGAAAACTCACAGTCAAAGTCAAATAAAGTACTTAATAGATAAAAAGAAGTTTCAACTGTGTGGTATTGTCACAAGGAAAAGATGTAAAACATCAATAAGTCATATCTCTTACTAATCACAATTTATGACTGATGTTTAAGTTTTCTTTTGTCACCAACAGACAAACGGATAAACAGACCAGAAGAGAAAACTTGATCTGTAATTCATCATGCTGTACCGGTAGATCCACAACTTTCTTCTCATTATCTGCTATGGTGACACGAAAGTACAAAATACTGATTTTCTACAAAGAGCCATAATTCCTGTAAAAATAGGGTAACTACGCTCAAAGTCAAACTTAATCTGTGAAGCTCTACAGCAAGTTTCACCGCATTATCTATGAAGATGACAGAAAAAAAAGTCCAAGGCCCAGCAAGAGGCCCAAGTGGGTCTTATAAGACTCAACTGGGCACAATTTGTTTTTTCACAAACAATTTATTTTCCTTGAGAAAATTTGCAGATATGTATATTAATCTTCCTTACTGTAATTGTGACAAATGACTGTACCCTAATGCTTCTCTACATTGAATAAATCAAGACAATGTTACATCAAGAGTATCAGTAAGACTGATGTATGCTCCCGAATGGTAGTTATGATGCAGGAAACTGACGACTCAATTCATATACAAAAAATCAGTAAAATCTTAAACTAAAATGAGTAGGCTTGAACTTGATTAGTTATGAAATAAAACTTTTTATTGTGACCTTGACCCTTCAGAAATGACGTTGAGTGACCCTTGTCCCTTCCCTAGATCTATCCCTTGATGGATCTGGTAAAAAATGGCAAATTTGTAGGGGAACTTGAATGCATCATACCTACCAAGTTCAACAGAATTTTTCAATATGTTCCAAAGGAAGAGTCCATCAAAATTAACCATACCTGTCCTATCAGGACTAAGACACAACAAGCAACAAAGTTGACACATGAAATAATTCATCCAAAGATACATGACTGGTATAAGTGTAATGGATGTCCCACTTGTACATTTTGAGGTATAATCAATGAAAACAAGAATTCTGGTATGTGTGCAGTTTGACCTTGACTTTGTAGATATGACCTTGGTTCAAAGTCATGATATACCCTTGGGTCATGGACAACAATTGTGCCAAATATAATCTTCCTCCAACCTATAAGGAAGAAATTATAGCCTGGACAATAATTCTGGCTATGTGTGCACACTGTAAACTTGACCTTGTAGATATGACCTTGGTTCAAGGTCATGACTCAGTCTTATAATAATAAATAAATTATAATAAAAAAAAATCTCCAGGTTCTCCTAGCAAAAGTCAAATGCGACATTCCGTCCTTACTGTATTACGTCATAGGCTTACTGGATATAACTCAGTAGTTTGACCTGTATTTGCTAAATTATCATGTGTTACCTTTGTGTTAATTGGGTCAACTTAATTATTTAACGTTTAGTAATTTCAGGGACGTACACATGCTAAATTCAAATATTTTTTCATTATTATTATTTATTTATTTATTTAAATACTTTTTTATTCATTTATTTACTTTTTAATTAATTTTTTTTTTTTGGTAAAGTTTTCAGTCAGACACTATGATTAACTTATCATAGTAGAATTATAAATATCAGGGACATTAAAAATATACAAGTCCCTGTATTAATAAATATAGTTGTTCCGAATTCTATGATCAGAAAATATGTTCAAGAAAAAAAAAGGGGGGGGCTCTGCAATTCTCAAAACGTAAAAGGATATATTACTACCTGGAATGGACAAATATATCCTTTTCATTAAGAGCATGTTATTAAATATACACATCCCGCAAAGGTGACTTTAAACAAGAGGCTCAAATGGGCCTATGTCGCTCACCTGAGCACAAATTGCTTATTTACAATAAAATGACAGCTCCTTTCAGTAGAAAATTTTGCTTTTTAGCTCACCTGAGCCAAAGGCTCAAGTGAGCTATAGTCTTAGTGCGCCGTCCGTCGTCGTCGTCCGTCGGTCATTAACTTTTTCACATTTTCGACTTCTTCTCTGGAACTACAATGCAGATTTAAATCAAACTTTGTGTAAATGATGTACTCAAGATCCCCTACTAAAATTGTGTTCGGGATCCAGATTCCCTCAGGGGTGGATCCAGGGTGGGGCCAAAAGTGCCCAAAACGGTACCCCTCTTCAAACATCTTCTTCTCCAGAACCAGTACATATATGGGGAATCTAATTGCATTTCAACAATCTATAAAGATGGGTTATTAAAAATTGTATTCAGGGTTAAGATCCGTCAAATAAAAATTTAAGCTTTTTTGACATGTTTCTGGACTTAGTCATTTCAATGAAGAAAAGTGTCATGTTTTTCAGTTAATTGATATTGATGATTTCTTAATGACTATTTTGATCACAATTGTGGTAAGGAATATTATTGTGAAAGAATTTTGTCGTTATCTCAATTATTGGATTTTTTATGAATTTTTTTAGACTTCCAGAAAAAAGGGGGGGTTGGCCATTTTTCACATTTTCAACTTTTTCTACAAAACCACATGAAAGATTTTAATAAAACATGGAATACATGAAGTACTAAAGGTCCTCTATCAATTTGGTAAATTTCATCCAAATTGGTTAACAGATAATTCCACCATGTCTAAAAAGTAGGTCTCACAATGGTACATATACCACTTGGTAATTGAAATATGGAGAGTAGCGGTTCAAATCCAGCTGTGGTCAAAAAAATTTTTTTTTTTTTTTTACACATCTAAATAAGTTTTTAGATGTTTCTCAACACTCAACATATGAAATTATGAATTCAGCGTCCGTCGTTAACTTTTCTACATTTTCGACTTCTCCTCCAGAACCGCTGCACAGAATTTCACCAAACTCCATAGGAAGTAAGTACTCAAGGTCCTCTACAAAGTTTGTGTTTTTTATGCCGATCCGTGATCCAAGATGGCCGCTATTGGCTCTGATTGGTTGACACATTTTGGACTTCTTCTCCAGAACGCTGCACAGAATTTCACCAAACCTCATAGGGAGTAACTACTCGAGGTCTTCTACAAAGTTGTTGGTTTTCGTGCCCATCCATAATCCAAGATGGCCGCCATTGGCTCTGATTGGTTGACACATTTTGGACTTCTTCTCCAGAAGTGCTACACAGAATTTCACCAAACCTCATAGGAAGTAAGTACTCAAGGTCCTCTACCAAGTCTGTGTTTTTTATGCCGATCCGTGATCCAAGATGGCCGCCATTGGCTCTGATTGGTTGACACATTTTCGACTTCTCCTCCAGAGAGAAGAATTCTGGAGAAGAAGTCCAAAATGTGTCAACCAATCAGAGCCAAGAGCGGCCATCTTGGATTACGGATACGGATCGGCACAAAAACACAAACTTGGTAGAGGACCTTGAGTAGTTACATGTACATGTACTTCCTATGAGGTTTGGTCAAAATCTGTGCAGCGCTTCTGGAGAAGAAGTCCAAAATGTGTCAACCAATCAGACCCAATGGCGGCCATCTTGGATTACAGATCAGCAAGAAAAACACAAACTTGGTAGAGGACCTCAAGAAGTGACTTCCTATGAGGTTTGGTCAAATTATGTGCAGCGCTTCTGGAGAAGAAGTCCAAAATGTGTCAACCAATCAGACCCAATGGCGGTCATCTTGGATTACAGAACAGCAAGAAAAACACAAACTTGGTAGAGGACCTTGAGTACTTACTTCCTATGAGGTTTGGTGAAATTCTGTGCAACACTTCTCGAGAAGAAGTCCAAAATGTGTCAACCAATCAGACCCAATGGCGGCCATCTTGGATAACAGATCGGCACAAAAAAAAAAATCTTGGTAGAGTACCTTGAGTACTTACTTCCTATGAGGTTTGGTGAAATTCTGGGCAGCGCTTCTGGAGAACAAGTCCAAAATGTGTCAACCAATCAGAGCCAATGGCGGCCATCTTGGATTACGGATCGGCACGAAAAACACAAACTTTGTAGAGAACCTTGAGTACTTATTTCCCAAGAGGTTTGGTGGAATTCTGTGCAGCACTTCTGGAGAAGAAGTCCAAAATGTGTCAACCAATCACAGCCAATTGCAGCCATCTTGGATTATGGATGGGCACGAAAAACACAGACTTGGTTGAGGATCTTGAGTACTTACTTCCTATGAAGTTTGGTGAAATTCTGTGCATTGGTTCTGGAGAAGAATGTAGAAAAGCTAACGACGGACGGACGACAGACGACGTGAGCTAAAAAGCATGTAATAAAATACATATACACAATTAACCCACAAAGGTAACTTTAGATCAATTTTGTCCAAAATCACTCAAATTACAATGCGGTACTACTGCCTTCACGCGCATTTGTATGTACCGTTGATTAAGTTGACCCAATCAACACAAAGGTAACCCATGACGGTGTGTTCCCTATATGTCGCATTCATTTTCACCTTACACAATGCCATTTCATCATTCACTAAACACGATGCCGCTATGGCGTGCTGGCGTATGGGCAGCTATGCCCCTGGGAGTCCAGGGGAGCGAACCCCAGCAGAAGCTAATGGATTTTAGTGCTTTAAAGAAGGATTTTTTTTAACCTTTATCAAACGAATTACAACAGTACTATCAATCTGGAAAGGAAAACTATCACCTCTCTCTCTCTCTCTCTCTCTCTCATGAGACACTAAATTTTTGACAAAATGATGCGTACGCACGTGCGTATTTGGCGTAATGGTAGCTACGCCACTGATAAGAAATTGTCATATCGTAGATTGATGCATTCATTTCTCAGAATAATCAAAATTACATGTCATGAAATGATTATATCAACTGGTAATCATGCATTTCTCAATATAATGATAACATTCCCCACTATATAAATCATACCACATTTTAAGAATTATTAGCATATTAAGCACAATCATGAATATATAATAAATGTGTTATTATGCAATTTTATACAATATATCATTTCATAATAATATCATTGCCACATTCATGTTCACCTTACACGATGCCACTTTTTAACTCACTGAACACGATGATGTTTTTATAACTCACTGAACACGATGCCACTTTTATATTTCAATGAATACGATGCCACTTATACTATTCTAAATGAATAAGTTGCGATACGGAATCTGCATAGTCCATCACGTCGATGAATCCTTGTTGATACCGGTCTTTCAAGGTCAAAGAACAGTACTACTATTTCAGTGTATCAGGAGCTGTGATTGGATGAAATTATTTGATCTATCTATAAATAAAGATTGATTCTGCTGTAAAATCATGAATTTTTATCTCATTTCGCTAATGTAAAAAATTTATGACCTGAAAAGGGGTGGCTGTTTACATATGAATTTTGGCCAATTTTGGGGGGTGTTCCCCTTCCAGCATGATTTTCTCGAAATTAAGGTGGATCATAGGGCTTTCGGTTCGTTGGTCCCCCCCCCCCTCAATTTTACCAATATAAGATATTGGTATAATTGAGGGGGCTTTCGGCTCGTTGCTCCCCCCCCCCTCCTCAATTATACCAGTATCTTATTTTGGTATAATTGAGGGGGGACCAACGAGCCGAAAGCCCTGTGGGTGGATAACCTAAGGTAAACTGTTAAAATTCTGATAGAGGAGGGACTGACATTGTCAGACCCCCTTTTATCAGAATTTTAACAGTTTACCATAGATTATCCACCTTAATTGACAAACATTTTGATATGTGGATTATATGTACCTAAAATTGTAGGATGTTGTATAAATCTTGCTGGAAGTTTGGTAATTTAACATGGGACCCTATGGGAAATGGACTTACTAGGTTTTGACCTTCAATGTTGCAAGGCGGCGGTCGATGGTCCCTGGAAAGTTGTCGGTGATTGCGTAGTGGGCGCCTGTCTCGAAGTCAAGCATCGCAGTGGTTGGGGTGAAAATGAGTCCGAGGGCAAGCATTTTGTCGTTAAGTTATGCGAAGAGTCGTTGGTTGATGAGTTGGTTCTTTCCGGGTAGAAGTCGGCGAATACTACTGGTGTCAGGACATTGTCAATCCCAGGCGCGGATCCAGCCGGGGCGTGCCCCCGTGCCCCCCCCCCCCGGCAGTGCCCGTCGAAGGGGCACCATAGTCTATTTTAGGACCTATTTTACCGCATTTCTGTCTTAAATTTCCAAAATTTCGCTGGCTCGCTTCGCTCGCCAGTTATTCTCTCATATTTCTTTAAATCTGCAGTTGAAAAAAAAATCGTTGACTCACTTCACTCGCAATCAATTTCGTGATAAATCTCCCCTGATCCCCGTTTATAAGCCAAAATATCTTCCAGAGGGATGGAAAATATAGGTGCAATCCAAAGTAATATCCAGCGCACAAATGATCAGCCACTTTGCCTCAGGCGAGTTAAATCGTATGGCTATTTGTACATCGTGTAGCAAATGTTACAAATGTTTGAAGCTACGCGCTGTACAAGATGGATTTTACTTATCCATACAATTTTACTCAAATACGTCTTGTACATCGTGTAGCTTCAGTACAAATTTTTGAAACGCTTGTACTGATGCTAAGCGATGTACAAGATGGATTTCACTTATAGCCATTTCTAGAATAGTTTTATTTTCACAACGTATTTTGTATCTCCAAAAGTCTCAAATACAGGAGTTTCCGTGGAGGGGGACTTTACACCTTGTTCCCCCTACCACGGATCTACCCTGCATCCACCGGGGACCTATAGGCAGTCCCTAGAACCTGCGCCGAGTTTTATGCCTCCTCCAAAATCTGGATCACAAAACAAGAGCACCAGATTGCACTATTTTGCCTCATTTTGCAAAATTTTCTCGGGGGAGGCCCCCCCCCGAACCCCCACTTACGGGAGGGGCGGACCCCTCCCATACCCTCCCCATTCGGTCCTTCGGGCCTCAATTGTGAGGTGCCCCCCCCCCCCCGGGCACATGAAGTTCTGGATCCGCCCCTGAATCCGGATGAGGATGGAGTAGATCTGGTAGAAAAGTGTCGGGCATAAGAAGAAGGTGTCATCGAAGTAGTAAGTATCAGCAGCTTCAAGATCTCGCAGGTTGTCGTCGGTCGCAAACATTGACATTCTCTGCGTTTGGTAGGTGTCGTCGTTCGCCTGTAGATGTCTCTGCCCACTTCCCGATGAGGTTAATGTCCGCTAGAGTTTTTGGTAGTGGAGGCGTTGTCTTATGTTGTGCCTTGTATAGCGTGGATTTCGTAGAGTTGGACGTTGGTAGTCGCCCGATGACTTTTCTGCTATCAACTATAGTTGATAAGTGCATTGATGTCTTCAAAAATAATCTTTTTTCTTGCTAGAGTATGTGCAGGTAACAGTAAGCTGTGTATTCATTTTACAAAAATTAACATCTTATTTGGTAATATCATAAAAAATTCAAACTTTAACTTATCAAATTCACTGTTACTAAATATAACTCCGGTACCAGTCTCTTTGATGGGTAACTATATACATTGTAAAACATTGTGATGATAGATATAGATATAGATAGATAATATGGATATATGAATTTACCAGGTAAGACAGGTAAAATACATTAATTTGATAATTGGTTACCCCTTGGAAGGCCCCTTTCACACCCAATTATCATTAAATAATTAAAATATTTGCGACGTATCGGGAATAAACCCACATGACACTTGCAAATACGGATCTTCGGGTCAAACTGCCGACTTATATCCGATGAGCCAATTACGTAATACAGTACAGACGGCATTTTAAGGAATGTCACATTTGACTTTTGCTAGGGGAACCTGGAGATACAGGTGACAAACCGGCTAACACCTGTCACAAAATATGCCCAAATTTGACTAATGTAGTACTACAAGCTACAACTCGTGAAAACAGGAGGATACGTCCATATGAATCATTTAATTTAACAGATCTATGCTAAACAGTCATTCATTCATAAAAAAACCCCCAACTCTTGCAAAGATTGATGAGATTCTAACAGTAGTGTTTGTCCACTTTTGTTTTGTTTTGGGAATCGCGGGAAATCCGCTAGGAGGCGCGGAAAGGGAAAGTGGTCAATTAGTGGTCATCTGTCTATATATTTTAAGATCTTTGTGACACGCATTGCCAGTCTATACTTAGATATAGATATAGAGAATATAAGAAAGCATTATATAAATTTAACAGAAGTAAGACTGTGCATAATCATACAGTTTTAATTGAAAAGAAGAAAGGATATAAAAGATTAGAACTTCGCCTAAAGAGAGAATATCAACGTCACGAGGGTGATATGATTGATTTCATGAGAAAACATAACCCAAAAGAATTTCATAAATATTTCAGTAAACGTAAAACGCAAACATCTGATAAAATTTCTTTGAACCAGTTTGTTGACCATTTTAGAGAATTGGGAAAAATCAATGATGATCATGATTATGGTGATGTAAATGATGTTTCAAATGTTGCTATGGATACAAATGAGTATACGTCATATGACGAGCTAGATGTTGCTATAACAGAAGACGAAATTAGTTTAGCTATAAAAAATCTAAAACGAAATACAGGTTGTGGTGAAGATTGTTTAATTAATGAGATTTTTAAGGATTGTAATGATGTGATTTTACCATTTTTGTTAAAATTATTTAATTCTATTTTTATGTCAGGTTATTTTCCCGAATCATGGTCTAAAGGCTGTATAGTTCCAGTTTATAAAAAAGGAGATCAAGATGACGTAAATAATTACAGGGGAATCACTTTAGTCAGCTGTCTTGGGAAACTTTTCACATCAGTTTTAAATAAACGTCTTTTGAATTGGGATAAAAAGTACAATATTATTACAGACGCACAATTTGGTTTCAGGGCAGGTAATTCAACAGTCAATGCTATTTTTGTTCTTCAATCACTAATAAATAAAACTTTGAAAAAAAGGGGAGGAAGATTGTATTGTTGTTTTATCGATTACCACAAAGCTTTCGACTTAATAGATAGATCTAAATTATGGTGTAAATTGATTAAGCAGGGAATCGATGGGAAAATGTTAAGAATTATACAGTCTTTATACAAAAATGTAAAATCATGTGTAAAGCATACAGGTTTATTGTCTGAATACTTTGAAAACCAGATCGGCCTTTTTCAGGGTGAGGTATTATCACCTATATTGTATAGTCTGTATGTAAATGATTGTGAAATGTATTTTATTAAAGAACATTGTCCATACATTGAATATGTTAAATTTGTTTTTATTAATTTATGCTGACGATATGGTCCTTTTTGGTGATAGCCCAGAGTCATTGCAACGTATGCTTGATACTTTATTCGTCTATAACGAAGAATGGAAACGAACTTTGAATGTAGACAAAACTAAAATTGTGATTTTCAGAAATGGGGGTAATATAAAAGATAACGAAAGTTTTTTCTATAATGGGAAGGAGATTGAACTGGTTGATAAATTCAATCATTTAGGAATGTTGTTTAATTATAATGGGAAATTTAACATTACACAAAAGCATGTTGCAGATCAAGGAAGGAAAGCACTGTTTGCAACTAATAGTAAATTTAGAAAATATCAATTTAACATAAAAAGCAAATGTTCTGCTTTCGATACGTATGTGAACAGTGTATTAAGTTATGGATGTGAGATTTGGGGCTTTCACAAGGCGAATGATGTAGAAAAAATTCACTTAATATTTTGCAAAAATGCGCTAGGAGTTAAGAAAAGCACATGTAATAATTTAGTATATTATGAACTAGGAAGATTTCCTTTACATATTATTAGAAAATTGAGAATTTTAAAATATTGGATCAAATTGAAGAACTCGGATAACTGTATTTTGCATTCATGCTTAGAGGATAGAGTGAATTTAAAAGATAATTGGATTAATGAAATAAAAACAGAACTGAACCGTTTAGGACTTGGGTACATTTTTAATGAAATTCATATTGACAAATTTACTCAAAAAATATTAGAACAAAGATTTCTGGATTTATATCAACAAGAAATGTTTTCAGCAATCAGAAGGTCATCACGTGGGGAATATTTTCAATATTTGGCGGACAATTTTGAACTTTATCTAACTAAATCAATGAATGAGTTACATAAAAAATCTATTACTAAATTCAGACTATCCTCTCACAGCCTTAATGTAGAAACAGGTCGTTACAACAATGAATTAAGGAGAAATCGAATCTGTTCATTATGTGAGTTAAATGACATAGAAGATGAGTTTTATTTTATTTTGAAATGTCCAAAATATCAAGAATTACGTAATTTATATATCAAAGCTTATTATTTTAGACGACCAAGTGTGTTTAAACTAATACAATTATTGAGTGTACACAACTTGAAAGAATTACGCAACTTGGGAAAATTTTTATTTCTTGCTGAAAAAATTAGGAAAAATAACACTTAAATTTAACCCATTTAGCTTTTTGTTATTATTATTTTTTTTTTATATAACAGTGATTAACTCTCACGCAATCATCCTATACATTAGTGTATACATGTATTACACTATATGAATATACATGGGTAATATTATTATATGTGTATATGTGTGTGTATATAAGTATGTGTGTGTACGTGTGTATATGCATTTGTCACAATGTGTATATTATATTCACCTTGTTTTTCATGTTATTATTGTATTTTGTCTGATGTGCCAACTGGCATAAAGAAATAAATGAAACTGAACTAAACTGAACTTAGAATTCTATGAAATATTTTATTTGTTCTTTTTTAAACTGAAATTTATATCTAAATATTTACAATGCTAGTCTAATTCCTTCGATGAACCATGCTAAACAGACTCGGTTCATCAGCCCATGAACTTGGGTCATGGAAGTAGTACTCGACGTATGGCAAATCACATGCGTAGTAATATAAAAATAGGCGAGGCTTACTCAAGTTCAAGGCCGATGTTTTAACGGGGAATTTGATATTTTGTTTTCAAAAAAGAATCTTTTAAAATGCATTGTAAATATAAAGAATGACTGTCTTTTTTTTTCTAGGTTCATAGGGAAATGGGGAAATTATACGAGAACCGCTTCACGTGATTTGTTTCTCTCTCACCCAAGTTCATTCCCCATGAACCTAGAAAAAAAGACAGTCATTTTTTAAACATATTACTATTATATTATTTATATTATTATATATATTTCGAAAATATTTTTGGAAAAATTCCCATGAAGTGCGATTGTAAATCATAATCAGCTTACGTCATTATGGCGATTGAATATTTCAACACAGACAATAGGCGAAAGAATAATAAGTGTTTTAGGGCAATATGTTGATAATTTCACTTGAGCAGACCTATGCTTAAACCTATTTCTGTGCAATGAAATTTCAATAACAAGGACAACAAAGTCCGTTTTGCAAGAACTTTTACTAATTTAAGTTCTTTAAAGAAGGTACTACTTTGATACGTGAATTAAAAAGGCGGTGCAGAGGTTCAATTTTTACGATCGCTAGAAGACTCAAATGCTCGACGCCTTAATAAAATGAGTTAAAGCAAACAAAATCAATAATGAGCATCCTACAAGGAGAAAATTTAAGACATTACCCGAAAATAAGCAAAAAAGATACCATTAGTTTTTAAATCCATACATCTCTTCTGAAGAGGAAGATTTTTAAAGGAAGCAGAGACATATATACAATGTGTATATATGTCTCTGAAGGAAGGTATACACTTAGGCATACTTTTGTCTATGGTGATGCCACCTGTTGACAGGTCTGAATAAAAACACAAACACTGTAAAGGTCCACTAGAACTACAAGTATACCAAGTTGAACAAAATGCATCGGGCAGATAGAAGTCGCAAATGCAAAGGGGAGGGGTGGTAAGGGCCTTTTACAGCCCAATGCTGAAAATCATATTTCAATACATGTTGTCATTGATTGTGCTGTTTTTATAACCTATTGATTTAATTTCTGTTCATTTTTTATATTTACCTGTATTTAAAACAAGAGGCCCAAGTGGGCCTATATCGCTCACCTGAGTACCTAGATGATCAGTCATGCAGGAAGGAAGAATTCATTTATTTTTCATTACTGTGACTAAGTCAACACAAATGTTAAAAATATGTCAAATTTTATTTCAGACCAGAATAAAAAACAACATTTTTTTGCACATTCATTCAGGTGATTTTGATATTAGGCATTTGCTTTGTCTCTGCAAAATGTGATTCAGGGCAACAAATTAGTCATTTTCTTTAGGTGGGGCCTTTTGTTTACTGATTTCAAGTCTGGGTTATGAACAACAATTGTTTCAAGTATTGTCCAAATCTAACTTAAAATTGCCTAATTTCATATGTTGAGTGTTGAGAAACATCTAAAAACTTATTCAGATGTGTAAAGAAATGAAAAAAAATTTTTGACCACAGCTGGATTTGAACCGCTACTCTCCATATTTCAATTACCAAGTGGTAT
This sequence comes from Pteria penguin, assembly GCA_035048485.1. NCBI lineage: Eukaryota > Metazoa > Mollusca > Bivalvia > Pterioida > Pteriidae > Pteria > Pteria penguin. The sequence continues at coordinate 60,032,975 of CM068582.1, forward strand.
ATGTACCATTGTGAGACCTACTTTACAGACATGGTGGCATTATCTGTTAACCAATTTGGATGAAATTTACCAAATTGATAGAGAACCTATAGTACTTCATGTATTCCATGTTTCATTAAAATCTTTCATGTGGTATAACAGCAGAAGTTAAAAATGTGAAGAATTGTTCCTATACACCCTCATTTGGAAGTCTTAAAAAATTCATAGAAAATCAAAAAATTGAGATATTGACAAAATTCTTTCAAAGTAACATTCCTTACCATAATTATGATCACAATAGTCCATAAGAAATCATAATTATCAATTAACTAGGAAATATGACACTTTTCTCCATTGAAATCACCAAGTCCAAACAAATGTCGAAAAAAAATTCTAAAATTTGATTTTGGAAGGAAACCAAAATGACAATACGTCTTCACTCATCCCTCTAGATCATTTCTATGCATTCTGTTTGTCTCTGTATACAGCCCGTACGATAAAGAATATTGCCAAAGGAGGGTACTCTTTTGTGATCTACTTTTGACTATGGTGGCGCCACCTGTGAAGAGGTCTGGACAAAAACAACAGAATTTGAAGAGGATCATAAGTGGCTTATTTCTACCAAGATTTATTAAATCCTTCAAACAGTTTTGCAGAAAAAGTTGAAAATGTGAAAAATGGCCAACCAAACCCCCCCCCCCCCCCCTTTTTTTTTTTTGGAAGTCTTAAAAAAATTATAAAAAAATCAAAAAATTGAGATATTGACAAAATTTTCTCACAATGATATTCCTTACCACAATTATGATCAAAATAGTCATTAAGAAATCATCAATATCAATTAACTTAAAAACTTAAATTAACTGAAAAATATGACACTTTTCTGCATTGAAATTACTAAGTTCAGAAAAACGTAAATTTCTATTTGACAGATCTTAACCCTGAACACAATTTTTGATAACCAATCTTTATAGATTGTTGAAATGCAATAAGTTTTCCCATTTATGTACTGGTTCTGGAGGAGAAGAGGTTTGAAGAGGGGTACCGTTTTGGGCACTTTTGGCCCCGCCCTGGATCCACCTCTGAGGGAATCTGGATCCCGAACACAATTTTAGTAGAGGACTTTGAGTACATCATTTATACAAAGTTTGATCCAAATCTGCAATGTAGTTCCAAAGAAGAAGTCGAAAATGTGAAAAAGTTAACGACGAACGGACGACGGACAGCGCAGTATGACTAAAGCTCACTTGAGCCTTTGGCTCAGGTGAGCTAAAAAAATATATATAAAAATGAATAAAAAATTACAGATTTTTGGAGTGAAAAATTAATGAGTTTTCAGTATTTTTACTTAGAGTCAAAATACCATTCATACTATTACTCTGATATGATATTACATAATTAAAAGTAAGAACTACTACATTTTCATACAAACATAGGTGTTCTTTATTTTGGGGGAAAATTTTCAAAGTGCTGCAACTCTTAAAAGTAGGTCAACTATGACCAGAGTCAAATTTGATCTGTAACTCATTACTCTAAAACTCAACAGTAATTAGTATCTTATTGGTAAAAATGAAGAAAAAACCCTTTTTTAACAGATGGACAGACATTGGTGAACTGATAATATGGAAACCTTTACTCCCCTCCAGTGAGTCTAACAGAATCAAAACCTTACCAAAGCTCTGAACTCTGGAATACTTTTTGTACAGTTTGTCAGCTATGGAAGTTATTTTCTGTCCTAGAATGATGCATGTTCCAGTAACCTACAATATACAGAGGTATGGATACACATTAATTTTGTACATAACTGCATCCTACATAGATCCACATATTGGTACACAAGGACTCAACTCACAGTGATCCTGGAAAAGATATATATACAGTTCACAGTGATCCAAACACAAGTAAACATGTACTTAGCACACTGTAATCCAGGTACTAGTACAAATCTATATGTACTTAGTTCAGTGATTCAGGAAAAATTATACAAATACTCAGCACAGTGACCCAGATACGGGTAAACATATACAGGTACACAGCTCACAATGATCAAGATTCTGGTAAACACATACTCAACACACCGATCCAAGTACAGGTACACATGTTCTCAGCAGCATAGTGATCCAGGTACATGGAAATATGTACTCAGCTCACAGTGTTCCAGATATTCACACACATATAACTGGACGACCGTGATCCAGGTAAAGGTACATATGTACTCAAATCATTGTCACATAAGTACTAAAATCATTGTCACATTAATCAAAGTACTCATATCATTGTCACATTAATCAAAGTACTAAAATCATTGTCACATTAATCAAAGTACTAAAATCATTGTCACATTAATCAAAGTACTAAAATCATTGTCACATTAATCAAAGTACTAAAATCATTGTCACATTAATCAAAGAACTAAAATCATTGTCACATTAATCAAAGTACTAAAATCATTGTCACATTAATCAAAGTACTAAAATCATTGTCACATTAATCAAAGTACTAAAATCATTGTCACATTAATCAAAGTACTCAAATCATTGTCACATTAATCAAAGTACTCAAATCATTGTCACATTTATCAAAGTACTAAAATCATTGTCACATTAATCAAAGTACTCAAATCATTGTCACAGTTATCAAAGTACTAAAATCATTGTCACATTTATCAAAGTACTAAAATCATTGTCACATTAATCAAAGTACTAAAATCATTGTCACAGTTATCAAAGTACTCAAATCACTGTCACATTAATCAAAGTACTAAAATCATTGTCACATTAATCAAAGTACTAAAATCATTGTCACATTAATCAAAGTACTAAAATCATTGTCACATTTATCAAAGTACTCAAATCATTGTCACATTAATCAAAGTACTCAAATCATTGTCACATTAATCAAAGTACTAAAATCATTGTCACATTAATCAAAGTACTAAAATCATTGTCACATTTATCAAAGTACTAAAATCATTGTCACATTAATCAAAGTACTAAAATCATTGTCACATTTATCAAAGTACTAAAATCATTGTCACATTAATCAAATTACTCAAATCATTGTCACATTAATCAAAGTACTCAAATCATTGTCACATTAATCAAATTACGTAAATCATTGTCACATTAATCAAAGTACTCAAATCATTGTCACATTAATCAAAGTACTCAAATCATTGTCACATCATTGTCACATTAATCAAAGTACTCAAATCATTGTCACATTAATTAAAGTAACATAGTATATACCACATTCATTGCTTTATTTTTATATTTTGACGTATACTTGGCATTCTTTATATGACATTTAATATGGGACCTTTGAAAAATTCACTTACATGGCCTAATTAAATTCATTGTTTAGATAGATGTTATTGACAGGATTTCTGTGATTTTACAGACCTGGAAGCCTCTCATCGCCTGCTTTATGGACATAAATGGTTTATCAGATAGAGAGGTATTATCCTGGAGTACTACTTCTCCATCCACTTTGATCACAATCTTATTAAAATAACTGAAATAAAGTGAAATACTTAAGAAATGAATCAATATAATTTCTGCATACTTGATGCTTGGTCTCTCAAGGTTTATAAATATTAGTGTCAATACGGTCACATAGTGAAATGTTCATTTCACTACATTATATGTATGAAATATAGTCAACTCTCATTAGAAAAATGGTGTTCACTTTCCTATAATATATCTATGCAAAGCTGTCAACTCTTATTAGAACAAGCTGTACTTGTGAAACACCAATGCCCCCGGCAGCATCAAAATCAAAAAAGTTATTTTTAGTGTGAAGATCACTGCAGGTTTAAAGGTCAATAACCTTGGTGTCATTTCAAAGGGCTTCATTAGTTGAGAATGAATGTCAAATATGAAGTCTCTATCCCTCATGGTTCAAAAGTTATAGCCAAGCTTAAAGTTGACAGACAGACAGGACAAAAACAATAAGCCCCTCATCTATTGATCCGGGGGCATAAAAATCATGATCCTTTCACTATAATACACATAACTAACACAATCAACTATCATTAGAAAAATCATGATCCTTTCACTATAATACACATAACTAACACAATCAACTATCATTAGAAAAGTCATGATCCTTTCACTATAATACACATAAGTAACACAATCAACTATCATTAGAAAAGTCATGATCCTTTCACTATAATACACATCAGTAACACAATCAACTATCATTAGAAAAATCATGATCCTTTCACTATAATACACATAAGTAACACAATCAACTATCATTAGAAAAATCATGATCCTTTCACTATAATACACATCAGTAACACAATCAACTATCATTAGAAAAATCATGATCCTTTCACTATAATACACATAAGTAACACAATCAACTATCATTAGAAAAGTCATGATCCTTTCACTATAATACACATAAGTAACACAATCAACTATCATTAGAAAAGTCATGATCCTTTCACTATAATACACATAAGTAACACAATCAACTATCATTAGAAAAGTCATGATCCTTTCACTATAATACACATAAGTAACACAGTCAACTATCATTAGAAAAGTCATGATCCTTTCACTATAATACACATAAGTAACACAATCAACTATCATTAGAAAAGTCATGATCCTTTCACTATAATACACATAAGTAACACAGTCAACTATCATTAGAAAAGTCATGATCCTTTCACTATAATACACATAAGTAACACAGTCAACTATCATTAGAAAAGTCATGATCCTTTCACTATAATACACATAAGTAACACAGTCAACTATCATTACAAAAGTCATGATCCTTTCACTATAATACACATAAGTAACACAATCAACTATCATTACAAAAGTCATGATCCTTTCACTATAATACACATAAGTAACACAATCAACTATCATTACAAAAGTCATGATCCTTTCACTATAATACACATAAGTAACACAATCAACTATCATTACAAAAGTCATGATCCTTTCACTATAATACACATAAGTAACACAATCAACTATCATTACAAAAGTCATGATCCTTTCACTATAATACACATAAGTAACACAATCAACTATCATTACAAAAGTCATGATCCTTTCACTATAATACACATAAGTAACACAATCAACTATCATTACAAAAGTCATGATCCTTTCACTATAATACACATAAGTAACACAATCAACTATCATTAGAAAAATCATGATCCTTTCACTATAATACACATAAGTAACACAATCAACTATCATTAGAAAAATCATGATCCTTTCACTATAATACACATATTTAGTAACACAATCAACTATCATTAGAAAAATCATGATCCTTTCACTATAATACACATATTTAGTAACACAATCAACTATCATTAGAAAAATCATGATCCTTTCACTATAATAAACATAAGTAACACAATCAACTATCATTAGAAAAATCATGATCCTTTCACTATAATACACATAAGTAACACAATCAACTATCATTAGAAAAATCATGATCCTTTCACTATAATACACATAAGTAACACAATCAACTATCATTAGAAAAATCATGATCCTTTCACTATAATACACATAAGTAACACAGTCAACTATCATTAGAAAAATCATGATCCTTTCACTATAATACACATAAGTAACACAGTCAACTATCATTAGAAAAGTCATGATCCTTTCACTATAATACACATAAGTAACACAGTCAACTATCATTAGAAAAGTCATGATCCTTTCACTATAATACACATAAGTAACACAGTCAACTATCATTAGAAAAGTCATGATCCTTTCACTATAATACACATAAGTAACACAATCAACTATCATTACAAAAGTCATGATCCTTTCACTATAATACACATAAGTAACACAATCAACTATCATTACAAAAGTCATGATCCTTTCACTATAATACACATAAGTAACACAATCAACTATCATTACAAAAGTCATGATCCTTTCACTATAATACACATAAGTAACACAATCAACTATCATTACAAAAGTCATGATCCTTTCACTATAATACACATAAGTAACACAATCAACTATCATTAGAAAAGTCATGATCCTTTCACTATAATACACATAAGTAACACAATCAACTATCATTAGAAAAATCATGATCCTTTCACTATAATACACATATTTAGTAACACAATCAACTATCATTAGAAAAATCATGATCCTTTCACTATAATACACATATTTAGTAACACAATCAACTATCATTAGAAAAATCATGATCCTTTCACTATAATACACATAAGTAACACAATCAACTATCATTAGAAAAATCATGATCCTTTCACTATAATACACATAAGTAACACAATCAACTATCATTAGAAAAATCATGATCCTTTCACTATAATACACATAAGTAACACAATCAACTATCATTAGAAAAATCATGATCCTTTCACTATAATACACATAAGTAACACAGTCAACTATCATTAGAAAAATCATGATCCTTTCACTATAATACACATAAGTAACACAGTCAACTATCATTAGAAAAGTCATGATCCTTTCACTATAATACACATAAGTAACACAGTCAACTATCATTAGAAAAGTCATGATCCTTTCACTATAATACACATAAGTAACACAATCAACTATCATTAGAAAAGTCATGATCCTTTCACTATAATACACATAAGTAACACAATCAACTATCATTAGAAAAATCATGATCCTTTCACTATAATACACATAAGTAACACAATCAACTATCATTAGAAAAATCATGATCCTTTCACTATAATACACATAAGTAACACAGTCAACTATCATTAGAAAAATCATGTTCCTTTCACTATAATACACATAAGTAACACAGTCAACTATCATTAGAAAAATCATGATCCTTTCACTATAATACACATAAGTAACACAGTCAACTATCATTAGAAAAATCATGATCCTTTCACTATAATACACATAAGTAACACAGTCAACTATCATTAGAAAAGTCATGATCCTTTCACTATAATACACATAAGTAACACAGTCAACTATCATTAGAAAAGTCATGATCCTTTCACTATAATACACATAAGTAACACAGTCAACTATCATTAGAAAAGTCATGATCCTTTCACTATAATACACATAAGTAACACAGTCAACTATCATTAGAAAAATCATGATCCTTTCACTATAATACACATAAGTAACACAGTCAACTATCATTAGAAAAGTCATGATCCTTTCACTATAATACACATAAGTAACACAGTCAACTATCATTAGAAAAATCATGATCCTTTCACTATAATACACATAAGTAACACAGTCAACTATCATTAGAAAAGTCATGATCCTTTCACTATAATACACATAAGTAACACAGTCAACTATCATTAGAAAAATCATGATCCTTTCACTATAATACACATAAGTAACACAGTCAACTATCATTAGAAAAATCATGATCCTTTCACTATAATACACATAAGTAACACAGTCAACTATCATTAGAAAAATCATGATCCTTTCACTATAATACACATAAGTAACACAGTCAACTATCATTAGAAAAATCATGATCCTTTCACTATAATACACATAAGTAACACAGTCAACTTTGATTAGAAAAATCATGATCCTTTCACTATAATACACATAAGTAACACAATCAACTATCATTAGAAAAATCATGATCCTTTCACTATAATACACATAAGTAACACAGTCAACTATCATTAGAAAAATCATGATCCTTTCACTATAATACACATAAGTAACACAGTCAACTATCATTAGAAAAATCATGATCCTTTCACTATAATACACATAAGTAACACAGTCAACTATCATTAGAAAAATCATGATCCTTTCACTATAATACACATAAGTAACACAGTCAACTATCATTAGAAAAATCATGATCCTTTCACTATAATACACATAAGTAACACAGTCAACTATCATTAGAAAAATCATGATCCTTTCACTATAATACACATAAGTAACACAGTCAACTATCATTAGAAAAATCATGATCCTTTCACTATAATACACATAAGTAACACAGTCAACTATCATTAGAAAAATCATGATCCTTTCACTATAATACACATAAGTAACACAGTCAACTATCATTAGAAAAATCATGATCCTTTCACTATAATACACATAAGTAACACAATCAACTATCATTAGAAAAGTCATGATCCTTTCACTATAATACACATAAGTAACACAATCAACTATCATTAGAAAAATCATGATCCTTTCACTATAATACACATAAGTAACACAGTCAACTATCATTAGAAAAATCATGATCCTTTCACTATAATACACATAAGTAACACAGTCAACTATCATTAGAAAAATCATGATCCTTTCACTATAATACACATAAGTAACACAATCAACTATCATTAGAAAAATCATGATCCTTTCACTATAATACACATAAGTAACACAATCAACTATCATTAGAAAAATCATGATCCTTTCACTATAATACACATAAGTAACACAATCAACTATCATTAGAAAAATCATGATCCTTTCACTATAATACACATAAGTAACAAAGTCAACTATCATTAGAAAAATCATGATCCTTTCACTATAATACACATAAGTAACACAATCAACTATCATTAGAAAAATCATGATCCTTTCACTATAATACACATAAGTAACACAATCAACTATCATTAGAAAAATCATGATCCTTTCACTATAATACACATAAGTAACACAATCAACTATCATTAGAAAAATCATGATCCTTTCACTATAATACACATAAGTAACACAGTCAACTATCATTAGAAAAATCATGATCCTTTCACTATAATACACATAAGTAATCATGTTCATTTCTCTATGATGTATCTATACAATTTTGTCAACTCTCATTGGAACAAAATGTTTTTGTGAAGCATGAATAGGTCATGGTCAAGGTCACAAGGATAATGACCTTCGTATAATTTGAAAGGGCTTTATTAGTGTAGTATGCGTGCCAAATATAAAGTATCTGTCTCTCATAGTGATAAAGCTATGCCATATGGAAAAGATAAAAGTTGAAAAAAAGACAGAGAAACAAACACACACACAAACAGACAGGTAAAAACAATATGCCCCCGATCTATCAATCTTGCAGCATAAAAATCATGTTCACTTCACTATAATATACATTTATCTTTGCAATACTGTGAACTCTCAGTACCACAACTTCACAAGGTCAATAATTTTGATACCAAATGAAAGAACTTGGCACAAGAAATACACATGTGAAATATAAAAGCCCTGTCTCTCATGGTTCTAAAGTTATGATTTAGGTTACAGTTTTTTTCTTCCGACACTGACGACGCCAAAGATGACAGCAAACTGTATCTGGAACCACATTATCATGAATTTAATTTAAGTTTTGATATTATTTAACAACTGTATTATGTCAAATAAAACCAGTTATATAAAAATATGACCTGTACAGGAACTGCTAGCATATCTTACATAAAAGTACATACTTTAACAACTTGATAGCTAATTTTTTTTTTGTTTAATTTATATTCATTACAGTGACTAAGAATGACTGAATAAGGAAACCAGAGTTAAATGTTAGAAGACAACAGAGATCTCCGATGGCAACCAAATCTAAATAGCAAACGTTTTTGAAAGCAAGTCAATCTTCAAGTCAAGGTCACAACACAAAGAAATTGTATGTAATGAAAGGTCTTGTTACAAGGAATGCACACATGAAATATTTATGCTCTATGTCTTACTGTTCATAAGTTATGACCAAGGTTAAAGTTTTTGAAAAGCAGGGGAAACTTCAAGGTCAAGGTCATAAGTCACAAAGTTTGGTACTTAATGAAAAGTCTTGGCACAAGAAATACACATGTGAAATATTAAAACCCTTTCTCTAATGGTTCCAAAGTTATGATCAAAGTTCAAGTTTTTGTCTATGGACGACGACGACAATGGCACCGGGGATATGACAATAGCTCTCCAGACATTCGTTCCGTCCAACTACTAATTCCTCCAAATCACCTGAATTTGAAAACAATGGTCATAACTTTCCTTCCAAAAAATATTTTAAAGAGAAAAACTATTTTAAAAAGTAACTTATTATATTAGAATCACAGAAAGCACTCTCAGACTTTCAGACGGAATGCCAATGGTTATAATAAAACAAAAGGCCTAACTGGGCCTGTATCACTCACCTGACTACCTAGATGATCAGTCATGCAGGAAGAAAGAAGTCATTTATTTTGCATTACAGTGACCACGTCAACAAAAACGTTGAAAATGTCAAATTTTATTTCAGACCAGAATCAAAAACAACACTTTTTTGCACATCCATTAAGATGATTTTGATATTAAACATTTATTTTGTCTCTGCAAGATATGATTCAGGGCAACAAGTTAGTCATTTGTTTTAGGTGGGGTCTTTTGTTGACCAATTTTAAGTCTGGGTCATGAACAACAATTGTTTCAAATATTGTCCAGATCAAACTTAGAATGGCCTAGTTTCATATGTTGAGTGTTGTGAAACATTTAAAAACTTATTTAGATGTGTAAAGAAACGAATCAAAGGACTGAAATTCCTGAGGGCCGCCAAGAGTTATAGTACCGGTCATTAGAAAATCAAAGGACTCAAAAGTCCTGAGAGTCGGCTTTGCTGATTTTAAGTATGTATTCATTTTACCATTTTAGTGGCGGATTCAGGATTTCAGGAAAATGGGGGGGGGGGGGGGCAAAAATTAGGTCTTTGTTGCAGCTACATCGTCATTATACCTATGTACAAAATGCTAATAAAATTTGCTCTCTTCATACTATCTTACGGCAAAGAGTTTGCAATTGCTTGTATCCGAAATGAACGTGCAATCGACAACTTCATGGCAACAAGTTTTACTGCATTGTTGTCACGAGTCGAAGCTGAGCCAAGGAACGACAAGTTAGTCATTTGTTTTAGGTGGGGCCTTTTGTTGACCAATTTTAAGTCTGGGTCATGAACAACAATTGTTTCAAATATTGTCCAGATCAAACTTAGAATGGCCTAGTTTCATATGTTGAGTGTTGTGAAACATTTAAAAACTTATTTAGATGTGTAAAGAAACGAATCAAAGGACTGAAATTCCTGAGGGCCGCCAAGAGTTACAGTACCGGTAATTAGAAAATCAAAGGACTCAAAAGTCCTGAGAGTCGGCTTTGCTGATTTTAAGTATGTATTCATTTTACCATTTAAGAGGCGGATTCAGGATTTCAGGAAAATGGGGGGGGGGGGGGGGGCAAAAATTAGGTCTTTGTTGCAGCTACATCGTCATTATACCTATGTACAAAATGCTAATAAAATTTGCTCTCTTCATACTATCTTACGGCAAAGAGTTTGCAATTGCTTGTATCCGAAATGAACGTGCAATCGACAACTTCATGGCAACAAGTTTTACTGCATTGTTGTCACGAGTCGAAGCTGAGCCAAGGAACGACAAGTTAGTCATTTGTTTTAGGTGGGGCCTTTTGTTGACCAATTTTAAGTCTGGGTCATGAACAACAATTGTTTCAAATATTGTCCAGATCAAACTTAGAATGGCCTAGTTTCATATGTTGAGTGTTGTGAAACATTTAAAAACTTATTTAGATGTGTAAAGAAACGAATCAAAGGACTGAAATTCCTGAGGGCCGCCAAGAGTTACAGTACCGGTCATTAGAAAATCAAAGGACTCAAAAGTCCTGAGAGTCGGCTTTGCTGATTTAAGTATGTATTCATTTTACCATTTAAGAGGCGGATTCAGGATTTCAGGAAAATGGGGGGGGGGGGGGGCAAAAATTAGGTCTTTGTTGCAGCTACATCGTCATTATACCTATGTACAAAATGCTAATAAAATTTGCTCTCTTCATACTATCTTACGGCAAAGAGTTTGCAATTGCTTGTATCCGAAATGAACGTGCAATCGACAACTTCATGGCAACAAGTTTTACTGCATTGTTGTCACGAGTCGAAGCTGAGCCAAGGAACGACATTCCTTCAAGTGGGACATGAAATAACCATCTTATTCACGATTCTCATAATGTTTTAACATCATTTATATTTAGAAACATACAACATTTACCTAAATATTTATATTGCATTTTCATTATCAGAGGAAATGCGGGAAGATCGATCATTAAATTTGTCATATATGTGAAAAAGAACTAAAGTTCCAGAACATGTTGGGGAAAACTTTAATTGAAATATCTCGATAAAAACAAGCGATACAAGATCAAGACAAATGCTTTGTCCGGTGAATTACACAATCGAGTACATCCGACGGTGTCGGTGGTAAACACATCGTAAAGTAGTCACAACTACATATTATTACGCGAAATTTGAAAACATTATTGCAACTCCTTTTTCGAGTTATTGAAACTAGTTTATGTTTAGCTTAAATTAACTGAGCTAAAGGTACATTGTACTGATCAAGAATTTTTAAGACAACATCAGTAATTTTTCGGCACTTTATTTTTCAGCGGCGTAGTAAGCTCTATATCGGTAGTGAAAGTTATAACCCCTGAAAAGAAAGTGATTGCAATGAGTGCGGCTTCACCGAAGCCGACTCAAAAAAGAACAGATGATCGATAAATTTGTGTAAACATGTGTCACAGCTCAGTTACATTCAACTTATGTGTACCAAGTCATTTGTCAAAGGCACTGATAGTTGCAACTGGGTAAAAGATTCAGCAATTTGTCGTGAGCATAGCTGTAGCAATTAAAAGGCATCTTACATTGCTCTTGTGTATGTGTCAGTTCATTGTGTCCATTCTATGCAATTAATTCAAGTTGAGTTTTAAGACTAAGACACAAGATTGACTTTCATTTTCATTTTAAAATTTTGTTCTAAAAAAAGTACAATACATCTTAAACTATTGATAAAATATGATGTAAAACAGGGAAACTATGGTGTTAACAAGTTGACCTTGGTGAAAATTAATATTTTTTGTTGAAGAAAAAGTATTATGACTAGAATAAACAACAAATTTCCCGATATGAAAAAAACACAAGAATCCCAAGTGGGCCTATATCACTAACCTGAGTACCTAGATGATCAGTCATTCAGGAAGGAAGAATTCATTCATTTTTGCATTACTGTGACTAAGTCAACACAAATGTTGAAAATATGTCCAATCTTATTTCAGACCAGAATCAAAAACAACACTTTTTTGCACATCTATTCAGGTGATTTTGATATTAAGCATTTGCTTTGTCTCTGCAAGATGTGATTCAGGGCAACAAGTTAGTCATTTTCTTTAGGTGGGGCCTTTTGTTTACTGATTTCAAGTCTGGGTCATGAACAACAATTGTTTCAAATATTGTTCAGATCCAACTTAAAATGGCCTAATTTCATATGTTGAGTGTTGAGAAACATCTAAAAATTATTCAGATGTGCAAAGAAATGAAAAAGGAAAAAATATTTTTGACCACGGCTGGATTTGAACCGCTACTCTCCATATTTTAATTACCTAGTGGTATATATACCACTGTGAGACCTAGTTTTAAGACATGTGGTATATGTACCATTGTGAGACCTACTTTTCAGACATGGTGGCATTATCTGTTGACCAATTTGGATGAAATGTACAAAATTGATAGAGGACCTATAGTACTTCATGTATACCATGTTTCATTGAAATCTTTCATGTGGTATAACAGCAGAAGTTAAAAATATGAAGAATTGTCCCTATACACCCTCATTTGGAAGTTTTAAAAAATTCATAGAAAATCAAAAAATTGAGATATTGACAAAATTCTTTCAAAGTAACATTCTTTACCATAATTATGATCACAAAAGTCCATAAGAAATCATCATTATGAATTATCTAGGAAATATGTCACTTTTCTGCATTGAAATCACCAAGTTCAAAAAATGTGAAAAAAACTTCTAAAATTTTGGAACCAAAATGACATTGCTTCTTTATTCATTCCTCCAGATCATTTTTATGCATTCTGTTTGTCTCTTCATACAGCCAGAATGAAGAAGAAGATTGTCATAGGAGGGTACTATTTTGTGAACTACTTTGCACTGTGGTGGCGCCACCTGTACAGAGGTCTTGACAAAAACGACAAAATTTGAAGGGGATCGTATATCATTTATTTCTACCAAGTTTTCTTAAAATCCTTCCAACAGTTTTGAAGAAAAAGTTGAAAATATTAAAAATGGCCAATCATGCTAAACAGCCTCGGTTCATCAGCCCATGAACTTGGGTCATGGAAGTAGTATCCGGCGTATGGCAAATCACATGCGTAGTAATATAAAAATAGGCGGGGCTTACTCAAGTTCAAGGCCGATGTTCTGTTATTAATGAACCGAGTCTGTTTAGCATGGTTCATCGAAGGAATTAGACTAGCATTGTAAATATTTAATGATCTCTTGGTGAATGCCCAGTCTAATTTAAACTCAGTATGCTATGCTCCTTAGTTTTATAGTGTTTACTGTGGTGTAGTAGATCGAGTTTAAATGAGATTGGATGAAGGCCAAGAGCCAAATATTCATGATATTGAGTGTTTTCATTATTCTGGAAAGGTCTTATGGAGATCTTTAATTGAAACATGTTTATAGAGAGAAATAACCACTTGGTAATTTAAATTGATTGATTACTGTTTTACATCACTCCACGATTATTTCACATATATGGTGACGGCATCTGCCTGATGCATTGCATACAAATTTAGACCTTTGCAACGGACCCACCCTAAGTAGTAAGAAATCTTTTATAACGTGCCATGCCTACCGTGACACGGGACCTTGGTTTTTACTGTCTCATCCGAAAAACAGAACACCGGTGTGCTCAGGGCGATAGTCGAACTAGGGACCTCACGATCATGAGCCGAGCACCTTATCCACTAGGCCACATCAGCTTGGTAACTTTAACCTTGGGTTACTAATATGCAAAATTAATACATTATAACTAATTTTGACTTCAAGTTAAGGTACTTCTTACTACTTCTTATAAATTCTCTAAGAAAAAAATCAAGATAAATACCTGAACCTGTGCAAAAGAAAAAGTTTGAAAATATGTAAAAAAAATTAAAATATCGAAATGGTACCAAAACAACAATAGATCTTAAGACACCATTCTAAATCACTCTTATGTGTGGCATAGACATATAAGTGAGTTTACTACCCTAGCTAGTGGTTATCAGCAACGTCGAGGGTCGACAGTGACTAAATGGGTAGGTGGGGGGTGTATTGGGGTTTTCTATGGTGGGGGGTTCAGGGACATGAAGACCTCTGACCGAAAAAGGTTTTTATGAAATATTTTATAGAAAAACCTGCCTCTCCTGGCACCTGGCATGCACATTTTACCATCTGAAAAAGTTCAGAAAATGTGACTAAATTTCTCAAAATTTTATTTTCCTGGGTACGATTCAGTTTGTCTTGGTATTAAATCGTAATACCTGATATGGTGAACGTGCGTGTGAAATATGAAAGCCCTATCCCTTAATCCCTTATACTGTAAGCACTGTAAGAGAAATCTGTCTTTCAGAACTTCTTCACTGGATGGACAGTCAAACAGATGGGGGAATATACAGATGGGATTCCTATATATCCCCCAAACTTATTTTGGGGTGGGGGATATAAAAACAAAACAGACTGTACAAAAAATGGAAAAAAAGGAAACAAATGATACAAATATCTAAGCACAAAAACAACAAAGACAATCTTACTAGAAATATATAGAAAACATTGTAACACCAAAAAAGAAGACAATAGTTCCACAAACATGAAAAAATTCTGGTTATACATAAAAAGCAAAAAACACTGTAGTGTAGTAACATCATTAAAACAAGATATAAAATAAATACAGACTCAGAGCTGAAATCTGATTCCCTAAATAAACAATTTCAATTTGTTTTCTCTGATAAAGTCAACATCACATCATCAGAATTTATTAAGAACAACTACATGCAAGAAACAAACAACTATCCAGTCATGCATGGCATCACAGTAACGCCTCAAGGTATAGCAAAACTTCTAAAAATTCTTGATCCAATTTAAGGTAAGTGGCCCTGTTGAACTAAGGCCCCATATCTTATGCCCCATATCTTGAAAGAACTAGCAAATGAAATTGCTCCAACCCTTTGTTTAATTTCAAAAATCTTTAAACACTGACAACATCCCCACTGATTGATGCCCCCCTCCCCCCATATACAAGAAATAGGCAAAGTATAACCCAGAAAACTACGGACCTATAACCTTAACATGCATTTGTTGCAAAAGTTCTCGAACATGTGGTCCTGTGAAACATAACTTCTTGAATTTCTAGATAAAGTAACCCAAAACATGGAAAATTCAATCCAAAGAGATACTAGTATTTAAATGATGGACTTCTCCAAAGCTTTTGATAAAGTCAGCTATACAACCCATTATTTCATAAACCTTACTATAATGGTATGCAAGGTAAAACTAACAATTGGATTAGTAGCTTCTTAAAATCTTTGTATACAGGCCATTTCTCTGTGGAGGCTGACATCTAATTATTTCCTTATACAGTCTGGAGTGCCCAAGGGGTCAGTACTTGGTCCTAGTCTCTTTTTATTCTATATTAATTACATCCTTGTTGGCCTTGATTCTGCCATCTGTTTATTTGCAGATTACACTGTTGTATATCTTGTATATCAAACAGTAATATTGTATATCTTTACAGAATAATTTAGACAAACTGGGCACCTGGGAAAAAAACTTGAAATTGTCCATTTATCCTAATAAATGTAATGTTCTTGTCATCAGTAAAGCTCCAATCAAATTTAATTACAAACTACATGGCCAAACACTTCAACATGTAAATAAAGCAAGATTTATCTAGGAGTGACTATTCAATCAGATCTGAAATGGAATACCCATATAAACAACATTACTGAAAAGGCTAACAGAACACCTGGTATCTCAAAAGGAATATAAACATCAATTCCACATCCATAAAGGAGCAAACATATTAGTCATTAGTTAGACCTTCATTACAATATATCTGCTCAGTTTGAGATCCCTACTTTTCTGATGATGTAAATAAAATAAAAATGGTTCAAAGAAAAACTGAAAGATATGTCATTAGCAAACATAGCAACACCTTTAGTGTCAGTGATATGATTTACCATCTTAAATGGAGTAATCTAACAGACAAATGCAGTTTCTATAATCTACCCCTTTCAGACTTTCACTAAATAGGCATTCACTCTCATTCCAAATTCCAACATGTAAAACTCAAATTAAATAAATTTATTTTTCCCATGCTCAGTAAAAATTGGAACCAGTTCCCCCTGAAAGCTGATGAGCAACTCAGTTGAGACATTCAAAACAGCTCTTTCAGCCTTCATATCTCGACAGTAACTCTAGCTTTTCATGTAAAAAGTCTTTGAAACTTAAATTCTTTCAATTTTAATAAAGCCAGGTTAAGTAACCACACACCAGAGGTGAAGTTGAAGGCAATCACTTAATCAGTACAAGTAGAAAAAGTAGACGTTATAACACTGTCATGGATCCAGCCCTTGACATTTCTGGCCAAATCAAGGGGATCTCAAGTATTTCATTCATACAGAGTATCATCTATAGTAAATCCTTCCTTTCCTTTAAGTAGAAATCACCCACAACCTCATATAGCAAACAAATAGTGAACCCCTTCCTTTTTTGTAATCTATAATGAAAATGATAATGGTAAATTCTCAAAGGAGGGTACTCTCTTTGAACTACTTTGCCCCAACTTGGATACATCTCTAGAGAAATCTGAATAAAAACATAAATTTAGTACAAGACTTTAATGGTGGCCAACGGATGCAAGACTGACATGTGATTAGAATAGCTTTGGCTCAGGTAAGTTTACAAGATTTTTAAAATATCTACCATTTATAAAAGCATTTTCAATATTGGACCAGTGCAATCTTTATTTACGACCATATCCAAATACATGTACATGTCATACCCTCTCAACCTGTCAAATTCCCATTTCAACAAAATTTACCTGCAAGAATTATAAGAAAAGTTAAAAGTTTAAGAACAATAGAAAATGGATGCAGGATGCTAAATAACATGCTAGGTTATCAATCAGAAGAGCTCTATAATATATAGTATGTACCCTGTGATCCATAAATTTCATTCAATAGCTACATATGCCTGTGTTCAATACTCACTACATATGCCTGTGTTACATATGTTTTATATATTCTCTAATCAGTATCATGATAATGCTACATATGTACCGGTACTTGTTATTTAAAACTAATTAGAACAAAAACTAAACAAACATATTCTTGTCATTTGCCCTGTTGTTTTGAAAGCAATTTTTTTAAACCAAAATACTAACAAATTTCTTTAGGATAGTTAAAGTGTTCCAAACCTAGTAAAGTCCCATAACTCCTCCCTAGCTACACGTCCAGCTGTTAACCAGTCCAAAACAATAAGATTGGAGGACTTCTCCATGTTTATCATCTGTAATTCAATCAGAATAAAAATTTCTGTCAGCACAAGCACAATAATGAATATGGTATTTGATCAGATACATTGAATAATGACCAGTGACCCTGTTGAGTGTCAAGCTCTTCTGGTTTCCTAAGTGGAAGAGATTTTTAAAGTTGCTCTTTTTGTGGTCACATATACACTCTGAGACTAGCAGGCTTTTTCACAAAGAATAGTCAGTTTTTCCATAAGTGATTTACTGAAGGATTCCTTACGTACATCTTTAAGACATTTTCACAAACAGAAGAAAATTTCCTCAAAAGTTACAACAGCTTTACATGTCTTTAAAGTTCAGGATTTTCTGTAAGGAAAATTTTACTTACAATCTTAAGTGAAAATGACATAAGCATTTATTTTGTATGTACATATGATTCTTTCTAAATATGCCTGTAGGCTAATAGGTGTTGTGGGTTGAACCATACCGGTATACTGTCTATCCTAGGATATGTATCACCATCAATAGATCAGTCATGTCAAGTATTTTATGAATGATACAAAAATGGGGGAGAAAATTCGCTTTAAAATGACGACTATGGTAGTCAGATAAGAACACATAACACCATTTTACCTCATACTAAAGTCAGGTATTTTGAGTAGATCATTCCTATAAAGTCTATTCAAATTTGCATGAAAATGGCGAGCTCATGGATAAAAATCAACTGTAAAGATTTTCAAGATGCTGCTATGACAGCCATATTGGCTTAGGTAACAAATTTTTCAAATACATTCATTTAATATCTTTTTAAAAGTATATCATTCCTGTAAAGTTTTATTATTACTGCTATGAACATGAAAATGAGAAAGAAAATCACGTTCTGATATTTCAAAATGGCTGCCAGGTTTGCCATACTGCATTTTGTGAACCAATCAATTTATTCATTTTGTTTGTCAGACCATTCCTATTAAGTTTCAAAATTGCTATGAAAATCAGAGAGAACAAGGTGTGTTTGTAAAACACAATGCCCCCAGGGACATGTCCAAATGAGATAAATTCTACAATGTCTTTTATCTTGATTACACCCCATCCCATGTGAATACACAACTGAGAAAGATGAAAGCCTTACCTCTTACCATTCAAAAGTTATCACCAATTTTAAAGTTTTTTTTAAATGTAAGTCAAAGGTCATGGTGAAGGTCACAAGGTCAAAATTATTGTATCCATGAAAGGTCTTGTCGCAAGGAATACACAAGTGGAATATGAAAGCCCTATTTTCTTGAGATTCAAAAGTTATAACCAATGATAAAACTTTTGAAATGTAGGTCACAGCTCACGGTAAATGTCACAAGGTCAAAAATTATTGTACCGACAGAAAAGCCCTGTCACAAAGAAAACGCATGTGAAATATTAAAGCCCCACCTTTTACATATCAAAAATTATAACCAATGTTAATGTTTTTGAAATGTAGGTCAAAGGTCAAAGTCAAGGTTATAAGGTTAAAAATTACTGTACTGACATAAATGTCTTGTCACAAGGAATAGGTAGTAGAGTCATTTATTATTATGTACTAAATTCTATTTATTGATATTGTTTTACATGTATTTTAATTTATCATTAATCTGTAATAAATTTAGTCATATTTTAGACGTA
Source organism: Pteria penguin (assembly GCA_035048485.1). Lineage (NCBI taxonomy): Eukaryota > Metazoa > Mollusca > Bivalvia > Pterioida > Pteriidae > Pteria > Pteria penguin. Next base: position 60,052,978 of record CM068582.1, read on the forward strand.
CATGTATGTATTTTACTATTTGTACTTCTTTTATGTACCTTTTATTATGCATTTTGTAGACATTTATAGAAAGGGGATTTCCAGAAGTACTCCTGTAGTTCTTATTTAATTTTATACACAGAAAGTGTACTTACATCATAAGATTCACTTTACGTCATATAGGTCATTGACAAGTAAAACATATCTTTACTGGTTACTTTGAATTTGAATTTGTTATATTCAACTTTATATTCCCTCTTCTTTTTCTGTGTCACTGATAAGGAGATGTTACAGGTGAATGATTTTGTGATTGTATATACTTTAGAGATTGATATTTTCTACATTTTATACAATAGATATATAGTTGAAAAGAGTTGATTGTAAGATATTTTAGTATGACTTTCCTGAATAACATATTTGATGAAATTGTTAATAATTTTGTATTTTAATGATTTCAAGCATTTGTATAATTTTTCTCATTTGATCTTGTCTTGCATTTTCTCTTGTTCATCAATTTATATTTATACATTTGAATTAAATAGAATATGGGCATTTTTTATGGATTTTTAGTATCATTTTCATTAGATCCATACCATAGTTGTAAAGAGATCACCTAATATTGTAGTACATTAGATTTCTGTTTCACATACAGATAAATTATTTTAGTTTTCGTAATTATGCAGATTTATTATAATGTATCTTTGACTTTTGCATTGTTGAAATGTGTGACATTATCTTTTGGGTTATTTGTTATTCTTGTATAATTTCATAAATATTAAATCTACATTATACTTTGGCAGGCGTAATATTTGAAATCATGACACGTACTTCATTATTAGTTTTACATGTAAAGGGAAATAACTTATATGTGTTTTTTATATTTCATAATTGACCATAGTTGTTACATGTGCATTTATTTATGATTGTTATAATTGTATTTTCAGAGCTCTATTAATATTTATACGATTTGAGTAATAAATGAAGAACTCTAAACCATCTAGTGGAATGTTATAATTCAATTATAACCATAAAAGGCCACTGATAAAGATACGCATGTGGAATATGAAAGACTTAGCTCTTACAATTCAAAGTTATAACCAATGCTTAAGTTTTTAAAATGAACTCAAGCTGGTGTGGCCTAGTGGATAAGGTGCTAAGCTCATGATTGAGAGGTCCCAGGTTCAACTCCCACCCTGGGCACACCAGTGTTCTGTTTTTTTTGGATGAGACAGTAAAAACCAAGGACCTGTGTCATAATGGGCATGGCACATAAAAGATTCCTCACTGCTTCGGGTGGGTCCGTTGCAAAGGTCTAAACTTGTATGCAATGCATCAGGCAGATGCCATCACCATATACGTGACATGATCATGAAGTGACATGAAACAATAATCAATTAAAATGTAGGTCAGAGGTCACAAGTTAAAAAAATTATTGCACCAACACAAAGGTTTTGTCACAAGGAATACACATGTAAAATATGAAAGCCTTATCTCTTACAAATCAAAAGTTAAAACCAATGTTTAAGTTTTTTAAATGTAAGTCACAGCAAGCTCACAAGTTCAAATATTATTGTACTGATGAAAAGGTCTTATCACAAAGATAACAAATGTGAACTGTGAAAGCCCTATCTCTCACAGTTGAAAAGATATAATCAATGTTGAAGTTTTTTGTCACATGTGGACAAATAGACGAATAGACACACCAAATACTAGATGCCCCTGACTGAGACTAATTCTGGGAGCATACAAAATGAGATCTAAAATTTTCAAGATGGCTGCTATAGTGACTATATAAGATTATTTACCACCACTTTTTTCACATATATTTATCAGGTGTCTTGGGTAAATCATTCCTTTAAAGTTTCATCATAACCGAACTGAAAATGAAGGAGAAAATCAATTCAAAATGGCTGCCACACTGGACATACTGAATAATCATAATGTAACAACTGTTTTCATATAAGTTGGCCAAGTATCTTGAATCATTTCTTTAAAATTTATAACAATTGGAACTGAATCTTTAGTTGACTTCCTGAGTAGGATAGACATGCATCACAAACTATTATACATAGACTTAAATAGGAAAAGTGACTACACTTTTTTCTTGACCCCCGGGTCAAGGATTAGAGCCAGATTGGCAAATGCACAAGTTGATTGATTGGCTGATAATTGTTTCATGTCACTTCACAATTATTTCACTTATATGGTGACAGCATCTGCCTGATGCACTGCATAGAAATTTATAACCTTTGCAACAAACCCACCCGAAGCAGTGAGGGATCTTTTACCTATTACATCTACCATGACACAGGACCTCAGCTTTTAATCTGACTCATCCAAAAGACAGGGCATCGGTATGCCAACAGCAGGCATCAAACCCGGGACCAATCAGTCATGAGCTGAACACCCCATTCACCAAGCCACACTGGCTTGACATGTGCAAGACCCAATACGCAATACGCAATACTATAAGAATAAATAACTTTCTGTAATAGGATGGTCCCTGAGGTAAAACAAGACCCAATACGCAATACTATAAGAATAAATAACTTTCTGTAATAGGATGGTCCCTGAGGTAAAACAATTACAAACTACAGTGAAAATTGTCTAAAGTAGATTGGTCAAAACTGGAATCCTATGAAAATGAGGACACAGCTTTTGAAACATAATTATCTCATACATTTTTCATGATTACCTCTCTGAATATTGGACACAGTCTATCCAGGATACCACACATACATCTGCAATGCTTTTTGTAAAATCCTTTAATTTGAACTGACAATACCAGATACATCAATCATCAGTTATGCTTGGCTGACTGCATTGTTTTCATAAGCCTTACTGTCCTTAAAATGATTTTTATTATGGCTAATTTATTTTTGGGGTGTATTCATGGTTAATGAATAAACATTAACACTGTATGGCTTCACTGTGTACACATGTTATGGATTGTTCAATTAATCTGAAATAAAGCCAACTAAAGTTGTCCTTCAATGTAACAGAAGAAGTTATAGCCAGAATAAGAATTCTGGGTATGTGTGCACTGTGACCTAGACCTTGTAGACATTATCTTGGATCAAGGTCATGACACCCTTGGGTCGTGGACAACAATTGTGTGAAATATAATCTCCCTACAACCTGTAAGGGAGAAGCTATGGCCTGAACAGGGATTCTGAGTTTTTATGCACTGTGGCCTTGACCTTGAAGACATGATCTTGGTTCAAGGTCAAGACACACCCCTAGGTCATGGACAACATTTGTGTAAAATGTAATCTCCCTGCAACATAACAGACGAAGTTTTGGCTCCGACAAGAATTCTAGCTAAGTGTGCCTTGTTACCTTGAGTGTGTAGATATGGACTTGCTTCAAAGTCATGACACACTTTTGGGTCATAGACAAAAGGAAGAAGTTATAGCCTGACAAGTTTGATGGACAAATAGAAAGACAGCAGACAGGGTGATTTCTATATAACCCCCCCCCCCAACTTTGTTTGCAAGGATACAATAAAGCCAACCAATGTTTTTGTTTTGTTGTACTGATATATTACCGAATTACCTGTTCATCAGTGATTGCTTAGCTATCATTTTATGTCACTCAATTATTATTTCACGTATATGGTGACCGCATGTGCCTGACGCATTGCATAGAAATTTAAACCTTTGCAATGGACCCTCCCGAAACAGTGAGGGATCCTTTTACCTGCCACATCTAACATGACACGGGACCTCAGTTTCTACTATCTTATCCAAAAGACAGGACACCAGTGCCAACAGGAAGAGTGAAACCCGGGACCATTTGGTCAAGAGCCGAGCACCTCATCCACTGAACCACACTGGCTTATAATTTATCATCTAACTGTTACATAATCAAATAAAGAAAATTATCATGAATTTTCAACATACACACCAATACCTAATAAATTTGTTCACTTTATTTTTAACCAGACTTAATGTTAAATCATTTCTGTTCAAAGTTGAGCAATGCTGTTTACATGACTTAGTGTATTCATTATATAAACATGTCTTCATAATATAAACACAGAATATTAATTAGCATAAAGATCGTAAATTCAAAGAACAATAACTCAGGTTTTATTTTACTGGAATTATATAACTCTATATCAACTTGATTCTCCCTGCCCCTATCATAATTTATAAATACTGGACACAGGTCCAAAGTGGACAAAACATCGATCTTTATGACTGTACAGTTACGACAGTTTTCACTGAAAGTATTATTGATTTAGTTTATAGTAAGTCAAATGACGTATGGCAGGGTGTGGCATAAGCTTGACTGAGTTTTCAACAGAGGAGTTTAAAAATCTGAAATACAATCATGTAAAATACTCATGCTTTAAATTCATACTAAAGCATATGGTAGTTGTTATGTATAAAATTTCATGAAGGAATTACAGTTTGTTTATGTACTAGTACATATATTATCACAATCTTATGTCCTTTAAATGAATACAATTAATCTCAAGGAGCAGTAAATGTATTTAATGCACAATCATGTATTTCATACAGATAAGATTCTGCAAAGATTATTAAATACAGTTTGAAATTTCAGTTCAGCTATTTGCAAAGTAAGGATTTCATTATCACATGTACCACAGATTTACTTCCTCTTGCCTTTGTTCTTCTGATGAGCACCATATCAAATTTTAATTTGTTAACAAAAATTACAAGAACATGGTATTTTACCTGAATTTGTTTGTATCTGGCATTTTTATAACACACTACATAATCTGGTATAATACAGAGTAGAGCACCTTCTTTGATGGTTCCATGAAAGGTCTGGTGTGACTGACTTTCTCCTTCACAGTGATATATCTACAAATAAACAATCAATGAAGTATTCTCAGTACAATGCAATAAATGAAGTACTGCTATCACTTCTTTAAAAGAAAATTGATGATCAAAGAACTGATATAAGATTTTAATAATTTGAACTAAATTAAGATCTTTTTCAGCTAGCTGCAGTACTACTGTGTATTAAATTACCTTCATGGACTCTTGACTTGTGAGAAGACAACAACAATTTCTCCCAACCTCCATGTCAATGTCTATTGCATCTCCTCCTACCAAACCACCACCATATGTTATGGGATATATCCATCGACATACAGATTTCCCTGTGTGTCTTGGCAACAGAAATTTTAACTGAAACAAGATGCATTTGTGAATACCAATGAAACCCAAACCTTGTCGGTGTGTCAAACATGACAGATAAAAATCAGTTCAGTTTGGTAAAAAAATTATTACTAACCCACCGACTTTCTGGTACTATTTCCCCAATTAACAACAAAAAATGGTGTTCAAACTCCTTAAGTTTAACCATATAATAATCAATCCAATTATTCATATATTCATATTTCATTTGCGGTTTCAGTTTTGATTCCCTGTAAACTGACACACGGAACAATCTATTTTTTCATTCGATACTCGAAGAGACTGCATGTGAAACCGTTGACAGAACGAATCGGCTGAATGACAGAGCTAGCTTGAATGACAGAATGAAAAGGATGACAATGATGATAATATTTGCAATAATTTTCTAGATGAAATGTGTGTGTGGGTCCGTGTGACAATGTGTTTATGTTTGCAAAGGAATAAATATATGTAGTAAATCTATACAAAATATAATGACTTGCCCTAGTTTTATGCTGCCTATGTTTTGCAGAAGTTCATTTTAAAATCATTTTTAGAATGTGTCTGTGTGAACATCAGGTTTGCCTTTCGTCAGTAGACTAACTCTTTAGTATCAAAACTTCCATAGGACGCATAAAATGTTCCTGAAACACCAGCTTTATTAAGAAAAATGACCAAAAAAATTCCTCTGTCCAGTAATAACTGGTTTAATTGGTCTAGTAATGTTTTAAAGATAATTGGACCAAATGTCCAGTAATCCCTTTCGCATTCACTGGAATATACTATGCCTATATGGCATTCATTATAATACTGAAGACTGTATATTAAAACCTTGCATGAGCTGATTTTTTTAATATAGATACAATTCTCAATTAATAAGTGAGCTCTTTAAGCATTCTTAAAACGATATTCCGATTTTAAATTAAAGTTATCTGTATTTATAAAACTCTAAGAAATTAAGTTAACAAAATATGTCATAATGGGGTTCGCCGCCATTAACTGCGCAGTCCTGATATTTAGGGAGGAAATACAATATATTCCCACAAAAATGATGCAAAGAACAATGGTACGTTACTGTGACGTCATAAGGTTGCCAACTCAAATCGACGTTTCTAACTCATAGTACACAGGCGCCGCCTAACAGATGATAACAGGCGGTGAACCCCATTTTTGAAAGAATATTTGACAAAAATCAGCATTTGAAAAAAAAAAATAGTTCTCGATCCTTTCCTTGTAGATCATATGGAAGATTTCATTCAGAACAATTAAAGAACGGGTCAAAACATATATATGACTTGTTTTTAGAAAATATTCAACATAAATCAAAGCATGAAAATAAATGGAAATCTGTACTGGATCTAGACAATACCCGGTACATTTGATTTTAAAATATACTACAATCTTTTACACCATTGTACCAGAGATTCCAAATTAAAATGGTTTCAATATAGAATATTTTACAGAATTCTTGGTACAAATAAGATCCTAAATGATTGTAAGATCAAATCAAATAGTATATGTAGTTTGTGTGGGTCCAATACAGAAACATTAGAACATTTGTTTTTTCATTGCTACTATACACAGCAACTTTGGATACAACTAAAACAGTGGCTTGAACCATGCACAGTTAATACATGTAATATAAACTTGAATTTTTAACTATCAATCATATATTCTATTTGGAATTCCTGGTAAAAGCAATAAAGCAATTAATACTGTTTTGTTATTAGCAAAATACTATATATTTACTAATTAAGTCTAGCTAGACAAAATGTTCATCTCAGTTTTAATGAATTAAAACATATCTTAACATATTATAAAGCAGAAAAAATGTCATACGTTCTTAATATGAATTAAACTGAAAGAGTCTTCACCAATAAATGGAATGCTATATTGAAAACATTATAACTTACATAAATTAAATTACATTATTATTATTGATATCTTTATAACTTATATCATGTATCTCTACCACATTTCACCATATTAGTACAGGTTTCATAGTGCGTTGCAGGTATATGTATGTTTAAGCACCTATATGTATATATATTTGTTCATGTATGTATGTGTATGTATATATATATATATGTGTGTGTTTATATGTATGTAATGGTATATGTATATGTGTATGTATGTGTATATGTAGGTGCATGTGTATGTGTATGCGTACATGGATACAAAAATGAAACCTGTGTATGATGCGTATGTGCATTAGATTTACATTTAAGATATATATCCAGTATTTATTATAGGTGCCTATCAAAATTGTACAAATAGATGGGCATAATATGCTAATAAACCACTTATTTTTGTAATGATATATATTTATATATATACAGTTATTTAAACATATCATGTTCTGTGAGTTGTGAGTGTAAGTTGTGAGTGCTGTGAATGTATTTTGTCTTATATATGTTGTGCTGTTTTGTATGTTTATATTGAAAATAAAAAAAAAAAAAAAAAAAAAAAAGGATTTCATTCAGCATTTTAAAAGGAAGATGAAAATTTTAAAAGTTTATCTATGAAAAATGATGGAAATGTACCTTCACAACATATCTTAATAGCATTCTTCAATGTTTCTTAAAAGAATAAATAATTAAGTTACAAACAATATACTTACAGGAGAAGTGTAGTGAACCATGACTGGCTGTGACTCTTGAAATCCATCTTTCATCACAGAAGCATTACTCAACACTTGGAAAACTACTTTTCCTTGCCCATGTTTCTTGAAACAACCTTTCATCTTAACCAGGAATGTGAACTTACTGAAAATGCTAGAAAAATATTCAAGATATATATTAATGTTGTTGTACAATCTAAGTCTTCATGACACATGATATTACTCGATCACATCATATAGGGGCAGGCTTGGTGTAGTGGTTAAGTGCTTTGCTTGCGGCGCCGACGATCTGGGTTCGATTCCCGGGTTGCGTCACTATGTTTAAGAGGTTGGTAACCTCCTGCTTCCATGTCACGACATAACTGAAATATTGTTGATCGAAAGCAACGTAAAACACCAATCAACCAACCAACCAACTCACATCATACATTTAATTTAAAATCTGAAAGTTTGTTTGCTACTCAAGGTTTGATCAAAGGCCACACAAGGATGCATTTCACCTATATTGATTATTGTGGTGGCTCCATGCTTGAGGGCCACACAAGGATGATTTCACCTAAATTGTGATGGCTCTTGTTTTGCAAAATTCCCATCCAAGAAAGAAAATGATTTACTTTTTTGCAATGTCTCCTGTTACTAGCTTGGCTAATTTCTATTGAAACGGTCGGTGGTGAAGGTATGAGCCGACCGTTTCAATAGAAATTAAAGCTTGGCTTGACAACACTTTTCCTCATTCATTAGAAGGACAAAGTATAACAGAATTCAAACCCAGAACCTGCATGACCCCGTTCCAGCTGCTCTCTGCAGGGTCAGGGGCACGTTACTCTTGGATAGTAAACAAAAACAACAGTTTCTAATTACCCTTTCACTTTCCTTCTATTTCCTTTATTTTCACTTTCCTTCTATTTCCTTTATAAACCGTAACGAGCCCTTGTGGCTATAAGTAGCCTACTGTACAGTATGGGACACGGGGTCATTGCGTCTATGACTTGTGCATGACATAACCGATTTTATTATCAAGAGCATTATTTACCTTTTCACCTAATTATGAAACAGATTCTATTCAATCCAATCTTCAGGCTTCCACATAGACTAGTGTACTGTAAACCAGTATTGTAAACCAGTTTCGGTAGGATAAAAAATAAGAAAGGTATAGGCCCTAATGACAAGAAAACTGGTTTTAGTATGGAACGCCGCAGCTGCCTTAAGGTAGCTACTGTCCGCGCTACTCACTCTGGAAACTGGAAAATCTGGATTTTCAGTTATTCATCTTCAGAATAATATCGAAAAGGCAAAACCATTCGATAGTTCTTGTTTAGTCGTAACTTTTGGTGTATGCTATATGTTTGTATAAAGAAGGGTTCATATTTTATAGAAAAAATTATTTTTAGATAGGGCGATTTCCATGTTAAATTTTGACGTGACGTCGCCAAGTTTCCCATAGACTCAATGTTTTAACATCGGCGACGTCACGTCAAAATTAACATAGAAAACGCCCTATCTAAAATGATTTTTCCCTATAAAATACGAATGCTTCTTCGTAGAAACATATAACACACACCAAAAGCTACGACGTACTAAACAAGATCTGTCAATTAATATTAATTTTGTAAAAGTATTTAAAAAATAAATAAGTGAAAACCCTGATTTTTCGGTTCACAAAGTGAGTGGCGCAGACGTAATCATGAATTAATTAGTATGTTAACATGTCATAACATTCTTTGCTTTTTAAAATAACACAGAGTCATATTGATATAACATGAAGTAGTGATGTGAAGTTGTATTGATGTAATGTGGAGTCATATTGATAAAACATGAAGTCATGTTGATATAACGTGTAGTCAAATTTATAAAACATGAAATCATATTGATATAACGTGAACTCATAAAATTATTGATATAACATAGAGTCATGTTGATATGACATGGAGTCATATTGATAAACCATGGTGTCATATTGATACAACATGGGGTCATATTGATATAACATGCAGTCATCAATATACCATGGAGTCATATGGATACAACATAGAGTCATATTGATATAACATGGGATCATATTGATATAACGTGTAGTCAAATTTATGAAACATGAAATCATATTGATATAACGTGAAGTCATATTGATATAACATAGAGTCATGTTGATATGACATGGAGTCATATTGATAAACCATGGAGTCATATTGATACAACATGGGGTCATATTGATATAACATGCAGTCATCAATATACCATGGAGTCATATGGATACAACATAGAGTCATATTGATACAACATGGGATCATATTGATATAACGTGTAGTCATATTGATATAACATAGAGTCATGTTGATATGACATGGGATCATATTGATATATCATGGAGTCATATTGATATGCAGTCATCAATATACCATGGAGTCATATGGATACAACATAGAGTCATATTGATACAACATGGGATCATATTGATATAACGTGTAGTCATATTGATATAACATAGAGTCATGTTGATATGACATGGGATCATATTGATAAACCATGCAGTCATATTGATATGCAGTCATCAATATACCATGGAGTCATATGGATACAACATAGAGCCTTGTTGATATAACATGGATTCACATTGATATAACATGGAGTCATATTGATATATATGCACAACCACTGTAATTGCCTGAGATAAAGATATCAAGACCTATGTATTTTATTTCTGTATAAAGTACATTGATCGGTGACGTCATAACACCGCATATTTGACCCACATTTCAACACAGAAAGTGATGTTTGGCAGACTTTTGATTGTTAAACTTAGGACGTCATAATGAAAGGCTCGACATTTCCAACCTTGCGTGACGTCATTAAAGTCGTATTTTGCGCTAAAGTGCTTGACATTCGACGAAAGTATGTCATTCTGGATAAACGTTACGTTGTCATGAGACACCGGCTGTTTCTTTCAATTTATAAATTCCCTCCGGAATGATTTAATGATGCAGTTTATAAATAGGAAATGGAAGTTTCCAGTATGATACTTTGGAGTTAAAAGCGCATATATATATATAAAATAAGTGTCTCATTTTGTGTTTTCATGCAGGAATAAAGTACAATGGCTGATGCATTTATTAGATATAATGCACAACCACTGTAACTGTCTGAGATAAAGTTTTCAAGACCTATGTATTTCATTTCTGTATAAAGTACATCGATCGGTGACGTCATAACGCCCCATATTTGACCCACTTTTTAACACAGAAAGCCGTAAGGGGTCATGTTCGGGTGAACTCTGATTTTCAGCCCTTTTTTGTATTTGTCCATCAAAATTTCCTTTTCAATTAAAAAATCTTACATTCACGCCCATTTTCGAGTGAATACAACAGACAGTCTAAGGCTGCTCTCTATTTCGCCGCTCTGTTTGTTCCATTACGGATAAAGATCTGGCGAAACGCCGTAAGGAGTCATGTTTGGGTGAACTCTGATTTTCAGCCATTCAGTGGATCGGCTACAAATTCATAAGAATGAAATTAAAGCTGGCCTCTCACCATAAAAAGCCGAAATGTTTCGAAATTTTTTTACGGGAGCGAGGTCGACATAGGTCAACTTCGCTCCCGTAAAAAAATTCGAAACACATCGGCTTTTTATGATGAGAGGCCAGCTTTAACATCCCCAGCGTGCGTGACCTACAAGGTGGGTTTTAAGCAGTGTTCGTTACATATTGCCTCACTTGCACGTGCCTAGCCGAGTTCATTGATTGGTTATGGGAAATAACAGTTTCGGGACTGAAACGTCATCAGAGTTCACCGGAAGGATTGCTATTTCCAATGTCGTGAAGTCACCCTTTCAAGTATCGTATTTATTGCCTACAAAATGAGAAATATATCGGTTCCGAATAAAGAGTTTTTTAAATCCAATAATAGTTTAGGCGTACGCGGACTGAGCGGGTGAAAGAAGGGACGGGTGGGGTGGGCCTGTTACGGACTCCGAAACCTCTCCCTTATCAAATCACAAATCTGTAAATCGGGACACCCCACACACCATGGAACTTTTAATCTTTATTTCTTAGGTGATTAAGCCGGCGTGGCCTAGTGGTATCGCGCTGGACTCCTGATCGGGAGGTCGGGGTTCAAGTCCCGCTCTGGTCATGCCGGTGTTCTGCCTTTCGGATGAGACAGTAAAAACCGAGGCCCCGTGTCGTGGTATGCATGGCACGTTAAAGATCCCTCACTGCTTCGGGTGGGTCCGTTGCAAAGGTAAAAATTTGTATGCCTCGCATCAGGCAGATGCCGTCACCATATACGTGAAATATTCGTGGTGTGACGTTAAACAAAAATCAATCAATCAATCAATTCTTAGGTGAGTCCATATAGCTATCTTATTTTATTACCTGTATTAATAATGCGCGGATCCAGAGTTTTTGTCGAGAGGGTTCCATCCCCAATGAATTTTCTAAGATGGGATCCATCCATATTTTTGTGGGTAAAATTAATTATTTTACACTGAAAAATAACAAGAAAAATATGTTCAACGAATCTCCTGGTGGGTTCAGATCCCCTGTCCATCCCTCTGGATACGCAAGTTAAGGGAAAGGATGGATTCAAATAGGAATGCCATCGCATGATAGAATCTCTATACGACATTAAATATGGAAGGTGACTTAACGTGATAAACTTTCAATACCACATTACATATGACAGGCTATTTCACTTTGACTTTTCATACGACAATATATAGACTAATCTATGGGATGTGAATTTATTTGATAAGCAGACTTTCCATACGACATTAAGTATGATAGGTGACTTCACCTGATAGACTTTCTATACGGCAGTTTATATTGAAGGTAACCTAACCCGATAGGCTTTTTATACGACAATATACATGTATATTGGAGGTGACTTCACCTGATAGACATTCTATACGGCAATATATATATAAGATGTGACTTCACCTGATAGACTTTCTATATGACAATATTTATAAGAGGTGACTTCACCCGGTAGACTTTCTATAAGACAATATATACAGGAGGTGACTTCAGCTGATAGACTTTCTATACGACAATATATATAGGAGGTGACTTCACCTGATAGACTTCATACGGCAACATATATAGGAAGTGACCTCACCTGAAAGACATTCTATACAGCGGTATATACAAGAGGTGACTTCACCCGGTAGACTTTCTATAAGACAATATATACAGGAGGTGACTTCACCTGATAGACTTTCTATACGACAATATATATAGGAGGTGACTTCACCTGATAGACTTCATACGGCAACATATATAGGAAGTGATTTCACCTGATAGACATTCTAAATGGCAGTACATGTATATATAAGAGGTGACTTCACCTGATAGACTTCATATGACAACATAAAGGAAGTGACTTCCCCTACTAGACATTCTATACGACAGTATATATAAAAGGTGACTTCACCTGATAGACTTTCTATACGACAGTATATATAGGAGGTGATTTCACCGAATAGACTTTTTATACGACTGTAATGAATATGTCTCTCATTCACTGTTAGTTCCCGAGTAGAAATAAAGTCTAAATAAAAATTCAAAATTTATTTGTCTGAATGCCTGAATAATATCATAAATTGATCAAAATGTTTACTTTACAAAGTTCCAAAATACAAAATGCAATAATTTCAATTATACAAAGTTGTCCTAATTAAAGATGATTCAAAAAGCTAACTCTCTAAAATGCTCTCATTCATTCTATATAAGTTGCATGTACAAAATCATTTACATGTACGAACTCCGCCTTCATTACAAAAGTACAGCCAATCAGAACATAAGTTACATATCATGTGTGTTCAACATACTGAATTTAAATGATATCAGTTCTTAATCAAGCATAAGAACACCAAAAGTTGTGTTCAACAAACTGAATTTAAATGATATAAATTCTTAATCAAAAAAGAGGAGTCACTGGTTCAGTTATGTGGCAGAAGTCACCATGGAGATATACAATACATGAATATAAATAATATACTAGAGCATATAACACATTACAAAAATATTTGATTGTAGTGCAATTACGATACCGACTGAGGACGGTCATTTAATTTGACAAAAGCCAAACAAATGGTGTGGTTAACCGGTTTACGGGCCCACCTTCCCACTCACCGTAACAGCAGAACAATCAAAGGACGTACATTTAAAAATTTATAAATAATCCTCCATGTAAAGAACAAGGGTCAACAGGTATCGCATATTGAGAGGTCATAAAAATATAAACATGTAAGGTATTGTAAAACACATAATGGTATAAAAATATATGCGACATCAACATGATAAACCGTGCTCTGCCAGTCTGAATGCGAGCTAAGACCCTAGATCTATAGGAGTCCCGACTAACAGTCAGAGGGGACGAGGTTCAGGACCATGTCTCCTCTGAAAGAGGTTTGGACAAGGCCCGTCATACATGTATAGTCCCCACCGCCCTGTTAATTAGCATGCAACGTTCATGTAAAAGTCTGCATAAGGCTGTAGAGGGGCCAAATACAAGACCTATAGTCTTTTTGATGATCTCAATATCATATTGTCTATTTAGAAGACGTTTGACTATTTTATTACATGATAAAATAACGTTATCGGAGCATTTTACTTTCCTTAGTTTATATACGAGATCACCGTAAAAATCAGGATGGGAAATTCCATTGGATACATACTGTTGAAAAGAAATATTTTCAAATTTAGATAAAAGTTCTGAATAAGATCTGAAGAATTTGCCGAATGTTTTTCTTATCTTGTGATATCTGTAACCCTGAGTTAAAAGTTAAGTAGTAATTTGTAAATTTCGTTTATGAAAGTCCAAAACATCGGTGCAGCCTCTGACAAATCGAACTAATTGAGATATATAGATACCATATGATGGGAGTCGAGGGACATCGCCATCCAAGTAAGGGAAATTTACAATAGGAAATCCAAAATCCTCACGTTTATCATAAATATTAGTATATATTAGGTGGTTTATAATTTTGATGTTTGAATCAAAGAAAGGTGTAGATTTATCTCAAGTATTAGCATAAGAACACCTAAAGGAATGAAAGTCTTTGAAATCAGATAACTCAGAACAATACCCCTCCTTTGCCTACTTTGGAAACCTGATAAATGACATATTGAAATATGTACCATATGTGAACAGAGATAACTAATTTCATTTGGTAACATTCAAGGAATGCATTTCACCTGATATTGTATCCCAGTAAATGTGAAAGTATTCCAAATTACTAAGAAAAAAGAGGAGTTACCGGCTCAGTTATGTGGCAGAAGTCACCATGGAGATATACAATACATGAATATAAATAATATAATAGAACATTTAACACATTACAAAAATATTTGATTGTAGTGCAATTACGATACCGACTTAGGACGGTCATTTAATTTGACAAAAGCCAAACAAATGGTGTGGTTAACCGGTTTACGGGTTACTAAGAAATAGAAAAGTTGAATCTTAACTATCAATAAAAATATAAATAAATCCAAAATTACTTAATTTGATTTTTGTATATTATTTACCTTATTTATATTCATGTATTGTATAGCTCCAAGGTGACTGCTGCCACATAACTGAGCCAGTAACTCCTCTTTTTTCTTGTAAACTCATATTATTATACATATATACAACATCCCCCCCCCCCCCCCATTAGAAAAAAATTGAAATTCAATTTTATATTTAGGTATAGAAAAATCAAATAATATGACCAGAGACATATATGTATATATGTCTCTGATATGACCGAAAAAGAAATCAGTTCAAACATGATATACATTCTTATGAAACTCACTTCATATAGTTATGTTGTAAAAGACACAGTGCATATAAAATTAATAATGATGTCACAAACGATTTCAGACACCTTGCGCTCTGTTCGTAATTGATAATATATTGTGCCTGTTTGACAAAAAGGTCAACTACACCTGAAAACATCTTGATTGTACTGTGGTATCCCTTGCGATACATACATCTTGGTGAGAATGAAGTAACAATCAATTTCAGTACATCATGAAAGTACAATACTCAAACAAACACAAATCTGCCCGTACACCCCTATGTAACCCTCAAGTTGAAACATTGTGACTGACTGGTTTAATCAAAACCAACTTGATCAACACATTTCTACCTCACCGTAATTCATGGTATAACCCTGGTGGAATAAAACATCCTTGGTTAGTTTAATTATAGGTGAATAATGTGTTATCAGAATCACCATTATATAATTATGCAGGAAAACTGGTTTAATCAAAACCAACTTAATCAACACATTTCTACCGCACCGTAATTCATGGTATAACCCTGGTGGAATAAAACATCCTTGGTTAGTTTAATTACAGTTGAATAATGTGTTATTAGAATCACCATTATATAATTATGCAGGAAAATGAACATGTAGCATCAAAATAATCAATCAAATATATGATTCTTGAAAATGGTTAATAAAACTGCACAGAAGAAAATCTCATGGACCTACATTATAAAGTGAATACACATAACTGTAATTACCCATGATCATCGTTACTTTACACAACAAATAAGAACATCAAAATTTCTATAAATCGTGACAGCCTACGACTACTTACGCAATGAAACTATTTACATTAATTTACAACATGGGTGGTGGTCTGGCGATAATTGCGCGTTTTGCCTTAGCGTTCAATGCATGTTCCGGCACCCATATAGCATATTGTCACTCCAGAGTCACGCTTGCCTATCACTTTCTTTATCTTATGATGACCGTCTGTATCACTTGATACAGAGAATCTTTGTAGATCGTTAGGGTCAACATGATCACTATCTCTGTATCTAAGGGGTTTGTTTCGTTTTCTACCTGATGTTCTTCTGGCATGTGATTCTAAACGATCCTCTGACTGTTGTTTCTGTGTTTGTGTCCGTTCACACACACCTAAACAATGATGAACAAAGCTCGGTGTGAATTCTTGCGTAATTTGTAAACTGTTGCATAGCTGTTCTGTAACTGTTGAGACAAACTTGCCTCCATGATCAGTAATTAAGGTACTTCCCACCCAAACGTGGTAAATAAACGAAAAAGCGCATTACTTACATGGCAAACAGATTCTTCGAGAACATATCGGCTGCCGTAAATATATACGTATTACTGTCTGGTGTGGTTGGCAATATTCCATATAAATCGATTTGCCATACTTCGAAGGGTTCCTATGTCAAAGGATAGGATGTAATGTTTGTTTTGGTTACATTCTGAGTCGTTTTACGTTTTTGACAGAAATCGTTTATCATCAGTTAGGTTTTGAAATACACAAAACGATTCAAATTCAGATAAAAACTTATCTCCATTTTCACTACTAAATCCTGAAAACTTTCCTATTGATACTTTGTCCGAAAGATTTTGATTTCCTCGATTATATGTTGTTCCATTTCTGCCTCTGAATATTGGATTTTATCTAATTCCATATTAATAAGTGTAGCCGGTATAGATGTTATTGGAATGCACATTTTGTTTTAACTATTGTCTTTAAATTTAGATTCTCCACCATGTAATGAATATGTCTCTCATTCACTGTTAGTTCCCAAGTAGAAATAAAGTCCAAATAAACATTCAAAATTTATTTGTTTGAATGCCTGAATAATATCATAAATTGATCAAAATGTTTACTTTACAAAGTTCCAAAATACAAAATGCAATAATTCCAATTATACAAAGTTGTCCTAATTAAAGATGATTCCAAAAAGCTAACTCTCTAAAATGCTCTCATTCATTCTATATAAGTTGCATGTACAAAATCATTTACATGTACGAACTCCGCCTTCATTACAAAAGTACAGCCAGTCAGAACATAGGTTACATATCATGTGTGTTCAACATACTGAATTTAAATGATATCAATTCTTAATCAAGTAAATGACAAGCATAAGAACACCAAAAGTTGTGTTCAACAAACTGAATTTAAATGATATAAATTCTTAATAAAGTAAATGAAAAGAACACCAAAAGGAATGAAAGTCTTTGAAAATAGATAACTCAGAACAATACCCCTCCTATGCTTACCTTGGAAACCTGATAAATGTCAGATTGAAATATGTACCATATATGAACAGAGATAACTACATGTAATTTCATTTTGTAACATTCAAGGAATGCATTTCATCTGATATTGTATCCCAGTAAATGTGAAAGTATTCCAAATCACTAAGAAATAGAAAAGTTAAATCTTAACTATTAATAAAAAATATATAAATAAAACCAAAATTACTTAATTTAATTTTTAATTTAAATTAATATAGGAGGTGACTTCACCTGATACACATTCTATACAACAATATATATAGAAGGTGACTTCACCTGATAGACTTCATACGGCAACATATGTAGGAAGTGACTTCACCTGATAGACATTCTACACAGGGCATATATAAGAGGTGACTTCACCTGATAGACTTTCTATAAGACAATATATACAGGAAGTGACTTCACCTTATAGACTTCATACGGCAACATATATAGGAAGTGACTTCACCTGATAGACATTCTACACAGGGCATATATAAGAGGTGACTTCACCTGATAGACTTTCTATAAGACAATATATACAGGAAGTGACTTCACCTGATAGACTTCATACGGCAACATATATAGGAAGTGACTTCACCTGATAGACATTCTAAATGGCAGTATATATAAGAGGTGACTTCACCTGATAGACATTCTATAAGACAATATATTTAAGAAGTGACTTCACCTGATAGACTTTCGATACGACAGTATATGTGGGAAGTGACCTAACCTGATAGACTTTCTCCATTTGTTCCTTTGAATAAAGCAAAGGGGCAAAATTGGATTTCAGAACCTGCTGAATGTGACACTATATAATACAATGCATACAAATCTAGTCTGCTTAGAGATTAGTGCTACATATTCATATAAAGATATCGAACGTGCCTCATGATATAGATATGGAATTGCTGTTTACTCAAAGTATCATGGATGTTTTAAGCATATTTTTGAGTTTTGGCAAGAAGGCGAAAATACAATGCGAGAGGGACAAATGAATCCCATCCCCGTGTTCAAGAATACGTAAATTTACAACATCCACGACTCGGCAAGCTAATCTTGGATCCTTGAATGGAATTTTCTTGTCCCTCCCGGAAAGTGTGATAGATTTTTACTTGGTATGAGTAAACTATTTAATTTTTGAGAACATTAATTGACATGGAAAGCCAATTAATGACTGTAACTATTGTTTTATAGAGTCTTGCAATTGAATCAATGCGCAATTATTTGAACTCTGCAATACACTTAGAAGGCTCACTATTCAATTAAGAGCTTATTAATATTTGAACAATGTAACGTATAATTATGTAATAATTTGTAATCATGTACATGTAATGTGTAACACTTTGAGACATACGTACACCCAATATGTCCTAAAGAACTCGAAAATAAAGATACAACCGAATCCAGTTCGTTGGCATCCTACATGTATTTTAGATCTTCTTTTAGATATTGCCTAAGATACTAAACTAACTCCTTCACTATATGACAAACGTACGAAAGCCGATTAGACTCACTTACTAAGACAATTTTTTATATATTATCTCGTTATTACGAGATAATGAACTCGTTATTTCGAGATCTTTACTCATTATTTCGAGATTTTTTCTCGTTATTTCGAGATAATTAACTCGTTATTTCGAGATAATTAACTCCTTTTTTCGAGATCTTTTCTCGTTATTACGAGATAATTAACTCGTTATTTTGAGATCTTTTCACGTTATCACGAAATAATTACCTCGTTATTTCGAGATATTTTCTCGTTATTTCGTGATAATTATTTCGTTATTTCGAGATCTTATTTCGTAATTTCGAGATAATTATCTCGTTATTTCGAGATCTTTTCTCGTTATTTCGGGATAATTAATTTGTTATTTCGAGATCTCGATATAACTGCTCCATAGCACCTGATCACACCTCTTGATTTTTCTGGGTGCCCTTGATTGCCTTTACTCATTATTTTGTCTTTTCATATCTATAACTCGGTATCTTATTGTTTTACTTAAATATTTAAGTTTCTATTAATGTAACGTCCCATACCCAAATGGATGCTGTATCATGCCGTCAATACCATCTGCCTATATTATTGTGACAAAGGTAGCAGTCCATCCTGGGACCGGTCATACATTTTTCTTCTGCCTGTTACACTACCAATATAATTGCAAAGATTAGTTATCTTTTGTTATGTTACGACATGATTCAGATGTTAAACGTTGAAAGCGACCAAAGACCAACCAACCAATCTTGGTCACGTCTCCACAAAGGCATATGGTATATCATATGGGATGATGCAGTTATGGAAAGGAACCTACAATTCGCCAAATCTATCAGGTGAAATCAAATTTCTTTTATATGCCGGTGTTATAGAGTGAACCTTCCCCGCAGTCAGACCTCCCCGCCAAAGTCTGACCCTAGAGTAAGCGAGCCTCGCTTTAGAGCCAGATATCCCACCTATTTGGAAACTGATATAATCTTATGAATCTTATGCATGATTTTTATAATCTATCTATCTGTCTGTATATTTGTCTGTCTGTCTACCTACCTACATACCTACCTACATATCTACCTATTTGTCTGTCTGTCTGTCTTCCTACCTACCTACCTACGTACATACCTATCTATCTATCTATCTATCTATCTATCTATCTATCTATCTATCTATCTATCTACCTATCTATCTATCTATCTATCTATCTATCTATCTATCTATCTATCTATCTATCTATCTATCTATCTATCTATCTATCTATCTATCTATCTATCTCACCTTTCCCTTATATGGCGATAACTCACCTTTCCCTTATATGGTGATACATAAGGTATATCAGATGAAGTCACCTGCCCTTTACATGGCGATACATAAGGTCTATCAGGTGAAGTCACCTTCCCCTTATATGGCGATATATAAAGTCTATTAAATGAAGTCACCTTCCTTTAAATGCCGGCACATAACGTTTATCAGATGAAGCTACCTTCCCTTAATTTGCTGGTACATAAAGACTATTAGGTAAAGTCACCTTCCCTTTAAATGACGATACATAAGGTCTTTCAGGTGAAGTTACCTTTTTTTTTTTTTTTAGTAATTTTGTATATAAAGTCTATCAGGTGAAGTAACTTCCCTATACTTGGAAATAGATAAGGTCTATCAGGTAAAGTTACCTCCCCTTTATGCGTCACTATATAAGGTCTATCAGGTGAATTCACATTCTCTTTATATAGCGATACATAAGGTCTTTCAGGTAAACTTACCTTTCCTTTATATAACGATACATAAGCTCTGAAGAAGTCACCTCCCCTTTATATATCGCTAAATAAGGTCTATCAGGTGAAGTTCTCTTCCCTTTATATACCGATACATAAGGTCTGTCAGGTGAAGTTACCTCCCGGATACAATTCGGTATAGAAAGTCTACTTAATGAAATCATATTCCTTTCTTATTCTCGTAAATGAAGTTTCTGTCAGGTAAAGTCACATTACCCTCCAATTCCTGTATGTAAGGTTTATGGATTGAAGTAACCCCCACCCCCGGTCGTACATGAAACATATCAGGTGAAGTCCCCCTTTCTTTCGATGCAGAAAATCATGTCAGGTGTAGTCACCACTTGAATGATACCTTTAAAGCTTATAATTAAGGATAAGCCACCCTTTTCCTTATCAAAGTAGCCTGGGTTATAGTTTCTTTATACATGCATATTCTGCAGAAAATGTCTATAAGGAGAAATAATCATGCATGTTTTAACTGTTATATAATCCCGTAAAGAACCGGCCCAAATGAAGAGGGGTGTGCAGCACCCCCCCCCCCCTCCTCTTTTTTTCGGGTCAATCAATAATCGATTATTTTAACACGCTACGAAACGAAACAAAAGTCAAGGTTTCTATGTTTGCTCCCCCTCCCCCCCCCCCACTTTTGATATGCTTCCTACGGTCCTAAAGAAGGTCTATCAGGTGAAGTCACCATCATTAAAAAAAGTCTATCGGGTGAAGTCACCTGTAATAATTATTCTCGTATAAAATATCTATTGAGTTGATATTTCACACGAACGTGGATTGATTCTTAGAGGTATAAAGAAGTATTTAAAGAAAAAATTCAATCTTGTAATGACACCTTTCTGATGTTATTATATCTTGAAAATGGTCAATTCTGTAAGATGTTTACATCGGGATCGAAAAACAGATATAGTCGATATTAGTGGCATTCGGACATCCTCGTCCTTTTCCTGCGTCTTTTTACGTAGGTACAAGTTAAGGACGAGGTCGTTCCGAATGTATTTGCAAACCCCGTCGGGGGTTTGCATATTACGTTGTTGTCTAATCTGGAATGCGCATGTGCGACATGATTATGCTGCATGCTGGGAAAACATAGCCTCCAAAAAGTAGTTGCTTTACTTTACGAGGTCAGGCAGTATAAGTTTTTTATTGTCCAATACATCGATATTTCTGATGCGCTTAAAAGGAAAAGGAATGAAGAAGAATACCATTCCTTTCAGAGGCAAAGCTCATTACTAAATCAATGTTACGGTTAAAAGTTCCAAACGAATAGTATTTACCGTACTTTCAAACGCTGAGAGAAGTATATGAGGATAGAGTTTTTAATAGGATAGACATTATGACTTGGGGGTGTTTTCTTAAGTGAATGCATATAAATGATAAATAAATCATACATGTAATGTATTCTAAAAATTAAAAAAAAACTTTAAAATACTTATTTTAAATGAATTAGTGGATGCCACATAAACATGTATAAATATGAAGGATATTCATATTTTGGAAATCAACATTCGTGCAACCTTTCCCACGGCAGCAGTGGTATAATCCAACAGAAATTTCCCGCGTAATACTAATTAGATGTTCGTACCTTTTAGCGTATGTACATTATCTGGCTATAGAAAATCTCGAAAAGTTCCGAGTAAATGAAGGCGGAGTATCAAGGATTTCTAGCAGTTTAATTGGTGGAGCAATTACTGCGCTGTTTGTAACATTCTTTTTACTTATGCAAACTTCCCCAGCATTTATTTGCGCACAAGACGCCTCGATGGGGAGTTTGTGTTCTTCAGGTGTTGGAAGTTGGGGTAGCAAGTACTGCGCAGTTTGTATGATTTCTTCCATGTCTAACTGTACTTAGGGTGTTCGAAATGTCTAAACGGTGACATTCCGACGAATATGGTCAGCTTTCCCAACCCAAGTCCAAATATAAATAAACATTAGAAAGGAGGTAATAACTATCATTTAGACAACAACCAAGCTAACATCATACAAAAGGGTCTTCATTTTAAACTGACCCACAAGTACCATTTTCCTCGCATTTAAAAATGCTACAGGGTTTGCACTCTAAGCTTTTTTAAAAGCTAAGCTTGTAGTAGGTATCTTTACATGTACGCAATGTAATTTAGCAAAATCGTTTGGCGTCACCAGAACATGATCCCTTACGGAGTTTCGTCAGATCTTTATCCGCAATGGGACAAATAGAGAAGCGGAATAAAGATTTGGTTTTGATCGGATTGTCTAAGGCTGCTACATGTATCTTAACGAATTCTCACTGCTTAAAGGGGCTTGATAGGTAGATTATTATAATCATAATTTTGGTTTAAATCTTAAGATTTGTATTTTGGACACTACAAATTCTCAAAAGAAAAAGTATAAAATTAGTTTAATGATCCTTGACTATTTTGTATACTTCACCAAATACGATGGATGTAGGCAACGTGAACTAAAGCCCACTATGTATAACCGATAAATTTTATGTTGCGCCATTCACAACTATTAGAAATGACAAGAAAATTGGAATAACAAGAAAATACCTTTTAAGGTTAAATATAACTCTTAGTTGTCCGTGTTACAATTTATTAATTATCAAATGATAAACTAGAACAGTAGAATGGGTGAAAGTATAGTAAAAAATAAATTGTATAAGCACTGTAAATATTACAGCCTAAATGACAAGAAAATGGATAAAGGCAAGTCGAAAACGTGAATAAAAATTCCTTGTTATTATTATTGAATTGCACTGGGTCTTTTTAAAAGTACGACTTGGTGAATACTTCACTTCAGTATTATTATTAGTTGTTTGTTTGTTTATTTTCGTCTATTTATTTATGATGCTGCCATCATGCAGAATCCCGTTTGCTTACATAGTTGCCCATACCCGCTTCTTACGACGTTGAAGTGAGGTTTAGTCTTCTTCTTCAATTACGAAGTGTAGTCAAAAGCTGAGCGTTATAATTCATGGGAAGCTATTTCATTTACTTAACTTCATTGTCATCCATATGTATTTTTATTTGTTTACTATTTTTCTCATCCAAATCTCATAGATGTTGTTTACAACAAGTTGTTGTCTTTATTGACAATATGGTATACAGTCTTCATGTGCATCATCATTGTTAGTTAACTTTGATATAAGGATGGTGTTTCCATGTATTCTGGGGCACATAGTCATATACACAAATATACATCAATGATTGAATTTTATCATTAATCAAAATCCAATAATCTGTTAATTCACAATTTTTTTTAATAAAAATACGTCTCTCTGCATTTCCTTATCATTGTCAGAATAGCACTGAGTTTTATACCCTCTATTGATAGTATCAGCTACACGCGTCTTTATACCACATTTACAAGGAATGACAATCTTCATTCAAATCTGGCCTCTCACTATTAAAGCCGGAATGTTTCGAAATTTTTTACGGGAATGAAGTCGACCTAGGTCATCCTCGCTCCTGTATATTTTATGAATACTATATGAACCTCTGACCCAAATGCTCTCGCTTGCCATATAAAAGAAATGTCAAATCCACAAACCGTGACATTTAACTGGAGGCTACCTGCACGGACGATCAACATGGCTGTACAAAACATATGAAAACTGTTTCCTCTCTATGCACAGTACATAGGTATTTAACACTTACAGTACTAGACGGATTCATTTATTTACATTTTTACATTAATTTAATTTAATTCCTTTACTATAGGTCTTGTATTTGGCCCCTCTACAGCCTTATGCAGACTTTTACTTGAACTTTGCACGCTGACTAACAGGGCGGTGGGGACTATATGACGGGCCTTGTCCAAACCTCTTTCAGAGGAGACATGGTCCTGAACCTCGTCCCCTCTGACTGTTAGTCGGGACTCCTACAGATCTAGGGCCTTAGCTCGCTTTCAGACTGGCAGAGCACGTTTATCATGATGTCGCATATATTTTTATACCATTATGTGTTTTACAATACCTTACGTGTTTATATTTTTATGACCTTAATATGCGATACCTGTTGACCCTTGTTCTTTACATGGAGGATTATTTATAAATTTTTAAATGTACGTCCTTTGATTGTTCTGCTGTTACGGTGAGTGGGAAGGTGGGCCCGTAAACCGGTTAACCACATCATTTGTTTGGCTTTTGTCAAATTAAATGACCGTCCTAAGTCGGTATCGTAATTGCACTACAATCAAATATTTTTGTAATGTATTATATGTTCTAGTATATTATTTATATTCATGTATTGTATAGCTCCATGGTGACTTCTGCCACATAACTGAGCCAGTAACTTCTCTTTTTTCTTCCCACTGCTGTAAGCTGTCGAGGTTCCATGAAGTGTAATCTGTTTTCTGGTGACTTGATCCCTCTGTATAGAAAACGGTTTTCTGCAATTAATCTGATGTTAGAAGTGACTGATGATGGTAAGTCATTAATTTAGAGTAGAAATAACAAGGGGTGGAGGGGGGGGCGAAGACTGTACCCTGAGGGACTCCGGGTGAGACTGTGCTGGCTGATGATGCCTGGTTGTCTAGTACCACTTGCTGGCGACATCCTAGGGGGAAGCTGGCTACCCATATAAATGTCCTTTGGAGCAGTTTCAGGAGCAGGCTGTTGTGCGGCATTTCTTCGAAAAATCTGAAAGAATATAGTCGACTTGTACCCCAACATCTAGGCCATTTAACAGCTGCACTCCCATTTCTTGAATACTGGTGTATAATATTGGCAGCATTCCACTCTTCAGATATCGTTCCATGGTCGAGAGATGTTTGGAACAGTAGGATCAAGGTTGATGCTACTTGACGTGCAGTCTCCTTTAGTAGTCTGGTAGATACTTTATCTGGACTTGTGGTCTAATTGGTTGAAATGCTGGAGGAGTCCAAGGATTCCATTCTGCTGAACAGTGATGTCCGCACCCGTAGGCTGACGGCTGGGGACCAAGTCTGGATGGTTTGGATGGATCCTATGTAGGTGAGGTGAACTGAGGTGAACTGACTGTTGAGGATCTCCGCCTTTACCTTTGTGTCACTGTAAGGTATGTCATCTTTCTTTATGGGTGCCACTCCACATGATTCCATACGTCTGCTCTTTATGAAGTTTCATAGATATCTTGGCGTGTGGTTTTCGTCCATGGTAATGTGGTTGATATATTCATGGAACCGTTCCTTAAAATTCACATGGGTTTATCTCTTGAGGCGCTTGTTGTTAGCATAATCACGGGATTTAAACGTTGTAATTTTTCATCCTCTGGTATTGCAGCACGTTCTGTTTTATGATTTCATAAGCAGACTTCATTCATGAATTTTAACTATCAATGTACTTTGTATTATTTGGAAGGAGTTCTGGCTGATGGTACGTGTCAAATGGCGATGGGAAGACGGGGCTTTCTTCGAAGCCAGAAGACTCTATTCTTAACTAAAGATATTGTACGGTCTCTACCCTGATACTTAAAACACTCATGGAGATAACGCAATACACTTGGGATAAAAGAACGTGGAAGGATTTGTTGCAAAACTCGGTTTCCATCAATAGTAATTTCACGATGAATAATTAATGATGTAGGAGAAGACGATCAAAGTTGCACAGTAGTGCATGTTGCAAGGTAACTGGTGTTTCGTTTGCTTCTGTCGATGATGATACAAAAGAAGTTAAACCATTTAATCAAGTTAGGATCTCTATCTTGCGCTGATGTGATATTTGATGTCAATGGACAGGAATCTTGGAAGATCTAAGCTGCTGTGATCTGCAACATCAGGTAACATAACCAAACTTTCAATATAGTTGACTTGGAGCTGCCGGGACTGACATATGACATTAATGCTTTCACAGGAAAGTGTTTTGCTGTTGGATTCGACATCATCAGCGTTATTTCAGCCGGGTCTATATTTCAGATCTAAGTTACTGCGCCCCTCTTCTTGCTGACATTTTCTTATATTCGTATGAGGCAGAATTTATTCAAAACATGCTCTCCACAGGCAGAAAAAGTCTTGCATCTCAGTTTAATTTTACGTAAAGATATATAGACGACGTATTGTTAATCAATAATCCTAACTTTAAGGATTACATACATGAAATCTATCCCCATGAACTTTGAGATAAAAGAGACAACCTAGGGCAATAATTCCGCTTCGTATCTGGATATATTTTTAACTTTCGACAGTAATGGTCATTTGGACACCTCTCTGTATGACGAACGTGACGATTTTAACTTCCAAATAACTAACTTTCCGTTTCTTTGCAGCAATATCCCGTCCTCATCTGCCTATGGAGCTTTTATATCTCAACTTATAAGGTACGCAAGAGCCTGTTCTCTATACGACTGTTTTATTCCAAGGGCCAAACAACTGGCCACTAAGTTGCTCCTGCAGGGATATGTTAAAGAACGTCTGAAATGATTTTATGTATTTAAGTTAAGATAAATCATATAAACAGGGTTAAAAAGATAACTCCTATAAATAAGATTAAATATAAAAATTTATCACATCTCGTCATTGAAGTATTTTATGAAAAATATTACAAAATAAATTTTGTTAATAATGTTAATAATTGAATTATGAATATGGTCACTTCTAATTTGTTACTTACATGTATATATATGATTAAAATTTCAATTATCTTACATACCCGATAAACCAAGCTTCTTGTAATGCGAGATGAGATAAAATAATCCAATAGAATGACTACAATTACCACTCCCAGCTTTAAAGTCACAATTGCATTTTGATACAGTATATGTATATACATTTTCTGTCAGTGTGTTAACCTAAATGTACATTTATAATTAAGTCAAATATTTTAGTTTTTAGAACCTTAGAATGTCATAATTATCTTCATTCAATTTATTATTTATGCAGATTTAGAACACAGTTAAAATATCCCATTTTACTTAAATTTGAACTTGAAAGTAACTAGATAATAATTTACTTTGAAAACGATGAATTAATATGCAATTGTATTAATTATCCTATAAATTAACATAATGTTCAGAAAAGTACTCCTTCAATATTGTTACAATTTTGTAAAATAATTATTAGATTATGAAATTTAAAAAAGATCAGCAAAACGAGAAAAAAGCAATAAATCGCAAAATTAGCGACAAAAACATAATAAGTCATAGACATTTCTCAGTAGATGTCCATTTGTTTGAAAATCTAAAACATAGAATTCATGCAACAGTTAACCACGAACGAATTAGGATAAAATTCAGCTCCAGGACATCCTACTTATACTCTCACGAACCTCCCGGTTTGGGAAGTACTTGAAAATCATAAATCTGTTCTGAATACATTTGGTATTCACACAAATAAATTAAATTTAGAACTTCCATATTTGTACTGCATTCCGAAAATGCACAAAAATCCTTACAAACAACGCTGTATCGCTGGTTTTCGCGAATTGTGCCACAAAATCTGTCTCGATGTTACTCACAAAAATATTATCAGATATTAGATCTTGCGAAACCGTATATTCCAGAAGTGGAATTAATCAAAAGTGGATCCTAAAAACCTCAAAACAGTTATTAGAACATCTGAAATCAAAAAGATATCACAATGACTTCCAAATGTTGAACTTTCTAATCGATAACATTTTTGTGGTGTTTGGCGAAAAGGTTTTTCAACAAATTATCGGCATTTCAATGGGTACTAACTGTGCCCCTCTTCTGGCTGATATATTAATTTATTCATACGAAGCTGAATTAATTCAGTCTTTGCTTTCGCAAGAATAGAAACAATTGGTTCTTGGCTTCAATTTCACTTACAGATATATAGATGACTTGTTTTCAATTAATAATCCTTTATTCGCGATTTACCTTAGCATCATCTATCCAAGTGAACTGGAGGTCAAGGAAACTACAGAAAGTAGTAATTCTACTTCGTATTTAGATATTATATTGTCTTTCGACATTGATGGTCAATTGAACACCTCACTCTATGACAAACGTGACGATTACAATTTCGCTATCACAAACTTTCTTTTCATAAGTAGCCACATTCCATCATCGCCCACATACGGCGTATTCATATCTCAGTTAATACGTTATTCCGAAGCATGTTCAAATTACAATGACTTTGTTCTGAGAGCTAGGAGACTTTCAGATAAGCTATTCAACCAGGGTTTTATATGTGCTAGACTAACATCGTCACTGAGGAAGTTTAATGGTCGTTACGAGACTCTTATTACACAATATGATATCTCGTTATCCAGAATTTTTAATATTCTGAACTGAGACCGATTCCAATCCTTTTACACAGATTTGACACCTTCTTTACTAGAAGGTTACCTACTTTGACTCTCCATATATAAATATATATGGACTTTACATGATTTGACTTTTTCTACTGAGTATATGTGACGGATGTTGCTAGCAGGCAGGAGATGCTCACTCTTCCCGGGCATCTGATCTCGCTCCATCAAGGGGGTTCACATATGCTCTTCAAGTAGACATTTTATATTGTTTTCTGTTTCGTTTTCATTTTCACCGATTTGTATGTCCTTTGTATTTATGATTTTAAGGCTTGAACGGTTTGGATTTATTCAGCATCTTTACATTGTATAGTTCAAAAAAAGTTCAAAAAAATTTATATCTCATCGAAGGATAAGTTTTTAAGAAGCATGTAATTTTCTTGAGCTGAATAAAATATAAATTCAAATATATTCATTATTTCTCAAAAACTAAAATCTTATTAATGTCATCATATATTTAGTTGGTTGGTTGGTTGATTATTGTTTTACGTCACTCCACGATTATTTCACGTATATGGTGACGGCATCTGCCTGATGCATTGCATACAAATTTAGACCTTTGCAACGGACCCACCCGAAGCAGTGAGGGATCTTTTACGTGCCACGCCTACCGTGACACGGGACCTCGGTTTTTACTGTCTCATCCGAAAGACAGAACACCGGTGTGCCCCGGCCGGGAGTCGAACCCGCGACCTCTCGATCACGAGCCGAGCACCTTATCCACTAGGCCACACCGGCTTCATATATTTAGAATTGTATAATCAGTATTATAGCTACATAACCAAAAGAATGCTAGTGTGTGTTGAAAATAAGTCATACATCTGTGTTATATGGGAGAAGGAGGCCTCTGTTTGACACTCAAAACATATACTCTCTCTCTCTGTATATATGTAAACTTTAACCTACGTCCTTACTTTTGCACTTTATGAGGTAGGTCATTGAAATTAAGCAGGTATATTAATTGTGGTATGGACTTTCTTTTGATAGATTGACTTTTAACCTGTGACTTTGGAGATTGAACTAGCGCATATATATATATATATATATATATATATATATATATATATATATATATATATATATATATATATATATATATATATATATATATATATATATATATATATATATATATATATATATATATATATATATATGTATATATATATATATAGCACAAAGACACTACAGCTAACAAGGTACCCTATATTTCACTGGAACTCGGTAGCTCAGTCGGTTAGAGGGTCGGATGCATGACAGCTAGGTGAGTCGGTACCATAGGTCGTCTAGGGAGTCTAGGGACATCACAATCTAGATAAGGAAAATTTACAATAGGAAATCCAAAGTCGTCACGTTTATCATATATGTAAGTATGAATATTGTTGTTAACAAATTTAATATTTGAATCCAAAAAGGTGTTTCCTGATCGGAAGTATTGGCTTTGTTTAATTGAAATTAGGATGGATACATGTCAGTAATACAGTTTTCAAACTCAGGAATATCGATTACTAAAATATCATTGAGATATCTTGAGGTGTATTGAACTTATCAATAAAGTCGAAACGTTTAGAGGATTGAATAGAATGCATAAAGTCTCTCTCATAACAGTATACAAATAAATCTGCTATAAGGAGAGCGCAAAATTGTAATTGTACATAAGTATTATCCATCAAAAATGTGATGACATTACACAACTCAGTACTTATAATTATCATATTTTTTGTTAGAAAAAATACCGATGTAACTGAAGTACAGAGGTATGATTTAGACTTTCTGTTGAAACACCAGCGAATGATAGAGAACAATTTGGTTTTGATTAAGTCATGAGGCAGAGAGGTATATAGTGTCGAAAAATAAAATGTAGAAACGTTATTTGCCTTAAAATTTCTCAAACGGAATTTTTCAATGACTTCTTTAGAATTTTTGATGGACCAAAAGTAATTGACGTTACTATTGCTAAACAGCATCACAATACTTAATAACATGGTCTTTAACTGCAGTAAAAGCGGAGGTAATATGTTTAGAAAGCACAGTTGTAGAACAATGACTAGAATTTGATATAAAACGTGATGTGACATAGTTGGAAGATCATTTTTATCAATGCTTGGATTGAAGTTACACACAGCTTTACAATGGTCAGGTAGGATCTTATCTTTAAACAATGGGGTTTCAACATACGTAGAAGACGAGTGTAATTCAGTTTTAAGAAATGTAATATAGTATATTTTTCAAACAATGATAATATTATTAGCTGCAGCAGGTACAAAGACATAAGTATTATGTAATAAATATAGAACATATATACCTTTTAAATTTGTGCACCAGATGCGCATTTCGACAACTTATGCCTCTTCAGTGATGCTCGTGGCTAAATGATCGGAATTCCCAAAATATATGAATATTTGAAGAGCAGTGTTGAAACCAAAAGGGCCGAAAGGAGAACCAAAGTATCTATCTAAGGACATGGCTAAGCATGAGGGAGATACTCCTTAGTTTTAGAGTGATTTACTTAATTTCATGACGGAAAATTTGAAGTATATATTTAATGTCAGTACAAAAGCAATGAAAACTAGACTTATGATGCCCTCGGAGACTATCAATCCACCAGCAGTGACACCGGCCTAGTGGTTGTAACAAATATAGAACTTATATACTTCTTAATTTAGTAAATATTTGAAGAGCAGTGTAATCAGCCATTTTCTTTTTTATAGAATGGACTGGTATATAATGTGCCTGTTTGAATAAATGGGGATTAATTGTAAAATCATTAATTTGAATGTCGATAATTTTTAAGATTTCGCTTTTCCAGTCATTCATTGCATGTATTTTACACCTTCTTTTTAACACCATCGTTATTTAAATATAAGATTTCTAAAAGTTGTTTTTGTAGATAGCAAATCAGGGGTGGTTCAAGATTCTCGAAATACTGAGGAGTTTTAAATTTGACTCTATGATCACGAAATATATTTAAAATATTAAGCAGATCTAAACCTTAATTTACAAATGTAATCTTGATGAATTACGATTTAGGAGGAAGCGATGGTATACATGGGTAAAAATTTGTTATATGAAAATGCTATAATCATTTTAAGTCTAAATCAATCCGTGTAACGTAAACTTCTTAAATCAGCTTCATCCAGGATAGGTTTTAATCTGAGGATCGGAATAGATGACAATAGAAAAAAAAACAAAACAAGAGGCCCAAGTGGGCCTATATCGTTCACCTGAACATCTAGATAAAACCAAGCGCAAAATTTGTGCATAATTTGTTGAGGATGAACCTGAAAATGGAAAGGCGGCTTCCTCTCCACATTCTTGATCTATTGATTTCAGTATATTTCAAGTAAATTGAATCAAAACATAATCAAAGAAAACCTTTCATTCTTTAAAGACATACATACAAATCTATTGACGTGAAAATTTCTTGAGGAGAAAATCACCCGCTGTTGTGTCTCGTGACGTGAAAAATGATACAGTATCTTGAACCCGTTTTTTTTTCCTCAAAATTGAAAAAAAATGAGAAAGGGTAAAAGGGGGGAGGGGGGGAGGAGGTGTTTTTAATTATTTTATGACAGAACATGATGATTTCATATTTTCAAACAATTATTTTAAACGTTAAATATTGAAAATATATCAATATCTGTATGGTTTGCAGGTCACTGGAAGAAAAAGTCAATATTGCAGTAATCTTTCCCCTTTTGCATAGAATAAAATTTATAAAAATTGGCCTGTGATGACACATCTTAACTTTACACAGTTCTGAAGATAAAGAAGAAAATGTGAATACCCCCACCCCCCTTTTTTTTTTTAATTAAGAAAAAAAAAATAAAAAAACTCTAGAAATTGAGATATTTAAAAAAAATTTCTTCTCTATAAAAGTTCTTTTCATACATATGATTACAAAATGATAAATTGCTCCCTGCCGGGTTTGAACCCACGACCTTAAGGTTCCTTTAACCCTTTCAATACCAATTATATTACAATCTTATAATCTTCATAAAACATCTAAAAATGAAGATATTGACAAAAACTTTTAGCGCGGCATTCTTTGCCCTTAATATGATTAAATGAAACCAAATTACAGCATCAAATTATAATATTAGGAGCAATAATTAGTAAATCACTTGTTTTTGCATTGAAAACACTAAGTCCAAAAAGACAATGAAAAAACGTCAAAAATTTGATTTCAGAATGGAACCAAAAATACTTCTTCACATATGCCTCTAGATCATTCCTATGCATTCCGTTTGTCTTTGTATGCCTCCTTCCTGAAAAAGAAGTTTGTCGATGGAGGGTACCTCCTGTGACCTACTTTTGCCTGTGGTGGCGCAATCTGCTGATTGATCCGAACAAAAAATAACAACTCTTGTAAGAGACCATGAGTACTTGCATCCTACCCAGTTTCATCACAATCCTTTGAGTAGTTCTGTAGAAAAAGTTGAAAATGTGAAAAACTGCCCCCCCCCCTCCCTTTTTTTTTTCTTGGAAGACTTAAAAATTCATAAAAAATCCAAAAATTGAGATATTGACAAAATTCTTTCACAATAATATTCCTTACCATAATTATGATCAAAATAGTCCATAAGAACTCATCAGTATCAATTAACTGAAAAACATTACACTTTTCTGCATTGAAATTACTAAGTCCAAAACAATGGGGAAAAGACGCCAAAATTTTTATTTCAAAATGAAACCAAAAAATAACAACACTTCTTCACACACATCTGTCTAGATCATTCCTATGCATTCGTTTTGTCTCTGTATGCCTCCGGTCTGAGGAATGAGTTTGTCAAAGGAGGGTACCCTCTGTGACGTACTTTTGCTCATGGTGGCGCCACCTGTCAATGGATCCGGACGAAAAATAACAACATTTATAGGGGACCATGTGTACTTCGTGCATACCAAGTTGTATCAAATTCTGTTTTATGGTTCTGAAGAAGAAGTCGAAAATGTGAAAAGTTTATGACAGACTCCAGACGCCAGACGACTGACAACGGATGGACGACGGATGCCGAACTAACTATAACAATCGCTCACTTGAGCCTTCGGCTCAAATGAGCTAAAAAACAACATTATCCTATAACATTGATGAAATATAGGAAATAGATATTGTGATAACATTAAATATTTGTGTAAACAGAGAGAGAGAGAGAGAGAGAGAGAGAGAGAGAGAGAGAGAGAGAGAGAAAGCTACCATAATATATTTTATCTGATATAAAGGAATGAGGAATGTAATAATATTTGAGTATTGGTCAGCGATGACACCTAAGGCACCGTTTTACGTACAGCTTTGGTTCTCCCAATTTTAGTGCATTCAAAATTAACCATTGCCTCAAATTATTTTACAATTTCAAAAATTGCAAGTCTTGCAATTCATAAATTGCGAGTCCAATCTGGGTTTTTCCAACACATTTGTTTATTATTCATCTATTTTGCGTGTTAATTACTTGAAACATACAGATATCATGTCTATGGTACACTATTTTTCAGGATTTCAGATGGTGCTATGACTCTTTTTGCAAACACACAGAATACTTAAACCTATTGTTTTATAGCAATATAAACAAAATGTTATCAATCATATATAAATGTTTAATTCTTATATTTAGAAAATATGTAAATACTTGTTTACAAACTGTTTTAAAATATATTTACAAAATATTTTGAAACATATTTGCTAAACGTTTTGCTAACATTTGAATTCAATGTTATATAAATGTAAAGCACAATTTTTATACAAACATATGTAAACAAAAAGTTTTGATATGATTTTCGAAATATTTTTTAAAAAATGTTTATGAAATATTTTAAAACATGTTTACAAAATGATTCAAAACATATTAGTATAATCTTCCAAAAATGTGTAAAAAAATGTATTATAAATATATGAACAACACTTGTTAAATCATATTTACAGAATGTTTTTAAAACGTGTTTACAAAATGTTATTAAACAGTTTTTGAGATCATGAATGTACAATATATACATCAACTTACATTTTAAAAAAATGTTTTTTTGATTTTTTGAAAATAATTCAATAAAACTTTATTGAAATATTTTATAAAATGTTTTAAAGATATTTCAAACATTTTTGAATGTTTTTAAAACATTCTAATGATGTGATGACAAAATGTTTGCAAATTATCTTCATATAACTATCCATAAATGTGTTACCTGGGATTCATGAATGTGAACAAACACTGTGTAGAAAGTGTCACTGTCACATAACATCAGGAAAAAGGATATAATAACACTATAAAGTGCGATCTCTAGTTAGTAGAACCACAGTTACAAATCTGTCTCCTTCAGAGGTATTGGATAATCACATGTCAGTTCTCAGCTCATCCGGAATTACTACAAATGTATCTGATCTCGAGCTATCATACCTATTTTGGATTCCTAAGTTGCATAAAACTCCATATAAGCAACGATTCATAGCTGGATCTTCTAAGTATTCCACCAAGCCTCTTTCCATGTTACTACCCAAAATTCTAACAAAAATCAAACATGGTCTTCAGACATACTGCTCTACTGCTTACTCGAGGAGTGGAATGAATCAGATGTGGATCCTAAAGAATTCCAAGGAACTTCTAGAACACTTAAAATCTCCTATTTTCAATAATGTCAGTAGCATCAAATCTGTTGACTTTTCGCCTCTTTATACAACCATTCCTCATCAAAAACTGAAGAACAGAATAACATCAATTATTCAAAACGCCTTCTTTAACAAAAAAGGAATTCGCAGGTATAAGTACCTCGTTTTAGGCCACATATTTTGTAAAGCAAATATACAGAAAAAGAGATCATCCAAATGTTAGAATTTCTTATAGATATTATTTTTGTGATATTTGGTGAGTATGTGTTCCAACAGATTGTTGGCATTCCTATGGGTACTAACTGCGAGCCTCTTCTGGCTGGCATATTTTTTAACTCTTACGAAGAAGAATTCATACAGTCTCTGCTCTATAAAGGCAATAAACAATTAACATCTCGGTTCAACTTTACATACAGATACATTGATGGCGTTTTGTCGATTAACAACCCTGTATTTATGTATCACCTCAACATCATATATCCAAAGGAACTCGAGATAAAAGTTACAACAGAAAGCGCACCTTCTGCTTCATACCTCGATATGCTCCTATCAATTAGTGACGATGGTTTATTAGTAACCTCTCTCTATGACAAACATGATGATTTCAATTTCATTATCATCAACTTCCCTTTTCTGAGTAGCAACGTGCCTTCTTCTCTCGCATTTGGCGTCAACATTTCACAACTTATACGCTATGCCAGGGCATGCTCTAAATCCGAAAATTTCGTCCTGAGAGCGAGACCTCTTGCTACGAAACTACTCTCACAAGGATATATTGAGGAATGCTTGAAATTGTCACCGATGAAGCTTTATGGTCGATATAGGGATCTAGCGAAATTTCAGATTACTCTTTCAAGAATGTTAACCGATATTTTGGGACCTGACCATACAAAATAACGATCTTAACTTTTCGACTATACTTGATTTGATATACAGTTCTTGTCTTGAATGGGAAAATTTGACTTCGTTTTCTTGTCTCCTTCGTGTGCTCATGCGGGTATATTTATGTATTTACCTCCTCGACTTGAAAGGTTGTTGCAGGACTTTCGCGTCTGGTGTTGCATGCAACCAGGGGACGCTTAATTACTCCTTCCGGGCATCTGGTCTCACTTCGATTTTATTGGGGTTCGCATTTGTCTGAATATGGCACTATTCACGATATTGTCCTTTTATTCCATGGACTATGAGATATGGTTTACCCTTCGGTACTTCTTCGTGTTTTACTTAAAACATGGCCGCAGCGTGCATAAAGAATGTTGGACTAGATGTATTTCACAAATGATCTTATGTAGACAAAATACAGCTATTTGAGTAGTGATATTTGTATTGACAATAGAAATGTTTTCACCTTGATCATGATGTAAAGATGATGGATAAAAATAATGCTAAGTAATAAAAAATGTGAAATATCCAAGTCAGTTACCATCTGTGATTTAGGGCGATTGAGCAAGAATTGTACACATCAGATGATTTGATACCATTCACGACAACTCGGGAATTTAGTGGACTAGTGATGTTTTCCTTCTAAGCACACTTCAAAAGAGCTCAAACTTGATTACTACCATGAAGCTCCTTTTCGCGGATACAGATGAAGTAATTACACATTTATATCTTCTTATATTTAAATATACAATGTATATGTCGATCCTCCTTCAATTTCTTCTATATGAACGTTTTAATATATGTTTTAAGTTGTAAGCAAGCGAACGTGGCTGTCAAGCACGTTCACGTGGCGGTCAAGCGCGTTAAACAGGAAATTGTAAGCCCCGCCTCTTACTTGGACAGCTAGCGGATAGTGATAATTTGAAGCTGTCAGTCACAGGAGCGGATGACTGGGGTATTTGTTGTGAACCATGCAAAACCATGCAACATAAAATTTATATAAATTGCCTTATTCAATATGAATGCAAATAACGGTCTTCAAGATTTCTTAAGCCACTGTCTAGACGTTTTTAAATTTCGGGTTAATAATTTTCTTCGAAAATATTATTGCGTTGTTTTTATATGGAAAGGAAATTGATAATAAGTAATAAACGTAATGAAGAGAACAAAGCAAAATTTGCGATTAGAAATAAATTATGAAAAAGCGTTTCAATATATTTGAATCTCTTCCATATATCATCATTCTGTTTCTAAAACCCAACAATCTCCTGATAAGCTTAAAAAATTACAGGCATTTTTGCACACAATGACTGGGACTGGACAAATACTACGCCAGCGCTTTGACAGAGAATCTTGTGGACACCGAATCACCTGGCAATGAGCCTCTCATTCCACAACTTGGAGGGGAACACGAATGCCCAAATTGCTTTTCGTCATCCTGCGTGATAGATGATCGCAACCGGCAGATATGGTGACCAGAATCAGACGTCCCTGCTGACCATCGTAATTACAGAAAGAGAAAGGTACTATACAAGAAGTTCTGGACAATGCTATGCCATCATGGTGTATGGGATTATTCTCGATATTAAAATAGAAAGACTCGGGAAGTCAGTCTGGACAGAAGGCAAAACAGATTTGTATGGCAGTCCGATGGATATGGGGGGGGGGGAATTATGCCCAACTGTGTATTTCGTAAAGAACAGGAGAAATATCGGCTCAAATATGTCCTCAAAATCTTTCAAAATAAAACTTTCCGAATAGAGATTAAAAAATAATAATAAAAACAAATACATCAAACAGCCCAGCCCTAAAAAGTAATAAAACCAATCAAAATGAAAAAAATAAAACACTACTAGAATCTTCATAACTGGGACTAAAGAATGTACTTTCTATTACTAATTCAAACCATACCAATTGCTTACACCAAACCAGAGATATATAGACTATATTTAAAAAAGTAGTCTATGTCTCCGACCAAACTATAGCATGTTCGCACCCCCCGATTACCATGTGCTTCCAGGCATACCCAATACCCCGATTACCAAACGCCTCTAGGGAATACATCGGAGCTGGTGACAATCAGTGATTTCGACGACCAGTTAAACCACTCCCCCAGCGTAATCACGGGACTTCAACCGTACGGTTAAAACGTTTCCCCTTTAGCACAGTCTTGAAAATACGTTTACGTGGAAATCTGCGTTAACTCAAACGCTGACGCTGAGCTCACTAGCAAAGCAAACTTCAGGACGTTGACATAATGTTATGTTAGAACTATACCTCACTACATTCGGTGTATTACCTCAGGGTACACAACAGGTGCAATTTTGATTACTGTAGCACTAATACATTGACTGATACTGAGATTTCAAAAACTTCTCCCAATACGGAGTTAATTTAATTTCTTAACCGGATATGCTGATGGACAGACAGATGAACTAAAGACCGGACGGACAGGTTAATTCAGGGGGGGGGTGATTAATTCAGCAAAAGACTGTTTGTGACACACAAAGCCCCCCCCCCCCCCCCAAACAACGACATAAACTCGTGAGAAGGCATTGTCCTAGGCTTGGCCCCTTCCTACAATGGGATCACATTATGTCAACGAAGGGCGATTAAACTGAGATACCTATACAAATCAATATTGTCAGGTCATGTGTTATAGCAAGAAAAAAGAACAAAGAAAGAAACGTTTTATTTTTCTCCATATAGAGATCAATGGTTTACAAGCGTCTCAAGTTTAGAGATCATAAATATATATAATCACGTATGATAACGCAGAAAAACATCTTGGTATCAAAAATATATAAAACGAAATGAAGAAACAGTGCTCTGTCGCTCTGGAAGCGAGCTCAGACTCTTGATCGGTATGAGTCCCGAAAAACACTCAGAGAGGACGAGGTTCATGAAAATCTCTCCTCTGAAGGAGGTCTCATCAAGGCCCGTCATTTAGTTCAATCGCGCTGTTGGTCAGCGTGCAACGTTCTGGTAAATGTCTGTCTAAATCTGTAGAGGCGTAGCCGTTTTGATTATCTTCGGGTCATAATTTCTATGACGAAGGCATTTAATTATTATTGAACCCGACGAAATAAAGTTGTCGGAACCTTTGACCTTTCTAAGTTTGTATACAAGATCACCGTAGAAATGCGAATGGGAAATTCCATTGTATACATATTGTTGAAAAGTGATACTTCCCAATTTAGGTAAAAGTTTGATTATGATCTAATGAATTTGCTATAAGTTTTTCAAAGTTTGTGGTATCCGAAAACCTTTGTTAAAAGTATCTAAGTAATTTGTCAGTGTTTGATATGAAAGGCCAATATATCAGTGCAGACCCTATAAATTCGAACCAATTGAGATATATAGATGCCATATGATGGGAGTCTAATGACATCACCCTCGAAATAAGAAAATTTACAATAGGAAATCCAAAATCGTCACGTTTAGTGTGAATTTTAATGTTAATTTTCTGAATGTCTAACAAACGTGTTACTGTATCACAAATATTAGCTGTATTTAATTGAAGTTTGGGTGGGTATATATCTTTCGAACTTATATTTAGAGTTATAGATATCTAAGGTGTCATCAAGATACCTAGAAGTATCATTGAATTTACTAGTCAGATCAAAACGTGTTTATTTTTCAATTGAGTGCATAATATCCCTCTCATAACAATATAGAAATATATCTGCAATGAGAGGTGCACAATTAGTACCCATATGAATCCCAACCATTTGCTGATAAAGCTTGCCATCAAACTGCACGTAAATGTTATCCATCAGAAACTCTATGGTCTTACATAATTCAGCGGAAGTCCAATATTTATAAAAAATATATTGTTTGTTCTAAAAGAATCCAGTTATTGGAAGTACAGAGATTTGTTTTAGATTCTCTGTAAAAAAGGGTATGACAGAGAAATTATTTTAAATCAAATCATTTGGAAGAAAGGTATATAAGGTAGAAAAATGTAGAGACTTGAATAGCTTTGAAATTACGTAAAGGAGCTTTTCTATAACTTCACTAGTGTTTTTAGACGAAGAAGTAACTGATGTTACCGTTTTGAAAAGCGACATTGCAGCTTTTAATAATATGATTTTAGAGCAGATGTAATATGTTTAGAAAGTAAAAAATCAAATGTAGAGATTTAAATAGCTTAGAAATTACGTAAAAGGAGCTTTTATATAACTTCACTGGAGTGTTTTAGACCCAGAAGTAATTGATGTTACCGTTTTGAAAAGCGACATTACTGCTTTTAATAATATGATCTTAGAACAGATGTAATATGTTTAGGAAGTACAGTGGTGGAGCAGTTAGAATTTGATATAAAATGTGACTTATATGGATTTTCATATGATTTAGGGAGCCAATGCACGGTTAGAAGATAATATTTATCAAAGTTAATTTTGAAATCAGACATAGTCATGAGGTGGTTATGCACGGTGTTGTTTTTCGACGTAGCAGTTTCAACATATGTTTTGGTAGAGTTTAATTCAGTTTGAAGTACATTAATATAATACAGTTTTCAAACAAGTATTATATTATTGCCTATTTATCAGCAGGTACAAAACATATTTACTAAGTAAATCAGCCATTTTCTTTTTTATAGATTGAGCTGACAGTATGTTTGGCTGTTTGAATAAATGGGGATTTTCCGTAAAATTGTTAATACGGATAATTTTTAGAATCTCAAATTTCCAATCATCAAGGGCATGAGCTTTTAATTTCTTTTCTTTTTTACACTAATTTTTAGTTGGTTGGTTAATTGATTGGTGTTTTGCGTCGCTTTCAACAATTTTTAAGGAGTAGGCAACCTCTTAAACATAGAGGCGTAACGCGAGAATCGTACCCGGATCGTCGGCGCCTCAAGCCAAAAACTTAACCACTACACCAAACCTGCCACCACTAACGTTTAGAGTATGCTTGTAACACTTTCTTCTAATACATCACGGCATTTATTGAAATCCATATTGGATGGTAACTATACAATTTTAACATAAATATAATTAGGTCATCAGTACCGATATGCCGGTGTATATACATATTTCTAATTATTAATGCATCAGAGTCAGAAGTCATCCGCTTTACGGGTCCACCTTCCCACTCAGCACTAAAGCAGTATAATCAAAGGAGACACATTTGTTTTTAAATCTATAAATAATCCTCTGAATAGAAAGTAAAGATCAACAAGGCTTGTCATACATGTATAGTGCCCATCGACCTGTTAGTCGACGGGCAATGTTCAAATAAAAGTCTGTATAAGACTATAGAAGTGCCCAATACAGGACTTATTGTCTTTTCAATGAACTCCGGGTCACATTGTCGATGTCAAAGGCGTTTCCCTATTTTGAAATCTTTTAACTCCCCCTAAGTTAAGTTCTTTACATGATCACTGTAGAGATTGGGATGGGAAATTCCATTGGATACATATTGTTAAAAAAGAGAAAACAGAAATCATCTTACAAAGCTGTATGACACTAATCACCAATAACTACACATGAAAAATTACAACAGCAGAATATATACGGAACGACATTACAAAAATATTAGATTGTGTAATCATTTCGGAATTTTTTTGAAAAGTTCCAAATAAATCTAAAACCTTTCCCAAAGCAGTTCTAAGTTTATGATGCCTGTAACCCCAAGTTTAATGTTTCAAATGCGTTTGTACTTTTCGAACCAACCGTAATATAAAACTACCTTATGATGGAAATCTACGATCATTGTCATCCAAATAAGAGAATTTACACTAAGAAATCTAAAATCCTCACGTTTATCGTAAATATTTGTATGATTTTATTACTCATTACCATGATGTTTAGGTCCAAGAATCGTGTTTCTGTATCACAGATATTGGCATTGTTTAAATGAAGTTCAGATGGGTATATGTCAGTTACTTGTCTTTTAAACTCATGGTTATCGATAACTAAGATGTCGTCAAGATACATAGAGGTACAACTGAACATTTCAATAAGCTCGAAACGCTTAGATCTTTGAACAGAATGCATGAAGTACCTCTCAAAACAATATAGAAACAAATCAGCTCTAAGAGGTGCGCAACTAGTACCCATAGAAATCCCAACTATCTACTGATGAGGAATATAGAACATATATACTTTTTAATTTGGGCACCAGATGCGCATTTCGACAATTTATGTCTCTACAGTGATGCTCGTGACCGAATGGTTGGAAATCTCATATTATATAAATATTTTAAGAGCCGTATTAAAACCAAAATGACCGAAAAAGTTAGCCAAAGAATCAATCTAAGGACAGAGCTATTCTTGAGGGGGATATTCCTTAGTTTTAGAGTGATTTACATAATTTCATGACGGAAAATTTTAAGTATATATTTCATGTCAGTACAAAAGCACTGAAAACTAGACTTATAATGCCCTCGGGGATTATCAGTCCACCCGCAGTGACACCGGCCTAGTGGTTATAATAAATATAGAAAATATATACCTTTTAATTTTGTGCACCAGATGCGCATTTCGACAACTTATGTCTTTTCAGTGATGCTCGTGGCCGAATGATTGGAAATATCATATTATATAAATATTTGAAGAGCAGTATTAAAACCAAAATGACCGAAACAGTGAGTATATATTTCATGTCAGTACAAAAGTACTGAAAATTAGACTTATG
Organism: Pteria penguin; assembly: GCA_035048485.1. NCBI lineage: Eukaryota > Metazoa > Mollusca > Bivalvia > Pterioida > Pteriidae > Pteria > Pteria penguin. Next base: position 60,096,372 of record CM068582.1, read on the forward strand.
ATACCCTCGATAAATCTTGCCAAAAATGCACATGAATATTATCCATAAAAATGCATGGTATTACATAATTCAGTCATGTCCAGTATTTATATTAAGTGTATTGCTAGTTGGAAATAAATCGGAGAAATTATAATGACATTATTGTGACAATATCATGTATACACAAGATCATGACCGAGTTACCGCATTCTAATTTTAAACATGCCTTTTCACGACGCTACTCCATTAGACATGAATTTATATGTATTCTGTCTACACCAAAAACATAAGTTATAGCCAAGTCGTGTGCACAGCAATTCAAGTTTGATATACTAAATTGTATAAATGTATAGTGCCCACAGGCACATGTTGTTTTCAAATTAGAATTTATAACATCTTTAAAAGCAACACAGTTGATTTTGTTATACATACAATTTATTATATACATGAAAATATACAACAAAAATGTATCATGATTTCAGGTCCCCTACCTTTGGCGGAGTTTATGGCCTAGGCAATTATATTTATAGTATGTAGGCACTGTGTAAAACAATTTGCAACTTGCAAAATTAGAATTAACCATGTAACTGATATTTGTACGACGACACCCAAATAGAGTATAGACCCATAATGGTTTACCCTTCGGTACTTCTTCGTTTTTTACTTTTATAGCCTTCTAGCAATTTTGGACAATGAAATTTCTGTATCATCTTGTTGGTTTTTGAGTTTGATACTGTATAATGTAAGTTCTAGCCGTTTTAAAATCTGGAAACCATTTTGCATAGCTACTCAACATTGTACTTCCATGAGAATAAGGGATGTTTCGTTGTTTAACAGTATCATATTCAGCAAACTTTCAGTAATTCTACTTTAACTTGTGGTATTCTAACCACCATTGTCGGTGTATCTATTTCCATACCAAACACGTGATTGTTGCGTGACTTACTGTTTTTCCTGGACAGGGGGTAAACCAATAAAGTCACACAATTTTTCAAAGCTTTTCGTAAGTGTTATGCATTCAATTGTTCCTGTTTTTCCATAAATAGGAAGCCATCCAAATAACGGTCTGACAGGCAAGATTCTAGTACGTCCAATGGTCTCATGGTGATGTTCATTTGATTATTTTCAAAATTGACAACCGCGCCTTTTGTAAGTTAATCTATTTCTAATCTTATCATGATAACTTTCTCATTTGATAGCAAATTTACATCCTGGTATTCTATTGACCTAGATTATATTCTTTGATTGCTGTCAGTTTATCTGAAGTACACAAAAATGCTACTGAATAAGTTGCCGTAAATAATTTAGTTTCATATTCTGACGTGCAAATATTTGATAATACATATACTTTTCTCTAGTACATGTATATCCAGAGTTAATGGAAACCGATTATCTCTAGAATTCTAGCGCATTTTCTGCTTCATACCTCAATATATTCCTACTAATTAGTGACGATGGTTCATTAGTAACCTCTCTATGACAAACGTGACGATTTCAATTTCATTATTATTAACTTCCCTTTCTGAGTAGCAACATACCTTCCTCTCCCGCATATGTCTGCATTGTCTGAATATGAAAATAAACACGATATCGCCCCCTTTATTCCATGGACTATGAGATATGGTTTACCCTTCGGTACTTCTTACTTTCAGCATTTCTTGCCTTGCATGGGAAAATTTGACTTCGTGTTCCTGTCTCTTTCGTATGTTCATGTATATTTATGTATTTACTTCCCTACTGGAAAGGATGTTGCAGGACTTTTGCGACGAGTGCTGTATGCAACCAGGGGACGCTTACTCCTCCCGGACACCTGGTCTCCCTCGATTTTATTGTGGTTCGCATTTGTCTGAATATGACACTAATTACGATATTGTCCCCTCATTCACTGGACTATGAGATATAGTTTACCCTTCGGTACTTCTTCGTTTTTTACTTTTATAGCCTTCTAGCAAATTTTGGACAATGAAATTTCGGGTTTAACTGTTGGTTTTTGAATTTGAAACTGTATGATGTAAGTTCTAGCCGTTTTAAAATCTGAAAATCATTTTGCATACCTACTCAACATTGTACTTCCATGAGAATAAGGGACGTTTCGTTGTTTAACAGTATCATATTCAGCAAACTTTCAGTAATTCTACTTTAACTTGTGGTATTCTTACCACCATTGTCGGTGTATCTATTTCCATACCAAACACGTGATTGTTGCGTGACCTACTGGTTTTCCCGGACAGGGGGTAAACCATTAAAGTCACAATTTCATATGTATTATGCATTCAGTTGTTCCTGTTTTTCCATAACTAGAAAGTCCTCCAATTAATGAAATATTGTATTAATTCCTGTGACATTTTGTAAAGCCCAATGTAATAATGTGGAAATTCTTTTTTAAAATAATTTATACGACACTGAACATCCCATGGAAAGACACTTGTCTATGTAATAATGTCCCATGCATTTAAAAGATCAAAGTCCCCTAGATGGATTATCGTATTTCGAAATGCAGATTTTATATACATTTTTGCCAAATTTGTTCCTATTCCGAATTCCTCTATTTTCTGCAATACTTCATCTAGTGAAGTATAGGCTACTGCACATTCATTTCGGTCTATAAAATCATTAATGCTATTTCCCTCAGGGTGTGATAGATGATTTTGAGTCTCCAGTGATATGTTTTGGGGCAAAATTCCTATGGAAAACACTTTTAGATTTTGAATAATCTTCCTTACAAATGGTCCTGAAATTCGGCCCATCTTTATTCCAGTCTGAGCCAGTCATTAGCTGTTTCTTTTGATGGTTAGTTTTTTTACCAGTCTTTTCAATTTGTCTCGTTTATTGGGGGATTTCCTAATTACCAGATCTTAATAATTCCCTCTTAATTGATTTTCCTCAACCGCTTGTTCCTCGAAAGTTCCTTCACCCTTGCCCTCGAAATAAATTTCAGTTCTTGAGTTTTCAGTATTTGAGTTTTATTTTGGCAAAATGCTGCTGGGTGTTGTCCATTTCATTTTAAGCATGCATGTATATAGTTACAAGGGGATTTGAGGCAAGAACCCTGGTGATTGTAAGAGTAGCACATTCTTTTCTGACCTGGTAAGATGAAACATCAATCATGTTTCTTTAGCACTACATACAACAACTAAATTTCAAAATCAACCTCGCCCCAAGACAGCGATGTAATCTAAATTCTTTAATATATTCATTACAATTCAGATCTTTCTGACCTCGATGCTGCAAGACTTATATCGTTCAAAAGCTTAAAAATATTTCATGTTTTGGCTGGAAATAATTTGTATGCCCAATCGTCCTTGTGTAAAAGAGAAAACTTAAGACATCTGACAAAGCTGTATGACAAAAATCACCAAGGACATGCGCACAAAAAGGGTAAAAAGGAAGTCGGATACAGTTACAATTTTAAACTATTGTCGCACCTGTGATAGGGGTATTTTATTTATTTTAATTGAATAAATCAGTATAACATCATATTGATTTGTTTGCTTTGTTTTTATAGATTAACTAATTATGTCTTCTGTTTATTTGTAAATAATTGCAAAGAAAGTAGAGAGTACTTATCTATGTACATATATGTACATGGATGACGTCATAGTGGTCAGCAAGGTCATAAGTCGGTTATTTCTATTTGATTGGCTGATACTTTTACCGCCAGGTCTTTGGTTTTCTTTGTTCGAGGGGGAGATTGAAATTTGATTGTTCATATGGCGGACGCATAATTTAATTGAGAACGATAATTACTAAATCTTATTACCGACTGGACATTTAATTGGACATACATGTAAGTTAACACCTTTTCCTTATCTTTTCTTAATATACCTTTTCACGAATTAATCAAATAATTGAAATATTAACAATTTAACTTGGTAGAGAAAGTGATTGAGAGAGAGAAATTTAAATAGTATATTGATAATGTAGTATATGGTTAAAAGTTATTTATGATAACTTCGTATGTTAGAATAGAGAATATTGTATAGTGTCTTCTTGTCAAAATAAGGCATGATCACTGATTAATATTTTGTCTGTGTGTATTCGTGGCAGTTTGGTACATTGTATATATTCTTGTTGTCTAGGTAACTGCCATATCATCATATCTATATGTATACGATGTAGAGACAATTTTTCCGTTGTGCTGGACCTCGTCCCATTAGACAGGTACATATGCATTATAATTGTTTTATCTAATCATGTATAAATTTCACCATCTATTATGACATTAATTATTTCATCCAAGTAATGTACATATTGTCTATAAACGTATTTATTGTGTAAAGTAATTTCAACATGATATTGCTGGAATTAATCGAGTCAGATATTAGTGTGGTAAGCGAGATAACTCCTGCTTACATGATGACTGTGTCATTAACATCGTTATACTGATTATGTGTTTATGATATTTACAATTTAATATTTCAGGGTTTATACTGAATTATATTTTATAAAATCATCGTAGATATTGTGAAGTTGTGTCCAGTGGAATATTTACAGAATTAAATTTTAAAAGCCAATGTAACCGAACTCTTATTGTGTTTATTCCTTAATATCATACTGGAATAGGCTACTATTACATTTGGAGCCCACGTAGGGACATTGGCTAATTCAGCGATTCGTGAAGGAATTATTCTTAATTTTGCCAAGAAACTGGAAAAAATCTTCTCCGGAAATAGTGATTGCTCTGGGCCGGAAACCGTTTTGGGTTTATTCTTCTACTCAAATCAAGTGGACTTACGTTTCCGGTGAAAAAAAAACAACTTTTCGTCGTTTGCAAAACACAGACAAGGTATTCAACGCGTTTCTAACATTCATTGTGCACAAATAAAGAAACATTATATACCATGGTGTACTTCAGTTTGTAGAAAATTTCTGGCTAGCACGATATATGCAACGTTGTATTGTACTAAGTGTTTCTTTTTACAGTGTTTTGTTTTGTTCACATTCATATTTTCATTATTCATTCATTACTTTGGGAGTGTGTACATTGTGACTGTGAGTGATATGAGAGAAAATTTAGCTACTGATAAATAATAATGCCATATCCTCATAATACCTAAACCCACATTGATTAACATTTCTAAATAGACCTGCCAGACAGTGACACTTGTAAAAAAAAAAAAAAATAAATATATATATATATATATTATATATATATATATATATATATATATATATATATATATATATATATATATATATATATATATATATATACATATATATATACAATTGAAAGTTGTTGAAGTTTGTAAAGTTTAGTTGTGTTAAGCTCAGTATATTTATAGGTCAGATAGTGTCATTTTGTCAGTTTGAAGAGTTTCATTCGTACGCCTGTCACAGTAATGTCTGTCCGTCACTGGTAATGAGATATTAGAGTGTACCGTCACATGTTCATTTACTTACATTAATTATCTAGGGTATCAGGTAGGTTACATTTTGTTGTTCGAGTGTTAATAACAGAAGAAGATAGAGCTAGTAGCAGCAGAACTGACTCCTCTTGGTAAGTGTGAAGTTATATATATATTTAAGCATTTCAACTCTGTGTATTGTTATTTTTATATACTTGATGTGCTGATGTAACCATTATTTATTAAATTGTCTTCTGATATCAGATTCTGTATTGCATTCACTTTTGATTTAGATTAGTAAGTGATATATTGTGCATCATTACTATCAGAGTCATAGTAGTTTAGATTTCAGATGTTTTTTTGTGTGTTTAATTCAATACTTTAGTTTAGTTTAGAGTTAACTCAGTAAGACACCAGAGTATTGATTGTTCAAATATTACAATTAATTACAAATTAGTATTTACAATACTTGGTTGATATCACTCAAAATTTCACACTCGAGCTTTAAACTTTGTATTAGATTTAGAATAGTTTAGATAGTTAATCAGCAGAAATGGAGGAGTTGAACAGTGAAGAGGTGAAGATGATGGAACATTTTGAAGGAAATGAAAGTGAAACCAGACTTAGAGTCACTAACTGCATTTAAAGACTGGATGGTGAAATATGTGACTGAATTGAATGTGAAGCAGGAATCACATGATGATGGAGATGGAACTGATTCTTCGAACAGTGCATCTGGACATAGTGAAAGTGTGAAATCGGTTTTTATTCCAAAGTTATCTACGTTCTCTGGAGATGGTAGTAAGCAAGATACCAGTTATGACCTTTGGAAGTATCAAGTGCACTGTTTATTGAACGACAAGTATAGCGAATCTGTAGTTGCACAGTCAGTCAAAAGATCATTACGTGGAGAAGCTGGGAAAGTAGCAATGAGATTAGGGTCAGATGCGAACATCAAACAGATTATGGAAAAGATGGAGAATGTGTTTGGAACTGTAGAAAGAGGAGAGTCCATAATGGAAGAGTTTTATAGTGCCACACAGAGGAAATCGGAGGACACCATGGAATGGAGTTGTAGACTAGAAGAGATATACAGTAAAGCAGTAACAAAAGGAGTGGCAAAGAGGGAAGAAGCAAATGAGAAACTGAAGTCAAGATTCTGGAATGGTCTGCATCAGTGGTTAAAGGACATCACAGGTTACAAGTACGACAGAATAAAGGAGTTTGATGAATTGAGGAAGGAAGTAAGATTGGTGGAGAAAGAACATGAGAAGAAAGAAACTCATAGCATGGCAATTACATCAGACAAGGACAGCGACAAGAATGAATTGCAAGAGATAAAAGGAATGATACAGCAACTTACAACAAAGGTCAAACAACTGGAAACTGGATACCAACAAAGAGAAAACAAACAAACATCTCAGCCTTCAACAACATCTGGAAGTAGAATACAACAAGATAATGGACAACAAAACCGTGGAGTGTACAATAACAACAACAGAGGAGGAAATAGAAATAGAAGAGGACATAGGGGACATAACCAACAGCATAGAGCACATGGTGGATATAGTTATACAGGAGGAAGTTATCAACAAGATTCCTGCAATGACAGTAATCAATACAGTGGTGGACAACAACAGTATGAGCAGACATATCAACCAAACTACTATGAGGAACCAACATGTTACAGGTGTGGACAATCAGGACACTTAGCGAGAGGATGTCGTGTGATACTTGACAACTCAAAGCATGTATTAAACTACAACAGACCTTCATCGGGGGGCAGATTGTAGGTCGTAGTACAACATGCCCTAACAGGAAACGAGATACAGAATTGATAGGTAGTGCTTCAGAAGTGACAGTGTTTTTAGAAGGAATCAAGGTTACAGCACTTCTGGACACTGGGTCTACTGTATCTACTGTTAATGAGAGATTTTATAAGACATTCTTGAGTCATCTAGATCTACATCCCATCACAGAGTTGATAAATATTGAATGTGCAGATGGACAGCAGTTACCATATTTTGGATTCATAGAAGCTACCATCTACTCAGAAGGGATACCAGATGTCAGGAATACACCACATTACTTTCCAATATTGGTGGCACCGGAAAGCAAGTATAACCATAATGTACCATTATTGGTGGGAACCAACATTTTTCAGCATATACTTAGTGGAGTGAAGGAGTCTTGTGGTGAGAAATATTTACAACAAGCAGACCTGCACACCCCATGGTATCTAGCTTTTAGGAATATGACTCTAAGTGAAAAGGAACTGGCTCGTAACCATAACAGATTATGTCTTGTGAAATCAGCAGCTCCCAATCCTGTGATAATACCACTCAATACCAGTATCGTCATCCCAGGATACATAGATAAAGCTATACCCTATGGGACAACACCTGCTATACTTCAGTCTACATTAAGATCAGCTATACCATCTGACTTGGAGATAACACCAGTTATCACAGACTATAAGTATTAAGTGAAGAATTTAGTAGAAGTATGCATTGACAATGTGACTGTCCAGATATCTCCCAAGGCTTTACTTTGTGAGATTCAACCTGTGTCGATAGAGGATTCAGATGTTTCTTCTACAAAGGATACAACCAACAGTAAGAGTTTGCTTGACTTAGTAACTATAGATAGTGACCACTTAACATTAGAGGAACTAACCATCAGTAGAGTCGTCATACAAAAGAAAAAAGAGGAGTCACCGGCTCAGTTATGTGGCAGAAGTCACCATGGAGCTATACAATACATGAATATAAATAATATAATAGAACATTCAACACTTTACAAAAATATTTGATTGTAGTGCAATTACGATACCGACTTAGGACGGTCATTTAATTTGACAAAAGCCAAACAAATGGTGTGGTTAACCGGTTTACGGGCCCACCTTCCCACTCACCGTAACAGCAGAACAATCAAAAGACGTACATTTAAAAATTTATAAATAATCCTCCATGTAAAAGAAAAAAGAGGAGTTACCGGCTCAGTTATGTGGCAGAAGTCACCATGGAGCTATACAATACATGAACATAAATAATATAATAGAACATTTAACACATTACAAAAATATTTGATTGTAGTGCAATTACGATACCGACTTAGGACGGTCATTTAATTTGACAAAAGCCAAACAAATGGTGTGGTTAACCGGTTTACGGGCCCACCTTCCCACTCACCGTAACAGCAGAACAATCAAAAGACGTACATTTAAAAATTTATAAATAATCCTCCATGTAAAGAACAAGGGTCAACAGGTATCGCATATTGAGAGGTCATAAAAATATAAACACGTAAGGTATTGTAAAAAACATAATGGTATAAAAATATATGCGACATCAACATGATAAACCGTGCTCTGCCAGTCTGAAAGCGAGCTAAGACCCTAGATCTGTAGGAGTCCCGACTAACAGTCAGAGGGGACGAGGTTCAGGACCATGTCTCCTCTGAAAGAGGTTTGGACAAGGCCCGTCATATAGTCCCCACCGCCCTGTTAGTCAGCGTGCAACGTTCAAGTAAAAGTCTGCATAAGGCTGTAGAGGGGCCAAATACAAGACCTATAGTCTTTTTGATGATCTCAATATCATATTGTCTATTTGGGAGATGTTTTACTATTTTATTACATGATAAAATAACGTTATCGGAGCCTTTTACTTTCCTTAGTTTATATACGAGATCACCGTAAAAATTAGGATGGGAAATTCCATTGGATACATACTGTTGAAAAGAAATATTTCCAAATTTAGATAGAAGTTCTGAATAAGATCTGAAGAATTTGCCGAATGTTTTTCTTAGCTTGTGATATCTGTAACCCTGAGTTAAAAGTTTAGTAGTAATTTGTAAATTTCGTTTATGAAAGTCCAAAACATCGGTGCAGCCTCTGACAAATCGAACTAATTGAGATATATAGATACCATATGATGGGAGTCGAGGGACATCGCCATCCAAGTAAGGGAAATTTACAATAGGAAATCCAAAATCCTCACGTTTATCATAAATATTAGTATATATTAGGTTGTTGATAATTTTGATGTTTAAATCTAAGAAAGGTGTAGATTTATCTCAAGTATTAGCTTTATTCAATGTGAGCTCTGGTGGATATATTTCTGATATAAATTGTTCGAATTCAGGGTTGTCGATAACCAAAATATCATCCAGATATCTGCAGGTATTATTAAATTTGTCAATGAGGTCAAAACGTTTAGATTTTTGAATAGAAACCATAAAATCCCTCTCATAACAATAAAGAAATAAATCTGCTATCAGAGGCGCGCAGTTAGTACCCATAGGAATCCCAACTATTTATTGATATATCTTGCCATCAAATTGCACAAAAATATTATTCATGAGAAAATCTAGTGCTTTACATAATTCCTTGCAAGTCCAGTATTTATATGAAGTATATTGTTTGTTGGAAAAGAATCCAGAGTTATTGGAAGTACATATGTACGTTTTAGATTCTCGGTGAAAACACCATTCTATACAAGAACATCAAGATGTATTCTCCAGATCAGACGCCGACATAGGACACACAGATATAGCGACACATCATATAAATCTAACAGATGAAGTGCCATTTAAATAGAGGCCACGTAACATACCACCATCCATGTATACTGAGGTTAAAGAACATCTTAAAGGATTACTTGAGGACAATATCATCAGAAAATCCAAGTCACCCTGGTCCAGTAATGTGGTCTTATGTCGGAAGAAGAATAATGAATTGAGGATGTGTATAGACTACAGACAGTTAAATCTAAGGACAAAGAGAGATTCTTACAGTCTTCCTAGGATAGAGGACATATTGAATGCACTATCTGGTAACAAGTACTTTACAATCCTTGATATGAAGAGTGGGTATCACCAAATAGAAATGTATGAGCCACATAAGGAGAGGACCTCTTGGGTTTTACGAATTTAACCGGATGCCTTTTGGCCTAGTTAATGCACCGGCTACGTATCAAAGATTAATGGAAGAATGTTTTATGGACTCCACCTTGACATCTGTTATATCTACTTGGATGATTTAGTAATATTCTCGAAGACCTTTGAAGAGCATGTGGACCGACTTAAAAAGATATTTCAACGACTAAGAGAAATAAATCTGAAACTATCACCAAAGAAGTGTGAATTTTTTAAAGAAGAAAGTCAGATATGTGGGTCATATTGTATCATTAGATGGAATAGAACCGGATCCTCAAAAGATTGACAAGGTTAGAGATTGGCCCGTACCCACCAACCCAGATGAAGTGCGACAATTTCTAGGCTTCGTGGGATACTATCGTCGTTTCATAAAGGAATTCTCAAAGATATCAAGACCATTGGCAGAGTTGATACCAGAACCAACCAAGAGGGCACGAAGGAAATCAAAGAACAGCATCATACCCAAGAAATGGGAATGGGGGACTAATCAACAAACAGCTTTTGAAAACCTTAAGCAGCAACTTATTACATTTCCTATTCTGGGTTTTCCACAGTACAATTTACCTTTTGAACTTCATACAGATGCTTCTACTAAAGGACTAGGAGCCGTGCTATACTAAGACCAAGCTGGAGTCAAAAGAGCTATATCCTATGCCAGTAGAAGTCTTACCAAATCTGAGAAAAATTATGCAGTACACAAATTAGAATTTTTAGCGTTAAAGTGGGCCATAACAGAAAAATTTTATGATTACCTTTACGGCATCATCACAGTGAAAAATTTCAAGATTAGAGGTCAAAGGTCAAGGTCAAAAAACATAGTGGATCGACTTTGTGAACAAGACACAGATCCAATCATTTGGGCATTGGCCGTAAATCTAAGTACGGTACTTATACTCTTTATGGTAAGAAAACGATGCTTTATGTTTTCTAAGATCAGAGGTCAATGTCACAAGTAAGTAAACGTTGTTGATAAATTAGAAGTCAAAGGTCAAGGTCACACGCCAAAAATTTATAATAAACCTTACTCTGTTAACAACATAGGACAGAACCATTTGGGTTCGGATTATAAAACCTGGTCGTATATTCCTTTATTCAAAAGGACTTTGCCCATTCTTTTCTGAGTGCAGGAATCAAGATCAGTAGCCAAGCATTGTTGATGAATTATGTAAATAATGTATAGACAGAACCGTTTGCACTAGGATTGTGTATTTTGGTACATATTCTTCTATGAAGAAAAGATGTTACCGATTGTTTTTCTATCAGAAATGTGATTGCATTTTAGTTCGTAATTACTCTTGTTACTCATGTTATTATTATGATTATTTCATATGTTCCAAGGCGATTGGGAATTATTCGAATACTTCTCGCTGTGTAAATTTTATCGACCATGAATTTAAATACTATAAAGATCTTCATCTTGACAACTTAAAGATTTTCATGTAACGTCATCTCCATCTCATGAATAATGCAAGTATAAGATAAACACGGTTCGTTTTACCTACTTCACGAAGTACATAAGGAATCGATGCTGAGTCCATTGCTGGATTGTATTTGCTGAATACCATATTGATTTCGTTGACTATTTGTTGGCAATATATTGTGAAATATCCCGAGAAAAAATGTCTGTTAAAAAGCGCTGGGTATACATGGTATTTATCCTTCTAGTGACCTGGATGTTACAAACAGGTAGCACAAACAGCTTGTTCTCAGTTACGTTGGTCAAGGACCGAAAACTGACCGATGGACTGTTCTACAACTCTAGCAACATCCAATCTGCTTCAGCCTGCGCCACATTGTGTCTTCAAATGACAAGGTAAGTCATTAGCCCACAACACCATCAACATTCCATCGGCTTCAGTCTGCGCCACTCAGTGATTCCAGGGGACAGCTACATACAATGTTTATATATATACATACACTTAACTCTAACGGGAAATAGTAACACACACCCGGGCGGCAAAGTATAACAACATATCTGGTCATAGGTTCACAGTGGCCATAGAGATGTGAAAGTCACGGTTGTGTAACCACTGAGTCATTTTATATTATTATATCTCATGTTAATTTCCTGTAATCTGATTCGTCAGTCAATCGTGTGACATCTTTCAATGTCACACGGTTTTTATATAGGATATATAGAGAGGGTGACATTCATAGAAAATGTCACATGCGCAAAATTGATGCGCATACGGTTCATAGATCGAGAAAAGTATGGCGGATCTTAAAACAGATATCTTAGAACATGGTTACGCGATTTTACGTCACGTTTTGACGTCAAATGCATTGTGACGTCGCGTTTACGCCGTAATAACAATTCAATGTTAATGGAACTCTCCAGCTGATCAATGATCGTGTGTAAATGATTTAAAATCGTTGTTGGGAACTCGCGATTACAGGTTTATTCTGTAGTTTCGTTATTAATCAGTATATCACAAGACGATACGCACACCACATTCAAATGAAGGTAATACAAATATCTTAAATTAATACTCACACTTAATTGTTTCCACTGTGGTACATTGTTGTTAGTGCCATGGTCATGTGACACCAGTTATTTTCGTATTTTATTCTGTATATTGTAAGACATTCGGTGTAATAAAATGAATATTACATTTTTGACAGGTTGACATGGCATACTGTTATCCATCGAAAAAAATTGTCAACCTCGGCTTCGCCTCAGTTGACAAGGTTTTATTGAGGTAACAATATGCCATGTCAACATGTCAAAAATGTAATATTTTTATATTACGAAAAGCCATTTGATTAAAGTTTAAACAAGTCGTTTGACACTTGAACTTGACCTTTTATCTTTAAACAATACGAAATGTGAAAGATTTACTTCTAACGGTTCAAAAATATAAACCAGGTTAAAGTTATTTGTGCAGAAGGACGCCGAAGCCGGGGTATGACAACAGCTTTCCAAATATCTCGTCCCGGCGAATTAAAACTCGATCTGCAGATGTTGATAATGAAGAAATATAGCAAAAGTCGGGTAGGTAAGGGGCACCCAGATCACCAAAATATGTAATTTTTAATCTACATTTTCAGAATCTTTATATGTCAAAAATAGTATATATATTGTTCCCAATGCGAAATCGTGGTCTATAGTATATATTCTATAGTATAGTAAACAGAAAAGCAATACCATTATTTGCAATGATTTTGTCCAAGGAATCCATTGATATGCTCATTTTAATAATTAAAATGCATTATAGAAATATAACGTCACAATCATGTATATAAACAACCGCGTCTTTAATATTTTTATAGATGTTGCAATTTTGGCATTGATTACAAAACATGTATGAGACAAATGCATATCTTCTTGTTTACCATTGTATTCATGCTAATTTAGTCATCATCATCTTCTTCAAACATGTCATCATAATCGCCTTCTGGACAGTCTTCAATTTGTTGCCCCAATTCAATGAAATTAGACTCCAAAAGAGTGTTGGGGGTAAACAGATCCATATGACCATACTGACTCCAACACGCCTTCTTCCGTCTTTTCTCACCCTTGATTCTCACTGTATGGTTTAGGGTGCTCATTTATTGGCTGATTGGCCTTTTTGTATAAAGCCAGCCTGTGGTTGCCTGTGGATATAAGCTGTGAGGCTGTCTCTGCAAGATGGCAGTCTTGAAAGATCAACATTGGATTTTGTCGGAAGACTATCATCGTCGCCGACCATCTTCTTTAAAGTAAGGGTTCTCACTGTATCCACAGATTATTCCCTAGGGTAGCCATACAGAAGACACGTAAAGGTTTCAATTTGCGACATTGTCGTAGATGGCACAACCAAGGCGTCACCAAGTATCCTATGAAGAAGAAGTTGACATATGTAATAGGTGACTTTTAATGACTTGCAAATTTGTGAGGCATGTATAAAAACAAATTGATATACTCACTTGAATGGTCCGTGTTATTTGGGCTGGATTTGAAATTTCTTCAATGGTCCAACTTTTCCTTAGCTTTTGAACGCACTGGTAACATCCTGTCCAGTAACTACACAGATACCAAGTAAACATACGGCACAGGGGAATCATGTGTAAACTTATTCGTTTATTTCGGATATCTAGTAGGAAGTGTAATTTGTCTGATGGAGAGCCTCTGATGGAACTGAGTGATTCAAGATGGTTTATGTCCTCTTTGTGTAGAATACAAACAACACAGTTTGGATCTTTGATATCTCGATTATCTATTTTTCTTTTCTTGGATTAGACATTATGTTAGAAAATACCTCCACCCAAGCAAATGACCGTTAGTTTATGCTACAAAGAGTTCACCAAGATAGGCAGCCTTCTATTTTATTTTATTCTACTCTACTAAGAATGAAATCATGTGATATTGTATGAATGTGATATAAAGATTAGTACATTACCCAAAGAGTTGAAATGTGTTAGTGTTTATGAGATTCACGGATATGTTGACTACACAGAAGCGTGTTACCATAATAAAGCATTGCACTGGCTAACTAAGCATTGATTCCATACAATCACATTACTACTATAAACTATGCAAAATTAATTAACCCGGGCAAAAACAAGTACAGCCGTGCCTGTCACACGGCGTTAAGGTTACCATTAGATGTCAAAGAACAGTAATTAAAGAGAGTTGTGTCTGGCTGATCTGATGTAGGGAGAGAGGGGGAATACTACATCAATGTATCAGGGGTTGTGATTGGATGAAATCGTTTGATCAATCTATAAAGAAAATTGATTCTGCTGTAAAATCACGAATTTTTATCTCATTTCGCTTATTTAAAGATTTTATGGCCTAGATTTTATTTTTTTTTAGGGGGGGGGGGGTCCATTTCCAGCAGGAGTTTCTCGAAATTAAGGTGGATAACCTATGGTAAACTGTAAAACTACTGACAGAGGCGGTTCTGACAAACATTTTGATATATGGATATATATAGCTAAGATGTAGGATGTTGTGTAAATCTTGCTGGAAGTTTGGTAATTTAACATGGGACCCTATGGAAAATGGAATTACTATTCTTTTACCTACAGTGCATAACACATAAAATGTGCTTACCAGCTCTGTTGACAACGTTCTTTAAATGTGCACCGGGTATACCACTCTGTTCAGAATAAACACACTGTACCTGCACTTATTCATTATTTATGTTGAGGTTTTGTGTGATTATCTTCTATTTCTACAGCTTTATTCGGCTGAACTCTACTCAGCTCCCACTTACAAAAGTCACATACTCTTTTTGTTATACCATGCCAAAATTTATACTGAACCCGAACATATCTTTTTATCATATTTGAAACATTTTGGAGGCACTCAAAACTGTGTGTAGGGTTGCATCAGAAATTATTTTTATGTGAATTTTATTTGGGACGTATTAAAATTAAGATAAATTATCTAAATTATTTCGTTATTAAATAATTTTATGTTCTTCTAATCATTTATATAAACATTTCAATGAATACCTTTTCAAAATCATTGCAAAAAATTGTATTGTTTGTCTGAGGACAAACAGATAATCAGATTCCAGTCGACCCCTGTTATAGAAAAGACGATACAATGATATTTAATTCATACTGTTTATATTTATAGTACATGTATGTTTAAAATCAATTTTCCTGTCATGACAGTCTACTGTCATGCTGTTCAAAGTGATGTTGACCTAATAGTACCTAACTTCAAGTCTACGCAGATGCAGGGGAGAAAATATGCTTAACGTTTTCGTGGAGTGGGTGATTGATTGATTTATTTATAAAACAATGTCAACAAGATACAAATTGACTAGATAATATATTGATATTATCACATTACTAGCTAATTTAAAAATAACGGAATATCACATTTTCTTCATTAAACTTTTACATTTCATCTAATACATTGAACTGTTATTGTATATATCTTGTATACTCTATGAAATCCATATGGTTTATTTTCAATTGTGTCCATTTTAAAATGATATTACCATAATATAAATAGATAAATATATAACAATGTGCAAAATATTTGTTAATTAGAAAATCACAGATCACGTGAATATTATATTTAGACATTTCTATGAAATATATATTCTTAATTATGGTTTGCACTTGTGGCATATTTAAAAATAATTACATTTTGAAATGTAATTAAACCTAAACGTTATATTACGCAGTAAAAGTGAAATTCACAGTGGCGCTTATCAATCCCTTTCTCCATCAGATTTTTTTTCACATTTTCTTTAAAATTTTCCTTTCTTTGAGTGTTTCTGGAAAGCTCTTTCAAAATTTATATACCTTAGTAAAAGAAAAAAAAACCCCTGATACACAAGTTCTTATGAGGGGGACAATAAAATCTAAATGTAATCTTGATCTAGTATTGCAACTTGACGCTACAAATCTCAATAACAATATTCACAAAGACAAGATGGAGTTTTCCCATAATATATATTTTATAAACATGATTCAGTCGTTATTGTGCTACTCTGTCTTGAACATTTAATAAATTCAGACCCAACAGGACATTATGGTTAATAGAATATATTGGTGGTATCTCTAAAATAAATCTCTTAACCTTGTTTTGGTACACTTGTAGTTTTTGTCTCAACGTTTTAGTAAGTCCCGAGTACCACGAACTACAGGCATAATCCATATGACAAATGATAAGTGCAGAGCATGGGAACATTTACATTTGTTTGACATTTAAATAAAACTTTTAAATAAAAGCTTTTTTTATTAATGGGTTTACGGGCATCTTCCAGAAAAAAAGTCGGATAGGAGGTCGAAAAAAACAAGAAAGAAATCTTAGATTTATTAAGATCATAAAATGTAACTGCTGCTTGCCTAAAACCTTACCTATATAAACCGTGAATACTTTGATTTTCAAAATGGTTTATATTTCAGACACACAAAATAATCCCTACTACTGTAGTCTTGAAGCTATACCAAGATTGTTTAAGATTTTCACTAGCTTTGACAGCAAAAGTGTGACTACCAGAATGACAGAGACAAACTGATCCTGAAATGTCGCTTAAAGCTCTACTAGCACTTTAAAGATTTACACACACGGACACACAGACAGAAGTCGGGAAAAAGTGATCCCTATACATGTATTAAAGTCGCTCTACTAAGCGAAGTGACATGTTTACCAGTCACTATTTTAGTTGAAACGAGTCTGGGACATTTCGCCCCACAAGACCTTTCGTCCCGAGACCTTTCGCCCCAATTTTTCAATTTATTGAATACCAAATAAATACAGATAACTACATAATTTCAGAGACATACATGTATATACACATGTGTCATATATACACATGTGTATATATGTCTGATGATTTATTCAACTAATTCAACAAATTCATTTAAAAATACATGCCTTTTCTACATTAAAAAAAGGTTAAATCTTAGTGAACCCTAAATAAAATCCTATAAAACCATGATCAACGGGCTTGATAAAATGTTTGTCACTGAAATAAAAGATATGATCTGCGAAGACAACAGTGGATTGCAAATGTATTAAAAATCTAAAACCAATAAAACCCTTAAATATACTATAAAATCATATAAAACTTTACAAACTGTCGAATTTATACACCCATTCTCATTGACAATCTGATGCATGTGTATATATATGTCTCTAGTATAACTGAAATCGCAATGTCAGCGATTAGCACTCATTTTCATCAGAGTGGTAATTTATTTACAAGCCTTAGGGACTTGATAATAGGGTTTGGAAATCTATTCACAGGACATTTAATTAAACAAAATTATGAATAGAATGGATAATAGCTGACATTTTTAAACAACACAATTAAAAAGTAATTATTGATAACTAGTTATCGATATATGAATTATACATACTCATAAAAATATAATTGTATGATCAAATAAAAGATAAGTTTCAAATCAACATATTTACTTTGGACATTATATATTTAAATATATTTAAAGTAAATTTGGAGCGAAACGTCTCGGGGCGTATGGTCTTTCAAAGCGAAATGTCCCAGGACGAAACATGCATTCGGAGCGAAACGTCCCGTTACCATTGAAATGACTTTGTTTTCCCCTTCTAATTGTACCAACTTAAAGTACTACTAATTGGCGGACTCCTGGTCCTATAAACATGACCTCGCTGACAAGCACGAGACAGCAAGTAAAGTCTTGCATTGCAGGGCTAGCGGACTCCATTGGTTTTCTCATTGGAGAATTTTTTGCATTTCGATCCCAATTTTTTTTTTCTATAGGCACGTTTGACGGAGCGGCGGAAATGTAAAAAGTCCTGTTTTCAAATTTTTTTTTCACATTTCACCAAAATTAGGGACGGCGGATCCGTAAACCAACTAATTAAAAAAAGGCCTTGCCTATATAAAGATCTCAACCTGTTGTTGACTTTATGTACAATTGATTTCAAAATAAGTTCACTACTAAAATGATTATCAATTATGACATTCTAATATTTTACATGGTCAAATGCTTTTATAGTATGACCATAATAAGTAACAATATGCTGTCATATGCTTTAATAATGTGACCATTACAAGTAACATTTCAACTGTTGTAACAACTCTGTAATTACAGAAATTGGAAATTATATGTACAAATAGTAAATATTCATTTACGAACTCATAATGTTTATATAGAATTCATGGCAATTTTGTAACGAAATATCTTTGCTTTCGCAAGGAAAAAAACAATTGGCTCTTGGCTTCAATTTTACTTACAGATATATAGATGACTTGCTTTCAATTAATAATCCTTCATTCGCGGATTACCTTAGCATCATCTATCCAAGTGAACTGGAGGTCAAAGAAACCACAGAAACTAGTAATTCTACTTCGTATTTAGATATTATGTTGTCTTTCGACATTAATGGTCAATTGAACACCTCACTCTATGACAAACGTGACGATTTCAATTTCGCTATCACAAACTTTCCTTTCATAAGTAGCAACATTCCATCATATCTCAGTTAATACGTTATTCCAGAGCATGTTCAAATTACAATGACTTTGTTCTCAGGGCTAGGCGACTTTCAGTTAAGCTGCTCAACCAGGGTTATATATGCGCTAGACTAGCATCGTCACTGAGGAAGTTCTACGGTCGTTACGAGACTCTTATTACTCCATATGATATCTCGTTATCCAGACTTTTAAATGATATTCTGGACTGAGACCGATTCCGATCACTTTACACAGATTTGACACCTTCTATACTAGAAGGTTACCTACTTCGACTTCTCCATATATAGATACATATGGAATTCACACGATTTGACTCTTTCTACGGGGTATATGTGACGGGTGTTGCTAGCAAGCAGGAGATGCTCACTCTCCCCGGGCACCTGATCTCACTCCATCACAGGGGTTCACATATGCTCTTCAAGTAGACATATTTTGTTATTTTCCATTTGTTTTTCATTTTCACTGATTTTGTATGTCCTATGGTTTCATGATTTTTGGACTTGTGGTTTGGATTTATCCATCATCTTTACATGCATAGTTTATGTAAATAACAAGTTGTTTATTCACGCGATTTACTATGGCTGATTTTAGGTCATTCGCTTTGATTGACTTTTCTTACAGAAAATGTCATTTTAAGTAAAAGTATCTTATATTTCCAAGTTTTCGGACTTAAATCCATCACTTTATAGTTAAATATTTAAATTGTAATTGTATATTTCTTTAATGTATTATTTATTTGTTGTATTTAAAGATTCTATATCACTTTGTGCTGCACAGAATTTTTTCGAAGACCAACTGCAAACATACGCTATAACTTCGCACAAAATGAGAAAAAAATCCTTATATTTTATATATATATATTGTCTGCTTTATCAAAAAAAACTTCAGCCCGCTGGATTCCCCTCTTCATACGTCTAAATAATCATTCTAATGGGGGGATAAAATGATAGGATAGCTGCACAACCTATGAGGTGATATTCTGATGGGGCCATGACCCCAATGTAAACATTGGAAAATGGTGTGCAGTTTATTTTTAACTTGCATTTAGAGGAAATGCAATCGGTATGTAATTATTGCCAAATGTCATTTTAAAAGAAAAAAGATTAGTTACTAGTTCAGTTATGTGGCAGAAGTCACCATGGAGCTATACAATACATGAATATAAATAAAATACTAGAACATATAACACATTACAAAAATATTTGATTGTAGTGCAATTACGATACCGACTTAGGACGGTCATTTAATTTGACAAAAGTCAAACAAATGGTGTGGTTAACCGGTTTACGGGCCCACCTTCCCACTCACCGTAACAGCAGAACAATCAAAGGACGTTCATTTAAAAATTTATAAATAATCCTCCATGTGAAGAACAATAAACTA
Organism: Pteria penguin; assembly: GCA_035048485.1. Taxonomy (NCBI): domain Eukaryota; kingdom Metazoa; phylum Mollusca; class Bivalvia; order Pterioida; family Pteriidae; genus Pteria; species Pteria penguin. The sequence goes on from CM068582.1 coordinate 60,116,926, forward strand.
GAATGCACAAAGTCAGGACAGAAATTGACACTGGTGAAAGCTATTTTTAGGTTGGTTATAAATAACGGTATTCTATCAGTCTACAATCTAGATGCGAAAGAATGTTTTGTTTGCTAATTGATGGGATATGATGCACAATTTTTTTCCGGGAGGACATTGTGATCAATAAATTACTCAGGAAACTGGATATCCTAATATACATGTGGATATGATGATGTGCACAATAAAATTCAGTTGTACAAATAACAATTTCATGTTCTACGATAAGGAAACGACGAATGCTGGTGAAGCCCCGTCTATCTGTTCTCTCAGTATAGTAAATTTCATCTGTAACAAATAGGCTTATAAAGAAATTCTGTTTGTAACGCAGTCAAATGAAATTCCCGGTAGAAATTTCTCTCAATGTGTTTCTCTATGTCTATAACGAATTTGTACATAGCAAATGATCGGCTTTAACGAAGCCATCGCTTGAATCCGGTGGTCATAAATTCCTCAATCTTTTACCCTGTTCTTACGAAGAGATACACAAATAATCCTAATTAGCAAGCTTGAGATGACAGATATTTGCTGATCATCATATAATCACTCTACCCGTCTGTTATACAGTTCCCATGCTAATTACCTATTATGAAGACGTAGGGGTAGTGATTGCCAATAATTACTCTGCTAACAAGTGAAGCTGTGAGAACTATTAGATCAAAACCTTGGTAGTGATAAATTTGCTGATCGCCATTCGATTATTGATCACGTCTTGGACGGAAGTGACCCCAAATGCATTCAAAACTTTTATGCTAAGGCAAGGTTCGGCGTTCCGACTGAAAACTCGCACTCCGCGACTGATAGGAACAGCGACGATGATGACGTCCCGCTTTCTGACCTGAGCGATCTATGGAAGCATTCTGACTGTTCTGATTCTACTTTCAACGATTACGTTGACGTTGATCGTCAGATCGTTGCTATGTGTGAATACGAAATTATTTCCCCGGTCAAAGAACGTTAGAAGACTGAAAGGATACTGACGTTAGTGAAGAAGACGAGCCTTTTACTTTCCCATTTTTTAATGTACGATATGTCATGAAAATGCGACGGGCAGTTTGTTCGTGAAAACTGGATTTGGCATCAAAATGCTTGTAACCTAATATGGTTATAACGAATTCTGACCAATGGTCCTCTGGACTTCGTTATAAACGATGTTTACTGTACTTTGATTATTTTCAGTATCAAGAATTCAAATGACTGACGTTAAAATACATGTCTTTAACCCTGCGAAGTCTTTGCGTAATGCTTATATAATCCATAAATATATAGAATTCTCTACGTCAGCATAGTATGTTGATTTCGACAATATATATAATATATATGTTTTAGATGCGCATCTTTCAACTATGAGCTTGGTCGCACACTGTGTGAACTGAACGACAAGGATTCTACATCAGGAACCTTGGTGGGTATTACAGGGGTGTTATTCAGTGACGCCAGCTCCTGGAATACGGTAGGTACTAGCAATACATAAGATAAGATAAGATTAGCGTAAAGTCGGTAGCACATATAATAACAAAGAAGTACAAATATATCAATTATTTATACTACAAGAGAAGATCAATAGTTAGGAATAAAGAAAGGACTAGTTAGCATTACCACATGAAAAGGTAATAATGAAGAACTGATTAATTCTCACTACTATATGTTGATGAAATAATCATATCATAAAGAATGGCATAAGGGTGGAAAGATCGTATGCTGCTTTATTAAATAACATATAATTCTAGCAATATTGCAAACTAAACAAAGCAAAGCAAAGAGTATCGATAATTGAAATCGAAATGCAAAAGTTTACAATGCAGGAAATAAAAATAAGCTGTGTTAGTGGATATGAATAAGCAACAAAATGAAGCAAAAGCAGGGGATATGATAAAACAAGCTTTGAAGCTGAACAACCTGAACATTTACATACCTTGCCGTTTCAGGATGATAAAAAGCTATAAAACTGTAAAAACTTTTATTGTATTCTAAAATTATCTGGTTGTTCATTCCATAATTTTGCAGTTTTCATATGTGGTATATTCACAATATTTGTGTACCTAAAACTATAAGAATTGTCTTTGATGCTAATTAAGTCAGATAAACTTTTGAATTAGAGGCCATGAATAATTTTAAAACATTTTAAAGCCTTAACTCTGAGTTTTAGTGTTGATGGATTGACTTTTTGTAGCAAATTACCATATATGCATGTGAAATCATTGTATACAAACCTTGCTCTTCTTGGATTTTCTATTGCTGCAGAAGTGCCATAGGACCAATACATGTACTATATGAATCGAATGACATTTATCATTTCCCAGAATGGATAGTCGTTGTGGTAAAGCAGCTCCTCTCCCTAGCTTGTGTGATAAAATGTCCCCTGAAAGAACTGCTATGTAGTAGTATCGCCAGTCTTTTTCTTCTTTGAACACGCAAGTAATCGCATTAAATCATACAACTGTATCCTAGAATATTGTATCCGGAATGTTTACATTTCAGAGGTATCCATCGTAGAATGAGAACTGGCCAGAAACTTAATCGTGCGTTAGGTGTTTTATCAGGAGAAAATAACATAGAGAAAGTTGAGAGTTTAACAATTTTCAGAAATAGGATTTACCTTAGAAAAATAAGGCGATTTACGTTAATCATGACATTATATGATAAATACCACTGATTATGTACTAAGTATTTGCAGCCAATTGTTTTCATGGCCTTTCTATCAATGTCCATTTCTTTAAAATAGCATCACTTCTTCTTCACACTTCACACGATGATGAATTGGCGCTGCGTATGCATTCGCTGACAAACGCTGAAGCACGGGTTGACATCGATTTGGATTCGTTGCTGTTGTTCATTTTCATACGCACATGTACGTTGTCGTTCGTTGCGGTCGGCAAGAAGTTTTGTACTTGCACAAAAGTTTTCGACGTATGCCGACGAACAGCACTTAGGCAGCGAGAAAGGTAGGCAAACAGACAGCGACCGTTTTATTCATCCATAGTACGGTAGCGGTATGTTAAGTGGCTTTCACATTATAACGAATTAGCTCTTCGTATGTCTTTGTATGACGATATTTTGGCACTCGCTGTCATACGCTATTGTACGTTAGCAGTACGTCGGGAGAACGTTAGTCTAGCGTTTTGAGGACTTCCGTCGTACGCACTCGTACGTCGCAGCTCTTTTCGTACGTCGAGAAATTTTGTGCATTCACAAAAATTGTCGATGTATGTCGACGAACGGCCCGTACGTAGCGAACACGTTATGCATATGCTACACGAACGTTTCGCGCGTCCTAGGCACGGAACTGGTACGTTAAAGGTACGTCAACAGCACGGTCCCTTTCGTCAATACAACTCACAGCGTCTTTTTAGCGAACTGGTACCGAGTTCTGGACGTTCTGTCAATGTACGATTTGTGTGCTTGCGACGAATGCTTACCGTATAAAAATTGATTGGGTGCTTGGTGCGATCCGTCAGCTTATCATAGGCGTCTCCACTGCGAGCTCTCACCCGCATGCTTAACGTATGAGTAACATGCGTTTACCGTGTTGTCAAAAACAGATTGTATACTAGTTGCGAGTCTGTATACTTTGACCTGGTAGTCTGAAATTTCGGTAATTATACAAAAGTTTTATGAGTAGTTGTGGAAATAGTCATGAAATGGGCAGAAAGATTTCAAGAGCAGTACATATTTGCAGTTCAGCAATATGCTTTTATCCAAAACGAAATTGCCTTGCATGTGTATATAGAGAGTGGGTCAGGAGCTTAACACGCGTTCGTTCCAGACTACAATTATGGGGATGTAGACACATATTGAGTAATATATGAATAAGCCACGTGGTGTAATTCAATTTGCACACCATACGTTAAGCGCACACCAGCAATACGCAGAGTATACACAAAACTCAATGCTTGTTCGTTGACGGTACGTTGATTGTCGTTATGCATTCGCACTAGTTCGTTATGAGTACGCTGCTCATACGTCAGTGGGTCGTTAGAAGTTTGCTATGAACACGTTGGAAGTGCGTCGTTTGTTCCACCTAATAGAAACTATATGTGGTGAAAGTTGTTCGTAAACAAACTTAGTCAATTTTTTGAAATTCGTTACGCCTTAGTCGTTCATCAATTTATTTGTGAACGCCTTATGTATCAGTAGCGAAAACATTCTACCAACGTATGACTTGCGTTTTTGCTGCGAATTGTTAACGCATTTTATATTGATAGCACACCGGGAACGATCTGTCAATATGTAAGTGTCACTACTTGTGCGATAAATCAACGCAAGTAGTGTATGTATGAACGTACACATATTGTAGTCTAACTTGCCAAAAACGAGTTCTGTACCGTGCATTTTTTGTTCATGACTTTCCAGTGGAATACCACTTGCGCTCCTATTACATGTCTCTTTGTTGTGCAGACCTACATGTACCATCCTCCTGCTTTTTCATCATTTGAATGTCTTTTGTGTTAGTGATCATATGTAAGTAAACTGTAATCTTACGAAAGTGTTTGAATAGAAATGTTCAAGAGAAGTGTTTCATGATGACAGATATATATTTCTAGAGTTTTGAAAATACTAATAAGTCATTTGAACAGAGAAGTTGCTGAAGTTTAATAATGTTAGGTCGAATGTGGTAATATGAATCAAGATAGGTCCGTCGGTTTGTAAAAAAGTAGATACATTCAAACAAATAATGGTATTCATCACCCAATACATTATCAAAAAGCGAACACTGTCTCTCAGATCTTTCAATAGACATCTATTTGCCACAATCTATGGGTAATCTATGATAAGTTGTTCTGAATTTTGTAAAAATGATACATGCACTTTTTGGCAAGATGGACAAATATCTTTCTTCAAGAAAATTGTCCTAAAATTTTTATAAATACATTTTGGTGAATCATTAACCCTTGATCTAATAATCTTAGTTTGATTGCATTCAAAAACATCTGAGATTATAAACATTTTGTGATATTTTCAAAATTTTCAGCCACTGATGTTCTATGTTTGTGGTTTAGTCCAAAATATTATGTATAAAATGCTTGACATCTGTACAGGTTTACCATGTACAAGTTTGGACCAAAACTTTAAAATCCTATATTTCACAGTGATGATCAACGATTCTACCCCAGTTTCATCATACAACATTCAATGTGGTGTACTAAGCCTCAAAATAAATCTAAAAAATCACATTGTATATTTTCTAAAACTTTCATATTACTATAACCCAAAAATTGCACAGTCATTGAGAAGAATATGTACAATAGTTTGATTGAATAACAATATTTGACAGTTATTGATAAATCCAGGTTTACCATTTTTCTATAAAGTAGATGCATGGGGTCTTTTGCTTGTGATACAATTGAATTTAGTGCCAAACGAAAATTCTTTGTGTTTTTGAACATGATACCTAGATATTTATAATATTCAATAATTTCAATGGAGTTGTTTCCAAATCTAAACATCTGATTTGATATACCCCTACTTTCAATATAAAGTGACACTTTCCATGCTTTACAATATTGATAGAATTTATCAAGGTTGTGTAGAAGGTCATTGGGCTTTTCAGCCATTAGAATGGTATCGTCTGAATAGAAAGAAAAAAGAGGAGTTACTGGCTCAGTTATGTGGCAGAAGTCACCATGGAGCTATACAATACCGTGCATGTACCGTGGACATTGGATTTGGGCGTGTAAAGCCGCGGACACGCGTGGACACTGTCCCTGTATATCGGCCATATTGACCGCGTATATAGGTGGTCATTTACCTGTGTCCGCGCCGTCAGACGGTCAAACGTGGACACGAAATATGTCCCGGTAAATGGGTATGGTAGTGCTAAAAAGGCAGCAACCTTATGATGATGCGTATTGTGTTTGTTCAGTGAAGCATGAAAAATAACGAAATTACACTTAAAGATATCTTGATTAATAATCATTTAACATCTTTTTAAATCTCCTCTGCTTGATTACACAATGAACGTTTGAAATGTATCTTAAGATATTCTGCTATTCTACATATTTTAAAACTAGAACGCATTTTTTATATAAAAATTGAAAATATAGTGCGCACCTGGAGCACGGACGTATATAATGTTTTAGATACATACGTCCCTGTTTGGACGTATAACAACGTTATATACGTTCTTTATACCCGTATATCTACTTGTAAAAGTGCATCAATGGTATTTGAATGGAATCGGTAAAGACAAGTTGATTGGTCATTGTACAGATACGTGTATAAGTGTGATTTAAAAGAGAAAACTGAAGACATCTGACAAAGCTGTATGACAAAATCACCAAGGACATGCACACATACAAAAAAATGATTTATTATTCCGAGAGTGTGTCGAGTTTCTTTGTAATACCTATTTCGGACTCTTAATTAAAGAAGGCAACGATCCGAATTGAAGAGCGCAATTACTACTTGTGGGTTCAGTACAGTAAAGCCGACTTTAAAATCAAATAAATTCATATTATATGTGATATGATATTCATTATTGATTGCTCTGATAAACATATTCAGATTTTAAAATATTACGAGATTACGATGAAATACACGATTGATTAATTCTTGTAGATATTTATACATATGGACATTGATCTTCATTCTATTTTATTCATTATTATTTTCTTTGGTCTGTTTTCTTCTTTTTTATGTATTCTTTTATCTTCCTGGTGAAATGCAGGGAAACTTTTGCAAAATATTTATAATCTCAGAACAAAAGACAAAGCATGCGCACTGGAGTCGCAAGGGAAACTAGAGTGTCGGTCGTTTTCTTACTTAAACAGTAAAGAAAAGTATCTTTCAGAAACCCACCCCCCCCCCTTTAAATTTTTTAGCTTCTTACATACTCCTGCCAGATATAGGGCCGTATGTACATGTATCTTATGATTTCATCGGATACGATCGTCTTATTCCGTGTATTAATCAGTGTCATAAGTCAAACCCTTATTCGCTACCAGGGTGAAGTAGAACAATAGACTTCACACAACACGCGTGCTCCAGTCGTAAGGTTACCTGGACTAAGTGCCGTTTGACCTGAACAGAGAGGAAAAGCCCCCCCCCCCTTTTTTTTTTTCTTGTTTTGTCTCGTTACATATTCTTTCCCAATACGATCGTATCTATTTTTGTATTAATTTCACGGATACGATCATGCAATTATATATAAAAGATGAAGACCCGACTGAAAACTGAATCTTGCATGTTTTACATTAATACATACACAAATATATATTTTGGTTGTATTGAAAAAGTTTAAAATACGTTTGCAAACGATATCTCGTGCACAGCAGAGAGAGAGAGAGAGAGAGAGAGAGAGAAGGGGGGGACGTGTCGTTACTTTAACTCGGTCGTTAGGTGGCGTCGATCTTTCACTTAAATTTATTGCCCTGTAGGCTTACAGCACAATGCTTAGACTTGCATTAGGGAAATCACCCATTGTATTGGCGAATAAGATATTTGACTGAAACATCGTACAATTCTTCATTATCAACAAGTACAAATAAAAGGAGGGGGTGGGGGTTATTCATTTTTGGGTTTTCTCCCTTCGCCGGAGATATGGTTCTTAGATTTTGCTGTTGAGGGGGAGTAATAAATCACAAGAAATCTGATAATAATTAATTTTTAAATATAAAATAGTAATGCTAGTACACAATTTATTAATACACACCCACATATAACGATAGAAAACATGTATATGCATTGGGATGTACATGTATGACAGTCTTCACACTAGAGATTTTCACACCTCTGTGGCTCAAATTAAAAAAAGTTGGTTCACACATGAATGATCAGGCGTTTTTTAAACTAAGGGTGATTTAGAAAACATTGTGATTTTTATTTTATTTATTTATTTTTTCTTTAATCAAAAACTCCTTAAATAAAACATCGTGTTTTCCTATTTTTTTGCAAAACGCCCGAGTCTGGCGCCATAAACTGAGAAAATCATTTCAATTATGTCAGTTTAATTTATTCCATTATCACAAGGACTAATAAACAATTTGTTTATAAGTCCTTGATTATCAAACATTCAAATAAATTGTCAAACAGAATGGGTTTATTCTATTTATGGATATGGACAGGTAACAAAGAAGTTAATCGTAAATGTCCGATACCTGCTGTGAACAAGTGAAACTATCGTTAATGTTCTTTGATTAACATGACATAATACCGGCAAGAGAGATATTCGGGCACATGGTCACAAAAAATTAAGAATAAAAAAAAAAAATAAATCTACACCATTTCCACGGCAATATTGTTGTATTCACTCGTTTTTCAAAACTACGCTCTATTAACAGCCGGTTTATAGGTTATCGGGGCCGTAACTAAATAATCTGGAAGTTTCACGATCGTATTTTTAAAGACAAGATGACATCAAGTTACGTCTGACGGTTTGTAAAATACAGGCACATCTATGTAATGTCCCTTACGTCCACTGTGGGACAATTTTAATTTAAAGGTGTGAAAAGCTCGTCCGTTTTGTCCACCAGAGGACACGTACAGGTAAAAGGTGTGAAAACCTTGTCCGCTTTGACCTCGAGAGGACAAGTACAGGTAAATGGCAAATTGTATTATAAACATTAACGTGGACAGAAACTGACCTCCCGTGGTGTCCACGGAGGACAGACGTGGACTGCCCACCGCGGCAACGAGGATTTTCCAACTTCCACGGTACATGTACGGTACATGAATATCAATAATATACTTGCACATATAACACATTACAAAAATATTTGATTGTAGTGCAATTACGATACCGACTTAGGACGGTCATTTAATTTGACAAAAGCCAAACAAATGGAGTGGTTAACCGGTTTACGGGCCCACCCTCCCACTCACCGTAACAGCAGAACAATCAAAGGACGTACACTTAAAATTTATAAATAATCCTTCATGTAAAGAACAAGGGTCAACAGGTATCACATATTGAGAGGTCATAAAAATATAAACACGTAAGGGATTGTAAAACACATAATGGTATTAAAATATATGCGACATCAACATGATAAACCGTGCTCTGCCAGTCTGAAAGCGAGCTAAGACCCTAGATCTGTAGGAGTCCCGACTAACAGGCAGAAGGGACGAGGTTCAGGACCATGTCTCCTCTGAAAGAGGTTTGGACAAGGCCCGTCATATAGTCCCCACCGCCCTGTTAGTCAGCGTGCAACGTTCAAGTAAAAGTCTGCACAAGGCTGTAAAGGGGCCAAATACAAGACCTATAGTCTATGTCATATTGTCTATTTGAAGGCACGGTAACTGCTTTACACTGATTTTTGATAAATATAGTTCTAAACACTTCAAAAAGAGGCTGAACATTATCAGTTATAGGTTTGTTTCCCAGTCGGAGACTGGAAGTTCAGCTAAGAATGAAATTATTTAATTTCTTTGTACATATTTTTTATTAACTGTCAAAAATTTCCCGCTATTTTTTAAACAACGCAGTAGCATTAAGGCACTCCACGACGTCATTGACATTAAAAACCGCATAGTATATTGTGTAAAGACTATCTCTGCAAAACGGTTAAAATGCAAATTGTTTATCAAGTCTTATTTTTTACACATCTAAATTTTAAGCCTAGTTGTTTGCAATCACGTGATTGCTATATATAGCACGTGTAGTATTAACAACAAACATTCCATAAAGTGCAAGGGTATATTGCCGAATTTGGTTATCAAATTTTGTTGTAAATAATAAATGGATACCTATCAATAATATCAATAGCTGTGCCCAACTTATGAGAGGCATAATTACGTATAAATACTGATATGGAATTGTTGAATGGTGTAGTTTTACAAGAAATTGTCTAATTAAATTGTAATTCTGTTGATATTTTAAAATCTTAAAGTTAGGCCCAGCAACACGCATTTTAAATGCACTATGTACAGCATTTTTCTTTGATTGCTGATTGTTGCAGTTGATCCCGCTTACTATAATGCATTTGGCCGTAGTGATAATGCATTTGGCCGTAGTGAAGTTACAGTGACGTCATGCTATGTTTTGGGGGGTTTTCTGCATCATTATATAATTGTACATTGCCTCAACACAACTGCGAAAATTTTGTCCTGCACGCCAGTGTCAAAAGCCTTTACAAATTTAATAAATGCACAATACAGTTTTTGTTTTGATAAAAACTGAGTCAGTTGTTGAATACTGAGGTGAAAGTTCCCCAATGCGTCTAAGTAGTGTGATTGAAAGGTATTTATCTGGGGTAGAAGGGTTAACTCCCTTGTAATTTGGAATTATAATGCCTCCGAGGTAATCCTTTGTTTCATTTCCGGAGTTTAAAAAATGTTGAAAAAGCGACAGATAACAGGTATGAGAATAATGTCTGTAGATTTGATATATTCATTGAGAATTCCGTCTGTGCCCGTTGATTTTTCGTGGGGTTTTTTTTTAGTTCTTTTATTGCTTTTTTAACTTCCTCGTTCGACATTTCTTCATCTAAAAATTCATTAATGAGGTCATTTGATTGACGTAGATTATTGTCAGTTTCACCATTCTTGTCACCAGAGTTCAAAGTTTTGTAGTGTTCGTAAAGCTGATTCAAGTCAATGTCTGGTTGTGTCTTTTTTCCGATGTTGTTTAGACTTTTTCAATAATCTTTTGGTTTGTTAAATCGAAAGTTGTTTAGTTTCTGTTCTGTATCCTTTTATTCCGTATCAACGAACTTGTCCTTTTGCAAGTTTTACTCGATTTTCCCAAACATTGTAAGTTGTAATCGTTTTTGTGGATGTTATATCCAAATCTGTTTAAATGATATTTCCTTCTGGTATTCGGCCACTCCTTTCTAACCAATTTTTAATCTAATTTCTTGTTTCCGTTTCGGTTTTTACATGGGAATGTGACTACAGCTGACGATAAACATATATTACGTAACCTTTCAGAAATATAATGCACGTCGTCAGTGGTGGCACTATTGTTGTATATAAAGGTAGTTCTGTATATTCTTATAGTCCTGTAACCGATGTTAAGTAAATATTTTCGATGTATGTATCATTTCATCAATATTCCTTTTTCCAGGTCTGTTTATTGATTCATGATTTCCCTCAATATCTGCAGGAGAAGCATGTTCCATTTTCGAATTTATCATATATTCGAAGGGTCCATGTACATGGGATAATAAATGACTAAATTCACAAACTTTAAAACTAAATCCATTCGATACATAATGTGACGTGGCAATAAGGTAGTCTACAATCCTAACGTATTTACACGTTAATTTCCCTGAGTCTGCATCTGGATCAAAACGTCCATTCGGTATCAAAATATTATTAATATTACAAAATTCTAAAAGCTTTCTACCATAATTGTTAATTAATGGGTCTTGATTATATCTTTCTCTCAAAACATTTCCAGTTTCAAACAATAATTCGAACTTATTAAAATCCGCTAGTAAATCAATATCAATATTCACTTGTTCAGACAAAAAATCATTAAATTAAACAAAATCGGCTTCAATACTTATTTTAGAATGAAAACCACCCATTATCAAAACAATTTCAGATAAAGATATTTTTTTTTTTGTAAAATCCAATTGCATATTATCCTACTTTTAACTTTGTATATACTTAGACCCTCCAGACGGTAAATAAACCCTACCTTATACAGATCATTACTCTCATTAGATTGTGACATTTTCAACCACTGCACAAATTCACACGAGTTAGATTTAACATGAACGTAACTCTCAATGTTTATCTTTTCTAAGTTTCTTAATGTTTTCTGCCTATTATTACAAAAATGTTATAAAAGCCATCAAATTTTACAATGTCGTATTTGCATAGTTCGGTTTCAATGAAATTGTATTTGTGTACGGTTTGATGAAACTCTGTGATGCGATTGTAGAGGAGAAGTCAAAATGTGTAAGCCAATCAGAGCCCTTGGTGACTATATTTGTTAAGGAATTGAATAAAAAACCATAAATGTGGAAGGGGATTTTTAGTACTTGCTTCTTGTGAGGTTTGGTGAAATTCTGTGGGGCGCTTGAGAAAAAAAATAGAAAATGCATCAGCCAGTTAGCAATATTTATCCAGGGATAGGGTAAGATAAAACACAAACTTGGAAGAAGACCTAGAGTACTTGCTTCCTATAAGGTTTGATGAAATTCTGTGTGGTGGTTGCAGAGGAGAAGTCGAAAATACACCAGCCAATCAGAGCCCTTGGCGGCCATTTTTGTTCAAGAATATAGTAAAATAAAAACAAACCTGTTGGAGGACCTTGAGTACCTGCTTCCTGTAAAATTTGGTGACATTCTGTGTAGCGGTTGCAGAGGAGAAGTCGAAAATGTGAAAAGTTGACGGACGGACAGACGCCGGACGACAGGGTATGACAAAAGCTCAGTTTTAGCTTTGGCTTAGGCGAGCTAAAAGTGTTCTATGAAATGCAATTTCTCTTCATATCCTGCCAAGCACATTATGCAATCTCTTCTCGGTAATGAAAAATATGCCTAAATTCATATCCCATTCTTTACCCAACCAAATCAAATTTTGATTAGCCGTTTTTGTTAGCAAATTTTGTTTAAAGGTGGGCGCCAGTAAACTGGTGAACCACACCAATTGAGTGACGTTTGTTACTTCAATTGACCGTCCTAAGTCGGTATCGTAAGTGCAGCACAATCGAATATTTTTGTAAGGTCATTCCGTGTATATTATGCCATTGTCATTTTTTGTGTGCAGGTCCTTGGTGATTTATGTCATACAGCTTTGTCAGATGTCTTCTGTTTCCTCTTTTAGGTAATCATTCGTATTAATCTTCAGCAATTAAAAACAAATTCATCTAAACTACTATGTATATAAACGCTTATATTTTAATCGATGTGAAATGAACAGTGACCAGCAAGACCATCATCATGATATATGAGAAACATGACCACCTTAAGAACTTCTCTCTCCAAAGCTTGATCATCCATCTGGTCCCCTTAGTGAAAATATAACCCGCTGTCGCTAAACCGAAAGGCAATACATTGAAAAAGAAATATCAAATATTTCCCTTACTCTCCCATTAAAAATATTTTATATGTGTTTTCAAAATCATGATTTGGTGCATTTTTCAAATCAAAATTAAATAGAATAACATTTGAACCGAAAAGATACAATCTTCATTACAACCTAATGAAAGCAGTTTACTACAAAACAATGGTGGAAAATTGCAAAATCATTTCTAAAACAAACTAAAGACACCACAATACCCACTCTTATCAATAACAACACACAATACAGTACACCGATCGAAAAAGCAAGTACACATGTATATTAAATGAATATTTCTGTAATCAAAGTACAGTAGATGACAGCCACGCGTCCCTCCCAACCATGGACCACCCGCTTTTACGTTTGAATACAATTGTAATATCAGAGCAAGAGGTGTCTGATGTCCTAAAACTTAAATACTAACAAAGCGTTAAGTCCAGACAGTATTAATCCTAAACTTCTGAAGGAAGGGATTCGCTCCCTTTCCCGTTTGTTATCAAAAATATTAAATGCTTCTCAACGGGCTTCATATTTTCCTGAAGCTTGGAAAAAAGGTAAATGTTATTCCGGTTTTCAAAAAAGGAGATAAAACGCAGCTTTCAAATTACAGACCAATATCTTTATTGAGTTGTGTCGGTAAAGTGTTTGAAATATGTATTTTTAAACATTTGAATAATTATATTATTCTCAATGACCTTATCACGTCTGCGGAATCAGGATTTACATCTAAAGATTCGGTCGTTTATCCACTAATTGAATTATATGACACATTCACAAAAGCCATTGATAATGGCAAGGTAATACGTGTTGTATTTTGCGATATTTTGATCGAGTGTGGCATAATGGTTTACTGTTCAAACTGAGACGGATGGGGATATGTGGAAATCTGCTGAAGTAGTTCCAGAGTTATCTCAGCCAACGTTTCCAAAGAGTTGTAATTGATGGATCATCATCAGAGTATAGAGAAGTTTTGACCGGGGTACCTCAGGGGTCAATTTTTGGTCGGATAATGCTTTTGATTTATATCAACGACATTATTGCTAATATACAGTCCAATATAAAACTTTTCGCCGACGATACATCACTATATCTCATTGTTGATGACCCTTTGTCTGCTGCTGACCTCATGAACTCTGACCTCCATAAAATTCATTTATGGGCTGGTCAATGTCTCGTAAATTTCAATCCTCAGAAAACAGAGGAACTTTTGATATCTCGCAAAACATCTAATGTCTTTCATCCGGTCATATCTATGGACAATGTTAATGTCAGTCGAGTTGAATCGCACAAAAATATCGGTGTTGTGATAAGTAAAAATTTAATGTGGCATGAACCTATCCATGAAATAACATCAAAAGCATGGAGAAGAATTCACATCCTCCAATTACTTAAATTCCAATTCGACAGAAAATCCCTGCAATCACTCTTTTTTTCCTTCATTATACCTAATTTGGAATATGCGGATATAATATGGGATAATAGTTGCCTGTATGAAAAAGAAATTATCGGAAAAAAATCCAAATTGAAGCAGCCAGAATTGTAACGGGGGAAACAAAGTCATGTTCAAAAGCTAAACTACTAGCCGACCTCGGATGGGAGACATTAGAAAATAGACGGTACGAACACCCCTTAATATATTATTACAAACTTGTGAAAGGTATTGCTCCACCGTACTTGTGCAACTTGGTGCCACAGCGAGTTCATCAGGTCAGCAGAAGAACCTTGCGCAATGACCTTGACTTTTATATACCCAGGTCAAATACATCATTATATAACGGCTCCTTTGTCTCCCAAACTGCAAGAGATTAGATTAATTTAACAACAAATATTAAATCATGCAACTCCCTCTTATCGTTTAAACGTATGTTGAATTCTGATATAGCACACCCCCCCCCCCTTTCAATTACGGCAAAAGGAAGCTACAAGTCCTGCATAGTCGCCTTGGTTTGAAATGTAGTTCCCTGAATGCCGATCTATACTCTAACCATGTTTCATGTGTCGACACTTGTAGTTGTGGATCAAGAGAAGATGCACAGCATTACCTTTTACAATGCCACAACTACAATCATGTAAGAAATACAACCATACATACAATTACTGTTGCATTTGATACTGAAATTCTTCTTAATGGTTGTCGTTTGTACAGCGACGAAGTCAACGAATATATATTTCGTAAAGTACATGACTTTATTGAAAAAAGCAATAGGTTTTCATGATTTAGCTCACCTTTATTTTCACCACTCTATCCTTGTATTACAATTTATATTTCTCTTTATTTGTGCATACATGTACACGTTATATATTTAAAAAATGCTGTTTTTCGGTCATCATTATAAGAGATTTAACTTAGTTAAAAAGGAAATGACTTTATATAAGATATTTTTCTTGTTGTCAAATTCTTTAATTTTATATATTGTCAATTGATCTGATGTATATATTTCGAACAAATACTGTTTAAACCAAGAAGTTTACTAATCTTTAACTCAACAAATTCACTGGAGCATCCAGCTGATAAATTATTCCATTGACTTTAAGATATGGTTTACCCTTCGGCACTTCTTCGTTTTTTACTTTTTGAAAGGTAAACAATAATCTGATTCTATATCAGAAAAATTGTAAGAATTAACACCTAACGTTCTTCATTTGTTTACGACTAACTTGAGCCTGCCTGCTGGAGACCTCAGCAATTGCTTTTTACATAACTGTTCTTTTTCAGAGCCTGAAGACATAAAAACTACATGAGAGTATTAGAAATGACTGGTTACAGACTTATTACTACATAACGCAATCTTTTCAATACAAGTATTTTTCATATTGATACCAATATCAAAAAGTATAGAACTTAACTTCCGATTTCCCCGTCTTTTCTTCTGCTGACATTCTGCAATCCAGTGACCAGCTTGAAACATTTATATCAGACACCAATGTATTTTCCATATGTCTGCGCAGACTGTCGGGTAGGGGTATATGGTCGAAAACGTCTTTTCGGTTTTTTTTCTTTTCCTCTGCCTTCATTTTTCTATTAGCAGATGCATAAGCTCCGTTAATACGCCCCTCGCCTTCCGAATCCTCCGCTAACGGATTTGTGATATAGTAAACTTCCGTCCAGGATCTCATGTCGGCCATATTAATAAGCTTTTGACGATGATTTATCAGATCCATAACTTCTAATATTTTGGCAGGGACTTCAGAATTACTACCGCTTGCGAAGATGGCTTCTGCATCTTTAAGTTTTCCGGCCATTCCGGATATCATTAGATTTGAAGTGGTCCTCACAGCTTTTACAATTAAATTTAAATGAGTCAATTTGTGAAATGTCCTGTGAAATTTTAGACATCTGAGCTTCCGAAATTTCACGTTCAGCTTGAATATCCGTCTGCAGCTATGAGATATTAAGGTATCTATATGGTCAGGCAATTTGGTTGTCGGAAGACATTACGGCCCCTTCAACTTCATCATTGTTGATTGCATGTTTGTATCCATCCAAACAAAAATTAAAGCGCACCACTCGAGTGCTAGGCTAGAAGTGACCACACTTTACACAAACAGTCTTTATAACCAATTAAAGTAATGTATCATTACGCTAAGACAATAAATTTCTACTTCTTACCGTAGAAATTTTCTATACAAGTTATAGAACACCTACATTTGAAATTTTGTAAAATGCTTTTCAATTTGAAGAAATCAACTAAAAATACCACTTTGATATATTAAAGTTGTATACCCTATGTTCGCATATTATAGGTAAATTTATTCTAAATTGTTTTGATTACATATATAGGCCTTTAACATATTAAAAAAGAGCCCTTGTAAATTCTGCGTTCAAATTCGTCTTATTAAGCGAGATATGGCTGTTTAAAACGCGATTGTTTACAACCAACTTATCACGTGATCTAATTCGGAAGCCGCCGCATCATGAACACTGATGGAGGGCGAGGTGAATAAACTTGACTAGTAACTTTAAAAATCTGCATTCAAGTCTACTAAAGTTAGTATTTACTGAAATCGTTTTCTTCTGGAGTCTCCCTTCATCGTATTTGATTTTGATTAAACTGCGCATGCGCGAAGTCAGGTTATGGTTGTATTTATGAAATACCCACTTTATTTACGAAGAATTCTCTTTTTATTTTGATATCTCTGAGGGTTTGAAGCAACAAAAAGTGTTATTAACGCAAAGTTAATAACTTCAGTCATACGAGAAAAATACAGTTTTTGTTTTACATGCCCTAATTTTTGAAATTATAACGAATTGTAGGGTATACAACTTTAAATGATAAAGAAAAACTAATTATTTTGTAAATTTTGAACAACTAATCACAGAATAATAATAGAAACTGGTAGAGGGAATAATATTTATAGAGAGGAAAGAGCTTGTACATTAATGTCCTGAACGGTTATTAGTTCCATGCATACACCCCTTTTTTTATTTTTGCCGATTATCTACCTTCTGACTTTGATCACAGGATCCCAGAGTTTTTCTAAACGCCACCTCTCTCTGATTTGTGTCGCTAGTTTTATATAGCAACATCTAAGACATAAGGCCGTTCAGAGTAAATGTTTGGGCATGGGGATTCCGTCTGGGTGTAAACGTATTAGTGTGCAGGTGTGTTTGCGCGATAAAGTGTGTTAGTGCGATATTGTGTTAAGTGCAGACAAATGAACTGATTGACGCGAAGTCTAATATATGAAGAGCAGTACTGACGGGCAGAGAAACAAAGGCAGGCAAATTGCAAACAACATGAGTGTCAACTGCCAAAAAGACACAGATGTAACTGCTGAAGGAAAGATAGACAGTAGGAAAGAAAAAAGTGGAGTTACTGGCTCAGTTATGTGGCAGAAGTCATATGGAGCTATACAACACATGAATATAAATAATATACTAGAACATATAACACATTACAAAAATATTTGATTGTAGTGCAATTACGATACCGACTTAGGACGGTCATTTGATTTGACAAAAGCCAAACAAATGGTGTGGTTAAGAAAAGACTTATGAACAGAGAAAAGGACGTAAAGACAGGCAATCACATACAGACAGAAGGGGACAGACAGACGGACAAGATATTGAAATAAATAATCGACTGAAAGAAGGATGACAGAATGACAAGCAGACATATACAAAAACTGTTAGAGATATATGGGCAAACGGACTGAAATATAGTCCTTCGAATACTTTTGCAGAAAAAGTTGAAAATGTGAAAATTGGCCACCCCCCTTTTTTTAAAACTCATTAAAATTCCAAAGATTGAGATATTAACAAAATTCTTTCACTATAATATTCCTTACCATAATTATGTTCAAAATATTCCATAAGAAATCATCATTATCAATTAGCTGAAAAACATGACACTTTTCTGCATTAAAATTACTAAGTCCCAAAAAATGTCGAAAAACGTCAAAAATTTGATTTCGGAACAGATCCAAAAATAACAACACTTCTTCACACATCCCTCTAGATCATTACTATGCATTCGGTTTGTCTCTGTATGCCCCCGGTCTGAAGAAGACGTTTGTTAAAGGAGAGTACACTCTGTGACCTACTTTTGCTTGTGGTGGTGCCACCTATTGACGGATGACCATGAGTACTTCATGCATACCAAGTTTCATCAAATTCTGTTTGGCTGGGAAAGAGTCGAAAATGTGAAAAGTTAACGACGGACGGACGGACGACTAACGACAGATGACGGATCACATGAGCCTTCAGCTCAGGTGAGCTAAAAAGAGTCCGCTTTTGTTTTCTCTTTGTGCATTCATGTTAACAATGACCGTTTTGGCAATAACAACTACATATCTAATCCCGAATATAATAAACATTTACTTAAATGCAGTTTCCCTACAAGAGAATTCAATCGAAATGAGGGACGCAAAATCAGCCATTGCAATGGGTAATTCACGTGAAAAAAATTAATCGTTTATTATACTGAAAGCTGATATTAACCGAAAGGGGTTAATTCGACCGTTAGAAATTAATGTACTGTGAGGCATGAAGATGTAACTTGAGTAATTGTCTACCGTTTAAGTGAAAACGTCCTCAGAATGAAATGGGTTTCCGAAAACGGTTAATTTTTCCTTGAGGCATCAAGGTACATTGAGACATTAAGATGTGACTTGAAAAATTGCCTACCGCTAAGGGGCTATCTGTGGATCAATTATATTCCTTTATCTGTCAGAGTAATCATATAAGGTATAAAATAATACGTTTTGTCTACGTCTGTCCGTTTGTTTTCTGGAATTATTCTTTGTTATACTATGAGATATTTAATTGAGAAAGCTGGAAAAATGTTCTATATAGCAAATTTACAGATCAAGTTCTCGTTTTGTGATATTTTGTTATTACATTCGTAACAGTTCGTTTGGACCGCTCCGTATTAACAACTCGTATATTTGACTTTTTTGTGCAAGATTTATATAGAAACTATTATATAGAGGTAAAACAATCACTGTTGCCCACTCTGGCTGGTAGTCGATATTCCTATAATAGTCATTTTGTCCACTCTGTAAGTATCTTTTCTGTCGATATTCTTACAATAGTCACAGTTGCCAGGTCAATTCGAATGTCAAAAGTACGATTTGATATGTAAAATGGAATATTTTGGGTTTGCTTATGCATGATGCTTACCTCTTGATCTATCAACGTCTTTGTAATTAGTATTGTTCAGGTAAGAGTTTATTATACATACACTTCGTTTTATTTCCTCCTTTGTGTTTTAACAGGTTCTAGTCGGCATGTGCGGCAGTAAACCATGTAAAGTCTCAGAAACCTGCATACCCAGTCAAGTAGCCTATAACTGTGCCCCATTGATGTGAAGAAGTGCCCTGCTGTGACTCCAGAGGAAGTATTTGGTTTAATTACTTTCGTATTTTGCACATTCTTTCATCATTTAAATCAAATAAATTACGGGAGATGACGTTCATAGTGTTTATATATTATTAAAACAGAGCTTTAGTGGTAAAGGTAAAATCCGTTAACTTCCAAAATGAAGTTAATAATTGATAGACCCAAGATTTGAATGAAAGTGTATAAAGGAGAGGGGTAAACAAAAACTCAAGGTGAAGAAGGTATAATACAGTCGTCGTAATGTCAGGATAGTAACTTTCACTGGAAAATTTTCTTAGTACTTTGTAACCTGGTGCCATATGTACAAAGATTCGTAGAGTTACGAGCACTCCTAGGGTTTACGAGTAACTTACGAAAAATGTTACGAATTCGTAAATCATATGTACAAAACAACTCGTAGACGAGTTACAAACTCTTAACTTTACGAGTACTCTTACGCATGCGCTGTACTTATATTTCACAGAAACAAATGACGCTTCATATATTTCAGGAGCCCGTTTCATCAACATGTGTAAATGTTTGGCTTACTAATTCGTATGCCAATCCCGGGCAATGGTGCAAATCTACTTTAGTACTTGCATACATTCTTAGTTCAACGAAATGCGGGTTTCATCATTCAACCGTTGTAAGTGTGTATGCACATGTACGTAAGGATCCGACTAGCGAGTTGACTTAACTTTACGCAGCACAAATGCATGCATCATATTAAAATCAAAGTGTACTTCTTACAAATGTATATAACTTTATGAATTTATGTGTGTGCATCTACACACGTTGTGCTTGTAAACATGTAGGCCTACTCTAGTGACGTCATCGAATCGTAAGCAATACTTCGAAATACGTCATCAAATGAAAGTGATAAAACTATCGCTATCAGCACATATGCCGCCACATACATGTACATCTATAAAGTCAAGCGGATCACGAATTAAGACGAAATAGACAAAAGAGTACCCTCCCTCTCCTCTCTGTCAATCTAGTATAATAATATACGTGAGACACCTTCCTCAAGGCAACCCTCCCACCCCCCCCCCCCCCCTTGCTGAAAAATATTTTTAAAAAGTAAAACAGACTTGACTCTAATAAATATCAAATTAGAGAGATCTACATATTACATTTCCAGTAGGCTATTTGAATTTTTGCATGTTACGTGTATATATAATCTAGGACTACGAATTTTCTTTTGAAAATATTTTTATAATAAATCTATCTAATAAAGCTTTTCGAATTTCTTCCGAGGAAGTCGAAATTCTTATTCATAACATCAAAATTAAACTATAAATGATTAACAACAATTTTCGAACACATTGACAGCAGAGAGGAAGCAAAAAGAGTGGTTTGGCGTTACGGAAAAGTACGTATCACTAAATCACCACTGTACTCGTTCGCCATATTTTTAGATAAGAATGACTTACGAGTGCTACTGTAGCACTCGTAGATTTACAAGTAGAATCACTCGTAAGTTACGATTACGTAACTTCGTACATATGACGTCACTCGTAAATTTACGCTACCAGTGACTTACGAGTACTCGTAGGGTTTACGAAATTTTGTACATATGGGCCCTGGGCCTTTGTCCTTCAAAAATGATGAGCACCTTGCTATCATCATTGGAATAACGAGAAGATCTACCAAATTCGTAGTTCTTGGTGCAAATCTGTTCTCAAAGCTGTGACAATATTTCAACAAAAAACAAAAGAGTATAAATAGTGAGAAATCGTGAGTTGATAACCAGTATAGGAATTTGTACAGACGGTAAAAGAGATCGCTTCGTGGTCTGATCGTACGAATAACAACCGGCGCGTGCTGCTAGTAGAAAAAAAATGTGAACGTAAAGGGAAGAAAGTATACATGAGAACAGAATGCATTAAGTATTGTAAGTTGCACAAACCAAAACGTAAGACTTTTTTGGGCTTTTTGATGAACGTTGGTCTAAGGTTAATACCAACATATTTGTTGAGGATTTTGTAAGTACTGTAGTGATATAATTAGATATGAATTCTGATAACCATGATAATGTATATATAGAGAATGGCGATCCCTTGTTATGAGTAACTCAATGTAAATATTTCTGAAGAAGAGGTTTTAAAGACTTTGATTAATGCCAAATGTAACAAGAAGCCCACGTGAGTCTATATCGCACACCTGAGACATAGAGAACATTGCTGATTGGATGATTGATTATTGTTTTACGTCATTCCACGTTAATTTCACGTATATGGTGACGGCATCTGCCTGATGCATTGCATACACATTCGGACCCACCCGAGGCAGTGATGGATGACGTGACACGGGACCTCGGTTTTACTGTCTCATCCAAAAAACAGAACACCAGTGTGCCCAGGGCGGAAGTCGAACCCGGGACCTCTCGATCACGAGACGAGAATTTTATCCACTAGGCAACACCGGCATAGAAAACATTGTACATAATGGTATTTAACAACAATGCTTGTAGGTGATCATACATGTAAGTCTTTTAGAAAGTATATATGCACAACCACTGTAATTGCCTGAGATAAAGCTTTCAAGACCTATGTATTTTATTTCTGTATAAAGTTGGTTGGTTGGTTGATTGGTGTTTTACGTCGCTTTCAACAATATTTCAGTTATATCGCGACATGGAAGCAGGAGGTTACCAACCTCTTAAACATAGTGACGCAACCCGGGAATCGAACCCGGATCGTCGGCGCCGCAAGTCAAGCGCTTAACCACTACACCAAGCCTGCCCCTCTGTATAAAGTACATTGATCGGTGACGTCATAACACCCCATATTTGACCCACATTTCAACACAGAAAGCGATGTTTGGCAGACATTTTATTGTTGTGCTAATGACGTCATAATGAAATGTTCGACATTTCCAACCTTGCGTGACGTCATTAAAGTCGTATTTTGCGACGAAAGTATGTCATTCTGGATAAACGTTACGTTGTCATGGGACACCGGCTGTTTCTTTCAATTTATAACGTCCCTCCGGAATGATTTAATGATGCAGTTTATAAATAGGAAAACGAAGTTTTCAGTATGATACTTTGGAGTTAAAAGCGCATACATATATATATATAGAATAAGTGTCTTATTTTGTGTTTTAATGCAGGAATATAGTACAATGTCTTATGCATTTATGAGAAATAATGCGCTAACTCGCATTATATTTAATATATGCATCAGCCATTGTACTTTATTCCTGCATGAAAACACAAAATAAGACATTTATTCTATATTTAAAATATCTAAAAGTGTATAGGACTATGTTCATCTAATACCTACCAAGTTTTTTCAGAATCAATGCGGAGGTAGTGATGGAAAAGTTGAAAAGATTAAAAACCATAAACCCCCCCCCCCCCCATCCACCCTATCTTTTGCGGTCTTAAATTATTGAATTAATTCTTTGACATAATCATTTCTGTAATTGATACTGGCTAAAATACAGCTGTTGCATCGAAAATCAATCGTAGGGATAATATTTATAAAATGCTTTTTTGCATAAAATGCCATAGTTCAAAAGTAAGTCAAACACGAATAATATATCATCATTCGGAAAGGAATCCAAAACAGCAACACTTCTTCATACATCCTTCTGTAACACTCTGATGCAATTCCTTTGTCTGTGTATGCAGCAGTTGTCAACGGCGGATACCGTCTAAGACTTACTATATGGTGGCGCCACCTGTTTACAGATCCAGAAGAAAAACAATTACATTTGTAGGGGATCTATAGTACTTCATTTCTATTGCTAATGAGGCATCGTGCATTTGATATTCTTAGGGGAAAGGGGTGGGGGGGGGGGCCGCTGGGATTTTTTGGGAAAAAAAATCTTCCCCTGATTTTGACTAAAACAATATCTTGCTCAGTCACACAATGAAAAAAATAATCTGTCTCCAATAGGCTAATGTAATCTAAAATCATATATTACAAGACACTAGATGTTAAAACTCATTATACACTACACAACAATTTATGATATTATGATCTATTGTTTTTCATCAGTTCAGCCATAGATAAATCTACCATATTTGTTACTTGAAATTAATGACAAGATTAACCAGCAGATAGTTGGGATTCCTATGGGTACTAACTACGCACCTCTTACAGTAGATTTGTTTTTATATATTGTTATATGGTGGATTTGAAAGATATATAACTGACATATACCCACCTGAATTTCAGTTAAACAAAGACAATATTTGTGATACAGAAATACTTTTCCTAGACCTATACATTTAGACAGTAAAGAATAAAATTCATATCAATATTTACGGTTAACATGAGGATTTTAGAATTCCTGTTGTAAATTTCCCTTATTTGAATAACTACAGATGTTCCTGTACTAACGTTTTGGACATTCATACAAAAAAAAAAATACAAATAACGTTGGAGCTTTCAGCTCCGGGTTACAAGTATCATAAACTAAGAAAAGCCTAAGGAAATAGTTTTAGGTCCTATTCAGAAGAACTTTCATCAAAATCCAATGGAAATTCCCATCCATATTTCTAGTGATCTTGTGTACAAACGAAAGAGGGTCTAAGGTACCAATAGGTTTATCTTGTCTGGTTCCAAAATAGTGAAATGCCTTCTTGGTCTACAATAATTTGACCCAGAGATCATCAAAAGGACAGTAAGTTTTGTATTGAGCCCTTCTAAACTCTTAAATCGAGAGTTTTACTTGAGTCTGCACGCTGACTAACAGGCGAGTGGGGACTATATGGTGGGCCTTGTTGAAACCTTTTACCTACCGTATAGTGCTTTCTAAGCCGACGTGGCCTAGTGGTACCGCGCTGGACACCTGATCGGGAGGCCGGGGTTCGAGTTCCGTTCTGGTCATGCCGGTGTCCTATCTTTGGGATGAGACAGTAAAAACCGAGGCCCCGTGTCGTGGTTTGCATGGCACGTTAAAGATCCCTCACTGCTTCGGGTGTGTCCGTTGCAAAGGTCAAAATTTGTATGCCCCGCATCAGGCAGATGCCGTCACCATATACGTGAAATATTCGTGGTGTGACGTTAAAAAATTTCAATCAATCAATCAATATAGTGCTTACTATATGCCAAATTTCATTCAAATCCTCTAAGGGGTTCTGAAGATGTTGAAAACGTTCAAAGTTTTACAGACAGACGAACAGATGACGGACAAACAGTGGTAAGAAAAGCTCACTTGATCTTTCAGCTCTGACGAGCTAACAAGGCACTAGGTTCGTACTCGGTGCTAAACGAGTATTTGAAGAATTTTAAAGATATATCTCTACCTTTATTGTGGTAAGCTGTTTGCTCATGTTTCCCATTCAGGAAATTTCCTTTAGGTTTAAAGGAATATGTTACTGCGTGGCTTTCAAATGAATAAGAAGCTTCGTGAGTATTTATTCTCTTACATGATCACCATGAAATATAAGTTATACAACGTATTTACTAACACATACATGAAATTGAATACATGAAATCTCATCTTGCAGCGTGGATATATTGTGTAAACAAAAAAAAAAACATGTCACAAAATATTGTTTCACTGACAATATCACAAATTAAATATTATACAGGACAATGAAGTACGTTTATGTACCTGTGTGGGACACAAAGTTAATGATCTGTCTATGTAAGTTCAGTTCTCAAAAAAAATTAGATATGCCTATCAATCCCTGAACTTCCAAATGTCAAAATATGAAGAGGTAATATATTAAGAAATCAGTCAAAAACCTTCTATTCCGATGAAATATCAAAATATATCACTACAGCGTGAACTAAAATTAAAGTTAGTAAAATTCACCTAAAACTTACGTTTAAAGCAGCCAAAACAGGGTTCCAGAAAAATGATAGAACAGTGCGAAAACAAGAGTTTTAAAGTGACAGGTCTTAAAGCATTACATATATTTCTGGAATACTTATAAAGAGTTATTCCTCTTTGAAAAACTTACGATAAACGTATATGCAATAATAATGCATTTATCAGTGACAATTGTACTGTAAAGGAATGCAACTGCCAAAAAGACAAACAAAGCAAAGAAAACAAAAGAAATATGACAAAGCTGTATGACACAAATCACCAAGGAAATGCACACAAAATAACAAATCAATCAAAACATATATACAGTAAAACACCTTTACCGCGAATCGCTAGCGAGAAAAAAAGCTGTTTCGTACTATGCATAGTTCGTCATATACATATTACAAAATTTATCAATGGAAGGAATAAAGTTCGCTATAACCAAAATATGTAGCAAACCATGTTTAATTTGTTATAGAACAACACGGTAGACAATTTACAAACTGAATTCATTTATAAACTATGAATATATTACAAAGAGTTAGTAGTCTGCACTCAAAAATGAAGCAATTCACCCAGTCTTCCTTGAATGTATAAAGGCAGTTGAAAACGTCTTTCGATATTTCAGTCATTGAATGTATCAAACATACAAATTTACGCAAAAGGTCTGCCTGTGTCAGCGAAAATTCTGCTTTGAACTCATCAATATCATCGTTTTCATCGATTTGCTTATCGTCCATATCTTAATCATCCATACTGGATTTATTAAGAAAGTTTTTCACAATCTCATCCTCGTCGTATTCCTCTGTAGCAACAACGCCGGCATCAATCGCTAACAAACTCGAGTGCGGAAACACAATCACAGCTTAATTTATCCAACAGATGCACAATCGGGATGTCATCTTCGCTTTCACTAGCATTCAATTGAGCGAAAGAAATGTCATCATCCACAAATCATCATCATTGTCATCGATCTTTATCAATGCTGTCACAAATCCAACTCTCAAGATTCACAATTGACTGTACGGCATACAATTCTATGTCGGTACTTAAATCACTCAAGCCATCCATTGTTTAGTTTAAATCCTGTGTCTATGACGATTCCTTTGCGGAGACACAGAAGCGGATTCATAATTTTGCAAAATTATACCACGGTTTTAAGTTATTGTACTCAATGTATCGGGTATTTTGGGAATACCAAAGTCCACTGCAATGTCCATCTTTGCTCGTTTTCCTTCATCAGCTTTCACAATGATTTGGTGTTTAGTTTCTAACGATATCGCTTTGCAATTCCTAGATGGGAAATCCATGACCAAGTACGATAAGCACGAGAAAGACAACCGACGCGCTTTTGATTGTCAAAAACTTATCGCCGCAAATCTGCACTATGGTGACAAACAAGTTGTGATTACTACGTAGTTGCAGTAGTCACAGGTAAACAGTTCGTAATATCAGTGTGTATATAGAAAGAAATTTAACCACGGAGCCAACAAGTTTGGTTCGCAATATGCATTAGTTTGTACTCATGGAATTCGCTAAAAGCGGAAAATTTCCAATATCTTTATATGGAGACAAGGTCGAAGAATTTATCTTGGCCTGGCTTATATGTATAGCTCACATTTCAGCGGAATTTAAAGCATTGGAAAAATCGTGCTATTCAACTTAAAAGAGTTCGTATCTATATATCTCAATTAGTTCGATTTGTCAGAGGCTGCACCGATGTTTTGGACTTTCATAAACGAAATTAACAAATTACTACTAAACTTTTAACTCAGGGTTATAGTTATCACAAACTAAGAAAAACATTCGGCAAATTCTTCAGATCTTATTCAGAACTTCTATCTAAATTTGGAAACAGTATGTATCCAATGGAATTTCCCATCCTAATTTTTACGGTGATCTCGTATATAAACTAAGGAAAGTAAAAGGCTCCGATAACGTTATTTTATCATGTAATAAAATAGTCAAACGTCTCCTAAATAGACAATATGATATTGAGATCATCAAAAAGACTATAGGTCTTGTATTTGGCCCCTCTACAGCCTTATGCAGACTTTCACTTGAACGTTGCACGCTGACTAACAGGGCGTTGGGGACTATATGATGGGCCTTGTCCAAACCTCTTTCAGAGGAGACATGGTCCTGAACCTCGTCCCCTCTGACTGTTAGTCGGGACTCCTTCAGATCTAGGGTCTTAGCTCGCTTTCAGACTGGTAGAGCACGGTTTATCATGTTGATGTCGCATATATTTTTTTTACCATTATGTGTTTTACAATACCTTACGTGTATATATTTTTATGACCTCTCAATATGGGATACCTGTTGACCCTTGTTCTTTACATGGAGGATTATTTATAAATTTTTAAATGTACGTCTTTTGATTGTTCTGCCGTTACGGTGAGTGGGAAGGTGGGCCCGTAAACCGGTTAACCACACCATTTGTTTGGCTTTTGTCAAATTAAATGACCGTCCTAAGTCGGTATCGTAATTGCACTACAATCAAATATTTTTGTAATGTGTTATATGTTCTAGTATATTATTTATATTCATGTATTATATAGCTCCATGGTGACTTCTGCCACATAACTGAGCCAGTAACTCCTCTTTTTTCTTTTAAAAATATATATTTACATGTCCATTTTAAGGGGCAGACAGAGGACAAGGGCTCTACCATCTGCTTACTGAGAGCATTTCTCTTCAGATTCTTTTCCAGAATAGTGTCATTCGCGTCCTCTAGCTTCGAATTCCCAATCCATTTCTTTAACTTCCCCTCGTGTTGTTTCCTCATTTTATATGCTAAGCACTTTGACTGATATGTTATCGTTAAAATTAGTGACCAAAGGGGTCTCACCGAAGCACATATGCAAAGTCGATGTTTAGATAAAACCATGTGCATTTCAAAATTTATGGTGGCCATATTTGTTGACAGTGTTTCATTCCTTCTACGATTCATTCAAATCAGTGCAACAGGGCATTTGTCAAATGATTTTCACACATTTATTCAAATATAAGATAAAAACAAACAAAACTCTCAAATGAGAACAAAAGTAAAACCAACAAAAACGTGTATCTTAACATATATGACATTTTAGGTGAAAGCTTGAAACCGACTTTTTTGAATATGGTTTAACACTTGATCTAAGCGCGATAGGTATTCTAGCGTTCTTGAGAATATGATAACTTCACTGAGATAAATGTAACAAATCTGCATATTAAATTCACATGAACATTCTTCCATGAGGCACTGACAAGTTGCTGCTGAGCAAGGCACTGCTGAACCGAAATCATCCGATTATATTCGAGAAACCCAGGTGGACCTACAGTAAATGCAGTATGTGTGCCTTGTGTATTTCTTCTACTTCAACGTTGTGATAGCGATGCTCATTTTAAACTCTCCGCTCTCGGCAAAGTACAATATTTGACGCCCATGGAGACTGAGAACGATGGATGATACAGCTGGCTAGTAAGTGATGCAAGTGATCATCTACTTTTAGATATGTAGCAGGCGGAATATGACAATGCCGCTGTTTAAACGGTCTCTCGTAACTAATGCAAAATACGAAGTAACTGGTGCCAAGTTACAATGGCACAAACAACACTGTACCACAGCGGACATTCACGGACCCTGAAATTCGGAGGTGAGACCAGGTGCCCGGAAGGAGTAGGCGTTTCCGGAATGTCAAGTCACAACCGCCATGAGAGCCCTTATATACAGAAGAAACAAATGTAACTCAGCACTGTATATATAAATCCACATAACATCAGAAAAAAGTATACTAACACTTAAGCTAAATTCTACGTCATCGTCATGGGCTTAAAAGACAGATGATATATACTTCTATAGAACAGCCCAGCCTTGGGAATTCAGTACCACTGAGACCCTCTGAAAAAAAATCTCTACGTTACCCATGATATCATCAGTCAGATCACATACCGGTTTTTGGGAATTTCAACAACGGTAACCAAATGAATTTCAGCAAGGAGTGCATTGGACTGTACTCTTTGTCTTTGTTGGGCACGTGAGTGACACGAGGTAGTACAATTCCGATACGATGGTAAGAGTACGGAGTAGATGTAGAAGTTATGTCTTAATCATTCGGAAGTTTAAAAGATAAAGATAAAGATAATCTTTATTTAAAGTCGGCATGTCAGCACAACTATCATTTGATAACATAAGTTCTAATGAGCTTTTATACCGATATATAATATATATACAAATAACATATGTACAAAGTAGCAATAACAGTAATTAAGAATGAAGAAAACATAAAAAGCTAGTAAGATAGAAAATTTCATGAGACAAAAACATAAAGAGGTTAAACTGCTTAACACAAAATGACAGAAAAAAGCAGTGAAAAGGCACAGTATAAATTGTAAGATACTTGATAAAAAATTAAGCAAACAACAGCACACAAAAGGCACTAAAAAGGCTAGTTATTATACATTTTGAGTTTAGAACCTTCAGTCGGTTGAAACATTCCGCAAATATCCGGATAAAATATTCCGTTGTGTAAGAAAACCGGAATAAAATCTGAACTATTTGGCTTAATATTGACAGGCCTTGAATTCTCGTTTTTCAACTACAGTTGATTCAAACTTAGCTGACACACCACAATTTGACTCAATACGGTCTGTTTACACAAAAAGAATATTTGTTCCAATCAGCACAGGAATCTGTTCGTTATACTCACTTTCCTTTACTACTAAAATAACGATAAACTTCGACGAAATAATGGAACATGAAAAATTAGCTTTTAAAACCGCTGACTGAATCTCGACAACCAATTTTGACATTTTGACATGCAGTTCTGTGAAAGAATTTTTTTTCAAAATTCCAGATTGTAACCCTCTTGAATGACAGATAAAACCCGCTTGTCGTCTGTATTTTTTTTTTTTAATGGTATGTGAAAAACCTGAGACAACCCCTAATGGAATTTCTGCTCTTGCTAAAATTTCCTCCCTGAAAGTTATTTTTTCTTAGGAATTCGGAAGGAGTCTAAATATGATTTATTGCCTTTGTCTTGTTCCTCAGACTTCCCTTTATGCCATCTCTGACTGTCATGCGACTTATCATACCAAGATGACCGACCTTGTCTGTTTTCAAAATAATCATTGGGTTAAGCTCTTTTTGTGGTTTCTCGAGAGTCATAATATGAATTTCCTGAAAATTTCGTTTTTGTGTTTTACTAAAGCTGTATTCTGGTAATAAATCAGATAATTGCTTCTTTTGATTTTTTCTTTATTTTAACATTTTTCCAAACA
Source organism: Pteria penguin (assembly GCA_035048485.1). Classification (NCBI taxonomy): domain Eukaryota; kingdom Metazoa; phylum Mollusca; class Bivalvia; order Pterioida; family Pteriidae; genus Pteria; species Pteria penguin. The sequence goes on from CM068582.1 coordinate 60,147,773, forward strand.
CTTGCCAAAACACCATCTCCAGGCAAAGATATGCAGTGGATTTTGATGTTTACACCTTTCACTGATGACAAACTAGTATCTACTGATGCTGCTTTCCGTCGTATAATATGATAAAAAGCACATGCATGACCTATTTGATCCATGGTCTTAGCTGACATATTATATACATATCATATAAGTGCTTGAACAGCATTGTCAATGTAAGTTATTTCTGACACCAAATCTTGTTGGATACTAGCTATAGAAATGAGTGCAATTCGTGCAGCTATCTAGCCATTATATGTCGTCATAACGTCATATATTGTACTGCTAGGTATCTTGATTTGTCCAATGTCTTAGTGTTGCTGTCCTATTTTCGCAACATTGGTTCCAACAAATCATTAAGAGCAAGAACCTTTAGTATGTCATTGGATTTTTCCTGAACTGGAAAAATATATATATATTCTTCTTGGTATGCATAAATTTTACAGGGATCTGTCGATCTCCATGACTTGTTCTAAATGTTAAGTTGTGCATCATCCAGAATAATGCCAACATCTCTTGCTTATCATCTGCGTATGGTGTTTATGTGTCTCAAATATTTCGGTATGCTCGAGCTTCTTCAGAGTATCGTTCCTTTATTTATCGAATTAAACAATTTAGAGAAAAGTTACTATCACCATGATATGAGATATCACGTTTAAGTCAATATTCCGCAAATTTCACGGTCGCTATAAAGAGCTTATTTACTCATATGATAGATTGTTGTCTGACATGTTGACTTCCTTATTTCATCGTCTACCAATACTGTATTATTTGTACTGATCATGACATAAAACGCTTGTGACTACGGCTGTGCTTTTTCCTACTTATGCGAGTAAGAATAATGCTAATTCGCATACACTTATGGCATCACGGCGGGTGTAACTGGTCAGCAAGGGATGCTTACCCCTCCATGGCACCTGATCCCACCTCTGTTCTAACAGTGCCCTGTGATTGCTTGTGTTACAAAGCACAAAGGAAGTAGGGAATATAACATTAAGAATAAGAGAGATGAAATATAGAAGCCGACGATATCTTCGTATTATTAGACTAGTGCTTTGTATATGATTTTCTTTTTTCATGTTTCTATTTAAGTGTTAATTGTTTTGTCCTGGGGAAGGGGCAGATTGCCTCGAAATTTTGACCCATTATTCTTTATTTCAGTTAAGAGAATCGTTTGTCGTTTTCTCGTGCTTCTATATACATAGATACATGTATATATACATATATATATATATATATATATATATATATATATATATATATATATATATATATATATATATATATATATATATATATCCATCTCCATTTATTCTTTAAAACAACATATATATTATTTTCTTGTTTTTGATATTCGCCCTTTACCGAGCAGCAATTGGTCTACACTACGCTAAAATACATTCTACACAAAGATAATATATGATTTCCTCAATTCCAGTAAGGGTTTAGTAACAGAGTTAGAAATTCAGATGAACACGCAGATAGTTATACTAATAGCATTACTTCTATGTTTGTAGAAATTAGACAATTGTTCATTATAGTTACGTATTCTTCTCTTAATGTGCATGGATATACATCCAAATCCTGCACCCAATGATGTATACATATAGTGTCAGTATTCCACTTAAATATCACACCTCGAATTAATTCCTCTTATCTTCTGATTGATGGTTTTGATCCTGATCAAATTAGGTCAGGTAGAACATATATACGTTATAACACATTTCCAACCGAATTTACGCACATCGTATACATAACCTTGACATTGCCATTACACCAATGATCTGGTTAGATATTGCCGTACTAATCTTTCCTGTTATGTGTATAAACCACCTGATTCCAGGAACAACTTCACGCTATCAATAGAAAATGCAGCCTGTTTGAATCAAAATATAATTGTATCGGGTTATCTTAACGCTGATCTTCTGAAAGTCATATCATTTTTGTATTTTCAACTAGAGCTGTCCTATTGAGACAAATAGCCCCGCGACTGCAAAGTTAAGTGTCAACAATTTGTTCATAGACAGTGAGTCTAGATCAAGGTCGTGATATGCATTTGTACTGTGTATTAAAACCTTAATATATTCAAGAGGTATTATCGATGAAAAAATATCAAATCCTTGTCTCCTACATTATGAGAAATCTGCTTTTTAAATCAAATTATTATTACAAGGTCAAAGTTCAAGTTCACTAGATCAAATGACTTGATATGAAAATGTAGAACTTGTTATGGTGAAGTGTATAGAAAAATATTAAAGCCCAATCCCTTATACCCTACGAGAAATCTGCTTACAGAGCTTCTTAACCAAAATATTAATATAAGGCCAAAGTTCAAGGTCAAGTTCACTAGGTCAAATGTCTTGGTATCAAAATGAAGTACTTGATACGGTGAATGTGTGTGTGAGATATGAAAGCCCTATCCCTTTTTCTGTCTTTTTGTTATACAGAGTTACTTTCCATTTGGGACAGCATCTGACGTAAAACACTTATGATGTCATCAAAATCTATGGAAACTGATCTAAAACTTAGGGAAATGATAGCCCACAAAATGACGTTTTCATAGGAAATTAATGGCGTCATAATTGTTTTACGTCAGATACCGTCCCAAATGGTAAATAACTCTGTTTAACGAAAAGACTCAATACTGTGAGAGAGATCTGCTTTCAGTACTTTTTAAACAGATAGACGGTGATTCCTATATACCCACCAAACTTCATTTGCCGGATATAAAAATAAGACTGTTTACCCATTATAAAGTTTATTTTGGATTAATTAAATCACACCCACAGTTTTCATCAGACAATAATACTTTGAATTCTTAACAATAACAGTGAACTAAAAAGTTGTACATATGTTTTTATTTTGACAGATGACAGCACTGTAGATTTAAACACCAAACGATATCAATAAACATCTGTATCTGATTTAAATCCAACTGCTGTCAATGAACATCTGTTCTCATTTATTTGAACCTCAAAGATCCTATCAACATGAGTACTGCTCTTAAGTAGGTATAACAACACCACCTAAGGATTATGTCTCCTAAACTTGGCAGTCAGTGTCCACTGGCATTGGAAACTATCAACATTTTGTATCTATATATGCAGATCTCACATTAACCAGGATGGGAGTCATGCTGGACAGAGGTGAAGGGATTTATGTTCTAATTCGTTTCACTCAAACGAACATAAATAGTTTATAATATAACCGTAAGAACTCATTAGGAATGAAGCGCTCTATGGAGTGCGTTTAATGTGCATTATATTACATATAGCAAAATTGGCAATTTTCATGCCTTCGATCATCGATTGATCTGAAAATACAAACGTATCTTAATAATATCTTAATCTTAATAAGCATATCAGTACTACATGTGTATACAACAGCATTAATAAAAACAGAACTTAATAACTTGAAGGGGGTGGGAAAACAACATACCGGTACGACTGCACGCACCGAGTAAGAGAATTCGAATGGCTATTCGAACATTCTTTTCACAAATGACCAATCACGTCACGTGATTGGATATTATCAACTATAGGTTATCTGTTATGAAACTATGATGAATATATTTATGTTCTAATTAGTTTCACTCTACGGACAGCATTTCGACAATAAAGAAGTGAGTGTGAAAGATAATATTACTAATTTCAGACAAGCATAATTGATTTTCAAAACTAAAAAAAAGGAAATTTTGGTTTTTTTTATCAGCTAAATACCTAGATTTCGAAATGCAAATATGGTGCACTAAATTCTAAGGTATACATTTTCTATATTTATTTTAGACACTGACAATTTTTGACACAAATCTTCTTGCACATACCCATCCTTAGCATTTTCGGATTTCCATCGCCCATGTTTCTTAAATACCCTATCATTCGAGCCAGCAGCAGCTGCTGCAGTAGCACCGCCAGAACGCAGGCTATGTAGACTATAGTTTTTGCTATCAACTCCTATAGATTTCAGAGCAGATAAAGTATTTCTCTAGTTCTAGTGTATGCATGACAACGGACGATTTGAATGTTCTACTTACATTAAGAGTATTTCCAGCATTAAAACCGTCAGTCTTGCTATTCTCAATATACAAGGTAGATTCTAAAACACAACATTAAAACGTTTAAGATTGATGAGTTCAGAAGAGCGTAAAAACCCCGCATATCCCAATAGACGCATAGCAATTGTTCTAAGATCTTGTAAATTTGGTATACGATCTTCATAAAATTTTACCAGGGATTTTAGAATATCTGGAGAAATAGGTAACCTTTTACTAACAGGACGACTGAAAAGTCGTTTACTACCTTTAACATGCATTACACGTTCTATCCATGACATATATATATATATACAGAAAACTTAAGACATATCAAGTCTCACTGCCAGAACAGGTGAAGTAAACCTCGAAGATCCAAAAATAGAATTTTTATTTAAACCACATTCAAATATATTATGTGGTGAATGAAACTCTAAAACTTCAACCACATAGTCACGAGTCTGATATCTATTTTTAAAAATAAAAGGCCAGCAATGAGCTGACTTCCATTTAGGCACTATGAGAATACCCTGTCCTCTACAGAACATCAAATATTTCATGCATTTGCACACCAAAGAAATAGGGGGTACTAACCAGTTGTTTTCATGTTCCCATGACTGTGTAAAACAATCTACAGCTTCGCATTGATGATTCCAAAAAAGAGAGTTAAAACGTTCAACTTTCTCGTTTTGACAGTTTGCAAATCTATCAATGGTATGAATACCCCAGATTTTGTCGATAAACTCAAAGAAATCACGAGTTACACCCCAATCTTCATAATCAATAACTTTACTCAAATAGTCAGCCTGAACATTCATGTGTCATGGGATCCATTCAATATCTAAAGAAATATTCGAAGAGAGACAAGTTGTAAATATACTGAAAGCTATCTGCTGTAAATGATTCTTCATTCTCCCAGAATTGATAACATGAACACAACTTTGGTTGTCTGTAAACCATTTTAACGATTTGTGACATAAACTATCTTTAAAGGATAAAAGTGCTATCTCTATAGCTTTGAGTTCTCTCCATGTAGAACTCATGCTAGCCTCTCTTTCATCCCACATTTTGTGGAAGATCTTTTTAGAAACGTCCACAGTAAAAGCACCACTAGACACATTGCTAGCATTTGAAAAGACCATGATGTGAGAACCTTGAGTCTCATCCAATTTTCTTGAATTTAAATGTGAAACATTTGCGGACCCAAATCTTAGTTCTTTAAGAACACAAGGATAAACATTTTTAATATTTTTGTCCCACGAAAATCTGGTAGATACAGTCATGTAACAATAACGTGTCATCAGGCTACATACATTCTCTAAAACAGGCGATAAAGAAATAATTTTACCAGTAACTTGCGCCAATTTTCTTGCGGAAATATTTAGGAAAAGAGAGATAACTCGAGCAAGGCACGACACAACGTCATGTATACGTCCTTGGGGAATAGATAACTCATAACGATATGAACCCCACCTAAGTCCCAGCCACTCAATGTCTTGCGTAGGATTAAACTCAGATTTATCAAAATTGATATGAAAACCTGCATTATTCAGAGATTGTTGAACTAACATACTCGGCTCATGACAAGCTTCACGAGAAGGAGCCATGGTAGAATATCATCTAGATACAGTACAACTTTTATACCGTTTTCTCTCCAATATTTAACTAAAGGACGGAGGCATTTAGTAAATAAAATGGGAGCTGAAGATAAACCGAACGGAAGGACTGTAAAGCATAGATAACTAGAGCTTACCTGTTGCCGAGGCAACAGGGCGGGTCTTCCTCTTTCGTTTAAAAGAGAGAAAGAAGGAACGAAAGAAAAAGGAATGAAAGAAGCTTAATATGAAAGATTTCCTTTGTAAATGTTATTCAATCTCATCAAAACGCGACCTGTATTTCGTCTCTCTACTTGTGGAAACAAAAGGCCCAAATGGGCCTATATGTCTCACCTGAGTACCTAGATCATCAGTCATGCATGAAGGAAGAATTCATTTATTTTTGCATTATTGTGACTAAGTCAACACAATGTTGAAAATATGTCAAATTTTATTTCAGACTAGAATAAAAAACAACACTTTTTTGCACATCCATTGAGGTGATTTTGATATTAAGCATTTCCTTTGTCTCTGCAAGATGTCATTCAGGGCAACAAGTTAGTAATTTTTTTAGGTGGGGCCTTTTGTTGACTGATTTCAAGTCTGGGTCATGAACAACAATTGTTTCAAATATTTTCCAGATCTAACTTAAAATTGCCTAATTTCATATGTTGAGTGTTGTGAAACATCTAAAAACTTATTTAGATGTGTAAAGAAATGAAAAAAAAAATTTGACCACAACTGGATTTGAACCGCTACTCTCCATATTCAATTACCAAGTGGCATATGTACCATTGTGAGACCTACTTTTTAGACATGGTGGCATTATCTGTTAACCAATTTGGATGAAATTTACTAAATTGATAGAGGACCTTTAGTACTTCATGTATCCCATGTTTCATTAAAATCTTTCATGTGGTATAACAGCAGAAGTGAAAAATGTGATTGAATTGTTCCTATACACCCTCATTTGGAAGTCTTAAAAAATTAATAGAAAATCCAAAAATTGAGATATTGACAAAATTCTTTCAAGTAACATTCCTTACCATAATTATGATCACAATAGTCCATAAGAAATCATCATTATCAATTAACTAGGAAATATGGCACTTTTCTGCATTGAAATCACCGAGTCCAAAGAAATGTCGAAAAAAAAATTCTAAAATTTGATTTTGGAAGGGACCAAAATGAGAATACATCTTCACTCATCCCTCTAGATCATTTCTATGCATTCTCTTTGTCTCTCTGTATACAGCCCGTATGGAAAAGAATAATGTTAAAGGAGGGAACTCTTTTGTGACCTACTTTTGACTATGGTGGCGCCATTTGTACAGAGGTCTGGACGAAAACAACAGAAATTGAAGAGGATCATAAGTGACTTATTTCTACCAAGATTTATTAAAATCCTTCAAACAGTTTGGTTGAAAAAGTTGAAAATGTGAAAAATGGCCACCCCCCCCCCCTTTTTTTTTTTGAAGTCTTAAACTTAAAATTGCCTAATTTCATATGTTGGGTGTTGAGAAACATCTAAAAATTTATTTAGATGTGTAAAGAAATGAAAAAAAAAATTTTGACCACAGCTGGATTTGAACCGCTACTCTCCTTTTTTCAATTACCAAGTGGTATATGTACCATTGTGAGACCCACTTTTTAGACATAGTGGCATAATCTGTTAACCAATTTGGATGAAATTTACCAAATTGATAGAGGACCTTTAGTTCTTCATGTATTCCATGTTTCATTAAAATCTTTCATGTGGTTTTGTAGAAAAAGTTGAAAATGTGAAAAATGGCCAACCCCACCCCCCTTTTTTTCGAATTCTTAAAAAATTCATAAAAAATCCAAAAATTGAGATAATGACAAAATTCTTTCACAATAATATTCCTTACCACAATTATGATCAAAATAGTGATTAAGAAATCATCAATATCAATTAACTGAAAAACATGACACTTTTCTGCATTGAAATGTCGAAGTCTAAAAACACGTCAAAGAAGCTAATTTTTCCATTTGACGGACCTTGATCCTGAACACAATTTTTAATAACCCATCTTTATAGATTGTTGAAATGCAATTAGTTTCCCCATATATGTACTGGTTCTGGAGAAAAAGATGTTTAAAGAGGGGTACCATATTGGGCACTTTTGGCCCCGCCCTGGATCCACCCCTGAGGGAATCTGGATCCCGAACACAATTTCAGTAGGGGACCTTGAGTACATCATTTACACAAAGTTTGATCCAAATCTGCAATGTAGTTCCAGAGAAGAAGTCGAAAATGTGAAAAAGTTAACCATGGAGGGACGACGACGACGGACCGCACACTATGACTATAGCTCACTTGAGCCTTTGGCTCAGGTGAGCTAAAAAAAGCTGCCGACCACGTTAGCCAATGGAAAAGGACAGTCTTACCTTTCGTTCCATTGTTACCACTCCCCACGACGTGGACGTGTGGTTCGGACTTCGGGGAGCACCCCCCTCCCCATTAAGAATTTATTTTTACTTAAAGCAATACATTTCGATGATTACCTATGCTTATTTTATTTTTGCGTCGGTATTTTTGTCTCTTTTTTAATCATCCTGCGATTTACAGTTTCACGATATTCTTTTCAATGTTTAAGTTGTATACCTTATGTTCCCTAGTTCAGTGCATATTATATGTAAATTTATTCTAAATTGTTTTAATTATATATATAAGCCTAAAACATATTTTTAAAAAGGACTCATGCAATTTTGTGATCAAATTCGTCGTATTAATTGAGATATGCTTGTCTAAAATGCGATGTTTTACAATCTACTTATCACGTGATCTAATTCGGAAGCCGCATGATGGAGGTCGAGTTACACAAACTTAACGAGTAACTTAAATAATCTGCATTTAAGTCTACTAATGTTAGTATTTACAGAAATTGTTTTCTTTTGGAGTCATCGTATTTGTTTTGATTAAACTGCGCATGCGCGAAGTCAGATTATTGCTGTATTTATGGAATACCCGCTTTAATTACACAGTATTTTCTTTTTATTTTGATATCTCCGATGGTTTGAAGCAACAAAAAATGTTATAAAGGCAAAGTTAATAATTTTAGACATACGAGAAAAACACAGTTTTTGTTGTACATGCCTTAATTTTTTGGAATTATACTGAATTGTAGGGTTTTCTGTATGATATATGATTATTGTGTTTTAAATTCGCAGCGGTTTGTAAGGGTCAATTTTGTAAAATCGACTTCCCCATCTTGACTTTGACACTGAATAATAGATCGGTACTTCTTCGTTGTTATGTGACTAATGTGGAGCGTGTAAATATTACCTCTGTTTGATGGGGTCATGTCTTGTAAATTTACACGTGTTTAAATCATTCTCGTATTTCCTTGAGATAAAATGTCATCTTTCCTCTCGCAAAATCCAGATCTTTATTCACAGACACAACGGGTTTTGCTTATTTCCTCTATTTTGTCGTAACATATCAGAGGTGATCAGATTCCTTGTCTCTATTCCATGTGTGCGGTGCGATTTTATGTTACTTCAATTTGTGGCATGCGCTTGTCCGAAATAAAAGTGTAAATCTATATTTAGAAGAACTCTATACATGTGTAATAATTCTGGCTTTGCTAGGTGGAATGGTTACCCCACTGGGTCTGAAATTATACCTTTCTGTAGAGGATGAATAGCTTGGTCCCGACAGTAAAAGGTGGGTAGACTTGATGATGACGTTGTTTTTCCCTTGATATATATCCATGATAATTTGTTGAACCATCGGGGTTTTCTTTTTGCTGGAATATCAACAATTTCCTCAAATCTAAGCAGTCTAGTAAACCTTTTCAGTGTGTTGGTTATTTCCAAATGCGTTCTTGTAAAAAGTTCCTGGTATGAAGGTAATATTATTTCCTTTTTGAAAATAGAATAGTAATTTTGGAATCAGAAAAGGGATGATATAATCGCATAAACTGGACTTCCATATCCTACTGCATGTATAAACCTTGTTTTATCTCGCTTTGTTAATATCAGTGTTCAAAGAAACCGAGTTGTTGATTACTGTGTTGTTTTTGTAGTAATATATCTGATTTATCTTTCTGGAACGGGTTTCCAACTTACTTCATTCTAAAACGCACAATGCAATTTTAATTTTAATCCGTTCAGCTAGGATAGAACGTATATTCAGTGCGTTATGCATATTTTGTCTATTTTGTCGTTACATATCAGATATATGTTTTTGAAATAGGGTTTCTCCTTGCCTCTATTCCCTACGTGAAGTGCAGTTTTATGTTGCTTCTTTCTGTTATGTGCTTGTCTGGAGTAAAGGGGAAATCCATATTTAGAACTTTATATAGGTATAATACTTCTGGCTTTGCTATGTGAAATGGTTACCCGACTGGGTCTGAAATATAACTTTCTATAGAGGATGAACAGCTTGGTCGCAATTGTAAAAGGTGTGTAGAGTAGATGAAATCGTTGTTATTTCCTTTGATATATGTCCATCATCATACTCTTGAACCTCATTTGTTCTTGGTATATCAACAATTTCCTCACATCAATACAGGTTAGTCATGATTTTCAGTGTGTTGGTTATTTCGAAATGCGTTTATGTTAAACTCTCCAGTGGTACAAAGTATTGTCCCTGTCTCTATTCCCTGTGTTTGATGCAATTTTGTTACTTCTTTCTCTGTTATGTGCTTGTCTGGAGTGAAAGGGGGTAACCCATATTTAGAACTTCATAGAGGTATAATAATTATGGCTTTGTTAGGTGGAATGATTACCTGACTGGGTCTGAAATAGACCTTTCAGTAGAGAATGAATAGGATGGTTGCAATTGTAAAAGGTGTGTTAAGTAGATGATAACGTTGTTATTTCCCTTGATATATATCCATGATCATCTCTTGAACCACCGTTTGTTTTTGGAATATCAACAATTTTCTCATATCAATACAGTTTAGTTAACATTTTCAGTGTGATGATTATTTCCAAATGCGTTTATGTTAAAATTTCCTGGAACAAAGGTAGTCTTCTTTACTTTTCAGAACAGAACAGTAATTTTGGAAGCAGGAAAGTGATGTTTTCATTGTATAAATTGGACTCCTATATACAACCGCATGTATAAACTCTTGTTTTCTCTCGCATCTATAAGTCCAGTATTCAAAAACATAGCGTTGTTAATTATTTTGTCGATTCCGTAGTAATATATCTGATGTATCTTTCTGGAATAGGGTTTCCAACTCTCTTCATTCTAAAACTCACAATGCAATTTCTTTTTTAATCCGAGACATATGTTCAGCCAAGATAGAACGTATGTTCCATATTTGAAACAACTCATTGTTCGTGTAACAGTGCTAGCCTTGCTAGGAGAAAGTGTTTACAGTACTGGGTCTGTATTCATAGTTTTTAGTATAAGACGAACAGCTTGGTGGCGGCTGTAGTAGGTAGGTATAATTGATGGTGTTGCATCTATATCCCCTGATATATATACATGATCAATTGTTGTACCATCGTCTGTTGTAGGAATATCAACAATTTGCTGAAACCCACGCAGTGTCATAAAGTTTTTCAAAGTGTTGTCATTTCCATTTGCGTTTAGATTAAAATCTCCCAGTACCAAGGTTCCTTTCTTGCCTTTGCCTATTTCGGTTAGTAGGTTTTGGAAGCTGACAAGGAAGGCTTTCATTGTATAGATTGGAGGTCTATATATTACAGCAAGAACATAATTTTTGTCATCATCTGTAATCACAATCGTTTCGATGTTCATTCCCTCGGTTTGTATCTCACGAAACATTTGCCCTTTTCGGATATAAATGCCAACACCTCCTCCACGAGAGTTCTTGAGTTTTGTGGTTAATTCATCGTCACATGTGTATGACTGCATTCTTGTTTGGTGGTAGAAGTCATAATTTTGCAGATCTAATGCATCTAGTGCTTCGTCGTTATGTAACCATGTTTCAGTGAGGCATATAATGTCAGAGTTGTGAAATCTTGTATCTGCCTTGAGTTCTGGCATATTGTGTCTAATACTCTGCACATTGAACAAAATTATTTCTTTTGTGACTTGCATGTCGTCTGTCCATTCTGCGTTATTGTTGTATAATCTAGGCATCTTTTCCATGGCCTCCGCTATATCTCCGTCAGCATATATTTTGGACAATAGTGTTTCTACGTTGTTTGTGTTTATGTACAAGCCGTCTTTCTTGGTAACTCTACTCAATGAGACATATGCTTGACCAGGACAGAACACATGATCCAAATTTACAACAACTTCGGTGGTTGTCATTCCTTGAACTTTGTGAGCAGTGCAGGCCCATGCAAGCTTTAGTGGAAACTGGTGCCTAACAATATTTCCTTTTTTTATATCATCTTCGACTCTTTCTATGCGAACTATGTTTCCATTTGTGGATTTTATACCGGCTTTTTTCCCTACGTTTTCATCATCAAATTTCACTTCTATGGTATCTATGTACTCACTGCTTTTGCCACAAATGTTAACTATTGTACCAACAGCCCCGTTTGCTAACCCATCAGCTACGTCGATATTTCTTGTCAGCATCACTCGTGCTTCTCTTGCAAGAAGAATCTGTGAAGGAATAATATCTGATCCATTCGTGTTACATGGCTTCTGTAGTGCTTCCAGCTTTCCACTTGTTTTATCTTTTCTAAAATCCCTTGCTTTAACCTCAATTGTATCTTTGCACTGTTTCATGATCATGTAATTGTTGTAAGTATTTACATCCTTATTTTTTGAAAATACATGTAGACTTTCTTCTGGTCCCTCCCTAATACATTCCTTGAGTATCGTGACTGCGTTGTTTGATAAAGACTTGTTTCGTGTACGTGTTCTTAGTTCGTTCAAAACACTGGCGAATGGTACATCTTCTTTCTGCCTCATCACTTCATCAAGCTGAACTATTTTGAATAATTCATTCCAGTAGTCTACAGGGTATGCACCACTTTCATTATAGAGACGTTCACTTTTTACTTGTTTCACTGGTGGGAGCTGATAGAAATCACCTACTGCTAGTACACATACTCCTCCAAACGGTTTCTGGATTTGCTTTATTTGGACGAGTCTTTCATGTATGTAGTACAGAAGTCTCTTGTACAACATCGACACTTCATCTATCACTAGAATTTCTAAATTTTGAAATTTAGCACGCAAAGGACTCAAGGCTTGTTCTCTCAATGGATCATATGGAAGTGGCATTGCACGTTGTATTTTGAAAGCATGATGTATGGTGCAGCCACCAATGTTGTATGCTGCTGTCCCAGTGAATGCTGTCAAAAGGATAGTAATATTGTCTGGCTGTGTGATTGTTTTGGCAAGGAGTCTTGTTGATTCATATTCTATTGCTTTTATCAAATGACTTTTTCCTGTTCCAGCACCACCTGTGACAAATATATGGAATGGTTCTGGGTTTAATCCTTGAATTTTTTTCAAACACCAGTCTCTTACTACATAAAATGTCTTTCTTTGTAAGGAATTGAGGTTTCTTAGTACTGAAAGTATTTCAGATCTATCTGTGGACTTCTGCTCAACATGTACAGAAATATTTGGTACAACATTAATATCAACCATTGGGTCGTCATATTCTTCCTCTCCTAACATACTCCTCTGTTCTTCTCTGACTGATTTACATTCGTCATTCATAAGCTCTGATTCAGGACAAAGTGTTGCCCATGCATCTTCTTGTGGTCCTAGCATTTCATACATCTCTTCTGCATGGTCAATTGCTGTTTCATTTGATACAAACATTGCACGATTTCTTCCAACAATATCACTGACTTTGTATAGGGTTTTGTCATTCTTAAACTGAACGAATCCATTGAAATAAAATGTTTGATACAATTCAAAATCCTTGGGTTTCAATTGGTTCATGGTCCAATATGGCAGGAAAAGTTGCAACATCGACTGGTAATACAATTCAGGACTTATCTTTTCACTGAATCTTGGATAACGAATAATTGCTGGATCTGTTTGGGTTCTTTTCTGAATGTAACCTTTTCCATTTCGCAATTCAAACGTGTTGCTGCTTTTCAGTGCAGTTTTCACTTGAGATTTTGCTAGAACACGATATAATGAACAAAATGCTGCCAAGCATAGTTGCTCAAATTCATCGACGCATGGTCTACATTGATATCTTTCGACTATATTAGTCATCCATAAATTTTCATCGTCAGTTTCATCAATGTTTTTACGCTTCACTTGCGACAAGGGTTTACTCAGGCGTGTTGGATTTTCTCCCACAGGAATAAATATGATATTCCTTGAACATTCTTTCATATGCAAACTGCATACTCTGTAAACTGCTTCTTGTACACCAACTTCCCTATGATGTAGGTATGCTGAACCTATTGCCCTCATTGTTTGTTTTGCATTCATGTTTCCTTGTTCTGACTCGATTTTTGTTTGGTGAAGGAGCATACCCATTTCTCTCTCTGCTTTGGAAATGTATGATATGATATACACAATACAACTGAATGGATCTAGAACAAACTGTATATCCATGTTTGCATCCCAGCATCGAAGCAGTTGAGTGTTATATTGATTGGTCCAGACTTCATTGGGATTTCGTCGTAAAATGACTGTTTGCTTTGTGTTTAATAACTTGTGTGCTTCTTCGTAAATTGTCTGGTTAATTCCAAGCTTTTTGAATAACCTATCCATAGAAAGAGTGTTGTCACTGCTGCGGTTGACAATATCCCATACTTTTGTTAACAAGGCCTTAGCATCTGATTTTGTCATATTGTTCAAGGACTGATCTTCAGTGTTTACACTGCTCTCTTCTACGGTATTTTCTTTGCAAATAAAAGTCTTTTCTGAAGGGGGGCGTGGAAAGTTAAATCTACAATTTGTCCCCATTTTCTTGCAAGACTTTGAATGATTTTTGCTGTGTTGCTGTACTTTGTTTACTATATCATTGAGTTCTGGGTCATTTTGAACTGACGGCACTGCACACGTAATATACGTATCAATAAAATCACAAACAGCCGATGAGCCATCTTCGTCTAACTTTGGAGCATCACGTACCCAAAATAAGCAATGAGCATGTGGTGATCCCCTTTGTTGGAATTCGATTCGATAGAAATAATCAATAACTTCACCTATAGGTCTTTGAGGAGATAAAATTACGTCTTTCAGAAATACATGAAACCTTTTGTCAAACATTCTCGCAACGGTTACTGGGTTACTTTTCAAAAGTTTACTTTTTTCCAGCCAATCAAGGTCTTCATACTTCCTGGAATCACCCTGTTGTATCAACAAAACTTGCAGTATTTCTTTCCATCGAAATTCAGCAGACGAAAACGAACAAAACCATGTTGGTATGCCTAGTTGTCGCAGCATTGCAAATAAATCCTTCTGAGCACTTTGCCAATATGACGGTGTTCCTCTGATTGGTTGTAGAAACCGCAGTGCTTCATCTCCTTTTAGAAGATTTCTCAAAACATTCTTATCTTGTATATTTTCTCTGATTTTCCCCTTAGATGCACCTGTACCTTTTCGTAGTGAGATCTGCGTTTTCTCAATCACTTGTTTTAATTCAGACAGATACTGACAGTAAAATATGTAATTTGTGTCCTGTGCAAATCTATGATCAGCATTCATAAGTCTATTGTTGAAATATCTAAGCATTGGTATATTCACTTTCCTTTTTTCATCAAATGTATTAATCCCCGATGGGAAATGTTTAGGAAAACATTTTGCTTCATTGCCTTCTTCCTGTAAACTTCTTATAGGATTGTTTCCTTCACCAGGCGCAATATTAAAAATATCGTCAAAATAGTGATCAAGAACTTCCTGTCCAATGTCTGCTGGCTGAAGGCAAGTATCATACTGTACCCCTTTTTCTCCTACATCTTCAACATTTTTGTCAACTTCATCACTCTGCTTTTCTTGTTTTTCTTGTTCTGTATGAATTTCATCATCAAACACAACACAATGATCTACACTTTCTGCTTCTCTTGGAGGGATATTCCCATCTACATCATTTGCATTCTCTGAATTCTCCTGTAGATGATCAATTTCAATGTTGCTATACCAAACATTGTTGCATTTTAGGTATTTAAGAGCTGACTGAATATGACTACTGTTCACAAACTGATATTCAAAATGCCCTTTGTACTGTAATTTTCTCTTCAACTTCACCTTGAGTATTAAATTTGTGTTCTCTGCTCGTGGTAACATTGAAACCTTTTGTATGTTAACTGGAACACAAACCACTGGACCATGTACTGCATTTTGGCCACCTTTTGGCAATGCTATTACTTTCATGAAAGGTATGTGTAATGCAATCAGATGATGTTCAAGACTATTTAGCACATTTAATTCCTTTGGCACTTCTTCTAACTGCATATTATTGACTGCTGATTCAGCAGGAATAGAACCACTTGCTAGTTTTCTGTGACATGTTTTGCATATCCACAAGCCTGATTTTAGACAACCATCTGGGTTACAAGTTTTGTTACACTCATGGGGTGATCTTTTTGCAAAAAAATCTTTTGCTGTAAGCCCTTCATTTGTTAAACATTTCTCATACATATCTGCATTGCACTGTTGAACTTGATCATTAAACAAAAGTCTTTGACAAGAAGCACATGCATAAACAGGGCCTTGAGACACTTTTTCACGGAATGAAGTTATGAGGGCATTATGTTTGGCTATTTTTTGCATTTTCCTGCGGTGAATTGTCTTCTCTTTCTTAATTTTGTGAACATCAGGTTTATTTATCTTGCCATTCCAATAGTTTTCTTTCATTTCATCAATTTTCTTCTTTCTAAAATTCAAATCAATTTGATTTTTCTTTGTGCATTTCCTTTTGTATTTATCACGAAATTCTGTGTTGGTCATATATCTTATTTTCATTGTAGCTCTTAGTTGCGGGTCATTTTGGTATTTCATTTTGCTTGCATTCTTGACTTTTTCTTGATAATCCTTATTCTGTTGATACTTCAATTTATTCATCTTTTTCACACTTTTTTTAAATTGTTCGTTCATATGATACCTATCTCTATTGGATTTTTTCACATCCTTCTTAAACTGTTCATTCCTGTGATACTTTTTAGTACTGGCTTTCTTCACTTTTTGCTTGAATTCAACATTCTTCTGATACTTTTCTTTACTACTTTCCTTTTTTTCTTGTTTGTATTGTTCATTTTCTCTATACTTTCTTTTATTCGCCTCCTTTATTTGATGTTGAAATGCAACACTGTTTTGATACTTTATTTTGCTCATTTCCTTCTTTTTCAACCTGTATTCCTCATCTCTTGCATACCTTCTTTTCTGACATAAAAGTATATTCTTTTTGCGTTTTGAAATTTTACATTTCTTTTGTTGATCACAGTCATTTTTTTGTGTTGAATATTCACCAGGTGAATCAAATTTTGGAGAAGTTTCAGCATTTTCATGTATATTTAGAGTAAAATTTCTTAAAAGATGACCAGTAACTTCTGTTTCAAGAACAACATTATAATGATTTCCATTATGATGGTCTAGGTAGATACCTTGTTTTCCAACAGATATGTTTTTGTTGACAAGTGTTGGGGAGTACTTCAGCCATCTTCCTGCACTATATGTGTAGATATTGCATTGCAATAAACAAGATGTACATATAATTTCAAATTCTGTAGCCCATGTATTCTCCTTAGCCATTTCTTCTAACTGAATATACGATGTCACTGACTGGTACCCAGACCTCAAAAACTGTTGAACACTTCTTTGATTAGAGATTGCATACTTGCATACAGCCTCCCTTGTTGCTTTGTGCCCTTCCTCTGAATTACTTATAGCATATGAAATTGCTCTGAAGAAACAGTTCCCATCTCCTTTCACTTTATGTATTATTGTTGGTTTGCCTGCAATATCACCACTCAAATCTGTAGAATGGATGTTTGTTTTGTTCAATGGTATGTTAATCAACTTGCTTAATTCATCTTGTGTGTTTCCTGACAAAGGATTGAACCGTGTGATTTCTGTGTCTATGCGAGTAATATCGAGATCTTTGCTGGACTGTTTTTTTATTGTACAACCTGTTATCTCACATGCTACACTAACAGTGATATTCATTGATGTAGAAAGCATTTTCATATGATCAAGGACTTCAGAAACATTTTCAAAGAGAATGCATGTACTCTTACCATTTTCTTGAAGCATACCTGCTCTTGATCTTGAATGTGAATCAAATATATAAAATGCATTGTTCTGCTTTCCAACCAGTAGTGTATTTCCACCAAAACATACAAAGCAACAATCTGTATCTATCAGTGACATTTGCAGAGCATCCTCCATTGGAAATGCATTGAAATCTGAATACTGTGTTTCTTCTTCAACAATACCTATAATAGATGCAATTGATTCTTTACATAGTATTTCAAAGGTATCATTGTACACATCTAAAACATGTGGCAGCTCATTTACCAACAGATAGGAATTATTTATTGTACTGCTTTCTTGCAGAAACCCATATAATTCATTGCCTGTTATCAAAATTTTATCCATATCTTCAGAATGCCAACATGACACAGGTTTCGATTGGTTGTAAATTGCTGCACACAAGCAGTTTGCTACACACTGACTACCAGCATTCTTGCCAAAAATTGTATTGCCCTGATGAAAACTGCCTTGGACAACTTTATGTTCAAGTGGTAATATAATTTCTTTATCAGTAAGATCTATTGCATTGTATCTCGTGCTCGATATCATGTAACTTTCTGGCTTAAAACTTTGTAATCTATCACTATCATCTTTATTATTATAAAACTTCTTTTTTATATCAAATTCATAGTCATATCTCTCTTTTTCAACACCTTTTCTCAATGCATCCATTATACTGGGACTCCATTCTGTTGCCACAGAATGTGTGTCTTCCCCAGTTTGCGTCTGACCTGCAACGCCGCTTTTTGGCAGAGGTACCCACTCTGGAGTACAATCCCACGCTGGGGATTCAGGGTTCACTGACATGTCTCTTTGCGAGGCATTCAGACGACTTCCCTGAGGAGGTGACAACCTCAGGGCATTCAGAAGCGTTTTCTCATTTCGAGAGGCCAACTTCCCAGCGGCCAGGGGTTTTTCCTCGAAAGGAGGTGCCAACCCCATGAAGGCATTTTTCTCCTCCTCATTACTGGCCAATGGCTCAGAGGTTGTCATTTCATCATCAGGACATATTGGTACTTTTGCTTGAAATCTTCTTTGAATTTTTCGTTGAGTTGCTATTGTCCTGGGTGACTTTTTTTTAACCTTTGGCATTCTGGAAAACAGATATACAAGAATACAAAACAACAAATGAAAGAACTGTATATCATGGGACTGGCTTAAAAACCCATTCAGAGTTGTATGTGTGAGTAAATGGGGTAAAAGGAATACAGTTTCTTTTTATTTTTAATGATGGTCAAATGCATTCAGTCGTTAGAAGCATTGTCACAAGATCATTAATTTAGTATCAATAAAATGGACTAATACCAAGGAACTAATATGTGAAATCACAAATTCTTAGCTCTTATGTTTGAAAACTTGTGTCTAGGAAGTTAGTTTTTGAAATGTAGATCAAATATGAGAGTCAAAGTCTCAAGTTATGGCATTAATGGGAAAGCCTCACCATAAAAAAACTACAGATACCATAGTGAAGGCTGAAGTTAAAAGTTTTTAACCCTATAATGAAAGCCAACCTGGACAAACAGTATATAAATCTAGTATTTGATACAATATTCAAAGTACTAAATTTCAATTAAAATTCAAGGAAAAAGAAAATACATTGATAATAATTCAAGAAAGAGCTACATATATACATGCACGTGCTTGTGATAATAGTTTACTAAATTGAAATAAAATAACTCACAGTATAACCTTAAAAAAATGTGGAGAACAGAATATTTAATAAGATTTTCATTGATTTCTGTCAATGTAGGGTCATAACTCAGGTCATATATAGACCAAATCTCATGAAACATTAAAGTGATCTGTAATTCTGCTATATAGAACAATGCAGAGCACACAATAGACCAAAAATTGGGTCACACAAACTTTGACAAAGTTTCAAATTTTGGTCAACTTCTTAGGCCATTTTTTGTTAATTTTATGTTTTGGGTCACCTTGAAATTAAAAAACCTACCAGCCAGCCAGGGAAAAAAACAAAAAAACAAAAAACAAAAAATCATTTTCAACACTTCATCTTAATAAAATACAAGAAAAACTTGATTTGTTTAAAGAAATTAACAATTTAATTACAAATGAAATGTATAATGACTAGAATTTGAGATCATTGCAATGTCTTTGCTTGAATTAAAAATAAAATTAAAAAAAAAAAAAACAATATGTATTTGATTATAAACAGGTTGGGTGCAACCTCTCATTTGAGAGATAATCACTCAAAAGAGTAACTATCACTGTTTTCAGTAATCAGTTTCAAGGAATGAACAGAAGTAAACAAGTACTAAAAAATTAAAATTTCAAAATTTTGACTTAAACTTAAAAGGGTACATCTTTATAATATCAAGTATTTGAGAATAAGTTTGCTCATTTTCAGCTGTAAATGGATAAGGCGATAGAATGCTTAATGAGTTTTGCGAAAGTGATACACATATTACCGTCCCAGCCATCCTCACCCTTACTTGGGGGCTAAAAATCAGGATTTTTTGCGACGCGAGGTGGGGGCCTTGCAAGTATCTTCTGTGTAATGATGACACTCGTCACAACGTTCAAAAGTCGTATTAAAAAGTGTTTAAAAGACTTAAATTTTTTTTATTCTTAAGTCGAGTCGCGCAAAAACTTTTTGTCACACAAAATACTTTTGTGAAATCATGATTTTAAAGTGAATTTTAATGATATTTATTTTTTGTTGTTTTTGGTGGAAATGATTCAAAACCTACCCGCACGCGGACACAAAACATAAAATTAACAAGAATGGCCTTACCATGCAAATACAGTCTAGATGTTTTGGATAAACTGCACAAAATACAATAGGAAAAACACCTGATAGCACAATGAGAATCCAGGTAGAAATTCAATTGTGGTCATTCACATCTTTATAAAATATACCATCTATTGTGTAATTCTTGAATTTACTTACACCTGGATGTGGCTCACTGCAGCAGGTGGGAAAATTACAAAACACCTGGACTGCACTGTAAACATGTAACAGTAATACTCATTGTTAAATGAAATAAACATAAATAATTATGCGTTACATAAAATAAAAGCTTACGAACTGGAGCTGTCCTAACCCGACAAATACAGCCCCTCCCCCTTGCTACGGGAACATACTGGAGACATGAAATAAATCATCCCTTTATGACAACCCATGGGGCATCCATAGTGCAGTTCTAATAATCCTAGGTGCTATTTACTATTAAGAGGTCTAAGGCCGAAGTTAAGGTCACAGTGACCTAGTTTGGGTACATGACACATCCCTTTCCATGAATGATAATGCATACACACGTAAGATTTGATAAACTTAGGTGCTATGGTTCAAAAGGTATGCTCTGAACATGAAGTGGCCAAGGTTTTAATATCCAAAAGTCCAAAGCCAAGGTCAGATCACGGTGACCTAATATTGGTACATGACACATCCCTTTCCCATGATGCATCCACATTTGTTTTGTCATGAGGTATAAGAAAATATGCCGATAAGGGGTGGGGATCTGAACCAGTTTTGAGATAGTTGAAGATTCCTGAAATGAGGGGGGCGGGGGAATGACCCTGGGGATCCCCAACGTATGCTATACACCTCGTTTTGTCATGATTAATCAGAACATATATACTTTAGAGGTGGGAATCTGAACTAATTTTGAGATAAACAAGGTTTTATCATAACGGATGTCAAGGGTCAAGGTCAAATTCAAGATCACAGTGACCTAATTCTGGTACACAACACACTGCCCTTCTATAATGCATCCATAGTACAGGTATAACAAGGTTATACCAATTGTGTCTTGTGACCTTGATCTTTTTCCTATGACCTTGGTATTCCCGGGTTGCGCCACTATGTTTAAGAGGTTGGTAACCTCCTGCTTCCATGTCGCGATATAACTGAAATATTGTTGAAAGCGACGTA
The DNA here is from genome assembly GCA_035048485.1 of Pteria penguin. Lineage (NCBI taxonomy): Eukaryota > Metazoa > Mollusca > Bivalvia > Pterioida > Pteriidae > Pteria > Pteria penguin. The sequence goes on from CM068582.1 coordinate 60,169,444, forward strand.
AAACACCAATCAACCATCCTATGACTTTGGTTCAATCTCATGACACACCCTTGGATCCTAAGCAACAATTCTGTGAAATATTATTGAAATCCATGCACAGGGTGAGAAGTTATGGCCTAGACAAGGTTTTACTTATTGTGTCTATTATGACCTTCACCTTTGATCATGACATTGGTTCAAGGTCATGACACATCCTTGGATCCTAAGCAACAATTCTGTGAAATATTATTGAAATCCGGTAGACAGACGGACAGACAGAATGATTCCTGTATACCCCAAAACTTTGAATGAGTTTCAGTAAAGTCAACACTAAATGTATTTGAGCTAGGATAAAAACATAGTGTAAACGAAGATTACCATGTACACCTCAATACTATACAGTATAGAATTTGTCAAACAAAAAACAAGATCAAATAGTGGGAAGTTCTGTAGAACATTATGTCTTCACAATATCAAACTGTGACAAACAAGAAATCATTCGGCCACGAGCATCACTGAAGGGACATAAGTTGTCGAAATGTGCATATGGTGCACTAACTTAAAGGGACATAGTCCGAGACTGGGAAATTTTAGCATGAAAAGGATAAATTACGACAATATCTTATTTTTCCTGTATTACATAAATTATAAACTTTGCGTTAATTGCAAAATTGAAAACTAAAATCCTTCAATGTTTTCGTAGAATAAAGGTAATTGAGTCGAATTAAATTCGGTTGGTATCAATTCCCCAAATAAGGCGATGCTCCGCCCATAATCATGCACGTGTGCGGATATTCACTGTAGAAAACAACACAAGTGGTTCACATGGGGGAATATCATCACGAGAAAAGCAAAAGTGTGGTAGAAAATAACTATACACAGACTCAGAGGCCAAAAAAAGAGAAGTGGAATAAATGTTAGAATCAGGTAATGCTCGAGCTTCATTGTCACGTGATTTCCTCTGACCGACCTCATCAATATTCAAGGAGTTGGCCTAGTTATATTGCAAATTTAAAACGGGCATATCTCGTTAACGACATCGATTTCGGTAACGATACTTTTTACACATCTTAGATAATATACTAACAATCGATTGTCATTTAAGAAATCGGTTTACATTTTTCATATTTTTCCCGACTTCAATCGGACCATGCTCCTTTAATAGGTATATATGTTCTACATTTAGTATAACCAGATTGCAAAGCATAAAATTATAGCCTACTTGTAAAATCTTATCCAGAAACATGTCTCTTTAAGTTTGAAGATTTTTCCAGAAGTTTGAAGTTGGAGATCAAGCTAAATGCAAAATCAGACATGTTCACTGATGCATAAAATCAAGGTCATCAAATTTTGTGTGGTTGGGAACAACTCATCAATGTCTACAAACTGCCCAAGTTTGAAGTTGGTACCATTAAATCAATAGGATGCAAGAGATTAAGCTACATGCAAAATCAGACTGTGTTCACTGAAGTTTAAAATTGAGGTCAAGGTCACGAACTGCAAGAAATCAAGCAAAAAGCAAAATCAGACTGTGTTCACTGAAGCATAAAATCAAGGTCAGGGTAACTAAATTTTGTTTCCCTTGAGAAGAACTGATCAATGTCTACAAACTGACCAAATCTGAAGTTGGTGTTATGAACAGTATGCTAGAGATCAAGCTAAATGCAAAATCAATCTGTGTTCATTGAAGCGTAAAAATTGAAGTTACTGTCACCAAATTCTGTGTCGGTTGGGAAGAACACAATAATGTCTACAAAGGTTTGGGAAAATACATTTGTTCAAAATCATCATAAACTTTATAAGCCATTTTGTCTAAAGTATTAAAAAGTAAAGTCACAGGAGATAAAACAAGTGAATGCAAAATGGTGCAATCTGGAGAAGAGAATTAATTCAACAAATACATGTATGTAACAATGAATGTACAGTAATAGATATGAAATTGAGACACACACACAGACTTAAAAATAAAGTCTCAAAACATATATATGGTTGTTTTTTTATTTTTTGAGTAATTATGAATCAAACCAACAATATCTTCATTTGATGTGGTGTTTTTTGCTGGACACCAATGCAGGCAATCACATCTTCCAAACACCAGAAGTCTCTGTCGAGACTGAAGCTCTACTGGTTTCCTCTTATTATCTTTTAAAAGGGTGGGGCAGAAGCGGGGGAATGTGCCCCTCTTTCAAATCAAGGGGGGTATGTTCCGCCCCCTTTAATCTTTAAGATTTTTTATCATCAAGTAGTTAGAATATCAGTTAAAGTGTGGAAACAAAGCAGTAAAACGCTAGTTTTTCTTCTGGTAGCAAAAGGGGCATGTGCCCCATCCCCTCTTTTTTCAAAACAGGGGATGGAATGAGGTATTTTTGTAACACCCCCCCCCCCTTTTCGATATTTTCCAATGTCGGTTCAAGTGTAGAAACAAAGTATGCAAACACTAGTTTTTCTTCCGACTAGCTTAATTTTTTTTGCTAGCCATATATACATTTATATATAAATCATTATCCCATTTTTTTTTTCATTGCCCGTCAATGCTTTAGAGAAATGACTTCATACTATTTTAAGAGGAGTTTACGGCACTGTTATATGTTTAATAATGTCTTTTGTCTGTTTTCTTTTTTGCCAATATCTGGTTGTAAAAGTGTCGTAAAAATTTTTATCACATGGTGCTATATATATATATATATAGGGCCATCATAAAGTTCATGAGTCAGAGGAAATTCTGGAGATTACTTGACATAGTATAATAAACGCACTGTAGGCTAATGTGTTTATTTTATTTACAAATATACACAATTTATCTTTTTGGTGGTTTTATTCACACTGTTCCATTCTTATCTAGTGCTTATTTCTTTTCTAGGACTATGATCTTTTCTCAATAATTTATTCAAAATGGCCGCTGTTATATAAACATTAGAAGACAACTCGCCCAAAATCAATTCTGACTAGCATACAAACAGTGCGATCTTAAGTCAACCATACAGGAAATAATTAAGAGAGGAAATTGGAGATAGTTGAAAGATAAAAATACATACATGAAATACAAATGTTGAGGTGTTGCACATATGTCTACAAAGCTATAACCCCCCTTTCAAATTACAGTACACTGTAGTGAAATAACAATTGGGGTCATTTCTGTATGGGTAACTCACGCCCTTTGAGGGGCCCCAGGGGTCCAGACTAGACCAAAAATTGCACATGCACAACTAGACCACCCAAACAAGAAGAAACCACAAAGAGGTCTCTGGGATTTATACCCTCAGGGAAAAAGAAGGCACAGAATCTTGGGACCACACCCCTTTGTGGGGGTCCAAAGTGGTCCAGACTGGACCAAAATTGCACATGTACAACTAGACATCCTACCAAACAGGATTAGACTATAATTTAGTCTGTGGGACATATATTGTTAGAGAACAAGAGGGAACAACATCTTGGGACCACACCCCTTTTGTGGGACCCAGGGTGTTCGAACTGGACCAAAATTGCACATGTACCACTAAACCACATACCAAACAAGATGAGAATGTTATTGGGTCCCGTGAACATATACCTTTATAGTAGAAGACATAACACAATTTTGGGACCACACCCTTTGTGGAACCCCAAGGGGTCCGAACTGGGCCAAAATTGCACATGCACAACTAGACCGCCTACCCAGCAAGATCAGACCCTAATTAGCTCTCTGAAACATATACCTTCAGAGAAGAAGAGGGAACAAAATTTTGGGACCACGCCCCTTTGTTAGGACCCCAAGTGGTTCGGACCGGACCAAAATGGCACATGCATAACTAGACCATCTACTTTACAAGATGAGACAATAATTAAGTCTCTGAGGCAAATACGTTTAGAGAAGAAGATGGAACAAGATTTTGGAACCACGCCCCTTTGTGGGACCTCAGGGGGTCCGAACTGGACCAAAATGTCACATGCACAACTAAACCACCAATCGAACAAGATGAAACCATAATTAAGTCTCTGGGACATATACCTTCAGAGAAGAAGAGGGAACAAATAAATTGTTTACGGACGGACGTCCGGACGGCCGGACAACGGACGAAGGACCATTGCATGAGCTCGACTGGTCGAGACCAGTAGAGCTAAAAACCGAGGATTATAAAGCTAAACCAGTGATACATATGACTTGATATATGCAATTTAAAAGTGAAGTATTTCAATGTGTTCAATCACATTTATTGTATTAAAGCAAATGGCAATCACACATCGAGATACCAAACTTTCTTCTCGGACATTTTGTGACAGAATCACCTTGGCTGTCTTTCCTAGCAAATCCTCAGTCATATTGCATTAATTATAAAGGAAAGATCCAAGAGAACCTGAATGATATACTATAAACAACAAATCTGAATGGATTTATATTACGTCATAAACCAACGAATTTCACCGGTACATAATGACATTGGTATAAACCGTAATAAAAAATCTTATATCAACTTGTTTGACAGATTTGAAATACTCAGGTAGAGTCATTGGCCATTTCCGCTCATTGGGGAGGATTCTATCTGCCTTTTTGACAAGCTTACAGTCAGTGTTGCATGCAACACTCGTCCCCTGCCACAACCTGTACCTTCAGAGTGTCTAATACCTTATTAGCAACATGAAACGGGTATGTGGACTTGGTAACTTTTTGCATGATTTAATAAAAAATAACATTGAATTCTGTGAAGTTTATATCAAGTTCTAGTGAAACTGACAGCAAAAATTAGCATTGTTTTATTCATATCTGGCATAAGTATATATAGTCATCATATGGAAACTGAAACAGTGATGAATCACTATTTTCAGTGATATGTCTAGTATCTACAACTGAACTATGCTGGTGTCTATTTTTAGTAACAATGACCCTTAAAATTGACCTTTTGTCTCCAAAATCTATCCATCCTAGACCTATACATACGCTAGCATTGTATGAAATTTGAAAGAATTTAATTATTCTTAACTCAAGTTTTTATCTGGCAACAAAAATGCAGTGATAAATGTCTATTTTTGGTAACAGTAATCCTTAGAATTGACCTTTTGACCCCAAAATCAATCTCACCCTACACCTTTACATGAGCTACAGTACAGTACGGGTGGAACTTTGAATGTCCACAGTGGGCAGTTCACCTGAAATTTCAGAGGGCATTTGGAGTGGACATTTACCTGAGCTATCAAGCTGTCCACTTACCTGTATGTTAATTCTAACTGGCTCTTACAAGAATGTCCACTGTGTCTAGTGAAGATTTTTATTACCCACTCTAAAAATGTCCACTGTGACCAGTGGGCAAATTCAGTTCCATCTGGACTGTACTGTAGTCTTACATTAAGTTTAAAAGAAATCAATCATTCCTAACTCAAGCTACATAGATCATCTGGAAATCGAAATACAATGATAAATGTCTATTTTTTGGTAAAACTGACCCTAATAGTTTACCTTTTGACCCAAAAATCAATCCCACATTAGATCTTAATATACATGTACATGTAGGATAACATTGTATGAAGTTTGAATCAAATTGCTTAATTCTAACTGAAGTTATTGTCTGGAATCCAGACAGACAGACAGACCAATGAACAGGTGTACGGACGGGCAATGACAAACATTATAATCCTTTCCTGTTACATAGGCTAGCCTTATATGAAGTTTAAAAGAAATCAATCATGCTTAACTCAAGTTATCTGGTAAATGAAATGCAGTGATAAATGTCGATTTTTTGTAACAGTTATATTTAGAATTGACCTTTTGACGCCAAAATCATTTCTGCCCTATAGACCATTACATGAACTACATACATGTAGCCTTATATGAAGTTTGAATGTAATCAATCAATCCTAACTCAAGTTATCTAACCTTCGAGATGACTTTTTGCCCAAAAATCAATCACACATTAGATCTTTAAATAAGCTAACATTGTATGAAGTTTGAAACAAATTGCTCATTACTCACTGAAGTTATTGTCTGGAAACCAGCTGAACAGACAGACAAAAGGGCAACCACAAACAGTTTCACTAGAAGATAACTAATAATAATGATGACAACGAATTTCCCTCTGAGCCCTCACTGTCTACTAAACTACTTCAGACATTCAATTGCACCACCTTAGATAAATACCACTAATGGTAAAACTACTGTTTGACTCTCAATGCAAAACTTTACCCTTCAAAACAGCCCCTTTGGATTTATTTTTTCAAGTAAAATGACTGAGTTTGTTTCGTATAATTGGAGTTTCAGTGTGGATTTAATCGAAATTTCTGTGCAAATTTCAACTAATGTGTTACAATCCTGCACTTAAGTGTGCATTAAACATAAACAGTAAATAAAATTGCTTTAAAGTAATCTGTTGTAATATAAATCTTTTTATAAATACCATGGGGATTGCTTATTAATAAAAGTGATTATTAAATCAGTTTTGATAATCAGGATTGAAATATACACATGGAGTACGTGTAACCCAACAGGAAATGTATTTGGATTAATTTATAGATTAAACGCAGATACCTTCAGAGACTGGAAACTAACCACTACTTCCAGAAACATGCTGCACACCTTTTTGTTACACAAATTAGGTTTTATCGTGCTCAGCGGTCATAATACTCGTTGAATTGACTGCACCGATAGCCGAGTGAAGCCTGTACTTCGTGACAATTAACAAAGTCAAACTGCCCCTGTACCTATGAAATTAATTAGAAAGACCTACTATTTTTAGCATTTTACCTATTAAAAGTAAAATTCTTTTGGTGAAGTATGAGCCGAATCGTTTTAATGGGGTTTAAAATACAAATACAGGGATATGGCCAATAGCCCATCAAGACCAAACATAGTGGGCCAGGGGTATGGGGGCCACAAAGGCCCCCATTGGGTCCAGGGCAAAGCCCTGGTAGGAACCTGGTAGGAACCATTACTGCATTTGTTACCAGAAGATTGTGAAAGATTAGGTCCCTAATGCGACCATGTTATGCGTCAAAATTTATTTAACTGCGTCAGTTTATCCGAGACATTTGATTTAATTGCGCCATCTGATCATTTTATGCATGGAATTTGAAAATCACAATGGCGTGGCCCAAATCAATCCCTGCAAATATATTAAAATACACTGTAATGTATTTTGTCTGAAGACAGTTATTGTTGTTCATATGAACCATGCAAAATCATACAGTTTTAAAGGCCGTTTCTGTAATTGAGGGATTGCTTGATCCAAATCTAAACATGTCTATTGAATCACCGAAATTACCGCTATTCATTGGAATTACCACATAAATGACCGGAATTACTGTTAAAGGAACCGGAATTACCGTTGTGTGAGTAGTTAATAACCCAATACACCTAGAAAGTATAACTTTATACCACATAAAATCTGTTTCTGATGGAAAATGACAATAATTGTGCTTCCTTTGCATTTCGGTAATTTAAGTTTGGGGTCAGGTTTGGGTTAAAGCCATATCCATCTCGTCTAACTGACCACTGATAAAATCTTATTCTTATATATAACCTTTAACATTAAATTTCATCTGTTCTTTCAGAAAATCATAAACTGGAATCTAAATTTACCAACAGATCAATGTAAAAGTGAATGAAATATACAAGAGATATAAATCTCTGGTAGTAGTTCTCACTTCGAACTCCGAACCCGTTCTGTTTGTATATACAAGTCCTATTACTTACCGAACTTACTGAATTGACTCAGTATTTACCGAAATGACTCAATAAGTTACCGAAATGACCCGTTTTTCATTCTTATTTCACCTGATATGGATAGAAAGGTGAATAATGAGTCATTTTGGTAATTCCGGGTAATTTCGGTAAGTAGTAGAACCCGTATATACATGTAAACACGGTACAATAAATTACTATCTCGTTGTGCTTTGCCAAAACAATCTTTTAATTATATAATATAGTATAAAATTTCACTTTCTAGGTACATTGGGTTATTATTTACTTACACAACGGTAATTCCTGTCCATTAAACGGTAATTCAGGTCATTTATGTGGTAATTCCGGTGAATAGCGGCAATTCCGGTGATTCTATGTACCGCAACTTATTGCCTAGTTTCATTGTGACGTCAAAGTTAAATTCATGTTTGACAGGCCAAATATTTATGTTTTTATTTATCATACTGAAAAAGTGCACCAAATGGTGTGAAGCGATGTAGGCATTTGACGATCCCACAATTCTTTAGCCGTTCCGGTAATTGCAAACCCCGTCGGGGGTTTGCATATTACGTTGATGTCTAATCTGGAAATGCGCATGTGCGACATGATTATGCTGCATGCTGGGAAAACATAGCCTCCAAAAAGTAGTTGCTTTACTTTACGAGGTCAGACAGTATAAGTTTTGTATTGTCCATTACATCGATATTTCTAATGCGCTTAAAAGGATAAGGAATGAAGAAGAATACCCTTGCTTATTAATTTCAAAGGCAATGCTCATTACTAAATCAATGTTACAGTTAAGCGTTCCAAACGAATAGTATTTACCGTACTTTCAAACGCAGAGAGGAGTATATGAGGATAGGGCTTTTAATAGGATAGACATTATGACTTTGGGGTGATTTTCTTTAGTGAATGCATATAAATGATAAATAAATCTTACATGCAATGTATTCTAAAAAAAAAGAAAATACTTTACAATACTTATTTTTAAATAAATTAGTGGATACCACATAAACTTGTATAAATATGAGGGATATTCATATTTTGGAAATCAACATTCATGTAACCTTTACCACGGCAGCAGTGGTATAATCCAACAGAATTTTCCCGCGTAATACTAATTAGATGTTCGTACCTTTTAGCGTGTGTACATTATCTGGCTATAGAAAATCTCGAAAAATTCCGGGTAAATGAAGGCGGTGTATCAAGAATTTCTAGCAGTTTAATTGGTGGAGCAATTACTGCGCAGTTTGTAACATTCTTTGTACTTATGCAAACTTCCCCAGCGATAATATGGGCACAAGAAGCCTCGACGGGGAGTTTGTGTTCTTTAGGTGTTTGAAGTTGGTGGAACAAGTACTGCGTAATTTGTATGATTTCTTCCATGTCTAACTGTACTTAGGGTGTTCGAAATGTCTAAACGGTGACATCCCGACGAATATGGTCAGCTTTCCCAACCCAAGTCTAAACATAAATAAACATCAGAAAGGAGGTATTAACTATTATTTAGACAACAACCTAGATAACATCATATAAAAGGGTCTTCATTTTAAACTGACCCACAAGTACCATCTTCCTCGCAATTAAAACTGCTACAGGGTTTGCACTCTAAGCTTTTTTAAAAGCTACTGTAAGCTTGTTCGATGTACCGCTCACACAGGGGGTACAGGCAGAACTAATTTAGATTTACCTGAGTAATTCAGTAATGAAATTCACACCCTCCGAACTGCAATATATTATGAAATATGTAAATAGTACAATAATATGTTCAGATGATTTCGCAAATCAGTGAATGGTCCTTTCAAGCAGCAATCATATGCACATGCCTAGCTTTGCCTATGGCGCCTTTGTCCTTTGTTTAGAAATGTCACGTGACACGGTCACGTGGTATTGGATGATATCGCACCAAAGTGTTTTCGTACTACTGACGATCTTAAACAGAGAGACATATATACACATGTGTATATATGTCTCTGAGATAGACAAGTAAATTTGAGTTGGCCACTTTAATTTAATAAGAAACATCAGAGACAAACATACGCATGTTGTATGTCTCTACATTTATATAATGTTGTTATGATGCATATAGTGTAATTTATCATTTGTAAAACAAAATTGTTTCCACCACTAACTCATAGTGAAATCAGTGGCGGATCCAATGCCCCCTTTGCCGGTTGATCGAGAGGCAAATATTGTCGATAATCACAGAAAAGGGCTAAAATACTGGGTTTTCGTTAAAATTTGGGGTCACTGCCCGAGGGGGGCACTGCCCATTCCGCTCCCCCATTGGAGATGATGTCGCATATAATATGGCCCATCACTTTAATGGAAAAAGAAGAAGAAAAAAACCAAGAAGATCTCGAAATAATCAACGAGATATGAAACTGATTCTGAGTAAAACAAAATATAAATTATACAAGTAATCCCTGTTTACTTAAAGCCATTTGGCTTGTGACCAACATTTTGAAAATTAATGTTATTCCGATTGCAATGTAAGGATTTAAAAAGCTACCCTTGTATGAATATAAAACAAATTGATTCCATGCAAACTATCATCATGCGCGGATCCAGAATTTGTTGTCAGAGGGGGTCCAACCAAAAAAGGTAATTTTTTCTCTTAGACGAGGGGGGTCCAACCCCAAAAATGCCCAAATATTACCCTTTTTTTTGGTAAAATTTTTGGATTCCAGGGGGGGGAGGTCCAGACCCCCCTAAACCCCCCCCCTCTGTATCCGCGCATGAACACAAAGATATACAAGTAAATCAAATCAAACTGATATAGTGATAAGTAACAAAACGTTTTAAAAATCAGAATCTAATAGGAGGACCCATTAACAAAACATGTCTAGACACATATGCATCTACACAAAGCATTGGCGAATAGTTCATCGTGTTCTTCAATTCCGCTTTCACATAGCATAACTATTTTGAATACTATGAACAGCAGATATATGAAGCTGGCAGAAAAACCCGTTCCTCAGAAAATTGCGGTGAAAGATCGGGGTGAAATTTCTGCGCCTGAAGACCACCTCTCGATTACTTTGACTCTGACACTAGCTGGTTTTGGAAGGGGGATGTTTCTAAGTTACAACAAAAACTAATTAAATAATAAACTAATAAAAAATGGAAAAATAAATAAATAAAACCTTGTCTGTCACTGTTGTGAAATGGTCTTTTTATGGCGAATAATAAGCAAGTAATAAAGAATTACCTAAAAGACACGATTTTTGAAAATCTGGGTTTAATTTTCGCAATGTTAAGACTGAAAAAAAAAACAGTAAGTTATAAAATGAATTTTTAAAAAGAATAAAAATAGATCAAATTATTAAATGAAGATTTAATTTCATGTACTATGTACATAAGTTGTTAGTGAAACAGATACACAAAAAACCACTATTACATACTAAAGCGACGCCCTTCTTAGCCAGGATGTGAGCAAAACTTTCCGAAGTCGATCACTCCTGCTCAGGAAGAAGGTCCATTTAATGTTCCAACTCAGTACAAAATTATTTGACCTAACGAACGCAGTCTTACACACACACACACACACACACACACACACACACACACACACACCACAGAATAGAAATGTGACCATAAATAAATGAACTATCAGCGATTGAGAGAGAGAGAGAGAGAGAGAGAAAGAGAGAGAGAGAAAGTTGGTTGGTTGATTGGTATTTTACGTCGCTTTCAACAATATTTCAGTTATATCGCGACATGGAAGCAGGAGGTTACCAACCTCTTAAACATAGTGGCGCAACCCGGGAATCGAATCCGGATCGTCGGCACCGCAACCACTACACCACGCCTGCCATTAGAGAGAGAGAGAGAGAGAATTTGAGTGTGTGTACTGAGGTGTGTGTATCACAACTGCGGAGATTTACAACCACTAAACTGGGCTTAGCTTACCTGTTGCATGCTGACGCAACATGGCAGGTCTAGCTACCACTTATAAAGACAAAAAGAAGAAATATATATATATTTTATTGGAATACAATGTATCTGATATTAAAGCGGCATTAATACGGTTATAGAAAGCCTATATATTGCGGAATTCCCAACTAGTATCGTAATGACATAATATGCGATATAGCTGGAAAAGGGCGTGCATTCCGCGATATGTAAAACCAGCTAGTGGCGGATTTAGAGGGAGAGGGGCCGGGGAGCCCGGTAAAAATCATAGATTTGGCACCCAAAATGGTTGAGTAGTGTGACAAAAGCACATGTGGGCCCCCTTTTCGAAAAACCTGGATCCGCCACTGACAACGGTCCAAATTCACTCGAGTACTAACTACGTCATAATCGTTTACCACTTGGTAAATAATGTAGGTCAATGTCCGGCATAAATACTGCTGTCTTTTCCTAACTTTAAATTTTTATGATTTAAATGTAGTAAGTCTGTCTATTACGGAATATCCAACGACGAGAATGGTGTCGTAATATGCGACATAGCTGACAATGTCAGCGACATAGTAAGGAGATTGAGACAAAGAAAAATGAAACAACCAAAACAAAAGAAAAAAAAAAAAACAAAACAGAAAGACAGAATGGCAACAAAGTAAAGTCATGCTATTTCCATGCTAATGTCACAGGGTGAGGCAATCGTAACAACTAATCCATTTCCGTACGCAAATAGGAAAATGGCGATAATGTTCCGATTGCGGGTGAAAGGGGAGGGTGGCGTTGAGTCAACTTACAATGATTTCTGGTAAGCACGTGCGGCTGTCACTCTATCCTTTCATATATTGTACAGTGTAAAAACATACCCATTCCTATACTATATTGCGGCATCATAGATATGCTGATTAGGACAAAGGACATGTATATACATAAATACTTGTATATATCTCGCCGAGACACTTATAAGCACACTCATCTAATTTAAAAAGCGGCATGAATACAGCTATAGAATATCTGTGTATTACAGAATTCCCATTCAGAAGCGTGGTGACGTAATGTGACATAGCTGGATAGAGCGTGTGTATTGCGCGTTTCAACGCTCAAGATAGCTATATATATTATATACCACTGAGATGACTACTATAGTAAGGAAACAAAAAAAAAAACCCAACTCAAGTTAAAGTAAAACATACATACTGCGTGTTTCCTTAATAATTATCGAACTTGTAGATAAAAGATATTCAACGGGTAAAGCGATAGGGGAACGAGACGATATATATATAGGAGGGGGTTAGTTTTAAAAAGGTACTCTTCAAGTAACACAATGCCTGTGGTATAACAACGGCGTTGTGCGAGGTATTAAGCAAGGCAAATTCACCGCGCTTCTCTGATGTGTAATCCAGACGTTCGAAGAAGATTTCTTTATTTATTGCGTTGTTCATCAGTAGCTTGTAGAGTGCAAACAATGTGATTTTTGTTTAAGAATTCGAATTCATAATACTTTCTCAATCTCTCGTTTTTATACTTTGTTTATACGACCGATAAGAAAATAGATGAAGTTACGCAAGTAAAGTTTTTTTTAATCTTTAAATTTCTCACTTTCAAATACTGTGAAACATGTTTCATACCGAAATTGTTACGGGAAATGGTTTCGTAATGTTTTGGAAACGATAACGGTAAAAATAAAAAAAGTTTTGTACAGTATGTAATTATTTAAAACCTTTAAATTCAAATAGCGGCCAAACTAAAAAGATTGATGTTATCGGCTATTAACGGTTATAAAAATACGAACCTTGAGAATATGACAAATAAAATTGGAATAGTGTAGCATTAAGTGAAAAATACATATTGCGAGTTTCCGATCAGATATTCCACGGGTAGTACAGTAACTCGCGATTAATTCACACACGTTTGAAGTCCTGTATAACAACGCGCTGTGCGAGGTATTAAGCAATGCAAATTATACGCGCTTCTCTAATGTGTAATGCTGACGCTCGGAGAAGATTTCTTTATTGCGTTGTTTATCAGCAGCGGGTAGACTGCAAAAATCTCGCCGAGACGAAGGGGGAAAAAAGAAGAAACGAGATACTCAAATGAATATACGCATTTATTGCGGCATCATAGATATGCCGATTAGGACAAAGGAGAAGTATATACATAGATACATGTATATATCTCACCGAGACACTATATAAACACACTCGTGTGATTAATGCGGCATGAACACAGCTATAGAAAGTCAGCGTATTACAGAATTCCTATTCAGAAGCGTGGTGACGTAATATGATAATGCTGGATAGAGTGTGTGTATTGCGCATTTCAACGGTCAAGTTAGCTGTATATATACCACTGAGATGACTACTATAGTAAGGAGATAAAGAAACTCCAATTTAAGTAAATATACATATAGAGGAATTCCTTTATAATTGCCGATTAGATATTCCACGGGGAAAGCACAGTAACTCGCGAATGAATTGATAATTAATCGCGAGTTGCTGCACTTTCCCCGTCTCTATAAGAGCGGTGCTGTGCGAGGTATTAAGCAAGGCAAATTCAACGCGCTCTTCTATTGTGTAATCCCGACGCTCGGAGAAGATTTGTTTATTGCGTTGTTCATCAGTAGCGGGTAGAATGCAAAATAATGTTATTTTTGTTTAAGAAATCGAATTCAAATTCTTTCTGAAACACTCGTTTTTATTCTTTGTTCATACAATGAATAAGAAAATACATGAAAGTTACGCAAGTAAGATATTTTTGTAAAAATCTTTAAATTGCTCACTTTCAAATACTGAGAAACATATTCCATACTAAAATCGTTACGGAAAATCGTTTCGTAATACTCTGGAAACGATAGGACTAAAAATAAAACATTTTTGCAAATTACGTCATTATTTAAAAACTTTAAATTGAAATAGCGGCCAAACTAAAATAGATAGATATTGTCGGCCGATGTAAGTTATAAAGATATGAACCTAGAGAGTATGACAGTTCAAATTTGGATAGTGTAGCATGAAAAATAACGCTATAAAGGAGAGAATTTAAAATTTGACTAATTGTTACGTAATGTTTTTGAACACTTTCATTTTGTAAATTTTTTGTACCTAAACGGGTAACGGTGCCTGTGAAAGTCGATAGACACAATATGAAGTGTGTACATAAAACCGTTTATCAGAAAATGGAATTGAAAAATCGGGGTGAAATTTCGGCGTTTTAAGACCCTCTCTCGATAGGGTTGTCCGACGATAGAGGGCAGGGGGATAATATTTCGATGTTTTTGAAAATATAATTCAAAAGCGCTAACCCTTCTCCTTTACTGATTACATTTTGGTGATCATATGATAAAAACTAAGAAAGTTATGAAGCAATTACGTAACTAACCAAATTTGTGAAAAACTTAAATTTCTCAATTAAAAATGGATTTCAAATATTAAAAGAAACTTTTTTACCATGAATTTTACATTTTAAATCGTTCTATACCGTTTTTAAAATGCTTAGACTTAAAACAACGAAGTTTAAAAATTACGTAATTTTTTAATTTAAATAACGGCTTAACTGTTGAAAGTAGATAATCGGCGTTGATTTCATTGTCAAGGACACACCTGTCAAATTTCAGAATGAAGAGTTAAGGAATCCATCTAAAATAATAAACTTGTTTTTGCGAAAATAAAAAAATTAGCCCTATTACGTAATTTTCTTTAAAATCATAATATTTAGATATTTTTTTCTTATCAATCAATTTCCCCTGGCTCATCAAGTAAGTAGCCAAGATAAAAAGGTTCTTGGTCAAGCAGTTTCTGAGAAAATTGCAGTCAAAGTGATAGGAATAAGAATAATAATAACAAATGTAAAGAAAAAACATCACAATAACAGAAGGGTCTTCCGATGGAATCGGAAGACCCTAATTATCTCCCCACTGAAATCCTAAATAAGTTTGAGATTCTACAGCAATTTCTAAATGGTGGTGGTAACCTGAACAAAGATCGAATTTTATGCAGTAACAATCTTTAGAAAAATATTGTAAAGCCAATCTATGATCTTCAAACTTCACTTTATCCTTATGAACACAATTATTCAACAAAGTCAAATCCAGTATAAGGCGTTTTTAGTGCGATTTTCAGCCACACTTAACGGACTTACCACATGTGGACGAAAAGGTACTTTCACAACTCTGCCTGAAATAAGCAATTCATCAAGTTTTTCCTGCACAAAATCAGAATTTTTTGTAGCTGATAAATCATTTTTAGACATCATTTCTGGAGGTGTTTAAATGAAAGGTATAGAATAGCCATTTTTCATCATATCCAAAATGTAATCGTAAGTACCAATTTTTTTCCAAAATGCTACATTTCTAGACAAACTACCTTTAACATGTTCAGTTGAGAATTTAGATTTATTTCTTTCAGACCGAAAATAATCAGCATGACTTAGAAAAATCTTAGACTCACTAAACTCATCCTTGAGATCGACAGCACTACTTGTTATGTGTTGTTGCCGTGCTAAGGTGGCTGTTGTAGCGTTGAGGGGGCACCTGTTTTGCTTTGCCAATGACCGGGCTGAGAGCATTTGAAGCACAGATCTGTAGGGATTGGTCGATTTCTTTTGTTAGAGAAACCACGAAAGGAATGATTGCGATGACTAGGAGACACATTCTGCTGATCCAGGAGTTGCTACGATGACCTGGCCGCCGCAGATGGAATAGATCCTCCCCTGTATGGCGCGAAACGACTGTTAGATTTTGCCTTCTCAAGTGGATAGCCCGTTGTTCTGCACTGCGGATTTTCTTCTCATCATCTGAATCATCAGCTATCTCATTAGTTTGATATTCAGAGACGGTGCGCCAACCAGCTGGAGAGGAATCTGCTATGCGAATATGTTTATTTCTAATTTTCAGTTTCTCAATAATTTTATGGACCAGAGATGAAACAACAGAGTCAGTTTTAAGTTGATTCAAGACCTGTTCAAAGACATCCACAATATCAAGTTTAAACTTGAACTGAATTTTATTCCCTTCTCCTTTTATTTTATCAACCGAGCTCTCATTAAGTTTCTTTTTTAACTATTGGGCGTTGGCCGAAACGCTGTCCTCAAACTTCTTTTCTAGAGATTTAAATTGATTTTCAATAAGTGATTTAAATAAATTCACTGAATCAGAAAAATCACTAGAATTGTTAATGTTTTCACTTGCCTTGGAACTCAAATTGTTAGAGTCGCTCAAAAGGGTGTCGTCATCTAAATTCATGGCGAAAAAACAACATACGACTGCACGCACCGAGCCTTCGAATAGCTATTCGAACAGTCTTTTCGCAAATGACTAATCAAGTCACGTGATTGGATATTATGAACTATAAATAGAAAACCTGAAGAACAGGTTATCTGTTATGAAACTATGATAAATATATACAAGCTTAGCTTTTAAAAAAGCTTAGAATGCAAACCCTGTAGCATTTTTAATTGCGAGGAAAATGGTACTTGTGGGTCAGTTTAAAATGAAGACCCTTTTGTATGATGTTAGCTAGGTTGTTGTCTAAATAATAGTTACTACCTCCTTTCTAATGTTTATCTATGTTTAGACTTGGGTTGGGAAAGCTGACCATATTCGTCGGGATGTCACCGTTTAGGCATTTGGAACACCCTAAGTACAGTTAGACATGGAAGAAGTCATACAAACTACGCAGTACTTGCTCCACCAACTTCAACAACTAAAGAACACAAACTCCCCGTCGAGGCCTCTTGCGCACAATTAATCGCTGGGGAAGTTTGCATAAGTACAAAGAATGTTACAAACTGTGCAGTAATTGCTCCACCAATTAAACTGCTAGAAATCCTTGATACCCCGCCTTCGTTTAACTTTACTCGGAACTTTTCGAGATTGTCTATAGCTAGATAATGTACATACGCTATAAGGTACGAACATCTAATTAGTATTACGCGGGAAAATTCTGTTGGATTATACCACTGCTGCCGTGGGAAAGGTTACACGAATGTTGATTTCCAAAATATGAATATTCTTCATATTTATACATGTTTTTGTGGCATCCACTAACTTATCTAAAAATAAGTATTTTAAAGTACTTTTTTATTTTTAGAATACATTGCATGTAAGATTTATTTATCATTTATATGCATTCACTTAAGAAAATCACCCCCAAGTCATAATGTCTATCATATCAAAAGCTGTATCCTCATATACTCCTCTCTGTGTTTGAAAGTACGGTAAATACTATTATTTGGAACGCTTGTCTGTAACGTTGATTTAGTAATGAGCATTGCCTTTGAAAGCAAGGGTATTCTTCTTCATTCCTTTTCCTTTTAAGCGCATTAGAAATATCGATGTCATGGACAATACAAAACTTATACTGTCTGACCTGGTAAAGTAAAGCAACCACTTTTTGGAGGTTTTCCCAGCATGCAGCATAATCATGTCGCACATGCGCATTTCCAGATTAGACATCAACGTAATATGCAAACCCCCGACGGGGTTTGCAATAAAGTGAGTCATCAACTGCAGCAGCTTTAAACAGTACGTCAAAAGGCCAACTCTTCCACACTGATGCAGACTTAATAACAATAAAACAGATCGATATTTAAATTTGAGAATTTATTACATCTACTCCAACATGCCCACATTATCTGACATAAGAATCTATTGTGAGAATGCTCACATGAAATAGCAGAGAATATATAATAACAAGACAGCAATATGCAACAAAAGCTCCATCTCATCAAGTTTAACAACTAACATGTATCAAAATGAATATGTATAAATAATAAAGAAGTGAAGAATTGTTAAAAAAAAATGGACAAAATAGCAGGCTATATATACTCTAGGGCAACTTCTGACCTTATTTGTATCTATAAAATGACTATTACACAGTAGTAAAATTAATCTGCCTACTAATTAACTGAAATACTTTGGCGAGCACAGAAAACTACATAAGACTGCATGTAAATACTTGAAGTAAAATGTTTATTAATGCAAAATCTTCAGCATTAGAGTGCTGTAATAAATCTACAAACAATATTCGTTATACATTTCACATTCTTAACCATTTACACAGGATGATCCCTATCACTATATGAATATGAATAATCTTGTTATAAAACACATACATATATAAAAATGTTCTTTTCAAGATTCAAGAATACTAACATTTATATATAACATTTGGGAAGATACAATTGGAGTCACAAAGTTGGCAATGAAATAAAGACTATTCGCTAAACATCTATATATAAATATCATGTATTAAGTTTCAGTTTGGAGTTCCTGATAAGACATCAAATGTAAATAGAATAAATAAATCCTGCATTAATAGTACGTCATTAAAGAAGTGTACATATAATGACTTTAGATAATTTGCTTATAAATTCTCTATGGTAGTAATGAAAGAGAACTTCCATACTAAGAAGTGCCTCAAAGCAAAATTATGGTTAGCTAGACTGAAATAGTTTTATCACAGACATTAAACACTTTGCAAGTTGCAAACTGACACATATTAAGATATATTCATTCTAACAAAGTATTCTGGGAATATCTGAAGAAGTGATCACTAATTTTGGAACAAAAATCCCTACAGACTTCAATCAAACACAGCCACAAACTTTCTCACTCAGTACTTGTAAACAATGTCAACAAGACACACTAACAGTCTCTGAAGTTGAGTCAGTGCCAGTGTGTGTCATCCTTACTCAGTCCTGTGCCTTCTACGATTACAAACTCTAGAAGAGTAGCTATTCCTGTAGATCTATTGCTGGGGTTCTAACTACCATCATATACACACAATCCTTAACTCTCAATGATTTCAGCATGCCTCTCCATCCCCTGGAAATAATGGAAGTTTTAAACTTTTTATTAAATAAAAAATTTCAAGGAAACTATCAATGAATTCCTTCATTCCATTTTGTTTCAAATACAAATAAATATACATTAAATTAAAAGTTTTATCATTCTTGGTTGAGTTAATTCTATGTCAAAAGATCAATCACATAACGAAAATATATCTGAAAAGTTTCTTTTGATATATGAAAGCACATTTAAAGTTCTTACAATTACTCAAAATCTCATTCTGCACAATAGAAAACAATCAAATGTTCAGTTATTTTTCACCAAGACAGTTTATTGTATGTTTAATTTGAAAAAATGGAAATGGGATAGATGTATAATTGAACTTACCATGCTGTTTTCTAAAGTATATAATCTATTTTCTGTATCATACAGAGTCTCCTCTTTTTCTGCTAGTTCTTTCTTCAGGGTATTGATTTCATATGTTTTCCTCTTTGACGAATCCTTAGCAGACTTTCTCCTTGAAGAATTCTTCAATAAAATATGGATATTATGAATAGACTATTTGTGAATTATATCCAAACTACCGCCATTGCATACTTTGGCAATAGTTCATTTATGAAAAAATAATCTTATCTTTGGATACATAATGTCAATGCTTCTACCAAGTATGATGTCACAATCAGTTACCAGTAGTCTGAGGTGTTAAATCTAAGAATTTAACGGTCCTTTCCATTTACTTGAAAATAGCTTATTGAAAACAAAAACTAAAGGCAATAAGCTTTGATGAATAAAACTAGAACTGTCCTAATGGCACAATTTACCTCCAGTGAATTTCAATAACAACAAATTTGTTCATGGGCTAGCAGTGACCTAGGGACTTTCATTCCTCAAAATATTACCTATTGACCCTCAAACCAATATGGCAAATCCTTGACTCACAGAAAGTATGTAATATACTTCACTGTGATGTGTATAAAGAAAATTCAGTTATTGACCTGAAATTATATTCAGTTGTCTATGTACTATGACACTAAACTCTGACTTCTAAATCACTAGGGTACACCCTTGACTCACTGTGTGTGAAGTTTCCTGACCAATAGGTGTAAAGGATTTAAGCTATGGTCTGGAAACAATGTTCAGTTATCCATGCTCATCTTCACTAAGTTGATTTAAGGTCTGAAACTGTGCTTCACTACAACCCATGACAAACATCGTTATTCAAAAGTCGGGCTGGTGCTGTGACGTAATATATTTATTTATAACAACAGATCAATGAGAGGCCTCCATTCAAATTACAGTTTGGTTAGATGCAAAACAAAGACCTATTTATTTACATAATTTAAACTTCCAAAAACATTAAAACTGTTTATTTTATGTTGCAAGTCAAAGTTCATTTTCCCTAATTCATTAAGTCTGTTATAGCACTGCATACATACAAATTCAGAAAATCCATCATTATCGCCAGGAATGACACATAATACCTCGCAAAGCTCATTAAACGCATGAATAATGTTTTTCCAAAAATCAAATGTTTGTTTAAACCCGTAGGCCTGTCACATACATTACAAACACAGGATGCAGCCAGGTTTCTTTACATATTTTGGACTTATCATGCTATCACGACTTAATTATCTTGTATTATCTTGTTTCTGAGTGAACTGTTATTGCCTTTGACAGTCCAATGAAATCTCACAGCACCAGCCTGACTTATGAATACCAATATTTGTCAAGGGTTGTAGTGTAGTGTACTGTAATCTCAAACCTTGACAATGTGAAGATGATCCATGTTCTGTAACTTGACCTTTCATCTTTTCACCTCCAAATCAAAAGGGCATATTCTTGACTGAGAGGGAGTATGTGTGTTAAGGGATTTCAGTTATCCCTATATACCCCCAAATTGTGTTTGCAGTGTTTAATTACAGATAATTAAAGTTTAAGTTAAAACACTTAATCAGAGTTATAATAACTAATAATGAACTTGTTAAAAATAAACACTAGTATCAAAACTAGCACAAATGATTTTTTTCTGATAATTGAATTTATGACATGAAAATACAGTCTAACTTTTCACTTAGTGTGTGCACTTTACATCTTGTTCATAAATAGTGTAAAGGACTAAAACTGCAAATAAAACTGAACATTATGCCCTAAAATGAGTAAGGTCTTTTTTCATCTAACACATCCATAAACAAACACTACAGGGTTTAAAAAAGAATTTCATTAACTTAACTAAAATAAGTATACTATCCTCTAATGACCAATCCAAGTAATGAAGCCAACTTATCCCAAATCATTTACCTATCATCTGCTCTAAAGTTTAGAAATTTTAAATAAAAAAGTATTGATACATGTATATCATGAATACTTTGAAATGACATGTTAAAGTGATCACCAAATCCACAACTTGTTTTTAATAGGAATGACTTCTATGATAAGAATACAAGAAGAGACCATTTAATCTGTTTGCAAACCTACCTTCCCAAAAATATCTTCTGGTGGGCATCGGTGAGACGAAGGATGCATTTCCTTGTGTATGTGTTCATTTTCTAGATGGAAAGTCTGAAAGTGATAATGTCAAAAGTAATGCACAGTTATAAAAAATTAAATAAATGTTCATGGCGAAAATGAGATGATATTAACCACATACAGAAACTGAAGAAACACAAGTAATGACTTACCTTTCTTTGTTTAATAGCTTTGTTGAGACGTTTCTCTTGGTCCAAACGTTCTCTGGTTCTCCCCAAAGACTCCCTCAAATAGTGAGTTTCTTCTGTTCTGCTTTTAACATCATTCTGTAAAAGGTAAACAAGTAATGTAAATCAATTGTCCTAAATTATTCAAACACTGGAATCAATTTTCCTCACAAAAAATTAGAAATCTGAACCAAAACAATATCATGAAACAGTTAAACTTTTGTCATATTTATATGACGTTTACAAAAAATGTTGCACCACTAAACAGGTACATAATCTGCCTGCATTTTGTTATCCTATGTGTCATACAAACTAGAACTAAATGTCTAATCTAAATTTAGATTACCTTAAACACTGGTAAAACAGTTCAATTTTTTTTCTTCAATTCTTTGCAGGTTAACTGATCTTTGAGCATCAATCATTGCCCATGTTGACACCTCTACCCCTCCTTTCATAAATACATCAACTACAATTGTACCAAATCTTGAGGAAATGTGAAACTTCTTGCTCAACATGCACAGCTTCAAAATGTGATCTTTCTTTGTACCATGTACCAAGTTTCATCAAAATCCACCAAATCGTTTAGGAGGAGTTGCAAAGAGAAGGTATTTTTGCATACAAAAATCTAAGTCCTTAGGTCATAACTCTTGTAAATGCTTTTGGACAGCATTCCCCTTTCTAATTTAAGTCCATGGGTCCTAACTTCTGTAAATTTTTTTTGACAGTATTCTCGATCCAATTTGCACATCTACATATGGTGTTCTTTTTTCTTATCACATTTCAAAATCCCTCATAGGATTTAGGAGAAGCTGTGAAGACAATGTATTTTGCAAGCGAAGAAGATCCAAGTCTAAGGTTATACCTCTTGTAAATTTTCTTAACAGCATTCCCCTCCCAATATACACATCTTCATAGAGTGTCCCTTTGTACAAAGTTTCATCAAATTCCCCTCTGAGATTTAGAATGAATTGTGAAGACAAGGTATTTTAAGAAAATCTAAGTCCAAGGGTCATAACCCCTGTAAATGTTTTTGAATAGTATTCCCCTTCCAATATATACATAAGCATATAATGTTCTTTCTTTGTACAAAGTTTCATCAAAATCCCCCAAAGGGTTTAGGAGGTGTTGTGAAGACAAGATTGTTAGGACAGATGGACAACAGTGGTAAAGTATTTTACGTCCACATTTTTCTGGGGGCGAATAAAAATAATTAGGCCATTCAAAATACATAGTTTGTTTCTCAAGCCCTCTCCCACATCCCTCTAGACATAGCATGTCTGTCTTTTCTTCTTCTTTCTGTTCAGCAATTATTTTCTCTCTTTTTTTTCACACAGATTAAAAATCAGATTTTTGACATAGTCTGGAATTCGAATTATTTCTCATTGTATAGTCAAGATATTGGAAGAACAGTATGTAGTCAACATCCAAGGATATAATTCAAACAAATTTGCAACAAATAGAACAATATTGAAAATATTGAGATGATGTGCTAAAGTACAAACATTCATAGACGAATGTCCAAGTGTTGAACAGTTATGAACACCAGGCAATAGCAGCAAAGACATCTGCAATATCATTCTGTTTTGCAAAACGTTAAAGGACTATATAGTATGTACCAAATGAAATTTAGAAGAAAAAAAGGCTTGAGAAATAAACTATTTATCTTAATGGCCTTAGTTAAGACACATGAATACATACTGCTAAGCTGTCAACTTGAGTTGCTTTTCTATCTGCTAGCTCTTGAGCTTGTCTGATAAAACAACAAACATTGATGATCATTACATTACAGAATATTTATAAATCAATGTAAAAATTCACTTATTAAAAATAATTAAGAACAAGATGTGTTTGTGAAACATGAATGCCCCGGCAGAAACAATG
This sequence comes from Pteria penguin, assembly GCA_035048485.1. Lineage (NCBI taxonomy): Eukaryota > Metazoa > Mollusca > Bivalvia > Pterioida > Pteriidae > Pteria > Pteria penguin. The sequence goes on from CM068582.1 coordinate 60,193,334, forward strand.
TCCAAATGTTACACTCTGCTTTTGAAATGTAAGTCAAAGATCGCAGTCAATGTCAAGAGGTCAAAAATTATTGGAGCAACACAAAAGTCTTGTCACAAGGAATATCCATGTGAAATATGAAAGCCCTTTTACGATTCCAAAGTTGTAATCAATGTTACATTTTTTTTAAATGTAGATCAAAGGTCATGGTCAAGGTCACGAGGTCAATGACCTTGGTGTAATTTGAAAGGGCTTTATTAGTGTAGCATGCATGCCAAATATGAAGTTTCTATTTCTCACAGTTCAAAAGTTATTGAGAAGGTTAAAGTTGACAACAAAAAGACTGACAGAAAGACAGGTCAAAAACAGTATGCCCGCAATCTATACATCCGAGAGCATAAAAATAATTTTAACATAATAAAGCATCAAGACCCTTTCTTGCTGTACATTTTAAAAGAGTTAATTGACTTGACAGTATGATTGTCCCTACTCTTGGTTATAATATAGTACAGTAACTATATACACTCAATACTAAGGAATTCAAGTAATATCTTTATCCCATCTTACCCAAGTCTATCTAATAGTAATCCCTAACCCTCAATGAAGCCAGTGTGACCTAGTGGATAAGGTGCTCGGCTCGTGATCGAGATGTCCTGGGTTCGACTCCTGCCCTGGGCACACTGGTGTTCTGTCTTTCAGATGAGACAGTAAAAACCGAGGTCCCGTGTCTCAATAGGCGTAGCACGTAAAAGATCCCTCACTGCTTCAGGTTGGTCTGTTGCAAAAGTCTAAATTTCTATGCAATGCATCAGGCAGATGCCATCACCACATATGTGAAATAATCGTGGAGTGACGTAAAACAATAATCAATCAATCAATCAATCTAACCCTCAATGTTAAGGAATTCAAGTAATACCTTTATCCCATCTTACCCAAGTCTCTCTAATGTTAATCCCTAACCCTCAATGTTAAGGAATTCAAGTAATACCTTTATCCCATCTTAACCAAGTCTCTCTAATAGTAATCCCTAACCCTCAATGTTAAGGAATTCAAGTAATACCTTTATCCCATCTTAACCAAGTCTCTCTAATAGTAATCCCTAACCCTCAATGTTAAGGAATTCAAGTAATACCTTTATCCCATCTTAGCCAAGTCTCTCTAATGGTAATCCCTTACCCTCAATGTTAAGGAATTCAAGTAATACCTTTATCCCATCTTAGCCAAGTGTCTCTAATGGTAATCTCTAACCCTCAATGTTAAGGAATTCAGGTATTACCTTTATCCCATCTTAGCCAAGTCTCTCTAATAGTAATCCCTTACCCTCAATGTTAAGGAATTCAAGTAATACCTTTATCCCATCTTAGCCAAGTGTCTCTAATGGTAATCTCTAACCCTCAATGTTAAGGAATTCAGGTATTACCTTTATCCCATCTTAGCCAAGTCTCTCTAATAGTAATCCCTTACCCTCAATGTTAAGGAATTAAAGTAATACCTTTATCCCATCTTAGCCAAGTCTCTCTAATGGTAATCCTAACCCTCAGTGTTAAGGAATTCAAGTAGTAACTTTACCTCATCTTACCCAAGTCTCTCTCATGATATTCTTCACAAAGTCAAAAGATTCCACTAACATCCTTACCTCATCTTCGCCAGGTCTCTTTCGTAACCCTGTAACAACTCCTCTTTTCTGGAGATCCTCTCCTTCAACACCTTGATTCTGTTGGCCAGAACCTGACAGCTGTTCTCTCGTTCTATCAATAGCTTTTCACGCTCATCCTTTGGAATGTGACCAATAGGACGTAGTCCTTCCACTGATTCCAGCTCTAAACAACTTGCCATGGCTCGCAGTAATGTTAAGTACTGTAGTATAATGGATTATGAATTATAAAATTCATGAGATATATTGACAACTAATTTAAAACTAGAGATGTCCTAACAGGACAAATACCCCACCTGCGGCAACAAAGTGGAGACATGCACTAATTCATATCTTTATGACAACCCATGAGGCATCCATAGAGCATGTATAACAATGTTTTACCCATTGTGTCTATTGTCACCTTGATCTTTGACCTATGGCCTTGGTTTAAGGCCATGGCACACCCTAGGATCATAATAACAATTCTCCCAAATATTAAAATTCGTGCACAGGGGAAGAAGTTATGGCCCAGACAAGGTTATACTAATTGTGTCTATTGTGACCTAGACCTTTGACCTTTGACCAAGGTCATGACACACCCTTGGATCCTAAGCAACAAATCTGTGAAATATTATTGAAATCTGTGCACAAGGTGAGAAGTTATGGCCCGGACAAAGTTTTACTTATTGAGTCTATTATGACCTAGACCTTTAACCTATGACCTTGGCTCAAGGTCATGACACACTTTTGGATCCTAAGCAACAAATCTGCGAAATATTATTGAAATCCATGCACGGAGTGAGAAGTTATGGCCTGGACAATGTTTTACTTATTGAGTCTATTATGACCTTGACCTTTGACCTTGGTTCAAGGTCATGACACACCCTTGGAACCTAATTAAAAATTTTGTGAAATATTGAAGTCTGTGCACAGGGTGAGAAGTTATGGCCCAGACAAAGTTTCACTTATTGAGTCTATTATGACCTCGACCTTTGATCTATGACCTTGGTTCAAGGTCATGACATCATCTTGGATCCTAAGCAACAATTCTGTGAAATATTGAAATCTGTGCACAGGGTGAATGGTTATGGCCCGGACAAAGGTTTACTTATTGTGTCTATTATGACCTTGACCTTTGATCTATGACCTTGGTTCAAGGTCATGACACATTCTTGGATCCTAAGCAACAATTCTGCAAAATATTATTGCAATCTGTGCATAGGGTCAGAAGTTATGGCCCAGGCAATGTTTTACTTATTGTGTCTATTTAGACATTGACCTTTGACCTATGATCTTGGTTCAAAATCATGACACACCCTTGGATCATAAAAAACAATTCCTTGAAATATTACTGAAATCCGTGCACAGGGTCAGAAGTTATGGCCCAGACAAGGTTATACTGATTGTGTCTATTGTGACCTTGACCTTTGACCTATGACATTGGTTCAAGGTCATGACACACTCTTGGATGCTAAGCAATAAAAATGTGAAATATTATTGAAATCCGTGCACAGGGGGAGAAATTATGGCCCCAACAATGTTATACCAATTGTGTCTATTGTGACCTTGACCTTTAACTTATGACCTTGATTCAAAGTCCTGACACACCCCTGGATCCTAAGCAACAATTCTGTGAAATATTATTGAAATCCATGCACAGGGTCAGAAGTTATGGCCCGGACAATGTTTTACATATTTGTGTCTATTTTGACCTTTACCTTTGACCTATGACCTTGGTTTTAAGTCATGACACACCCTTGGGTCCTAAGAAACAAATCTGTGAAATATTATTGAAATCCATGCACAGTGAAAGAAGTTATGGCTCAGACAAGGTTTTACTTGTTGTGTTTATCTTGACCTTGACCTTTGACCTATGACCTTGGTTTAAGGTCATGACACACACTTGGATCCTAAGCAACAATTCTGTGAAATATTATTGAAATTCGTGCACAGGCTGAGAAGTTAGGCCCAGACAAGTTTTGGTGGATAGACAGACGGACGGACGGACGGGCAGATGTACTGATGGACAGACAGACAAGATGATTCCTATATACCCCCGAAACTTTGTTTGTGGGGGGTTTAATAACAATCATACTTTGTTTTACATTGCACGATTTATTCATATACTATTATGATTTATCGACCTTGACAAACTTAACACTTTAAATTTTGTATGATCTTTCTCTACTACCGGTAGTCTACTGTGTAACAAATGCTTAAAGATATCTCTTTGCAATGCTATTTATCTTTGTCTTCATTACACTTGATGTTCTTGTTATTTGCTGAATTAATACTTTCTGTCTGATTGATGTGTGTATGTACAACGCTTTGTAATCGGTTGACCAGCAGGTATTGTTAGGTGGTACATAACACCCAGCACAGTGGGTATTTAACTGTTAAGGTGAAAGGCATATCATGGGCTAATCACCAGTAATTTTATGATCATTTTACTACACATCACACCTACATTCAGTGTCAAAGTAATTTATCAATAAATTTGTAAAACTCTTGTGCAAATATCAATACCTATATCGTCTGAATTATCAGACATACAAGAACAAAGGACTATGTATCCACTCCATGGTAGATAAACTTCCTCGTGTGATTTTAGTATTATGCTGACACTTATGCTGTCAAATTCTGATCAACATCACATACAAATCCTTGGAAAAAAAAGCTTATTTTAGTTCCCGAAATCTGCATCAGAAATTTCTGAAAACAAGAGGCCCAAGTGGGCCTGTATCGCTCACCTGAGTACCTATATTATCAGTCATGCATGAAGGAAGAATTCATTTATTTTTGCATTAATGTGACTAAGTCAACACAGATGTTGAAAATATGTCAAATTTTATTTCAGGCTAGAATAAAAAACAACACTTTTTTGCACATCCATTCAGGTGATTCTGATATTAAGCATTTCCTTTGTCTCTGCAAGAAGTCATTCAGGGCAACAAGTTAGTCATTTTCTTTAGGTGGGGCCTTTTGTTGACTGATTTCAAGTCTGGGTCATGAACAACAATTGTTTCAAATATTGTCCAGATCTAACTTAAAATTGCCTAATTTTATATGTTGAGTGTTGAGAAACATCTAAAAACTTATTTAGATGTGTAATGAAATGAAAAAAAAATTTTGACCACAGCTGGATTTGAACCGCTACTCTCCATATTTCAATTACCAAGTGGTATATGTACTATTGTGAGAACTGCTTTTTAGACATGGTGGCATTATCTGTTAACCAATTTGGATGAAATTTACCAAATTGATAGAGGACGTTTAGTACTTCATGTATTCCATGTTTCATTAAAATCTTTCATGTGGTATAACAGCAGAAGTGAAAAATGTGATTGAATTGTTCCTATACACCCTCATTTGGAAGTCTTAAAAAATTCATAGAAAATCCAAAAATTGAGATATTGACAAAATTCTTTCAAAGTAACAATCCTTACCATAATTATGATCACAATAGTCCATAAGAAATCATCATTATCAATTAACTAGGAAATATGACACTTTTTTCTGCATTGAATCACCAAGTCCAAAGAAATGTCGAAAAAAATTCTAAAATTTGATTTTGGAAGGGAACCAAAATGACAATACATCTTCACTCATCCCTCTAGATCATTTCTATGCATTCTGTTTGTCTCTGTATACAGCCCGTATGAAAAAGAATATTGTTAAACGAGGGAACTCTTTTGTGACCTACTCTTGACTATGGTGGCGCCACCTGTAAAGAGGTCTGGACGAAAACAACAGAATTTGAAGAGGATCATAAGTGACTTATTTCTACCAAGATTTATTAAAATCCTTCAAACAGTTTTGTAGAAAAAGTTGAAAATGTGAAAAATGGCCAACCCCCCCCCCCCCCCCCCCTTTTTTTTTGGAAGTCTTAAACGTAAAATTCCTAATTTCATATGTTGAGTGTTGAGAAACATCTAAAAACTTATTTAGATGTGTAAAAAAAAAAAAAAAATTTTTTTGACCACAGCTGGATTTGAACCGCTACTCTCCATATTTCAATTACCAAGTGGTATATGTACCATTGTGAGACCTACTTTTAGACATGGTGGCATTATCTGTTAACCAATTTGGATGATCCGCACAAAAAACAAAACCTTTGAAAAGGACTATGAGTACTTGCATCCTACCCAGTTTTATCACAATCCTTCAAGTTGTTCTGTAGATCAAGTTGAAGATATGAAAAATTGTCCCCCCCCCCCCCCTTTTCTTGGAAGTCTTAAAAAATTCATAAAAAATTCAAAAATCGAGATATTGAAAAAATTCCTTCACACCAGCATTCCTTACCATAGAAATGATTAAATGAAACCAAATGAATGCATCAATGTTTACTAAAAGAAAATAATAACTCTTTAATGCATTAAAATAACAAAGTCCAAAATAAAAATGAAAAAACGTCAAAAATTTGATTTTGGAATGGAACCAAAAATATCAACACTTCTTCCCATATGCCTTTATCTCATTCCTATGCAGTCGTTTGTCGCTGTATGCACCCGATCTGAATAAGAAGTTTGTCAAAGGAGGGTACCCTCTGTGACCTACTTTTGTCTGTGGTGGTGCCACCTGTTCATGGATCCTGACAAAGATGACCACATTTGTCGGGGACCTTGAGTATTTGATGCATGCCAAGTTTCATTGAATTCCAGCAAGTGGTTCCGAAGAAAAAGTTCAAACTGTGAAATGTTTACACCAATTATCCCACCCCCCCTTTTTCTTGAAAGTCTTAAAAAATTCATAAAAAATCCAAAACATAAAATATTGAAAAATTTTCTTCGCAGTAGTATTTCTTACCATCAAAATGATCAAATTAAACCAAATTAATGCATCAATGTTTACTAAAAGAAAAAAATACCTCTTTTCTGCATTAAAACTACCAAGTACAAAAAAACGTCAAAAAAAACGTCAAAAATTTGATTTCGGAATGGAACCAAAAATAACAACACTTCTTCACACATCCCTCTAGATCATTCCTATGCATTTGGTTTGTCTCTGTATGCCCCCGGTCTGAAGAAGAAGTTTGTCAAAGGAGGGTACCCTCTTTGACCTACTTTTGCCTGTGGTGGCGCCACCTGTTGATGAATCTGGACGAAAAACAATAACACTTGTAGGGGACCATGAGTACTACATGCTTATCAAGTTTCATCAAATTCTGTTCAGTGGTTCTGGAGAAGAAGTCGAAAATGTGAAAAGTTAACGACGGACGACGGACGGACGACGGACGACGGACGGTGATTGATCACAATAGCTCACTTGAGCCTTTGGCTCAGGTGAGCTAAAAAGTGAGCACTCTACAAAGGTAACTACGATATTAAATACATGTAAAGTCCATGATAAATATTTTCTAGTATCTAATACATACTGAGTTTTCACTAGAATCTAAGGCATCTAATGTTTCTCGATGAGCACTCCTTTCCATGTCAGCTTCAGCATTTACATTTCCCAGCAAGCCTCTTGCTCGAGAAACCTCTTTCTCCACTCCTGATGACAAACTTGTATCTTCTGCTAAAGCTTTGTTCACTCGCATTTCTGATAATTCTTTTTTGAGCATAAGAACCTGCTGCAATGCTTGATCTTGAGTTGGCACTAGAAATATAAGTTCCTATTGACAATGCCTTCCACATACCCCAAAAAATTAACTTCAGATTAAAGAGGTGATTTTGATTCCTTTGGTGCAGCTGTTAATTAATAACTTTAGACTTAAGTGATGGTTTTGCAATGTGTGGTAGTTTAAATATGAATACAGTGGCAACCATGATCATAATAGTATTTAAAATGTAATAGTAGTACAGACTCAGATGATGGTTTAGAATAGTAGTACAGACTCAGATGATGGTTTAGAATAGTAGTACAGACTCAGATGATGGTTTATAATAGTAGTACAGACTCAGATGATGGTTTAGAATAGTAGTGCAGACTCAGATGATGGTTTAGAATAGTAGTACAGACTCAGATGATGGTTTAGATTTACATGGCGATTTGTATAATTATGTAGCTGGTTTCAATGAGTTAAAGAAATCTTGCCCATTGGGCATTTCAGAGACTCTCATCTAGGGAGACTAATGTATTTGTTTTGATTCATATTGTGGTTCTGACCATTTGACAGTTTTGTATAGTGATTTGGATTTTGGTATTGTTGACTTACGTGGTGGTTTAGACTGTTCCAATGACTTAATTCTATTCCTGAGTTCTGACAGAGCCTCTCTTTGTCGCATGATCACCTGCTCATGGCGTTCTCCACGACATTGTGCTCCCAGAGCTGTCATCTCTGAAGTTATCCTTCCCTACAAGAAAAATATCTTTCATAAATATAATATATCATATAACTGTATATTGCTATACACTTATAATGTTAATATCAAGGCTATCACATTGATCATATACAGTAAACATTTACAAAATATTCTATATATCTAATCTATCTATACATGTTAATAATAACATTATTTTCTGATAGACAGATGATCAAGAACTATCTTCATAAGAATATCATACATACATAAATACATGTGCTACACAGAATAAAACTTGTGATTGTTGAAAAATATAAAACCACATACAAAATGTAACAATATCCCTTGGTCCATCGTCATAAACTGAAAATATACTTAAGTCATAATTTCAAATTCTTCTGCTCAACAATGAGTTATTAAATCTGATTTGGATTTCATTGAATTTTATTCTATTGATAAATAGAATTAAGGCATTCTGCATGACAGTTCATTTTAGTGTTTGATAATGGAATGGATTAAAATGAAACAAGGACGGTATGACCAGTTTACAAATGCTAAACGCAAAATGTTGACGCCGGAGGGACGGACGGACGGACAGACAGTCAGACAGACAGACAGACAGATGGATGGAGGGACGGACAGATTTTGCCAATTTATAGACCGGAATTGCTTTGCATTGACATTAACAATACATGTATGCAAGTGGTCACCCTAAAGGCAAACAAATGGTCACTCTAAAGGCAAAAATAGTGTGTGTTCACTGAAGTGTAAAGTCAAGGTCACTAAATTTTTGTATTGGTTGGATAGAACATTCAATTATCTACAAACCTATCAACTTTGACAGAAGTACCCTTTAGGGTATGAAAGAAACCAAGCTAAATGCAAATGCTAAACGCAAAATGTTGACGCCGGACAGATGGACGGACAGACGAATTTCGCCAATTCATAGACCGGAATTGCTTTGCAATCCGGTCAATAATTGACTTGACTATTTTCTCAGTTTATGGCGCCAGAACCTGGTACCTTACATTGTATCACTTAGCAACATATATATGAAGTTTTCCATTCAATTCTTTTCATGGTGAATATTTTTGACATTGATTTACCTCTTGATCTAGCAAGTCAAGTTGTTTTTTCTGTTCCTCTTTTTCTTCCTGTAGGAGTAGCTCTAATTGTTGGATCTTTTGATTTTTTTCATCTAAGACAGATTTGTATTTGATTGAGATAGTTTTCTCCTCACTGTAAAATTAAAGAATGTTAAGAATACAAAGGAGACTTTTAATGTCATAGTTACTGTGATAAAGTAAAAACCTTAAACAATAATTGGCAGTATTTATAATAGATATGTTGTATACCACATTCTCTGTGACTGTATGGGCATGGAATTTTTACCCATATTGATCCATATGACCTTCATATCAAATGTCCCTAGAGAATCATATGATCTCCAGATTACTGGTAATTGGTAAATATGTAAGAAGAGTTGAAATAATATAACCCCAGACTTCCTTACAATATGTCAAGTGAGTGTTGCACACAACTAAATTCATGAACATTTACCTAAGCTGATTCTCCAGAGATTTGATGTCATTCTTCTGTTTGTCAATGATCTTGGACAGCTTTGCCATCTGCTGCCGAATCTCCATTATATCTTTTTCTCTCTGTGATAACAACTGTTTATTCTTTTCTATTTCTTGTTTTTGTGTCTCACTAAGCTCACCTGAAATGAAATTAAAGCATCTACATCTTAAAGTGCACATAACTTTATAAATAATTAATCCTATCAACCAAGCAGAAAATAACTATTATCCTTCTGAAAATATCTTTCTTCCTTCCAAATGGAAAAAAAACCTACCAATAACATCTTACTCATGCATGAGTTCCTGCTTAAATCTTACCAATAATATCTGATTGATGTGTATGAACTAAAACCTACTGGTAATATAAGATATATGTGCATGAACTCATGCTTAAAAACTATCTGCAATATCTGGCATATGTGCATCAACTCTCACTGAAAAACTATCGGTTAAATCAGATTTATATCTATGCACTCTCACAAAAAACCTATTGGTTATAACTTACCAGTATGTAGAAACTCCTGCTTAACACTTACCAGTAATATCTGACATATATGTACGAACTCCTGCTTAACACCTACCAATGATATCTGACATATATGTAGGACCTCCCACTTAAAACCTACCAATATTATCTGACGTATATGAAGGAACTCCTGCTTAAGACCTACCAATAATATCTGACATATATGTAGGAACTCCCACTTAAAACTTACCAGTAATATCTGACATATATGTAGGAACTCCTGCTTAAAACTTACCAGTATGTAGAAACTCCTGCTTAACACTTACCAGTAATATCTGACATATATGTACGAACTCCTGCTTAACACCTACCAATGATATCCGACATATATGTAGTAACTCCCACTTAAAACCTACAAATAATATCTGACATACATGTAGGAACTCCCGCTTAAAACCTACCAATGATATCTGACATATACACTGTATGTAGGAACTCCCACTTAAAACCTACTAATAATATATCACATATATGTAGTATGATCTCCCACTTAAAATCTACCAATAATATCTGACATAATATGTAGGATCTCCCACTTAAAATCTACCAATAATATCTGACATATATGTAGGAACTCCTGTTAAAACCTACCAATAATATCTGACATATATGTAGGAACTCCTGCTTAAAACCTACCAATTATATCTGACATATATGTAGGAACTACCACTTAAAACCTACCAATAATATCTGACATATATGTAGGAACTCCTGCTAAAACCTACCAATAATATCTGACATATATGTAGGAACTACCACTTAAAACCTACCAATAATATCTGACATATATGTAGGAACTCCTGCTAAAACCTACTAATAATATCTGACATATATATACAGTGTCGCCACTTAATTGAATGTCGCATTATTGAATATTTCGTTTTATTGAATAAGATCCTGAAATCCAAAACCATTTTCTATCAAATCTATTCAAAATCCACCACTTATTACACTAGAATAAAGAAGCGACTTCGTTTATTTGAATAGCGCGATTATTCTTCCAAGCATACCTTTGTTAAAACTTCAATGTATCACGCCCGAGGTCATGTTATTTACTACGGTTCAGGCGACCTATCTATTAGAGATAAAGGGTTTCACACCTGTCCAGGTAATCTCAAAAGGGATTACTGTCTAGGTAACAGTTGTTGACCGAATCACACGTTAATTGTCTAATAGACCGCGGCGGTAGGAATGAAAGGATTAATTAATTACCAACTGCCGAAGCCATGTCGTACACAAGATCATCGGAAACATCGACAAGATGACGCTGTCAGCCAACGGCATTGCGTGAAGACTGACCCTACTAGATGCCGTCCACTTACTCCGTAAGGCCTGTCGCACCGTCAAGCCAACAACCATTGCCAACTGCTTCCGAAAGGTTGGCTTTGCCTCGTCAGACAACGACACAAGCGAAACTGACGATGTCTGGCCGCCAGAGGATGTTGATATCTAGATGTTCGATACCTTCATCACAAACGATGGCAACCTGGAGAACTAAGCTGTCCGGACTGACGAGAAAATATTCGCGAATTTCCACAAAGACGAGCCTAGACTATGCGTTGCCAGTGACAACGAGGAGGCTGAAGAAACGGCACGAGTAGCGCACGGCGAATGTACAGACGTAATGGCCACAATACGACGATTCCTCGAGGAAATCAAAGCGACGACTTCAGCCTGTTCTATCAGATGGAAAATTGAAATTTCTCACGCGCTTGAATATGCCTTTTAATTTGCCTTTGTTAAAACAAATTGTTTAACCTGTCTTATGTCTCTGACCGCCCTGGTTACACGACTGAGATACATTACGTGCAATTTCAATAGACGACGCTTTTATCTTTACGGTCAGTTGAGCATGTGTAATGTAGTTATTCAATAACATTTGGTTACTGTACTTAAAAAGACAGTTGCAAAATTATAGAAAATGTGGTCTGTTGAGTTTAATGTAGCTCGAGCAAACAATAAAGGGATCTAAGAGAGGTAACTCTAGTGTATCTATATATAGATACATGTACACTGATTCCATTACAGATACGGCGAAAGTTAAACACGTATGCAATTCTTGCAAAATCTGTCAATCATCTGGTCTTTGAAACTGCATTCGTTCGTCATGCCGTGTTATTGAATATTCGTTTATTTGAATAATAAAGTCCTGACAAATAGGTTATTCAATTAAGCGGCTTGCACTGTATATAGGTACTCCTGCTTAAGACCTACCAGTAATATCTGACATATATGTAGGAACTCCTGCTTAAGACCTACCAGTAATATCTGACATATATGTAGGAACTCCTGCTTAAAACCTACCAATAATATCTTACATATATGTAGGAACTCCCACTTAAAACCTACCAATAATATCTGACATATATGTAGGAACTCCTGCTTAACACTTACCAGTAATATCTAACGATCATGCATATGAGCCCTTGCTTAAAACTTACCAGTAATATCTGACAATCGTGCATGAGCTCCTGCTAAATCCCGTCGTAATCCCAAAATCAAATCATCTTGACTCTGTACTTTATTCTTCAGTTCACTGTTCTCTTTTCTGTAATCATAACATTACACATTGTGTAATTCAGAAGTCTTCATTGATTTACAAAGTCTTGTTTAAAGTACATTCAGTAGTCAATTCTGTAACTATTTCTTGTAACAACAATAATAATCTATTTATGTAAGTGATTCCTAAAGCATGAGAATGATCTATTGTTGTACAGCAATCATTCTGAATTGTTTCTCTATGTTCTCACAGCTATACCAAGTTAAACATAGCCCTCAACTAGATCTTATTGTCACATTGCGATCACTGTGTAGTTTATTTATCATTCTGTAAATTCCAATTTAATGCCTTTGATCTTATCAGTTTAATTTAAAGTCATATCTCTTGATCAGCTAAACATGATGTGTGTTTAGTTACATATGTAAGGCAAAGATACAATGTGACTCAATGGAAAATATCCATGCACTGGAACAATCAGATCTCCAGATTTTGACAAAAAAATTACATGTACTGCATTTAAATGGAATGGCAGTACAAAGCTGCTTACATAAAATAAAAAATAACAATACCCACAGAAAAATGTAATAAAAAACTGTAATATTATTGACCCATATCCCAGATTGATTGATTGATTATTGTTTTACATCACTCTATGATTATTTCACATATATGTTGACAGCATCTGCCTGATGCATTGCATAGAAGTGTATACAACTGATCCATTCAAGCAGTAAGAAATTTTTAATGTGCCATGCTGTGACACACATTTAGATACACCTACAAATTGTGAAATCTGGTTCAGTTACCTGAGGATGACTATAAGTTGTTCCATTGCAATAAATTCCTCCGACGACTTTTGAATAACTTTGGGTTTAGGGGGTGGAGTTGGTTTCTGTGACATCTGATGTTGCTTGTTCTTCAAATCTATCATCTCAGTCTTCATATCTGTAACAAACAACAGACCAAATGGGCCTATATTGCTCACCTGAGCTCTATTTGCTCATTCACAAATAAATGACTGCTTGAAATAGTTAACTTAATAACTGAAATAATAATCTCTTGCTAATTGTACAAATGTCATGTTTTTCAATCTGATTAAAACCCGACCTTTATTCTGCTTCTCTATCTGCAGAAAAAGTTTTAATCAGATTGTATGTTTTGACAACTGACAAATGACTGTAGAATGCTTCTCTACAATGAATAGATAAAGAAAATATCAAAAATATGTGGAAAAGATTCAGCCAGACTTCTTTTTTCCAATTTTTTTTCTTAAATGATTTAGTTAATACACTGAGTGGTGCAAAAGATTTAAAAAATTGTTTTGGTGAAAAAATGATGTAAAAATGTTTTGCTTGCAGCAGAATTTGAACCACTACTCTTCAATATGCCAAAACTGGCCTATATCAAAAATAGAAAAAAAATCATGAAATTTAAAGTGATATTTTCTGATAAAAGTAATCAATAAATATACTCGATAGCTACATTGGTATGTGGAAATAACTTGGTCAGAAAAGAGGTAAAAAGTGTTATAAGTTTGAAATTGAAATAGAACAAAAAACAACAACAACACTTCTTAAGACACCCTTATAAATCACTCTAGAGCATTCTGTTTGTCAAACAAAGAAGCCTGTCTGAACAAGAAGTCTGTTAAATGAGGGCAACTTCTTAGACCTATGTTGCCCCATTCTTGATCAACTCTTTGTTGGATATTGCCAAAAAACAGCAACACTTTTAGGGGGCAATGAGTATTTCATATCTACAAAATTTTATTAAAATCTTTCAGTTAGTACTGAAGATGACATCAAAACTTCTTATTTAGACTAATAGTATTCATGTATTCCATTTTTTAATCTAAAGAAAACTGCAAAAATCGTAAAAATTATTTTTGTTTTCCATTTCTTTCCAATTACATTTACTACAAGAGGCCCATGGGTCACATCACTCATGTCAGCATCTAAATGCCCAAAAAGAAAAATAGAAAGATATCTATAAACTTCTTTGATCTTTTAATATGAACAAATATTCATGAAGAAAATGAAAAATGTATAAAATTGTTTTTTGGAATTTGTAAGGGGGATCTCAATACTTTTAAAACTTTAATATTAGACCATTTATAGAAGGACAGGGTCACACATGACCCTGGTCTTCCTCTGCATATGTGTCAATAAACTTTACTTGTCAAAAGTAACAAAAGATTACCTGGCTTCAGGGTGGAGACTTCAGTTGTTTCTAAGATAATTGGCCAGTTTTAAAGAAAAGAGGCCCAAATAGGTCTATATCATAAAAACATGGCACATAAAAATACTCCCCACTTTACCTTTCTTGCAATCTTTTATTCATTAAAAATCCAAAAATAGAAATTTTGTCAAAATTCAAAAGAACATTCCTCCACTTTATTCTGGCTAAAATAAGCATTTCAGTGCATTGAAAATCAAACATAGAGAAATTATTGATGAAAACCATTCTATTTTTTCTTGAAAATGTTAAAGTCTGAAATGATGTCAAACAACATAAAAAATATTTACCCCATTACAATGGAATTAAGAAACTTGAAACATACATCCTACTAGATCATGCAGTTGTCATTAGTTTCAATACCAATACAGTGGTTGCATAGAAGATTTTCAAAGAGAGGTACTCACTGGGACTATTTTTAGCATATGGTAGTGGTACTTGTTAACTTATCTGGACAAAATGAACAAACTTGGTAGAGGACCTATTGTACTTCAAGTATATTAAGTTTCATCAAAATCCATAGAATAGTGCAAGAGTAAAATTTGAAAATGTGAAAAATACCCTCTCCTTCTACAGATTTTGCAATCTTAAAAAATTCATGAAGTGACAAATTTCTGAGATATATTTCAGTGAATTCTGCGACATTTTCTGGGAGAATTTTTGGTACATCTTCCATGTGTTAAATAAATACAAAATGCAGTTTACATCTTTATTTTATATATTACAAACTTTTCTTGCTGTTACAAGAACACTTTTTGGTGCTTTCTATTCAAAACGCTCATGCCATTTCACTTTACTCAAGGATTATCCAACAAAATCCATCAAAAGTATTTAGGAAGAGTTACAAAGAAAAGGCATTTTGTATACTTAGAAAAATCTGAGTCCAAGGGATTTTAATCGTAATTTTTTAACATCATTCCCTTACCAATATGCATATCTTCATATGGTGTTCTTTCTTTGTACCAAGTTTCATAAAAATCTCCCAAAGAGTTTAGGATGAGTTGCGATGACAACATGTTTTGCATAGAAAAATCTAAGAAAATCCAAGGGCCATAACTCCTGTAAATGTTTTTGGACAGCATTCTTTTTCCGATATGCACATCTAAATATAGTGTTCTTTCTTTGTACCAAGATTCATCAAAATCCCTCCAAAGATTTTAGAGGAGTTGTGAAGACAAGAGGGACAAACAGGCAGGCAGACGGACGACAGCAGTATGTAACATATCAAACCCACATTTTTATGCAGGCATATAAAAACACATACATTGTAACCCCTAAATATAAAGTAATGAACCATAGAATACGCATCTAATAAAGGTAATCAGAAGTGTTTTCACATCAGACAAACAAAAATTGGCATAAGATGAAGTCCTTGAGAGTAAATACATGTCAGTATTACCTTTATGCCAAAGTCCTTTAAAGTAAATACATGCCAGTATTACCTTGCATAGTTTTCTTGAGAGCAGTTACTTCCTCTTGGTAATCTTTATTTTTTTTCATTAGTTTGATCAGCCTCTCCTCCATTGCACAAATTGTCACTGAATGTTGCTTGTTTTGTTCTTTGTAAGCCTCCATGTCTTCTTCATATTTCTTGTCGCGACCTTCCACTTCTGATGCCACCTTCACTGTCAATTCTTCATTCTCAAGTTTTAGAATTGTTATTTGTTCTCGTAGCTGGATTTCCAACTCTTTATACCCCTCCAGATCAGCTAAAGCTGTCGATGCTTCAGCTAATTTTTCTTGAACACTTGCATCTTTATGACTTAGACTCTAAAAAACAATTTAGGTTCCCAATACACATTCTACTCTTGATTATTTTCATCACTAGAAACTGACAATTAGTCATGAAGGGTCCTGCTGTTTGAACTTGGCTTTTGACTTGGAAATCTACCATAATGTCCCTCCCATCATTATTTATTTGTATGTGAAATATGTAACCTGTATGTTTATAATCTTATCTAGTTATCACATCACAACCAACGACAGACAATGTTTTTTGTATAGAGTACCCACATGACTGTGACCTTACTGAACTCATTATCACTTTGTATTTTCAATTGACATTTAATATCAATTTTAGTCTAAAGTATATTTGATCCCTGTCAAAACCCATATTCATTGTGGGTATGTACCTCTTTTAGTTCATCAATAGTGGCTTGGAGTTGCTCAGTTTTAGCTTTCTCCTGGTCCACAGCATTCTCTAGCTTCTCACTCTCTATCAATTTGATTTCTTCTATTGCTCGATGTAATTTTTCTTCAGCTGAAACAAATTGATGACAATGTTATACACAAAACACACATACAGAATATGGTTTAATATGAAATTTGTTTTCAAAGATATGATTACCTACAAGTTGATAACATAAAGTGACTCTAACCTTCAGATACACCTTACCTTCTATTTTAGCCTTTTCCAATGCATCTTTCACTTTGTTATCACCATCTTCTGTTAACAACTTCACCTGCATTTCAAGGTCAACTTTGAACTTCTCTTGAATTTCAGTCACCTGAGCTTGTAATTTCTCTTTTTCACTAATTGCTGATTCCCATTTAGCAAATAAATGTTGTATATGTTGACCAGGAGCTGTTGAAAACAAAGCAACACCAAAATATTTCATACCTCATTGGAATAGAAGCAGATTCCAAGATGTATCATGGTTTAATAACAGTTAAACTCCTTGTATTAAGTGACCACCTGTCTTATGTGATCCTATTTAATTCCTACCTATGCAATTCCTATGTAACATGAAATAAGTCACAACCTGCATAACATAACTAGCAACCTTATATTTCATTTCTGATACTTTGAAACAACCCATAACTAAGTGAATTTAAGATGGCCCCTGGAAATGATTGATTTCACATCAAGCAATATCTGACAAAATTCGATTGTTCACAAAATTGCAAGCCCCCTAAAAAGTTCTCTTGAATAAAACATGGAGGCAACTAAACAGTTTGATAGTGGGAAGCCACCTTATAAACTGCTTATTATTAAATGCAGATATTTTATGAAAACAATTTATCTCTTTGTTAAACGAGGATAGTAACAAGCTGACATACAAATAGTTATAGATGCAATAGCAAGGTGAATTTACATTAAACAAAAGCTCGGAAATTTGCAGAGGATTTAAAGAATTCCAATTTTAAAGCATCATATGGGTGGGTGGAAGGTTTTATAGCCAGGAACAATTGTATTTGAGTATATTTTACATTAATTTTCTCCATTTCCTACCGCCAATATACACCAATGAAGCTCAGAAACAATGCTTATTTTTATATTTCCCTATTTAGTACCTAAGTGGATCCCTCAATGTATATTTATAAAATGTAATACAAGTGTGTAGCAAAGATGATGATACAGCATTACTAGTAATTACTTTGAAGACAATAATTAAGTCAAATTCTGCAAATGAATTCTCTGTGCAAATAGATGTAACGAAAAACAAGAGGCCCAAGTGGGCCTATATCGCTCACCTGAGTACCTAGATTATCAGTCATACAGGATTCATTTTTGTATTACTGTGACTAAGTCAACACAAATGTTGAAAATATGTAAAATTTTATTTCAGACCAGAATAAAAAACAACACTTTTTTGCACATCCATTCAGGTGATTTTGATAATTAGGAATTTGTTTTGTCTCTGCAAGATGTGATTCAGGGCAACAAGTTAGTCATTTCCTTTAGGTGGAACCTTTTGTTGACTGATTTCAAGTCTGGGTCATGAACAACAATTGTTTCAAATATTGTCCAGATCCAACTTAAACTGGCCGAATTTCATATGCTGAGTGTTGTAAAGAAATGTCAAAAAAATTTTGACCACAGCTGGATTTGAACCGCTGCTCTCCATATTTTAATTACCAAGTGGTATATGTACCATTGTGAGACCTATGGTTTAGACATGGTGGGACCATCTGTTGACCAATTTGGATGAAATGTAAAAATTGATAGAGGATCTATAGTACTTCATGTATACAATGTTTCATTAAAATCTTTCATGTGGTATAACAGCTGGAGTTAAAAATGTGAAGAATTGTCCCTATACACCCTCATTTGGAAGTCTTAAAAAAATTCATAGAAAATCCAAAAATTGAGATATTGACAAAATTCTTTCAAAATAACATTCCTTACCATAATTATGATCAAAACAGTTCATAAGAAATCATCATTATCAATTAACTAGGAAATATGACACTTTTTTGCATTGAAATCACCAAGTCCAAACAAATGTCCAAAAAAAATTCTAAAATTTGATTTTGAAAGGGAAACAAAATGACAAGACTTTTCACTTATCCCTCTAGATCATTTCTATGCATTCTGTTTGTCTCTGTATACAGTCAGTATGAAGAAGACTGTCAAAGGAGGGTACTCTTTTGTGACCTACTTTTGACTGTGGTGGCGCCACCTCTAAAGAGGTCTGGACGAAAAAACAACAGAATTTGAAGGGAATCATAAGTGATTTATTTCTACCAAGATTTATTAAAATCCTTCCAACAGTTTTGCAGAAAAAGTTGAAAATGTGAAAAATGGCCAAGACCCCCCCCCCCTTTTTTTTTGGAAGTCTTAAAAAATTAATAAAATATCTAAAAATTGAGATATTGGCAAAATTCTTTCACAGTAATATTCCTTACCATAATTATGATCAAAATAGTCCATGAGAAATAATCATTATCAATTAACTGAAAAACATGACACTTTTCTGCATTGAAATTACTAAGTCTAAAAAAATGTCGAAAAAATGTCAAAAATTTGATTTTGGAACAGAACCAAAAATAACAACACTTCTTCACACATCCCTCTAGATCATTCCTATGCATTCAGTTTGTCTCTGTATGCCCCCCGTCTGAAGAAGAAGTTTGTTGAAGGAGGGTACCCTCTGTGACCTACTTTTGCCTGTGGTGGTGCCACCTCTTGACGGATCTGGACAAACACTTGTAGGGGACCAACTTTTACAATGTAATCGCATAACGTGTATTATCATCAAAAGTGGCACAGAATGACCAGCCTTTATTCATCATGTGATATCAACACTTTTCTCTCTTTTATACATCCCTGGGGCAGGCTTGGTGTAGTGGTTAAGCGCTTGGCTTGCGGCGCCGACGATCCGGGTTCGATTCCCGGGTTTCGCCACTATGTTTAAGAGGTTGGTAACCTCCTGCTTCCATGTCGCGATATAACTGAAATATTGTTGAAAGCGACGTAAAACACAAATCAACCAACCAACCAATCTTTTATACATCCCTGATTTTATTTACAATCAAACTCGCATAGACTTCAAATTTCTTAACTAGTACCCTTGTCCCAAACTACCGCTTCAATTTTTTTTTCTCGTTAGAATGAACGTGCGTGTCTACTATATTATGTGAACTTTATGCAGAGATTGCCAATGTTTGTGAAGAAAAAATAAAGAGAGAATGAATGAATGAGTGTTATCTAAACTGTTGATGCTCCTGCCTAAATCCCCCATTAAAGCTTAAAAGCATGGGAAAAATGTTCCAGATTTCTAACCCTATGTATAATACACAGTGAAGAAATGACGAGTCAAACTTGGCTAAAAAAAGTGTGTATTATATTCAAGTAAATATAGTATTCATTCTGATTTATGTATTCATTGTAAATTATGTATTTGTTGTGACTCATGAATTTGTTAGGACTTTTATATTTATTATATTCAAGTACTCATTATAATATATCTATCTGTTATGGCTCAAGATATTTGCTCCGTGGCTATATATTTGTTGTGACAAGTGTCCTGTGACTATGTATTTGTTGTGACAAGTGTCCTGTGACTATGTATTTGTTGTGACAGATGTCCTGTGACTATGTATGTTGTGACTACATATTTGTTGTGACAGGTGTCCTGTGACTATGTATTTGTTGTGACAGGTGTCCTGTGACTATGTATGTTGTGACTGTATTTGTTGTGACATGTGTCTTGTGACTATGTATTTGTTGTGACAGGTGTCATGTGACTATATATTTGTTGTGACAGGTGTCCGGTGACTATGTATTGTTGTGACAGGTGTCCTGTGACTATGTATGTTGTGACTGTATTTGTTGTTACTGGTGTCCTTTGACTACGTATTTGTTGTGACATGTGTCTTGTGACTATGTATTTGTTGTGACAGGTATCCTGTGTGACTATGTATTTGTTATGACAGGTGTCTTGTAACTATATATTTATGACAGGTGTCCTATTACTATGTATGTTGTGACAGGTGTCTTGTAACTATGTATTTGTGACAGGTGCAGAGTTCTTGAAAAGTGTTGGATTTTTCAGATTGTCCGATAAAATTTACGAAGGTCTGATCAAAATATAAAAAATCTATCTCTTAATCAGACCTAATGTCCGATAAAGTCAGATACAACTTTTTTGTATTTTTCAGAATGTCAGATAAAAATGTACCGCAAATTTCTAACAAATCTGAACAGTTTTTTTTTCCTTGTCTTGCAACGTTTTGTGAAATGTTCTTCAATTGTGCAAGCATTAGATACGATGTTATTGATTTCGGCATGGCCAATTAAATTAAAAGAGTATAGAGGGGAGACTTCAAGAAAAGGAGAGTGGTGTCATATAGAAGGATGTTTTCAATGTGGTGGATGGTAGTGTCCTTGTACAGGATGGTGGTGTCAGAGGAGAAGATCTTGTCATTGCATTGTTGAGGATGTTGCTGTCATAGGGGAGAATGGTGATGTAAGAAGGGAGGGGTGTCAATGTGGAGGATGGTGTTGTAGACAGTGAAGAGGAAAGTGAAACTGTGAAAATGAACAATCGGAAGAAGAAATGGACTAAATTTAAGACAAAGTTTTCTAGAATAGACAGGTTTCATTAGCGTAAAGTTTTTATTGGGTTATTTTGAAGTATATAACTGAATATTTGTTCATAAATCAAACAAATTATGTAGTTAATTTCTCTAAAATATGAATACTTCCTGTATTTTTGCAATGCTTATGCAAGTTTTGAGATATCAGACAATATAGAAAAGTTTCTAAAGAAGTGCAAATAAAAAAAAACCAGTAATTAAACTTAGCATTAATAGACAAGAAAATTAATCAGTCTAATGAAAGCTTGTTCGGTCTGATAGAATTCACAAAGTTATCAGACCAAATGTCTGACACTTTTTGTAAGTCCTGTAACTTACAGTCATTTGACAGCCTGATGTTGACTCCACATTTCTGTAAGGCAGCTTCAATATTTTCTTCCCATGTCAGAGCATTGGTAAGTAGACTGATTAGGCAATCCTTCATCCAGATCAATGACTGGTCACCACTGACTGCCTGTAGAAGGCTCAACTCCTGCTTCAGTGTGCCCGCCAAGAAACCACCACTTTTTAAGTTGCTCTGATGACAAATAAAAGAGCATTATTAGTCAGTTGTAAAATAGCTACAACTGGAAACAGAACTGGAAACAGAATATATCTTATACCACACATTTTATTCTTCACACATGAAGTATAATGCTCAACTTTTGAGTATACTTCATATTGAAGGAAGAAGAAGGATACATATGAGTAGTTTAAATAATTGATCATGATATCTTGCTCCTACCACAACTTGCTCTAAGTCTGTGCGTAGTTTTGACATGTTTTTCTTGAAGACATTACTGGTGCTGTCTGTTCGTTTTAGTTGCTGTTCAATTTCATGGATCTTTCTCTGGAATTCTGTTCGTTCATCAACTATTTTCTTCAAAGTATCCAAGAGTTCATCATCACCAATCTCAGACTCCGGTGCTTTAATTCCTGGGGTCGAAAATGTTGTTTGTATAACACGATTTCTGAAACGCTCCAGCTAAAAATAAATTGAATGTAAATT
Source organism: Pteria penguin (assembly GCA_035048485.1). Lineage (NCBI taxonomy): Eukaryota > Metazoa > Mollusca > Bivalvia > Pterioida > Pteriidae > Pteria > Pteria penguin. The sequence goes on from CM068582.1 coordinate 60,215,845, forward strand.
GCAGATCAATATTAAGAATTATTGCCAGGGACGGTAAATCTGGAAGTCTGGTATATCCAGACAACCACTATTTTGGTTACTTATTGATCATTTCAAGTAATTTTAAATGCACAATTTGAAAGAACAACATCTTTTTAAACTACATGGCAATGGACATTTTAAAAGTTGTTCATTCAATTCAATTTTAACAAATCATCCGGAAATACCCTATGTCCAGATTTACCTTCCTGACCACTATGTGAGCTCAGAATTGTAGCATTTTCACTTTCAAATCAAATATCAAGAACATATTTTCTATACTGTATAAAAACTGATGTTGGTTGATTATTAGTTAATACTGATATTGATAAGAGCTTTTATTAATGGTTTTGCAAATATTTATTTGACAATATCTATTATTGTTTTAATGGGTACCCTTTTGGTAGCTTGCTCTAGATCCACTCGGACCACTCTCTCAGCTCTCTGCATATCAATCAGCTCAGTTTTGGCTTGGTCTACCTCTGATTGTATCTTTTTCTGAACATTTTTCTCTTCATACAGAGAAAGTTTGGATTTTTCCAGTTCTTGTTTTAATTGAGTAATAAGTTCTTGTTGATCCTGCATCTTATTTTCTGTTGCCTTGAATTTCTACAGACGAAATATTACATCATCAAATAAAATATTTATCATTTTGATCTAGATTACAGAGTTAGACTTGGAATTACACTAAAAACAAGGGTTAGTAAAGTCTAAATACCAAAAGCTATGATAATCGTTGTTAAATCTGTAAAGCAAGAATTACTTGTTTTAAAAAATCTGTGTATCTTTCTATCAATATTCCCTTATGCTAAGTTTTGTTGATATCTATGCACAAATTTTTCAGAAGTATCAATAAGCATAACTTGGTAACTGAATAATTTATTTCATCTAACAGCAAATATATGTATTCTTGTGCATTATAGGATACCTGTCTAAGACTAATTAGCTCTTTCTCCCTGGCATCTCTCTCTTCTGAAGCTTTCAATGGAGTGTCTGTGCTCTTTGACATCTGTAATAATTAACCATACAATACCTTTAAGTAATAAAATTTGTATTAACTTGAGGTTTTTTTAACATGAAAATACTAATAGGCATTCCTCTTTTGGTCATGGGGATCTCTAGTATAAAATATATGACAAAAGGCTGAAAAAATTTCAAGTTTTAGTCTGAAATTTTTTTAAAGAACAAAGTTCCATGGCCTTGACCTTTGATCTAACAAATTCAACAGGAGTCCTCCTCTAGTCATGACATCCTATATGCAAAGTTTCATGATTCTAGTATGAAAAGCTATCAAATTACAATCCATAAATGCTTTGTCTAAAGATGTACAGAAATGGAGAAACTAAAATCCCCATTACAACTTCATTAGTAAGGGAAGGGGAGTTATACAGTGATGCTCCATTAATCCAGAAATTTTTTAAACATTTGTTCCCAACCGATTTTCCGGATAAATGGATTCTCCAGATTACAGGATCATAATACATTAGATGTTAAAGAATCTTATTTTTTGATGATAGAAGGGGTGTATACACAATACAACACAAGTAATGTACATTCCTTATATGTGTTTAATTTATGTATGAAGAAATGTATATCTATTGTGTACTTAAAGGGGGATTTGCAGTAGATTCTACCGACCTAGTGAAAACGTGGTTATCTCTTGTTATCAGTGACAGTGATAAATATCATATTTCTATTAATAGTCACTTCTACTCTTAGCATGACCACAATGTAAATTGTAAACATAAACTGTACATACGGTCAGACTTTTCGATTTTTCCCTCCAATTGTATCACAATATCCATCTCTCTTTCTTTTCATTTTTCTACATATGTTATTTGGTCTATCACCATGAGGAAATTGAGAGGAAATAAATCAAACATAGAATATATTATACTGATCGTTGTTTATTCTAATCTTAGAATTTTCCTTTCAAGTCAATTATTACTACCTGGGAGACCAGGAATGGGACTTAATTCATAAATTTAGTATGCTTACATGCACCTGTTATATTATAGACTAATTCAGAGTGAATCTTTTGATAATTTGTGAGGATGTCATGGATGCTGCAGTAGCATGCTAACTGGAAACTATAAATCCTTTTTCATGCAGTTATTTCTGATAAAGAAACATTTTGTAACTTTCATCTCAATTTCCTGATTTACCGGTTTAGCTCATTTTGAAAAAATATAGGACCATTTAGTATTTGAACATCTGAATGATCAAAGATGAGTTTTAAAATAATATCATTATGAAAGTCGCCACCCCCTTTCTGAGTATATCCCGTGCTTATGTATTGCATTATTTGGCTATGTCTGAGAAAAAAGAGATCGTGTTTGCTCTGACTGAAGAACAATTTTCTATTTTATGAGAATTCATCAACTTTAATAACTGGGATCTTAGTGCATCTTTAATTCGCAATGAATGGTCAAGGATTCCAAATGAAAGTTCTACAGTATCGGTACCTGAAGAATTTCATAATAATTAACAGACCCTAAAAGTAATAATCAGCAGGATGATATTTGCAATGATAAGATAATCGCGAAAATGGAAATAATGACCCTGAACCAGAAAATGGGAATGTGATTGACCATAGTGTCTGTGAATTCTGTTTTTGTAATCCATGTGTAACATTGCACAGAAAGTCGTGGTTTGGGAATGGCGCTCCACCTCATTCATGCAATGTGGGCATTAGAAAAACAAAGTACTGAAAATTCTGGTCACTAATTTTACACTCAGGTGGTTGGATTCATCCACATTATATTGTAAAGAAGACCCGTATCTTCCGGGAATTCCAACTCCGTGACCTTGGAGAAGTTTACAGTCTGAGAGAAATAATGCCCGACTGTGTATTGGGACTTGTAAGGGATCTGTATCCTAATCCAGATGGTTGGGAATACATCGATGGGACATCGATAGGCATGATAAATATCTATGAAATATTCTGTAAATACTGTCACAAATGTGAAACATTCATACATAATGTGCTGTAAGCAAATTAGAAGTGGAATAATGCAATAAATAATTTCCTTGCATTCAATTATTTATTTTCAAAGCAATTTGGGATATAAATCATACATGTTATACAGTCAAACTTCGATATCTCAAACACTGAAATCTCGAATACCAAGGATATCTCGAAGTCGAACGTCGGTCCCGAAAAAAATCCTTCATATTATGATTAAATTCACCCCGGATGTGTCGCACACTGATATGTTGAATACCATGCTCATCTCAAATACATTTTAAAGTCCCAAAGTTCTTATTTACCCGGTTTATCTCGAAGTTGGCTTCTTATTGACAATATTCCCCGCGGTGTTTACCCTGATCAATTGACTGTGTCGGTGTACAAAGCCGCAGTAATTACATAATCAATCGCGTCCGTGCGTACCCTGTTATTTATACCAAATATTAATAATGATGATAGCTTATTAAACTCGACACAAAATTAGATAATTAACATTAACTGTAATTAGTGTTTTTTCATACCTGTGTTTAAAGAAATTTCTTTACACTGTTCATTAATTATTACTATTTCCAATCCGTGTGTATGTCTATGTATTTTTATGCAATGTAATAGTAATTAAATCAAAGTATGACGTGTGTCTTTATCTTGTCTTACTTGTTAGCCCGTCCTCATTTTAGGTATAGTATAAGAAAGTTATATCCAGTATTGGATTTAAATTACGATGTTACTGAAAAGGAAACATGACGTTTTCAGTTTTGGAGTATATTCTCTATATATTCATAAAATATAAAAGGTATGATGAGATTTAGATTAATTATTTAGGAACAATACAATATGCACATCTTCATGCGCATTTATTGATAAATACATGTATATCTCATATATCTACTATAATAATCATAAATGTCAAATGAATCGGCGTATGTTAACAACTGCAAGATTTGTGATCCTAAACTCGAAATTTGGATATCTCGAACTATGGATATCTCGAAGTATTTTCCACGGTCCCTCCGACTTCCAGATAACGAGGTTTGACTGTAGTAAGTTTGGTTATTTCGTATTTCTTTGAACAAGCACATGCTTTTGTTTTGTTTACATTCTTGTTCTGATTTTTTGTCAGATTTACCATAAGCAGAAGGAGGTCTAGTTTGAATTTTGTTTGCTTATATTGTTCAGTTAATTCAGTTAATTTCAATAAAATCAAAGATTTAATTTGAACAAATTATTTTGGTACATTAGAAATGAAACCAGAATGAACACACATGACAAATTTCAAGGTTTACAAAAATTCTAGATTTCTTGATAAAAAGATTTTCTTCTTGTCAGATGAACAAATTTTTTCCACACCCACTTCTATTTTAACTCACAGCCCCCCCTTTATTAACATCTTTAGTGAATTCTACATTGATTTCAGCCAAACTTCCAGTGAATATGAAATTGTAAAACTATATACAAGACATTTGGTGTGGTAAACTAGGACAATTCATGAATTAATGAAATATGAAAATTTTCTATAATCATGAAACAGAACAATAACTTAAAGTTAAAACTAATCTACAAAATAATGTAATGAGCACCGAGTAGCACTAAGTAAGGATACGTTATCAATGATCGATCTCTGACAGAAGAGTGACGCTACCTAGAGTCTGGTTACAATGTAAAGCCTCAATATTTAATTAAAAATGTAAGCTGTGAAATCGGCAATTCACTTTAATTTATTAATTCATTCAAATAACAGTAATTTTCATTTCTGGTGTGAGTGTATATTGACTCAATAAAAAGCAATCATCAATGCCGCTAACATGATTTTTGATTACACTACAAGTGGCCAATTCTTAATTAGATAGGTATTTAACATACCATAGATAGGTGACCAGGTAAACGCATCGTTAAACTGTTTAACTAGAATTTTAATGTGTTGGTGTGACACAAATGTTCTCACTGGCAGCTAAGGTAGTGAAATATAATTGCCAGAGTACAAGTATATGAAAATTCAAGAAATTTCTAATGTTCAAGGGCAATTACACTGACAAAAATTACTAGAACACACCCATATTCAAACTTCACCTGCATTTTCCCTTGAAACATCTATATAAATATATATCAATATCAATTTAATCCATCAAACCTTCATGGAGAAAATAAGTGGAAACTGTCATTTTTAAGAAATTTTCTATGTTCAAGGGCAATAACTCTGACAACAAATTAATGAACCACTACCATATTCGAAATTGACCTGCATCTTCCCCTTGATACATCTGTATACCCAATATCAATTTAATCATCAAACTTTCACCGAGAAAATGAGTGGAAACTGTCATTTTTAAGAAATTTTCTATGTTCAAGGGCAATAACTGTTAGAAATTACCGAACCACACCCATTTTCAAACCTGACCTGCATCTTCCGTTGATACATCAGTATACCCAATATCAATTTAAGCCATCAAAACCTCAAAGAGAAAATGAGCGGAAACTCATTTTTAAGAAATTTTCTATGTTCAAGGGCAATAACTCTGTCAAAAATTACTGAACCATACCCAAATTTGAACCTGACTTACATCTTCCCTTGATACATCTGTAAACCCAATATCAATTTCATCCATCAAACTTTCAAAGAGAAAATGAGAGGAAACTGAATGATGATGAAATGATAGAACAGGGTAACACTATATACCCCCAGCCATTTCATGGCATAAAAAACAATCGATCAATGCAGAGAGAGGAGATAAACAGTATGGCTTTATATATTTATTAAGCCATGGTTATTTGCTACAGCTATGTACGGAAGGCAAGATTTTGTCCAGAATATCAGAACAAATTTAACAAACTTTTAGTACCCGTATTTCCTTGAACGGATCCTGAACGCAGATTTCTGGATTATCGGATCAAAATATCGTTTGGGTAATCTATTCCCAAATTTCTTGTCTGGAAAGTGGATATTCCGGATAAACGGAGCCTGGATTAACAGAGCATTACTGTAATTTAACTATATGCATGGGTGCTTACAGTAATTAAATACAAATATCACAGAATGTTGATAGATAAAATAAAATATTCTGTACTGTATGATCAGTTGTGGTATATACCTTTTTTGACATTGCAGTAATTTGAATATCTCGTTCACGGATTTCTTTCTTCAGGATTTCTATTTCCCTTGACAGTTTGCTTATTGTTGAATCCTGAAAAATTCAAATATAGTTCATTTTAAAGGCATGCATACAACTTTATTTAATTAATAGATTGGCATGTAATGTGAAACTGTCACTCTATGTTAATCAAAATACATATGTCTTTATTGTGCTTAGGTCATTTTCCAAATTTATTCAGGAAGAAGAGACACTACAAGTGTATTAAGAATATATTTAATTTGTTTTTAAAAGACATGTATTTAAAATCAATATATTCTTATTATTTGGAAATTTCTTTAAGGAAATTATCATATTATCATTGGGTTTTTTTTCTGGGATGTTTGTAATAAATAAAACAGGCAGGGTAAATGCGCATGTTTTGGTTTCAGTGTCCATTATATCTGTACACATTTTGTATCAAACTCTCTCACTTTACTATGCTACATGTCTACTACACATTATAGGATAATAAAAGTCTGAGAAAACAGGGATACTGCCATTTAGATAGTAAAATAGGGATGTTGTCATCAAAATAGAAAAGCAGAGATGCAGTTATCAAAAAAGAAAAACAAGGATATTGTAATCAAAATACAGTAGTAAAACAGGGATACTAAAATTAATATAGTAAAACAAGGATAATACCATTCAAATAGTACAAGAATACTGCCATTTAAATAAGACAATGAAATCAGCAGAGCTGAGGGGTGCTCCCCAAAGTACATCAGACCAATGGATGATTCTTGTCAAACCCATAATGCTTCAAAATTTATCAGGGAACATGAAAAGTTAGGGCTGCATGTAACTATATGTGATATGAACATGTGCTAATGAGACTTTGCTAATATGTAAACCTTGTAGTTGTATTGGCATTTTAAGTTCCAGTTGTTGACCTTTCAGAAATGACCTCAGTGACATTTGTCTGAAAGTCCATATCCCAAGTGACAATTAGCATTTGTGTGAAGTATGGTCATTGCCAGTTGAAATGTTACAAAAATATAAACTCTCTTTGGTATTTTAAATTCTATTTTCTGAGTGACCTTGACCTTGATCTTTCATGACCTTTGTCCTGAAACTATATTCTTAGTGAAAATTGAGTAAAGTATGATTTAATTCATTGTCCGAAACTATGGATTTAATTCTGATGAATGGTTGGGGAGATATGAAACCAAATGGACAGAGAAACACATGGACAAACACAGTTAACATAACAGGATGTATTCATGAAACACTATGTCTCTGATGGCAACAAAATTCCTAAGTACTATCTTATTGTGAGGCATAGAAAACATATGCCTTAATGAAGGCTTTTTTTGGCATATAAAGTATGAATATACTTTCATCAAAATCCATAGGCATCTTCCTTAGGGTCCTGACACTGAATGAGTTATAATACAATGTATCATTTAAATCCCTCAAGGCAAAAAAGTTAAATTGAAACATAGACAATATATGCCCTAATAAAGGTTATTTTTAGCATATAAAGTACTAAAACTCCACAGCAAATAAAGGAAATTATGGGAATATCTACAATAACAAAAGGATATTACATAGGTCCCGATATTGAATGTGTAATAATATTAAAACTCTCAAGCAACCATCAGATATCATGAGACATAGAAAATTCTGACAAAATCTACTTTTGGCATTTAGATCACAGTCAAGGTCACTAGGTCACTGATTTTGATGTCATCTGAAAAGCTTCATTAGTGGAGCACACATGTGAAATATGAAGTCTTTGTCTTTTATAGTTCATAAGAGACGGACAAGGATAAAGTTCTGACAGACATGCAAACTAACAAACAAGGTAAAAACAACATGCCCCAGATTGAAAAAGATGCATGTATCTTTAATACGGGGTAATACTATGATCCTGGCTGGTGAAATTGGCCAATATTTCAGCATTTTTGTTTTTGGGCATTTTGATATCAGTTGTTGATCTTGACCTTTCACAAATGACCTGGATGCCAGGATGATCTTTATCTAAAAGCCCCTATCCTGAGTGACAATTACCATGTGTTTGAAGTATGATCATTGCCTGCTGAATAAAATCAATGCCTAGCATAGCATAATATGCCCGTCGCTTAGCTTGAAGGAGATCAATTTGAATGAATAAAAAGTTTTAAATCCAATATCTTGAGAAAGACTGTTGGAAAAAGTATGGCGTCGCATGGATAGGAAAATTGAGTACTACAGATATTTAAACTACTGCGAAAACAAAGGAAGACAAGCAAATTCAGAGAAGTGTGGTGTCCTGCATTCTGGGTTCTAACAGTAAGGGTGCAGTGATCTGTGACATACTGTCATGGTTGTGCATGTCTACATGTATCTGCAGTGGAACCTTGTAAAGTTTGATGATATTATACTAGATTCTATATGATTGAGATTTTCCCCTATATTTCCCATAGTGTTCCACCGGGCATTATTCTCCGGCAGATTCAAGGCTTGAATAGCATGACCCAAATTGGTTTTCTGGAAATCAAAATAATGAGTTTACTGCCAAGGTCACATGATAAAAAATTCTGGTACCAACGGAAAGGTATTGCTATAAGGGACACACAAGCCAAATATAAGGCCCCACATCTTACGGTTAAAAAGTTACATTGAGGTAGGTCACATGATAAAAAAAAAAAGGATATGTTGACCTGGACTTTCGAAATTGTCCTTGAGAGACCTTTGTCCAAAAGCTTGTATCCCAAGTGACAAGTGTGTGAACTTAGGAATGATCGAATTCGGATGAATCGTTAAGGAGATATGAGGTGGGATGTACAGATGAATGGATGGACAGACAGTCTAAAACCCATGACAGCAACTATATGCTCCCCATATCATTTTGGGGAGCATTTAAACAGGGCTATTGCCATTCAAATAGTTAAACAAGGATATTGCCATTAAAGTAATAAAACAGAGATACTGCCATTAAAGTAATAAAACAGAGATATTTATAAGAATAGTAAAACAATGCAGTTACTAATTAACAAGTACAAAGATTTTTCTCAATTCCAGACTTTGATCTTTGATTATAACCTGTCTAATAAAGTACATGAAATAACAATTTAATCATGGAATGGTGCTCCTGTGTCTCTAATCTCTCCACAAAGTACAAATATTTCTCTCTCTTTCTACTATCTCTCCACCTGTTACAAATTTTTCAAATACAATTCAAACATCAAGCAATTTATATACTTGTACCAGCATAAGCAGACTACAAATTAGTCAGTGAGTGATATATTACTGAAGATCGGAGTTAATCATTATGTAGTCCAGCAACTTATTCATAAAACAAAAGCAATAGTATGTTATGATAATTCTGTGATAAATGTATCATATTCAACAGTAATACCTCTGATAATCTGATCAAAACACTGCTAGAATGTAAACCTTTTTGATAGTGAGTAATGTAAGAAAATATCAATTCCAATATGTAGAAGGTTTTTATCATTACCTGAATTAATCTAACTTTTTGTCTAAATCTTTTTAAGTAATAGTTTTATGATAGATAAATAAAAGTAATCATTATTTTCTTTTAATTATGATATTCAAGACTATTATGATAACGAAAAACCTAAATGGAAATATTATTTTTAAATCTTTCAGTCATAAACCTTTAAACTAAGGTAAAACAAGAGGCCCAAGTGGGCCTATATCACTCACCTGAGTACCTAGATGATCACGAAGGAAGAATTCATTTATTTTTGCATTACTGTGACTAAGTCAACACAAATATTGAAAATATGTAAAATTTTATTTCAGACCAGAATAAAAAACAGCACTTTTTTGCACATCCATTCAGGTGATTTTGATATTAAGCATTTGCTTTGTCTATGCAAGATGTGATTCAGGGCAACAAGTTAGTCATTTTCTTTAGGTGGGGCCTTTTGTTGACTGATTTCAAGTCTGGGTCATGAACAACAATTGTTTCAAATATTGTCCAGATCCAACTTAAAATGGCCTAATTTCATATGTTGAGTGTTGAGAAACATCTAAAAACTTATTTAGATGTGTAAAGAAATGAAAAACAAAAATTGACCACTGCTGAATTTGAACTGCTACTCTCCATATTTTAATTACCAAGTGGTATATGTACCATTGTGAAACATGGTGGCATTATCTGAAATGTACAAAATTGATAGAGGACCTATAGTTCTTCATGTATACCATGTTTCATTAAAATCTTTCATGTGGTATAACAGCAGAAGTTAAAAATGTGAAGAACTGTCCCTATACACCCTCATTTGGAAGTATTAAAAAATTCATAGAAAATCAAAAAATTGATATATTGACAAAATTCTTTCAAAGTAACATTCCTTACCATAATTATGATCACAATAATCCATAAGAAATCATCATTACCAATTAACTAGGAAATATGACACTTCTGCATTGAAATCACCAAGTCCAAACAAATGTCCAAAACAAATTCTAAAATTTGACTTTGGAAGGGAACCAAAATGACAATACGTTTTCACTCATCCCTCTAGATCATTTCTATGCATTCTGTTTGTCTCTGTATACAGACAGTATGAAGAAGAATATTGTCAAAGGAGGGTACTCGTTTGTGACCTACTTTTGACTATGGTGGCGCCACCTGTAAAGAGGTCTAGACGAAAACAATTTAATTTGACGGGGATCATAAGTGAATTATTTCAACCAAGATTTATTAAAATCCTTCTAAACAGTTTTGCAGAAAAAGTTGAAAATTGGCCAAACCTCCCCCGCCCTCCCTTTTTTTAGAAATCTTTAAAAATTCATAAAAAAATCCAAAAATTGAGATATTGACAAAATTTTTTCACAATAATATTCCTTACCATAATTATGATCAAAATAGTCATTAAGAAATCATCAATATCACTTAACTGAAAAACATGACACTTTTCTGCATTGCAATTACTTAACTAAGTGCAGAAACACATAAAAAAAGCGTAAATTTCTATTTGACGGATCTTTAACCCCGAACACAATGTTTGACAACCATATTTATAGATTGTTGAAATGCAATTATTTTTTTGGGACAGCATTCCCCTTCTTATATGCACATCTTCATACGGTGTTCTTTATAAGTTTCATCAAAGGGGGAAGTTGCGAACAGAAGGTATTTTCAATAGAAAAATCTAAGAGAATCTAAGTTCAAGGTTCATAACTGATAAAATTTTTTGGACGGCATTCATCTTCCAATATATACATCTGCATTGGGTGTTCTTTCTTTGTACCAAGTTTCATAAATAATCCCCCCAAGGTTTAGGAGCAGTTGGGAAGATAAGTTATTTTGCATAGAAAAATCTAAGAAAGGCCGTAACTCCTGTATATGTCTTTAAGCAGCATTACCCCTCAAATATGTACATCCACATATAGTGTTCTTTCTTTGTGCCATGTTTCATCAAAATCCTATTAAGGGTTTAGGGGAGTTGCAAAGACAAGAAGGTGCAGACATACAGATGACAGCCGCATAGCATAATAACGCCAGAGTTTAAGAAATGTCCCTGTGATCTGGTGGTCATACGGACCAGCAAAACAGCAATTTTTGCCAGTCCAAATCTTTTTTTGCAAAAATATGCCTGAATGTGAACATGAAATTATTCATTTCATTAATTATTTAGTTATATTCAAATAATCTGACTTGGTCAAAAGATTCTGATTGGCCAACAAAAATATCGTACCCAATCAGTATTCTCCACTTATTACTCAATGCATTATCAAGTGACTGAAGTTTCAGAGAATTAATGATTTGCCGACAAAAATGGACTTTATACAATGGGCATTATCAACACATTTTTGACGTGGGAAGATAGAGACTTCCTTCAATGTGAAAGTAAACAGTGCAGAAATGTATTTCAGACATTAGGACTGGCAAAATGCGGATTTCTGTCGGTCCTTGTAAAAACCTGACCTGATGACCAGCTGGACTGGGACTTTTGTTAAACTCTGTAACGCCCAAATTTTAATGCATGTGTATAAAAAAAATAGTAAGATATGAAATGCAGCAATATACAGGAAGAGTCAGTCCTATAATGTTATGCAGTGAGAAGGGTCACTCCATCATTGCAGTTGCTAAACTTACTTTGCTGGACATATCTTTCTGCATTTGAGTAATAAGACCTGATGTGATATTTTTATCCTTTTTAGCTCGTTCTAACTCGTTTTTAACTGTGTTTAATTCCTTTGAATCTTTTATCTCTGTACCAGATGTAGTCTGAATTGTTTCTGACTGCATCTGAAGAAGCTGCAATTAATTCAAAATAAGCTAAAGTGAAACATGCAATTTAGAAAAGGGTGTGGCTTTTAACTCATAACAAATGGCAAACTAATAGATGTTTCCTGAAGCACACTTTATTACCGTAAGATAAATTTCGTATCATAAAGAAATGATCTCGGGCAACATCATCATACATAGGAGAAAAGTTGAGGCATTCTGCTTATCCTAATCATGTATGTCAGTTTATGAAAACTTGTAAAAGATATGCCAAACAACAAACATTTTTATATAAAGGAACCATTTATTTTACTAGCATACCAAGACTTGTAGTTTCTGTTTTTATTACCAAGTACATCAAATTATTTTATGTACTTAACTTAAAACGGTTATTTTTACATAACAGTAGAAGGTTTCAATTATGAAAGGGAGACTACTACGTATCAAACAAGTCTTATTAAATTATTTTACAATAGTGACTTAATGCTAATTCATAAATTTGCAAATATATTCATTTCTCCTATAAATAATAAATGGAGATTTTTTTTCTCATTTGTATGTCCACTTCCCTGCAAGATTTCATTAAAATATGTTTTAGTACTATTCCCCTATTTCTTTATGTTAAAGTTCTAATTAAGATAATTCTACTTTTCACTTAAACTGGAAAGTATTTCTTAAGTACAGACAAATATAATAAGGTGGTACATTATGGTCTCTGATGTCCTTTACAAGCAATCACCCTTTACAGACAGATCTATCTACTATATGTTATATACTATATAACTTCTAATATGAAAATTATTTACATTGTATCACACATGGATATAAATATAATATGTACAATATTATTTTCTATGATATATTAGAATGACAATTCTACTAAATATTATGCATCAATTTTCACTAAAAACATAAACTAGCTGCACAATTGACACATGAACTGTAGTTACCTCATCTTCAATATTTTCTGCAGAAATCTAGAATGATGTTTGTAAACCTTCAATTGTTTATGAAAAATTCATGTGAAATCTTTGATCTAATAGCATGCATTTGATAAAGCTCCATATCAGCACCATTGTCTTTTATACCAATGCTGAAGAAAATAAGGATGCAAACTGATTCTAAATTGAAAAAAAAGATCTATAAAGTAATGTTACACATACCTGCTCCCTTAGTGCAGAGATCTCTTGCTGTTTGGATGTCAACTCATTTTCTAGCTGAACTAGTTTCTGTGTTAAATCGACATCCTGTCCCATGATGAGGGGTTGCTGAGTTCCAAATCGTTGTTGCAGGTCATTGACAGTTTGCTGGAGAGTGTGGATATGTGCATCCTTTTGGAAGGATTCTACTTCCACATTGCGTAACCTTGTACATTCATCTGAGAGCTGTAGTATCCTTTGTTCCTGTAAGACATGTTTCAGCATAGTTACTCACAGCCTTTTAAATTCCAAAGAAAGAAAGAAGTTTATGATGCAATGTATCTTTATTACTTGAAATTACAGATCAAATGTCAGCAGAATCATACAAATAAAGTAACAAGATTGTTCAAGCTAGAAATTATATCATCATTTCTTTTGAAAGGGAATCACTGCCATTTTTTGACCAAAACATACAAGGCATTAACAGCTAGAGATTTAAATATCTTTTATCAATAAATGAGAGTCTTAATCATACCTTCTCTTGTAATTTTTGAATATCTAGATTTTGGAATGTTTGTTGTGGTGTCTGGTTTCTTCCACTGACCCAACTGTTATTCATATCTAAGAGAAATGCAAAATATTCTTTGTTAGATTTTCTATTGGAATTCAGTTCAGTCTGTTATACTTCAATGTAGAATAAATAACACAAGAGCTTACTTCTTGCTAATGCAGAAAAAAAATTAATTTATAAGAGAATAGTTTCCCGAGAGCAACACACACATACCATTTGGTTAAGGATGATCACTCATATGTTACATCATGTGAAACCTGCCGGGTAGATCATACCTCACAAACCCCGTGGGACAATACAACCAAAAACCTTTGGAAGGTGTGTCTGAAATCCTGCAATCTCATTGGTCCACCTCCACACTGTGATGGTCCAATGAAACGACAACTAATATCGGCAATGCAGGGTTATGTTACCTGTGTTGTAATATAGCGGAGTTCGAAGATGTAACTTATACAAAGCTTAAGGTGCTGCAAGATTTCAAATTAAAGGAATTACAAGATTTTCAGAAACATGCTTTGCAAGCATTGGTTATGGAGAGACCTGATGTCTTCATATCTGTCAAAAGAGCAGTTCAAATACTTTCTTTCTTAAGTAGGATTGATTTGATCAGTTGTGGGGGCAGTGTCTGATGACATGAAAATTGATGAGTTCCGAAGGTTTTTGGTTGTATTGTACCCAGCGCTTTGTGAGGTACCGGTATGTTCTACTCCATGGGTTTCACACAATGATATGCTACAGAGTATGAAGAATCTGAAACTTAATAGTCTTTTGTAAAGAAGTTATATTGTATATTGATATAATATAAAATTATTTGGTTATTAGTGTGGAATTATTTAAAGCTGTATTCAAAAACCAAACAAGGGAGTTTTTGCTTCTATTTTTTGAATAATTTTACAATTTCCAATCAGTTTTATCATTTGTGCTAAAAGATGATAATTACATCTGAAAATCTTATGAAATCTGAAACAAGATCCTTACATCAATGTATTAAAGAAAAATTTTGAAAATCAAATTTTTTTTCAGATTAGAAGCAAATAAAATTAATTCCTCCAAATTTTAGCACAAATCACACTCTTCAATAAAAAAAAATCTCCAAAAAAGAAATTTAAACATTTTCTAATTTGCACCTAAAAACAAGTTGGGTTATTACTATTTCACTGAATACATAAAAATCATAGGTTAGTGTTGATGTACAGAGAGAGAGAATCTCAGAAAAGAGGTTGTCATCCCAAAATCTAACCAATATTCTTAGTCCTTAAAAGGATCGGGATTCAAACGCTTCTGACAACAATTAAATGCTTTCACAGTGAGCTTGCACCCTATAATCAATAAAATGATCACTAATTGTCTAGTTCATATCAAACCTTTCCAAAGTCAGTTCTTAAAAAGCCCAAAACAAAAAAAAATAGGTTGCACCCTGTGCCTATGAATGGCACTATGTACTTGGTGTCACAATATATACAGTGCAAAATCTGTCCAATCTACCCCCATTAGTAGCCTAGGGATATAACAGTCCTCAATAATCAGAGCCATCAGAGTTTGTAGTGTGCTTAAGGATAGAGGCGGGAGTCAAATTTTTTATATCTCCGCGTTGAAGAGTTCCACCCCGTCCGTGTACGATAACCGGCAGAAGTTCCGTTTTGACTCCGTACTTTTTTGCCCGCGGCAAAAGGCATAATAACACTTGAGTCAATCCCATTGTTAGTCTCACTTCAATGCTCATATAAATAAGAATTCATAACCTGAGTAGTCATTATAATTCTCCAAGGAAAGGAAATGAATCAATTGAAATCCCTGTTCAAAGGGAATCTGAAGAAGAAAGTGAGGCAAATATTTCCAATCATTTTCTTGGAATTGCCTAATAGGTATTTTATATTGGTAACAGGACGTTTCGTCCACAAAATACTTCGTCCACTGGCTTCTTCGTCCACTGTTAAGATCGTCCCCAGATGATCCGTCCCCAGATGATTCGTCCACAATGAATAACATAGTAATCACATAAACAGGTGATAATTACCGTTCAAACAACCAATTATGTCATTAATATTTACTGTCCACTGTGAGTACATCAAATTAATATTTAACAAAGAGGGTTCGTAAAAATGTATTTTGACAGATAAAACGAAAAAAGAATTATCTTAACTTTAAATAAGTTTTATGATCGGATACCCAAACTTTATTTGTATG
Source organism: Pteria penguin (assembly GCA_035048485.1). Lineage (NCBI taxonomy): Eukaryota > Metazoa > Mollusca > Bivalvia > Pterioida > Pteriidae > Pteria > Pteria penguin. Next base: position 60,232,043 of record CM068582.1, read on the forward strand.
ACGATTTCTTGTACTGTATACATCTTATCTTTGGCCAAAGGTATTCACCTTGATGTACAAATTTCATATAATTATCACATCCTTAAATACAATAAATTATCATCACCTATCATCAACATTCTTCATTTCGATGGTATGCGCTTGTCTGTAATTATCATCAACTATCATCACATAACCTATTAAGTAATCATCATCAACATTCTTCATTTCGATAATATGCGCTTGTCCCTAATTATCATCAACTATCATCACATGACCTATTTAACAATCATCTATTTAAAACTTATTTTCATACTAATATTCATTATGCAATTAATATCGATGAATTTCCAAATTAAGTATGAAGATAACACCAAGTTTGAAAATATTATGCTTTTTAAAACTATTAGTCTATTATATATCTCATGAATATCATATTTCAAATTTATCTTTGTCATAAGAATTTCTAAATCTATTAATTACTAACACTTAACGCAATTAGAACTAAAGGTATAGGCAGAGACATATATATGTCTCTGGTATAGATAATCGATTTAATAGATCTAATTATATAATTACATTGTGGACAAATAAATCATGGTATTGAGGACGAAACAACTAGTGGACGAATGATCTGGACGAAACATCTAGAAACCTTTTATATTCTACATGCATACTCTTTTATGCAAAAGATGAAAACCCTACCTGTAAAGGTTCAAAAGATATGATGAAAGTTTTTTTTGCCACAAACAGACTGACACACAGACAGGCCAAAAACTAGATGCCCCGCTAATTTCATTTCAGGGCATAAAAAAGCCTGAGGAAAGGAGAAAAGTTCTCTGATACAATTGGAATTATTTTCATTTATCAAATGAATGAGATGGAACTAATACAAATCTAAATCAAAAGCATATATTCTCAAGCATTTAGCAAGACCTATACAGAAAAATAAGCACTAAATTTGTCTCTAAAAGAGACTAAACAGAACAAAAAACGGTTATAATGGTGTAACTGGACTGCAAAACAGAAACAATGAACTTTAAGACCTCATCTGTACAATCATACAGACATGAATCAGTCTGTATTGACTAAAGCGTTAAATAAAAGTCAAAGTAGCCAAATTTCGTGCCTGTAGGGAAGAACTCATGAATGTCTACAAACCAAGTTCAAAAAGGTATCAATTATGCCAAAAATCAAGCTAAACAAAAAACTGTCTGTGTTCACCAAAACCTGAAATCAAGATCAAGGACACAAAATTTGGCATCAGTTAAGAAAAACTTATTAATGTCTACAAACCCACCAAGTTTGACATCCAAGTTGCAAAATGTTGACACCAGCCAACCAGCTGGACATCACCAGTTCAAAAAGTGATAAAAAGCTTATCAATGGTACAGTTAATTAGTCTCTGACTATTATCAGAAATTTAAAACACATGAAACAAGCTTGTTGATAAAGTGACTAGAACCTACTTCTCTGTAAGACAGGAGAGTGAACTGGGCTTCCTCCAACAGTCTGTACCCTCTCATATGTAGATCCTACACGTCTGGTGGATCCTGCACTGAGGGGTCGAGCTCTGAGTGTTGGTGGTGGACGTGGGACCGATGACACTCGGTCGTTGCTTGGAGTCCAGACAGTAGATGGTATAGTGATGGTAGCAGTGCCAGTGGAGAGATAGGGTAAACTGGCATTGTAAGTTGCCTGGGAGGTTGGTGCAACTGCATATCCACCTGTTTGAGCGAAGGCATTGGTGGACTGTTGAGAGTAGCCCAAGCTATCTGTCAAAAGAGTGAGTGCCTGGGTATAGACTGGTCTCTGCTGCACTGGTGGGTAAGATATCTACAATGAATATTATAACATGAGACAAGATGGACAAAATCAAGTTCTGTGATGACATGTACATAAGAATGATGCTGTAGCAAGATATGAGTACAAAGACGACTGAAACTGAGAGTATAATAAGATTCCTCTAAGCACTGTTTTATCATACATAACTTTTTGATATAACCTACTAACATACCCAAACTCAAGAACAAAGAATACTTAATACATCATACTGACTAAGCCATCAAAAAGCCACTAAGTCAATAGCCAGAGTATCATTTAATAGCTCTTGTCATTATGATGTGGAATATCTAAATTCTCTCTCTAGTGTAGTTTAAATGATTATACAGCCTATGTTACAAATGATGACAGACGCCCATTGGGCCAGGTGAGCTAAAAATCTGTAATTTTAATTTTCACCAAAGGGTAATAACTCTTGTAAAATATGAAGAAAATCAAAGAAATTATTAAAGCACAGCCAAAAATTTTGAAGAAAACTGACTTTTATCAAAAGGTTATAACTCTTGCAAAATACAATGAATTGTTTCAACAGTTGAATTTCATATATTAGACCTCATACTAAACATTTGCACCAAATTTCACATTAATATCTCAGAGCATGGCTGAAAAAATCCAGAATACTGATTTCAGTCAATGACGATAAATGTGGGGTCGAAATTCATATACATATAGGATTTCAGAGCATCACAAAATATGACCGAAAGCTTTCATATATAAGATGGCTTCAGAAGGACGTACGTTCAGACGGACGGCACCATAATATGACATATGCCGACTAATGGCGTGCGAATAAAAAATGGGACAAGCCCCTGCTCCCATTACCTCCACAGCTGCTTTACTACACAAAAAAGGTGCGATTCATCATTATTTTATGTATAAAATACTAATACATATATGTTATATTTTAAACACAGGTATAATAACACATAACAATTAGCTAATGTCACTGATTCATCATTAGCTAAAATCAAACGGTGCTCATTCACCATTAGCTACGGTGATAACAGTCAAAATTCATCAGATACCAAGTCAAAAAATGATGATTCACAAATAGCTAAAGGCTATCATCACAGAGGCACATACATGTAGTCACAATTCATCAGTCGTTAGAGTGATACATAATTGACAAATCATCACTCACTTCAATCACTTAGTGATGATATATCAGTAACCAGTCACACAATAACGTATCAACAGTATGTATAACAATAATAGTCACATAATGATTATTCATCTGTAGTTAGTCACATAGTAACAATTCATCAGTAGCTATAAGAACAAGCATTCTGAAAGTATTGCTTAGGCAATACTAAGTCCCCTACCGGCAAATGGAAAACTACGACCCCCTAAACACACACACACACACACAAGGGCCGTAAGGGCCGTAATTCCGTCAAAAATCAGTGGACCGTAACGAAACTCAAACTTGATCTGTAACTCATGATGGTATACTCACACACCAAAAATTGGATGAATATCTACAAGCGTTTAGAAAAAAAGTCCGGAAAACTGTCATTTTAAAGAAATTTTCTAATTCCAAGGGCCATAATTCCGTCAAAAATCAGTGGACCGAAACGGAACTCGAACTTGATCTATAACTCATTGTGGTAGACTCACACACCAAAAATTGGATGAATATCTACAAGCGTTTAGAAAAAAAGTCCGGAAAACTGCCATTTTAAAGAAATTTTCTAATTCCAAGGGCCGTAATTCCGTCAAAAATCAGTGGGCCGTAACGAAACTCGAACTTGATCTGTAACTCATGGTGGTATACTCACACACCAAAATTGGATGAATATCTACAAGCGTTTAGAAAAAAAAGTCCGGAAAACTGCCATTTTAAAGAAATTTTCTAATTCAAGGGGCCATAATTCCGTCAAAAATCAATTAATCGAAACGGAACTCGAACTTGATCTGTAACTCATGGTGGTATACTTACACACCAAAAATTGGATGAATATCTACAAGCGTTTAGAAAAAAAGTCCGGAAAACTGCCATTTTAAAGAAATGTTCTAATTCCAAGGGCCGTAATTCCGTCAAAATCAGTGGACCGTAACGAAACTCGAACTTGATCTGTAACTCATGGTGGTATACTCACACACCAAGAATTGGATGAATATCTACAAGCGTTTAGAAAAAAAAGGCCAGAAAACTGCCGTTTTAAAGAAATTTTCGAATTCCAAGGGCCGTAATTCCGTCAGAATTCAGTGGACCGTAACGAAACTTAAACTTGATCTGTAACTCATGGTGGTAGACTCACACACCAAAAATTGGATGAATATCTACAAGCGTTTAGAAAAAAGTCCGGTAAACAGGTGTGTGACTGACGGACTGACGGACGGAGTGCAAACCTATAGTACCCCTCGGCGATGCCGGTAGGGGACTGATAATAGTCACATAATGACGATTCATCTGTTGTTAGTCACAAAGTAACGATTCACCAGTAGCTAGAACAATAATAGTCACAATGACGATTCATCTGTAGTTAGTCACATAGTAAGTCACATAATGACGATTCATCTGTAGTTAGTCACAGAGTAACGATTCACCAGTAGCTATAACAATAATAGTCACATAATGACGATTCATCTGTAGTTAGTCACATAGTAATAGTCACATAATGACGATTCATCTGTAGTTAGTCACACATTAACGATTCACCAGTAGCTATAACAATAATAGTCACATAATGACGATTCATCTGTAGTTAGTCACATAGTAATAGTCACATAATGACGATTCATCTGTAGTTAGTTACATAGTAACGATTCATCAGTAGCTATAATAATAATAGTCACATAATGACGATTCAACTGTAGTTAGTCACACAGTAACGGTTCACCAGTAGCTATAACAATAATAGTCACATAATGACGATTCATCTGTTGTTAGTCACATAGTTACCATTCATCAGTAGTTATAATAATAATAGTCACATAATGACGATTCATCTATAGTTAGTCACATAGTTACCATTCGTCAGTATCTATGACAATAATAGCCACATAATGACGATTCATCTGTAGTTAGTCACATAGTAACAATTCATCAGTAGCTATGACAATAATAGCCACATAATGACGATTCATCTGTAGTTAGTCACATAGTAACAATTCATCAGTAGCTATAACAATAATAGTCACATAATGACGATTCATCCGTTGTTAGTCACACAGTAACAATTCATCAGTAGCTATAACAATAATAGTCACATAATGACGATTCATCCGTTGTTAGTCACACAGTAACAATTCATCAGTAGCTATAACAATAATAGTTACATAATGACGATTCATCCGTTGTTAGTCACACAGTAACAATTCATCAGTAGCTATAACAATAGTCACATAATGACGATTCATCCCTTGTTAGTCACACAGTAACAATTCATCAGTAGCTATAACAATAATAGCCACATAATGACGATTCATCTGTAGTTAGTCACATAGTAACAATTCATCAGTAGCTATAACAATAATAGTCACATAATGACGATTCATCCGTTGTTAGTCACACAGTAACAATTCATCAGTAGCTATAACAATAATAGTCACATAATGACGATTCATCCGTTGTTAGTCACACAGTAACAATTCATCAGTAGCTATAACAATAATAGTCACATAATGACGATTCATCCGTTGTTAGTCACACAGTAACAATTCATCAGTAGCTATAACAATAATAGTCACATAATGACGATTCATCCGTTGTTAGTCACACAGTAACAATTCATCAGTAGGTACAACAATAATAGTCACAGTAACGATTCATCAGTAGTTAAAATAACACGCTAAAAATGCAGCTGTATGTGCATTTTGTGACGATCCTTCAACTGGAAATATCACACTATTCAAACTTCCACTAGAAAACCGTATCTTCACTCGATAATGTCCAATTCCAACTTATCTAACAGACATCGGGTATTAGCACATGCGTACATAAGGTATTAAAATATATGTTAATACGGCTACGGAAAACGCTCTTTAAAAGTGCTGTAGAAATTTACTGAATCAATGTTTGAAATCAATCGATTTTTTATTTTAAAATTAAACAGGTCAAACATATTTAAATGTTTATAAAGCTAATCCTACTACGACCCCGACGATGCGTTGATTTTGACGGGCATCGTGACCCAGACGATGTTATGATTTTTGACGGCATCAAGATGTGGGGGTCGTACGACTAGGATTGTAATAGGTATCAAGCTATTATAAATTACACAGATGTATTAATAAATTTTGCCAACTTTTTATACGTTAGATGTATTATACGTTACCTGGAGTCCGCAAAGTCCTTTCTCCTTCATTATTCCACACAATACTATATTATACAATATACATTATAGATACTGTAGCTAAACCAATTAAATACCATTTCGTAACTCCGAACAGTCAAAAGTCCAATGGAATAAAACTTCTTATAACATATAGATCTAAGTTCAAATATAATTAGAAATTATTTCCCTGGTAGATTTAAATTTCTCAATATTTGTTTTAGACGGAAAATTACGACCGAAGACGCGGTGTTTATGTAGACGCTCCCTGACAACCATACAAGACAACAAGCTAAAAACGAACCGAGAAAGAATTCTAACCAAACACTATCGACATGTCTTTATATATACATTGATGATCTTTTTCCCATCGATTTCGCACGATATGGAATGCGATATAGACTTTCTGATAAGCCTAGGGGAGGTAATCCTGCTTAGGACTTTTCTCAGTCGTAATGCCCATAAACCAAAGCATTTTTTTATCAATCATTGCATTAAATGTTCAAGTTGACATTCATTCAAAATAGTACTGTCTCTTTACGAGGATTTTTGATGGGCCGATAAATAATAATATAATGTCTGCGGCCAGTAGCAGATGGTATACCGAAGTATACAAACACAATCGTTTGTTCCGCACGGGAAATCCAATCCAAACTTTATAGCACGGTCCAGTGTCGCATTTTAACACACTACAGCAACGAAAAGTGAATCATTCTTTCAGTTGACTTTGAATTCTGACCTTGAGAATCAATGGGGTTTTCTTCACATCATTACAGTAAGTTGTAGAATATGCTTCTGAAGAGTATCAAGTAAGTTTGACGGGAGCTTCTGTCCCCAATACAAACCATTGACTACAGTCGCTAATCAAAAGCTGAACTCGCGTATTAATGTTCGATTGGACATGTAAAGGAAAATAAGAAGAGCGAAACTTAGAAGAATCACACACACACACACACACACACAAAATAATTGGATGAAAATGTTGTAGCAACACCTACTTTAGACCGTCAATTAAAGAGTCAGCAGTTACTCAATCGGTATAGTTGACCGTTTTCGGGTCCACTTTCCTAATCACCCCCTAAACACCCCCCCCCAAACCCCCACAGTAACAAATAAATACATAAATAATAATAATAATGATAATAATAACAACCCCCCCCCCCAACACCCCCCCCCCAAAAAAAAAGAAAAGAAAAAACAAAGAAGCTGTGTTTGTGAAACACTAATGGCCCCGGTGGGGTGATCAGAAAGACAGAACACAGGTGTGCACAAGGCGAAACTCGAACCCGGGACCTCTCGATCACGAGCCAAGCACCTTATCCACTAGGTTACACCGGCTTGGCCAAGGTTGAATTTGACAACAGACAAACAAACAGACAAACACACAGACAGGGCAAAAACAATATGCCCCCCATCTATCGATCTGGGGACATAAAAAATCTGTCCCTGATGTGTTTGTGAAACAATGTGACACCGATGAAGTAGAAATAAGACAGGATATGATACCAGCCCGTAGACTTCAAGTGTAAATATGAAGGAATTTGGGTTATTATCATTATTATTATTATTATTGTTGTTGTTGTTGTTTTATTTATTTTTTTTTCATTTGTTAGTATGTTTGTTTGTTCTGGACTTTTCATTATTTTTTATCTTCGTGTGTGTAGTGGGTTTTTGGGGGGTTTTTTTTGTTTTTGTTTTTGTTTTTGTTTGTTTTTTTTTTTTTTTTTGGTTGTTGTTTTTTTCTTTTCTTCTTCTTTTTTTTTTTTTTTTTTTTTTTTTTTTGTTGACTGGTTTTGGACATATATTTTTTTTAAAGTTATAGTATCTAGAGCGCTCAACTTTGTATGTCGAGCGTTTGACTTAGTATATCGCGCGCTCGACTAATTATCTCGAACCTATCATCAAACATATGAGTAATCTAAAATGATACTGATATCGGATATTCATAAGGATACCAGTTCCGACTGTTTGTCTATAATTTTGGACGTATACGTCTTATGCTACAAAGAAAACATATTTAGGATTATATATTCTATAAAAGTCATATTTGTATAAAAACAGCTTAATCTTATATATTATAATCAATTGTGTAATCAGTTTCCGAAAAGCCGGATAGATGTTGCCGGAAGCTACGACCTGCTGTAAGCAGTATCAGTACTTCGAGATTGGTATAAAATGTTCCATTTTTATATGACTTTGAATAATGTGCACTTTCTGTCCAGTCAAGTACTATGGACATCAGCGACCAAACATAAATTACAATGAATGTTCTGCGTCACATTATCCACACCGAAAATACCGTTTATAAAGTAGTTCGTTGACAAGTGAAAAACACACAAAATACACAATCAAGATATTGATTTGTTAGAAAAAATCACATATGAGATGGATACAACGTGGATTACAGCATTGCCAATATCTTTGACACCACTAAATCATAGGTATTCGTTTTCATATATACAACGCCTCCGCCTCTGTACGTCTCCGTCTCCTTTCATAAAGTAAGTAATAAGACGAGACGGAGACGTACTGGGTCGATATGTACAGCGGTACATATATGAAAACGAGCACCTAAGCACTCAATCTGATTAAAACCATATCTTTATTCCGCTTCTCTATTTGAAGATCTGGCGGAATAAAGATATGGTTTTAATCAGATTGCTATGTACTGAATATTCTGTGGATAGAGTGCATTATGAAGCATAAATTGGAAAATATAAACTGAAATACTCATAAGCTGGAAGTTTCTTAACACTGCGTTATGATACAGTTTCATGGCCGTTTTGTTTTTGGAATATTTTCTCCATACCATCCATCTTAAACATATATCATAATGATAACATTATAATAAATTAACCGGAGAAACATTTCAGAATACATTTCTAACGATGTCTATGAAGACCTCTTTACGACAACTGCGGAGTTTTAACATTGGAAGGCAAATTTATTAACGTTGCCTCCAAATTTATTACGTCATGATGTACATTTGTAATTGGACGTCATTCTGGTTAAATTAGAAGGGGCGTTAATGATTTTGCCGTTACAGCTCCGCAGTTATCGTGAAGGGGTATATACCGTTACTACCAATATTACTACTCAAGATTCCAAGTCGAGCGCTCGAGATATCAAGTCGAGCCCTCCAGATACTAAGTCGAGCCATCGAGATACCAAGTCGAGGGCTCTACTTAAACAAAAGTATGTGTCCTAAACCAGTCAGGGGGAGGGGGTTGTTTATTATTATTATTATTATCACTTTTATTCTATTTTTTGGTTGTTGTTTGTTTTGTTTTTAACAACTAAGTAGATACCTTTGACAAAGAAGGCATTTGAGTGTATGTGTATGTGTGACGCACGAATCAAGTCAAGAGGCATGATCGGAGTGGTGCAAAAACTTCACACATGCTCAACCAAGTTTTAATCGAACGAGCACTTGTAAACTTGGGCTTAATAACGTATAATTAAATCACTACTGACAATGCAGTCATTGAAAGGAAACCTGTTTGACGAGTAACAAAATCTGTCATAACACCTCAGTAATAAAGGAAATTAAAGCTATGCGTATGTGTATTGATATGACTAACAGTGGCGGAACCAGGATTTCCGAAAAGGGAGGACCCACATGTGTATTAGCCAAAGTACTCGGCCATTTTTGGTGCCAATCTAGATTTTTACTGGTAAATATACAGCGAAAAGTCATCCCCCCTCTAAATCCGCCAGTGACTAAGAATATATACTTCATAGCATTCTTTTCTGTGAAGCATGTGCTGATAAATGAATCGTACGCAGTCTTATTTCTACGGACTTTTGTACGTGACATAAAAACAAGATTAGCAAGAACACCAATCAAAATTCAAATCAAAATGAAAATTGACCTTTCACAGAGCATATGAATGAGACATATCCCATCAAATCCAATACATCCACCAATCATAATATACAAAGACGTGCATGTAAAGGACACACCCCGATAAAATTTAATACATCCATCAATCACAACATAAAAAGACTCCAGAACATGTAAAGGACACACATTCCATCAAATTCAATACATCCACCGATCACCACATACAAATACAGTGCATGTAAAGGACACACCCCCATCAAATTCATTACATCCACCAATCAAGACCAAATATGTGAAGGACACATATCCCATCAAATTTAATACATCTACCAATCAAGACAAAATATGTGAAGGACACATTTCCTATCAAATTTAACACATCTATCAATCAAGACAAAATATGTGAAGGACACATATCCCATCAAATTTAATACATCTACTAATCAAGACAAAATATGTGAAGGACACATTTCCTATCAAATTCATTACATCCACCAATCAAGACAAAATATGTGAAGGACACATATCCCATCAAATTTAATACATCTACTAATCACAACAATGAATATAGACAGTAAATATAAAGGACACAACTAAATTCTGTACATCCACCAATCACAAAACACTTGGAACTTCATATTAGGCACAGTCCATTTGACGTTCTGTGAGCTGGGATTTTTTTTGTTTAATTCTTGCCCTGATATTGACTAAAAAAATAATCTTGCTCAGTCGCACAGTGAAAAAAAAATCTGTCTCCAATAGACTATAGCCTAATCTAAAATCATGCTTCGGAAAAATTAGGTGTTAATATTCAATTGTTTCCTGGTGAGTTTCGCTCACCAGAATTATACATAACACAACAGTTTATGTTAGATATGATCTTTTGTTTTTCATCAGTTCAATCATGTACAAATCTACTATATTTGTTAATTGAATTTGATATGGCAAGATTTATCAGCAGATAGGTGGGATTTCCATGGGTACCATAACTGTGCACTATATTGTTATGTGTGGGGTTTCATGTGTTCTATTCAAAAATCTAAACGATTCGACCTTATTGAGATGTTGGATGATACCTGATAACCCTGAGTTTGAAAAATATATAGCTAACATATATACCCACCTGAACTTCAGTTAAACAAAGAATATTTGTGATACAGAAACACTTTACTTGGACCTATACATTAAGACAATTAACCATAAAATTCATACCAGTATCTATGATAAACATGATGATTTAAGATTTCCTGACATTGTGAACTTCCCTTAGTTGGATAGTTACAGATGTTCCTAGACTAGACTCTCATTTCCTCTTACTGTTAATTGGGACTCTTACAGATCAAGGGACTGAGCTTGCTTCAAGATTGGCTGAGCAGTTTATCATTGTTGATGTAAATTGTTGTTCATCCTTGCTCTCTATTTGGAGGATTATTCACAGATTTTAAATGGGTGTACTTTGAATTTACTGCTTTTGTGGAAAGTGCAGAAGAAGACCTGTAAACCGGTTAACCACTCCAATTGATTGACTACTGTCATATCAATTGACCATCCAAAGTCTATATTGCAACTGCACCTTAATCGAAAGTTTTTGTGATGCTTTTGTGACAAGTTGTCTCTTATTTTTTTCCAATTATTGCATTATCAACAGTGCATTTCCGCAGTGATTTCTGTCATACGGCACAACTAGTCAGATGCGTTTATCTTTTTCTTTGAGTACTGTAATGTTTGTACTGGATATATACGAAAACCAGTTCATGAGGGGTGGACAAGGGATAGTAGCACCCCCAGGTGAATTTTGCAGTGTATTTACATCTTTGTGTGCTTAATGTATCTGGTTAAAGCTCAGGGAGACAAATTCAAAACAGTTTTCCCTTTGCTGATATCTCTATCCTATCAAAAGTTATGGCAGTTTGAAGATGCCAAATTTTGACATTTTTATAGAATTTTTTCTTTAATATAATTCATGATTGATTTCATGACTAAGACGGAACAACATATCTCACATTTTTAGAATTTATGTCATTTCTCTGTCAGATTTTTTTTTACCCAGGGTAGCTTTCTTTCCTTCACACTGCTACGCCTTTTTCTCCTTCCTCACCCTCCTGCTTCTAGTCTCACCCTTATTTCAGTACATGTATATGGCATCATTATGATGGACTAAAAGCGTATAACATAGCTGAGATCGGTTTGAGCAGAATTTTGTCAAAAATAACAGTGTTTATTATCAAATTTGTATTATTATACAACAATTTTTTATTGGTGAAAAAAATTTTCTTGCTCTGGCTCTTCTGAAAAATTCCCTTGCCCCATAGTTGAGGTAAAAATATAATTTGGCCCAGTTGAAAAGCCCAAGCCCCCCCCCCCCCCCCCCCCCCCCCCCCCCGATCCAGATTATCAAATGGATGTCACCTTAAGAATACATCCTTTTTTATTGAAGCCAATAATAGGATTAGATTAAACAGGAACTTATAATCACAAAATTTTGAAGCTGATTTGTAATCTGAATGGCAGTGTTTGTGATATTGATGCTTATAGATAAGTATTTTGACAACCCTAAGTAACTTGATTAGTAAGTTTACAGTGATAGACAGATCAAGACATATTAGTAGATTGACAGCAAGCCTGATAGATCTAGTTTTAAGCTACTACATGTAATTAGGAAGAGGAATCAATCAGCAGATTGACAATCAATTGATTACATAGATTAGGCAGCTGACTCTTACATGTATACCCAGATTCAACTAGAGCTGTCCTCACGGGACAAATACCCCCCATGGCAACAAAGTTGAAACATGCAATAATTCAAGATCCAAGATACATCACTAGTATAAGCGTTATGGATGTCCAACTTGTAAATTTTGAGGTACAATCAATGAAAACATGAATTCTGGTCTACATGCACTCAGACCTTGACCTTGTAGACTTGACCTTGGTTCAAGGTCATAACACACCCTTGGGTCATGGACAACAATTGTGTAAAATATAATCTCCCTTTAACTTACAAGGAAGAAGCTATGGCCCAAACAGGAATTCTGGATTTTTGTGCACTGTGACCTTGACCTTGTAGATGATTTTGGACAACAATTGTGTAAAATAATATCTCCCTTCAAAGTAAAAGGAAGAAGTTATGGCCCAGGCAAGATGATGGACAGACAGACACCCGGGGTGGTTCCTATATACCCCTCCCCAAACTTTGTTTGTGGTGGGGGTGGGAAGGGGTATAATTACATGTTTTAATTTACTGATAGAAAAGGTCAGTAGGTCACTATGCTGACAGTAACAGATCCTACGGTTCAGTATTAGATCATTATGTTAAAAGTAACATACTTAGGTCAGTACATCACTGTGCTCATAGTAATAGATTTGGGCCCATACTTCACTATGCAGACAGATACAGATTTATGTCACTCAATCACTATGTTGTCAGTAAAAGATTTAGATCACTAAATTTTCATTGACAGAATTTGGTCACTAAATCAATTGTGCTATCAGTAAAACATTTAGATCATTAGAAACCTATACTCACAGGAAAAGATTTAGGTCAGAAGACTAGTATGCTGACACTAATAGATCTAATAGATTATAACATCAGACCACAATACTGACAAAAGATTTAGGTTAATGGACCACTGCTGACAGTAACCGATTTAGGTCAAAATGATTCTATGCTAAAGAAAACAGATTTAGGTCATTTGATGACCATGCTGACGGTAAAAGATTTCAGTCTTTAGATAACTAAGTTTACAGTAACAGATATTGGTCACTAAATCATTGTGCTGACAATAATAGATTTACCTCAATGGATGAAACTGCTGACAATAACAGATAAAGATCATGACGATCTGATCATTATGCTGACAGCTGATGTAGATCAGTAGGTCATTTTATGACAGTAACAATGTAGGTAAATAAATTACTATGCTGATAATAATAGATTTAGATTATCTAATAGTCAAAGTGACAGTAATAGATGTAATTCTGTCATCAGATCACTTTGCAGACAGTAGTAGATTTAAGTCAATATATCACTGTGGTGACCATAACAGGTTTGGATCATTAATTCACTATGCTGACAGTGGATTAGGTATACTAGATCACTATGCCGACAGTGGATTAGGTATAATAGATCACTATGCTGAAAGTAACAGATGTACGTCATATAATCATGATACTGTTTCACTGTAGTCAGGTAGTGAAAGATTTATAAGAAAAGAACATGCAACATAAAGTTTCTTATATAGTGTACATTGAATATGGATATTAAAGACAGGCCATGTTGGTCTCTGAGTATGTCACGTAACTATATAGATAAAAGCATTTTATATTGATTAAATCAATGTGGTAATACATAAATGTCCTTTATGTATAATTTCAAGTCTGAATGCATATAGCATGACCAATGTGATAACAAAGAAAGATTTTCTGGTAACAAGATGAACCTATGTGTTGACAATATCTTTTTATGCATGTGATACACATAGTTCAGTGTGCTAAGTCTCTGCAGTTATTCCATTAATATTTCGAACAATTCTACTGTCCCAGGGAGAAAGATACAAAGCATGCAAATCAGACATGACAGTTCACCATAACCATTGTAAAGCATGCAGTGGGGAACAATAGCAAATAATATGTAAACAAACCTTCTTCTTGTGTAGATATTCCTTGAAGACAATATTAGTGAGAAATCAATAATAGTCTTAAAATAATAAACGGTAATCCAATTCTACATTAGAGATATTTAGTACGCTGATCTTAGCTTAAATGTCAAAGCTAAAATAAATAAGCACTATTGTGTGAGGATAAGATTTACTGAAGTTAAGCTGATCTATGAAATTTGACATAATTCTTTTTTTATGTCATAGATTATTTTTTTCTTAAATATCTGCATGGTTAATAAATGAACTCAAATTGCTGCTAATTTAATGTTAGTTTAGTAGTACACTTACAGGTGGTGGATTTTCTATAATAAGTTCATGTGGAATGCCTCCATATCCAAACTTGATTATATCGCCTGGAGCGAGTCGCACCACAGCATTTTGTATACGACAATCATTCACATATGTCCCTTGAGCAGTGTTTAGGTCCTGCAGTACATAACAGTCTTCTTGTTCATTAAACTCTATAACAGCATGCTGAACATCAATTCCCTGGGACTGAAAATGAAACAGTATTCAGTGAAGACCACATGTAAGACATTAAAACAATATCAGTCAATGAGTTTGTTGATTGAGGTTTTATGAAACTGCTTTCAAAAACTTGTCAGTCTTATGATATCACAATATGGAGGCAGGAGGTAACCTATCTCTTGAACAGTGGTTCAATCTGGGATCAAACCCAGAATGCCTGTACTGCAAGGACTTGAAACTACACCAAGTCTCCCCCCCCCACACACTTCATTAGGTCTGAAGGACACACTGCCTGCAAAACTCTGCATTTGCTCACAGTTTGAGATACACAATGTATCTGATGTCATAACATGAATGATTTTAAACTATAAAGGGCATTCACTATAAAAATTGTCTTATCATTTCACTTGATTTATGCTTCATTCAGGGATTTTCCCCCCTAATAAGAATCTCCTAGACACCTTAATTACTCATCTGGCAAATTCATTAGAAATCCATACATGAGATTTGAATCTCCTTTCCCATATTCTACAAAAGATATAGTCAATATTAAGGTTATTGAAAAGTAGGTCAAATTTTGAGGTCAAAGTCAACAATTGAGAAGTCATGGTATACAAATATAAAACTCCTATGCCTTACATTCAAAAGATATATGTAAAGCCCAAATATTTTTTTTGATTTTAAAAAAAACAGGTCAAAGTCCAAGGCCAGAGTTTGTATTTCAGAAATCATGAACCCAAATAAAAGCCCGATCCCAAGGAATCCATATATATTTGAAATATGACACTCTATCCCTCACGTTTAAAATCATACATCATCGGATGCCCCGGTCTTTTGCTCTACGTTTAAATTTAAACGTAGAGCAAAAGACCGGGGCATCCGACGATGAAAATCACATAGCCCAGGTTAAAGATTTTTTCAAGGTTTGACAAATTTCATGGTAGAGGTCACTAGGTCAAAAGTTATATTATCAATTGATAGCTTTGGTCATAATGAATCTATATGCAAATTATCAGTGGGGCTTTTTTTCTTTAAATCAGGCCTGTTATGAGGATCCTTCCCAATGATAATTTCACTGCATTTTTCTCAAAATTTGTCTAAATTTTTCCGAAACATAGATCTTTTAGCAAATGAGACAAAAAATTCCCAAGCAGGTCATTCTGTGCCGCTTTTGATAATAATACACATTACACGATTCCACTGTAAAAGGTATACGGCAAATCAAACTCAGCTTGCGGTCTTTCAACACGAAACTGACATCTTGTTTTGCATTTTTCTACTGCGTATTATACACGGAGTTAGACGTTTTTTCACGATTTTCGAGTCATTCTTTAGGGTGCGTATTATACTCGGGTGCGTATTAACTTCGAGTAAATACGGTACAACTTTAAGTTCTTCTGTATCAATTCTTAAGTGTTTGTCTTATAATATCATCAATGCCAGACATCACCGTAACTCCTAAGGGGATCAGTAAGTTATTGAACAGTCTTCAGATACACAAGGCAACTAGACCAGATGGCATTTCAACCTGACTGCTAAAGGAGCCGGCAGAGGAATTAACACCCATCTTCACAATCTCCTTTCAAGCATCACTGAACCAGTGAGAGTTACCATCAGAGTGGAGGAATGCGGATGTAGTTCCCATACACAAGAAAGGAGCAAATACGGTAGAGAACTACAGGCCGATGTCCCTGAAAACCATTTCGTGCAAGATGCTTGAGCATATCATCACCAGCAGCACCATGAACCACCTGGATATCATCACCAGCAGCATCATGAACCACCTGGAGAAACACAACATATTAACAGACGCACATGGCTTTAGAAATAGGCGCTCCTGTGAAACACAGCTCATATAGACAATCCAGGACCTTGCCAAAACCATAGCTGACAGAGGCCAGACTGATGTTATACTACTGGATTTTTCTAAGGCCTTCGACAAAATGCCCCATGCCAGGCTTCTCCATAAGATTCATCACTATGGAGTCAGGAACAACATACACCATTTGATTACCAACTTTCCACATGGGAGGGAACAGCAGGTCGTACTGGAAGGATACAAATCCAGGAAGTCATAGAATCCAGAGTGCCCCAGGGGAGTGTACTTGGCCCTCTATTGTTCCTCCTGTATATACACGCCTGTTTGCCGATGACTGTGTATTGTATCGGACCATAACATTAGCCGATGTTGTACAGAAGCTTCAGAAAGACCTTAAATCACTCTAGAGGTGGGAGAAGGACTAGCTAATGCAATTTCATCCACAGAAGTGCCAGTACTCCACATTACCAACAGAAGGAGCCCACTACGCAAGCCTTAATTATAATATCCATGGCCACATTCTGGAGGAAATGGATTCGGCAAAGTACCTGGGCGTCAACATTGATAAATCCCTCAACTGGACAAACCATATCAATGCAGTAGCCAAGAAACCCGATGCCACCAGAAGCTTTCTACAGCTTAACATCTACCAGTGTCCTAGAGCAACAAAGGCGTAGTGCTACACAACACTCATCCGGCCGCAGAAGGAGTATGCCAGCTTGATATGGGATCCTCACACTACCAGCAACATCAACCAAATGGAAATGCTGCAGAGACGGGCAGCCAGGTTTGTCATTGGAGACCACCATCGGACAAGCAGCATTACCACCATGCTATGTCAACTCCAAGAAAGCCAATGCCACCAGCAGCTTTTTACAGCATAACATCTACCAGTGTCCTAGAGCAACAAAGGCACTGTGCTACACGACACTCATTCAGCCTCAAATGGAATATGCCAGCTTGATATGGGATCCTTACACTACCAGCAACATCAACTGGAAATGGTGCAGAGACGGGCAGCCAGGTTTGTCACTGGAGACTACCATCGGAAAAGCAGCGTTACCACCATGCTTTATCAATTCCAGTGACCCACACTCCAGGAGCGTAGGAAAACTAATAGAGCCATCATGATGTACTGCATAATCAACTGCATGGTGGACATACCAAAAGTACATCTCATTCTTACAGCAACCATAGTACAGGGACATTACCAGCGTTTCCTAGTGCCCTACACAAGAACCCAGGCTTACCAACACTCCTTCTTCCCTGGAGACATCAGAGTATGGAACAGCCTACCACAGTCCACCGTGGCCTGCAGCTCCCTAGACACCTTCAGGGAGGAACTGCAGAGGACATCGTACTAAAGGGCCAGGATGTTTTAACTGTAAATTCATTCTTTCAACCTCACCTGTAAATATTGAGTTCACTCGCCACATGCATTGCGATAGTATGATGATACAAAAGATGGTGGACTGTACTTTAACGGAAGAAAAAGAAGAACCTTGGGTCTTGACATTAAAGTAAATGACAGTATTGTTTACTTGCAAGTCACTTTGATCATAAATACCGTAAACCTTATTTCATAATACGACAATACCTGTAGATTAATGTCACATCCTTCACGCCCCACAGTTGTAAGTTTCGGTGCTAACTGATACAAGCCACCGTCAGCTCCTTTTAGGAATGCTTTCATGTTTTCTCAAGTGTTGACAGCAGGCCACTTTCTCCACCGAAAACAGGTGCTTGTTAGTACCACATGTATTATTCTCTCAAATCAAGCAACTTTAGTTCCATTCAATTTAAGTACCCTATAGTGTCTAAGTATTCAATTTTCTTTTTAAAACATTCTTCTTGGTTAAATTCTTAAATATTTTTCAGTTTCACCAACAAAAATTACCCGGTGGAAACAATACGCATGCTCATGGCGGCTAACAACAGTAAACATTCATAATCTCTAACCTAGTGATATTAATTACAAACATATCTGAAATACACGCTCTTCATAACACGTTGGCCAATCATTAGATTTTAATTAAGATATTAAAACTTAAGTTTTGTACTTATATTTAGTGATTTTAATACTTTACCAAATACAGAATCATTTTAAGAGTAAGACTGAGGTCTTTTAAACGTTTTAATCTTTAAAAATTCTGAGAGAAAGGTGCAACAGATGTAAACTTTTAATTGACTAAGAATTGCTGAAAATTAGCATAGAAAAGCATTATGCCTAACGCGATTGTCATACTTGCAGATGGAGCAGAGGAAATGGAAACAGTTATATCTGTAGATGTGTTACGTAGAGGAGGGGTAAATTAAATATTAAATAGTCCGACTATAATTTCTGTTGAAACGGTTCGGCTCATACTTTGGCCGATGCTATATACACGACCGTCGTAGGCTATATTAATTATTATACTTCAAAAGTTTATTTCAATCTCTTAGTTGTAAACAACATTGAGAATATATAAATAAACAATAATCACATTAAATCATATAGCATGCGTGAATATATGTAACATTATAAATAATAAGATGTTCATAAAATAAATATTAATATACATGTATATTGTACAATAAATGTATACAAGGTATAAGGACATTTAACCAGGAGGGTTAACTCTCTTATTAAGAAATGTAATAAAGGTTGCGAGGTTTTGAAGTAACTGAGTATTTTTTGAGGCAAATAAATCATGAAATTTATTAATATTTGGACGGTTTCGGTAATAATTTGGAAGTAATAAATGTCTTAAATCATTAAGAAATGTACAGTTGAAGATATAATGAAATTCATCACCAATATCAGAATTGCAGTATGTACATATTCTATTTCGTCTTTCTATATTTTGCCATCTACCTGTTTCAATTGGTAATCGATGGTTAGTACATCGAAATCTGGCAAGGATAATTTTTTTGTAATTACAAAGAGCAGATCTAATATAATTTTGACATTCAAAAATAAAAAGCCACTACCGGCTATATACACGACGGTCGTGTATATAGCCACTGCATAAAGAATTTCTATATACACGATGATCGTGCGAATAGCTAAAACCCGGAAATATTCTATATACACGACGGTCTTGCAAATAAAAATTATATTAAGATTTACAAGGTGGAAAGAAGAAAAGAGAAACTTGAATGAGCTTGAAGAAAGACCATACCATCCGCGTGCAACTAGCCAATATTGTCTCTATATACACGAGATACTCGTGTAAATAGCCAACCAAAACGTGTGTTATAGTCTATATACACGACGATCGTGCAAATAACCAACAGCATCATGTATATCATGCGCGGATACAGAGGGGGGTACCGAGGTCTAGAACCCACCCTTGGCATCCAGAAATTTTGACCAAAAAAAGGTAATATTTGAGCATTTTTGGGGTTGGACCTCCCCCCCCCCCCCCCTCGTCTAAGAGAAAAATTTCCCTTTTTTGGTTGGACCCACTCAGACAGAAATTTCTGGATCCCGCCCAAGTATATGGTCTATATACACGACGATCTTGCAAATAGCCAACAACATCATATATGGTCTATATAAACGACGATCTTGCAAATCCTCAGTATTGCCAATAGCCTACAACAAATATGGTCTATGTATGCCCAACTAACCTCCAGGGGCAGCACATTGGGACCAAGAAAGTCTCTTGTGATTTTAGAATTTAGGTCTTTGATTTAGGTCTTCAATATCCATCCAGGCTATTCACACGATCATCGTGTATATAGACTGTGATAGACTATATACACGACGGTTGTGTACATAGCCATTACCGTCTATATACACGACCGTCGTGTCTATTGGAAGGAGAATGCGGGCCAAAACATTTACAGGAATTTTCACATCTCAATGTTGAATACAGTTGTATTGTAAGAATGAAAAGTGTTTTTTAATCGACATTAATGTATATCTCTATTTTCTTCTTTCTCTCATTCTCTGTCTCTTTTATTAGACCCCTGCCAGTGAAACTAGAGGGGACTATAGTGTTTGTCGTTGTCTGTCTATCCCTCCATCTGTCTGTCTAGATGGTTTCCAGACAATAACTTAAATGAGGATTGATCAATTTGCCTCAAACTTCATACAGCAATAGCCTTTGTTATACCCTTAACACAATATCCCTATATGATTCATAGTGATTACCGGTCCAATATTTTTAAATGTTGGCCCTAGGGCCAACAGTAAAAATTATTGGACTGGTGATGTCATTGCTTATCTCGCTTTCAAATCTGTCAAAACAAAGATGGCGTCAACGTCAGATTTCAAGAGGTTTATAAAAATGAGATAGAAGAATTACTTAATTCAAAGGAGAGTCAAAATACAAAAAAAAAAGTTATTTTATCATTTTATTTACAGAGTATTACTATTTAGTTTGTAATATATCAAGTAAATCCAACCAATACTTTTTGTAATGCTTCAATATTATGGTAATTCAACAGCTGTCAATTTATTAACAGTTATTCTAATATGAAAAAAACAAATGTTATTAAGAATTATCATAATATTGAAGTTTAACAAAACCATTACTGACTGGGGCCTGACTGAAGCATTATGCAATATATATGTGATATATTGTCCAAAGCTGAAGGTATAACAAAGCAATTATTGTCTGGGGCCTCGTGCAATATATTATATGTTGGACCCGAAGACAAAATGTTGCCCAAGGCCCGGGTCCAACATATCATATATTGCCCTCAACCCCAATCAATATTTGTATAATATAAAGATCTAATGCGGGATTGATTATGGGGTCTAAAGGTCAACTCGAAGGGTCAGTCTTAATAAGAATAGACATTTATCATTGTATTTTGGTTTCCAGATGATAACTTGAGTTAGGAATGATTGATTTCTTTCAAATTTATATAAATTATAAAGCTAGCTCGTGTAAAGGTCTAGAGTGGGATTGATTTTGGGGTCAAAAGGTCAATTCTAAGGATCACTGTTACTGAAAATAGACATTTATCACTGCATTTCATTTGCCTGATAATAACTTGAGTTAAACAAAAAGAGGAGTTACTGGCTCACTTGTGTGACAGAAGTCACCATGGAGCTATACAATACATGAATATCAATAATATACTAGCACATATAACACATTACAAAAATACTTGATTGTAGTGCAATTACGATACCAACTTAGGACGGTCATTTAATTTGACAAAAGCCAAACAAATAGGTGGTTAACCGGTTTACGGGCCCACCTTCCCACTCACCAGAACAGCAGAACAATCAGGTACAAACCAAGTACATTTTAAAATTTTATGAATAATCCTCCATGTAAAGAACAAGGGTCAACAGGTATCGCATATTGGGAGGTCATAAAAATATAAACAAGTAAAGTATTTTAAAACACATAATGATATAAAAATATTTACACATCAATATGATAAACCGTGCTCTGCCAGTCTGAAAGCAAGCTAAGACCCTAGATCTGTAGGAGTCCCCACTAACAGTCAGAGGGGACGAGCTTCAGGACCATGTCTCCTCGGAAAGAGGTTTGGACAAGGCCGTCATATAGTCCCCACCGCCCTGTTAGTCATTAGAATGATTGATTTCTTTTAAACTTCATACAATGCTAGCTTATGTACAGGTCTAGGATGGGTAAGATTTTGGGGTCAAAAGGTCAACTTTAAGGGTCACTGTTACTGAAAATAGACATCAGCATAGTTCATTTGTAGACTTATTACTGAAAATAGAGATTCATCACTGTTTCAGTTTCCAAATGGTGACTATAGATACTGATGCCAGATATGAATAAAACGATGCTGTATTTTTGCTGTCAGTTTCACTAGAACTTGATATAAATTTCACAGAATTCGGTGTTATTTCTTATTAGATCATGCAAAAGGTTACCAAGTTCACATAATTGTTTTATGTTGCTAATAAGGTATTAGTCACTTTGAAGGTACAGGTTGTGGCAGGGGACAAGTGGTGACTACAACACTGACTGTAAGCTTGTCTATCCTCTTCCCACTGTCCTATGTCTTTCTTTCTTTCCTAATATTTCTCTGTGTCTTTCTTTTTTTCTGTCTTTCCTTCCTAACTTCAGGAACATATTCACGTTAAAGATGATCATCTTTGTCAATACACCAATCCACTTTTCAGCATAGAAAGCTATGTTGAATAGACTTCTGATTGTTATGCTTATGACGACATCTTCAAATGTCCAACTTGTCCAGTTTGTAGACGTTGATGAGTTCTTCCCGACCAACACGAAATTTGGTGACCTTGACCTCAAATGAATAGATTCTACAGGTAGGCTATAATGTTATTCTCTGCAATTCAGTCATACTGTCTTTGGCAGTTTCTTGTTTCCAATAAATATTATAAATTCCAATTTCTGTAAAAAAACAGTGTACGGTATGTATTGTATGATCCAGTTTTTCTTCTTTTCCATAACTTATCTTCACCAAACACTATATCAGATAATAAAGTTAATTTAGTAGAAAAGAAGTTAAATAATCATTTTAAATATTTTATGAAAAAAAAATATTAACTGATGTGTTATTTTTGTTTTTCAGGAATTTCATTGTCCAATTATAGAGCCATATCCGGGGTTTTCAATAAGAATTATTTGAGGATGTGATTTAAAAATTTGAAGTGTATCACTTTGAGCATTGTAAACACGAATGTGAAAAATAAATTCAAGACTGGAGAATATTCAAACTGGCGATTTATATCATTTGAAACAGTGGTAATTCGCTAGGTGCCAGCTTTTATTGAAATCCCTACATCTGGGGAGAGCTGGATGTATCTTTCTCGTGTTGCAAATACTTAAAAAAACTCATTGGACTTGTTCAACTACCACGATCCATTCTGCAGTCATGAACAATTGAGCCACCAGCTACATGTATCCTGTCATCAATTCTGATGTCTCCAACTCCACCATCACCAACTGATGTTAGCTGCCTCTTCATCATCAACTCCGATGTTACTTACTCTGCTATCAGTAACAATGGTACCCTGCCAACAATGTTTCCTTTGGCTTACCTTTGCCCATCCAGCTAGAGGAACCCATTTTGGAAGTTGATCTAGAACATTGCCTCTGAGATGATACTTTGATTCATTTCTAACCAGACAACTGAAAATGTCAAAATAGCAACAGCTCAGGTAGGGGTATATTACTTTAGTGACTGGATGATGTGATGTAAAATGACTTGATTCTATGCATTGAATGAGTAAACTCAGTGTACATATGACTTTATATATTATCATTAGTAATAATATTAAATGGGAATAATACATATATTGATTTTCATTTTATTGGTTAAATGGCAAAGCAATTCCCATCTATAGATCAGCAATGTCAATCTGTCCCTCCATCTGTCTATCTGTCTGTTCATCAACTTTTTGGTTAAAGATTTTAGATGATGCATAATCTCAGCAACTAAGAGGAGTATAAACATAATACTTCACACATAGGTTCCTTATGACCACAGCTTTCAAATTACGCCATGACTGTTGACCTAGTGGCCTTGACCTTGGACTTCGACCTACTTTTGAATCAATAGGGATTAGGCTTAGATACTTCACATATAGGTTCTTTATGACAAGTGCTTTCAATTGATACCATGACTTTTGACATTGTTTTAAATTTGCTTTGCAATCAGGCCATACCATTATATTTTAATGGCAAATTCTTAATATATAAAATCATTTATTCTTTTTTCAGATTCATAATTTTTCTTGGTTCTCTTTTCAGAAATCCTCAAGCAGATTTATAACTTTGTGATGTAAGATCAAAGACCCATTGATGCTGTAGATAAGAGATCTTTGACTCACACCATGTGAATAAAGACTTATCAAAAAGACCTTTATTCAACTTTCTGCAGACATTTAGCCATTGTGGAGGAGATGATAAGATGTCACATCAATGACCTTGAATTTACTTACTGAAACCAGTGCTATTAAGTCCTTAGATCAACTGTCACCCCAAAAAAAGCACTGACCAACAGAACCAATTAGAAGTTTGACATCAACTATGATGATGACATTTTTATGTGAGACTTCCAAATTGATAATGCATGCCACATGATCCATTCCATCCACAGGACATCTTCAAGGGGTTTATCATTGGTATATAAACATGTGAGTGTTTATTTCTAATATTTCTGTTATTTCTAACAGATATCATTTCTGAATGTATTGCTTTATCTTTAGGGATGTAACAATTTACTACAGATCAGTGTATTGTGATATACTACAGATTAGTGTATTGTGATATAGTATAGATCATAGCAATATGATGTACTACAGATCAGTGTATTGTGATGTACTGTAGATCAGTGTATTGTGATGTACTGTAGATCAGTCTATTGTGATGTACTGTAGATCAGTGTATTGTGATATACTACAGATCATTGTATTGTGATATAATACAGATCAGTGTATTGTGATGTACTACAGATCAGTCTATTGTGATGTACTGTAGATCAGTCTATTGTGATGTACTGTAGATCAGTCTATTGTGATGTACTGTAGATCAGTCTATTGTGATGTACTGTAGATCAGTCTATTGTGATGTACTATAGATCAGTGTATTGTGATATACTGTAGATCAGTGTATTGTGATGTACTGTAGATCAGTCTATTGTGATGTACTACAGATCAGTCTATTGTGATGTACTGTAGATCAGTGTATTGTGATATACTGTAGATCAGTGTATTGTGATGTACTGTAGATCAGTCTATTGTGATGTACTACAGATCAGTGTATTGTGATGTACTACAGATCAGTGTATTGTGATGTACTGCAGATAAGTGCATTGTGATGTACTGTAGATCAGTGTATTGTGATATACTGTAGATCAGTCTATTGTGATGTACTACAGATCAGTCTATTGTGATGTACTACAGATCAGTGTATTGTGATGTACTGCAGATCAGTGTATTGTGATGTACTGTAGATCAGTGTATTGTGATATACTGCAGATCAGTGTATTGTGATGTACTGTAGATCAGTGTATTATGATGTACTGTAGATCAGTGTATTGTGATGTACTGTAGATCAGTGTATTGTGATGTACTGCAGATCTGTGTATTGTGATGTACTACAGATCAGTGTATTGTGATGTACTGTAGATCAGTGTATTACGATGTACTGTAGATCAGTGTATTGTGATGCACTGTAGATCAGTGTATTGTGATATACTGCAGATAAGTGCATTGTGATGTACTATAGATCAGTGTATTGTGATGTACTGTAGATCAGTCTATTGTGATGTACTGTAGATCAGTCTATTGTGATATACTACAGATCAGTGTATTGTGATATACTACAGATCAGTGTATTGTGATGTACTACAGATCAGTGTATTGTGATGTACTACAGATCAGTGTATTGTGATGTACTGCAGATCAGTGTATTGTGATGTACTGCAGATCAGTGTATTGTGATGTACTGTAGATCAGTGTATTGTGATGTACTACAGATCAGTGTATTGTGATGTACTACAGATCAGTGTATTGTGATGTACTGTAGATCAGTGTATTGTGATGTACTGTAGATCAGTCTATTGTGATGTACTACAGATCAGTCTATTGTGATGTACTACAGATCAGTGTATTGTGATGTACTACAGATCAGTGTATTGTGATGTACTGTAGATCAGTGTATTGTGATATACTGTAGATCAGTGTATTGTGATGTACTGCAGATCAGTGTATTATGATGTACTGTAGATCAGTGTATTGTGATGTACTGCAGATCAGTGTATTGTGATGTACTGTAGATCAGTGTATTGTGATGTACTGTAGATCAGTGTATTGTGATGTACTGCAGATCAGTGTATTGTGATGTACTGTAGATCAGTGTATTGTGATATACTACAGATCAGTCTATTGTGATGTTTTACAGATCAGTGTATTGTGATATACTACAGATCAGTATATTGTGATGTACTGCAGATCAGTGTATTATGATGTACTGTAGATCAGTGTATTGTGATGTACTACAGATCAGTGTATTGTGATGTACTGTAGATCAGTGTATTGTGATGTACTGTAGATCAGTCTATTGTGATGTACTGTAGATCAGTGTATTGTCATATACTACAGATCAGTGTATTGTGATGTACTGTAGATCAGTGTATTGTGATAAACTACAGATCAGTGTAATGTGGTGTACTGCAGATCAGTCTGTTGTGATGTACTGTAGATCAGTGTATTGTGATGTACTACAGATCAGTGTATTGTGATGTACTGTAGATCAGTGTATTGTGATATACTACAGATCAGTGTAATGTGGTGTACTGCAGATCAGTCTGTTGTGATGTACTGTAGATCAGTGTATTGTGATGTACTACAGATCAGTCTATTGTGATGTACTGCAGATCAGTGTATTGTGATGTACTGCAGATCAGTGTATTGTGATGTACTGTAGATCAGTGTATTGTGATGTACTGTAGATCAGTGTATTGTGATGTACTGCAGATCAGTGTATTGTGATGTACTGTAGATCAGTGTATTGTGATGTACTACAGATCAGTGTATTGTGATGTATTGCAGATCAGTGTATTGTGATGTGCTATACATCAGTGTATTGTGATATACTACAGATCAGTGTATTGCAATATACTACTGATCAGTGTATTGCAGTATACTATAGAAGAGAAAACAGAAGACATCTGAGAAAGCTGTATGACACAAATCACCAAAGACATGCACAGAAAACATGATAATAGTAGAATATACACTGTAAAACACCATTATGAAAATATTTGATTGCGCTGCAGTTACCATACTGACTTAGGACAGTCATTTGATGTATCAGACGTCAATCAATTGGTGTGGTTAAATGGTTTACCGGTGCCCACCTTCCCACTCGCAAAAGCAGCACAATCAAAGGACATACAATTCAGAATTTATAAATAATCCTCCATATACAGAACAAGAATCAACAGGTTTCTCAAGAAGAGGTGTCATCAAAATTTATTACACAGGAAATGTTTAGAATAATATATCGCTATAAAAAATATGTAAGGCAAAATTCAACATTAGTAAACCATGCTCTGTCCATCTGTAATTGAGCTTAGATCCTTGATCAATAGGAGTCCCAACTAACAGTCATAGGGGACAAGGATCAGGACCTTGTCTCCTCTGAAAAGGTTTGGACAAGGCCCATCATAGAGTTCCCACTGCCCTGTTAGTCAGTCTGCAACGTTCAAGTTAAAGTCTGCATTGGGTTGTAGAGGGACTCAATACAAGATCTATGATCTTAGAGAAGATCTCGGTGTCATATTGTCAACGTGGAAGGCATTTGATCATTTTAGAACCCACCAATATGAAATTATCGGAACCTTTGACCCTCCTTAGTTTGTACACTAGATCATGGTAGAAATTGGGATGGGAATTCCTCTGGATATGTATTGCTGAAAAGTCACATTTCCAAATTTAGATAAAATGTCTGAATAAGATCTGTAAAATTTACCAAAAGGTTTCGAAGTTTATGATATCTATAACCCAGAGTAAGAAGTATAAAAATAATCTGAGAATTTTTTGCATGAAAATCCAAAACGTTAGTGCAGGCTGTAGCAAACTGAACCAATTGACTAATATTAATACCATATGATGGGACTCTGGGGACATCACCATCTAGATAAGTGAAATTTACAATAGGAAATCCAAAGTCGTCACATTTATCATATATGTTGGTATGAATATACAGTCAAACTTCGATATGTCGAACACTGATATCTCGAATACCCGGGATATCTCGAAGTTGGACGTCGGTCCCGAAAATATTCCTTCATAATATGATTAAATTCACCCTGGATGTGTCGAACACTGATGTGTCTAATACTATGCTTATCTTAAATACATTTTCAAGTCCCAAAGTTCTTATTTACCTGGTTTATCGTGAAGTTTGCTTCTTTTTCCCCACTGCGTCTTTCCTAGTTGACAGATCATGCGCACAGTATAGGTGTACAATGTAGAAAGCTGCAGTAATTACATAATCAATCGAGTCCATTCATACCTTGATATTTATACCAATTGTTACCACAAGATCATAGCTTATGAAATTCGACCTTGCATTTAAAAAACAACATTAACTCAGTTTTTCATCTGCATTTATTTAAAGAAATTTCTTTACATTGTTCATTAATCGATTTTTATTTCATATCCATGTGTATGTCTGTGTATTTTTGGTTTAGCTTGGTTTCTTTCATACCCTAAAGGGTACTTATGTCAAAGTTGGTAGGTTTGTAGATACTTGAATGTTCTATCCAACGAATACAAAAATTTAGTGACCTTGACCTTGACTTTACGCTTCAGTGAACACACACTGTTTTTTGCCTTTAGGGTGACCACTTGCATACATGTATTGTTAATATTAATGCAAAGCAATTCTGGTCTATAAATTGGCAAAATCGGTCCGTCCGTCTGTCTGTCCGTCAGTCTGTCGTCAACATTTTGCATTGAGTATTTGCAATCCGGTCGTACTGTCCTTGACGGTTTCTTGTTATGCAAAGTAATAGTAGCTTGGTGTGTTTTGAACAAAATAAAATTATGACAAGTTTCTTCACCTCGTCTCATGCATCAGTTTGTCCTTGGTTTAAAGTATGATATAAGACAGTTATGTCCAGTATTGAATTTAAAATACAAAATTACTGAGAACCAAACATGAGGTTTTCAGTTTTGAAGTATATTCTATTTCTATATTTATAAATAAAAGATATGGTGAGATTTAGGTTAATTATTTTGTAACTATGTACATTAATGTGTACTTCTTGATAAATACATCATGTACTATAATAATAATCACACATGTCAAATCTACCGTCATGGCGTATGTTAACAACTTCAAGATTTGTGATCCTAAACTCGAAATTGGATATTTCGAACTACGGATATCTCGAAGTATTTTCCATGGTCCCTCCGACTTCAAGATATCGAGGTTTGACTGTAGTTGTTAATAATTTAAGTCCAGAAAAGGTGTTTCCTGGTCAGAAGTATTGGCTTTGTGTAATTGAAGTTCAAGTTCAAATCATACTTGGTAGAAATGGTCATTAGGGGAAAGCATTGTGTCATGACCTCGAACCAAGGTCATATCTGCAAGGTCAAGATCACAGTGCATATGATGGATAAATCTTTGTCTTGGCCGTAACTTTTTTCCATGTGCATAGATTTTAATAATATTTTACAGAATTGTTGCCCAGGACCCAATGGTTTTTCATGATCTTGAACTAAAGTCAGATCTGCAAGGCCATAGTGCATATGATGAATAAATCTTTGTCCAAGCCAAAGCTTTTTAGGCCTTGCATGGATTTGAATATTTCACAGAATTGTTGCCCAGGACCCATGGATGTAACATGACCTTGAACCAAGATCATATCTGCAATTCAAGGTCACAGTGCATATGATGGGTAAATCTTTTTCAGGGTTTTAACTTTGCCAACTTGCATTTGAAAAAAAATCTATTTGAAGAGTTATGTGCAAGTTTCTTATCAAAGTTTCTTGGTATATCTAATTTTGATATATGCCTATTCTGACGTACTGAAGGATAGCAAGTGATTTTTTTATCATTTTTTTGTTTAGATCAATCAAGATTTTGATTATTATCACAGGAAAAAAATGTAGAAAGAATTTCTTCTGTCAATTATCAAAAGCTCAGTAAGCAAAAGAATATATGTATCAGCAAATTTCATCACATTCATTTGTTTGTGAAAGTGCAAGTTGTACTCAGGTAAGCAATATAGGCCTACTTGTGCTTTTTGTTTACTGAAATTAATGCAAAATCCAAGACCATTTGTAGACTATTACTGAATGAATGTAATGTTAAGAAATATTAAAGAAACACAAAGATGCACTGGATTGGAGATGACACCAACATGTTGTTGAGTTGCAACTGTTACTGGACCTTTCTTTTCAGTTGTGTGATTGGGCAAACACATAAAAAGAGCAAGCAAGACCAATGTATTTGCAACTTCATTTACATGGTTGCAAAACAAAACAAGCATCAGGTTCCTGAATTTCAGCACATTCTTTTAAATGTTGAGAAAAACTCACCACAAAAATTATGTAAAGTTGTTAAATTATTATTTATGAATTACCATAATTTTAAAAACTGAATCTTAGAATTTTTTTTACATTATATCTAAATTAAATTTCATGAAAAGACCTTGTTGATATTGTAATAAGCTGAGCTGTGATATGTATTGTATGGTTTAGTTGACACCTTGACAGGTATCAGCAGTTAATGTATTGTGATATGTATTGTATGGTTTAGGTGAACCTTGACAGGTATCAGCAGTTAATGTATTGTGATATGTATTGTATGGTTTAGTTGACACCTTGACAGGTATCAGCAGTTAATGTATTGTGATATGTATTGTATGGTTTAGTTGACACCTTGACAGGTATCAGCAGTTAATGTATTGTGATATGTATTGTATGGTTTAGTTGACACCTTGACAGGTATCAGCAGTTAATGTATTGTGATATGTATTGTATGGTTTAGGTGAACCTTGACAGGTATCAGCAGTTAATGTATTGTGATATGTATTGTATGGTTTAGTTGACACCTTAACAGGTATCAGCAGTTTGACCAGTATGTTTTATTATAATTTTACAATTTATACACATGTATCAGCATTGTATTTTGCATTTATCTTGATCTAAGGCATACCAATGATGATACCTATATCACACTTATACACACTTAGTTTGTAGACGTTGATGAGTTTTGACAGATGGGAAATTTGGTGACCTTGATGTCATATTTCAATTAACACAGACTGATTTTGCCTTTACCTCGATTTTTTGCATACCATTAATAATACCTCACTCTGAGGGTTTGTAGACATTGTATAGTTCTTCCTGACTGACTCTAAATGTTTTGACAATGATTTCTCACTTCAGTGAACAGACTCATTTTGTGTGTAGCTTGTTTTCTTGCATACCATTCATAATACCAGTATCAAATTTGGTTGGTTGGTTGGCACCGAATAAAAAATTGTGACCTTGACGGTGACTTCTCACCTCAGTGAACACACTGATTTCACATTTAGTTTGATCTCTGGCATTCCATTAATGACACCTACGTCAGACTTGGTAGGTTTGTAGACATTAGTGTTTTTTATTGTAGTTTGTCTTAAGCAGTAATGGATGCATTAAGATATATCTACAAAATTAATTATTTTTTGAAGTAATATGAACTTAACATTATTTATTTTTCAGGCAGATATCAAAGTTGCAGGAGGTTCATGACTACCATTATATAAACTAGTCTTGACTGTATGACAGAAAACCAACACGCTATAATTCAGATACGATTGTTGGAGGAATGGTAATCTGATTAAAATCATATCTTTATTCCGCTTCTCTATTTGTCCTATTGCATATAAAGATCTGGCGAAGCCCTGTAAGGGTTCATGTTCTGGTGACCTCTGATGACGTTTCAGTCACCGAAACCGTCATTTACCATAGCCAATCAGTGACTTGGCTAGGCACGTGATAGTGACGCAATATGTAACACACTGTTCAAAAACTACCTTGTGGGTCACACACGATGTTGATGTTAATTTCATTCCTAGGATTTTGTAGCCGATCCACTGATTGGCTGAAAATCAGAGGTCACCAGAATGTGACCCCTTACGGGGTTTCACCAGATATTTATACGCAATGGGACAAATAGAGAAGCGGAATAAAGATATAGTTTTAATCAGATTGGAGGAATGGCAGCTAACCTCATACTAGCAGATGACATACCAGAGGATTTGCGAAAGACTAACCAACCTATGAGACCATTTTGTAAAACGCTAGAGAAAGACAGCAAGATTTCTTTAACACACAGGAATGCTAGAGTCATATTCTATTCCAGTCATAGATGCATCACAGTAAAGGGAACATTTATCTATATTTTATTGTGTGAGACGTATTTTTCAGTGACAAATTTGTGTGTGTGACTACATATATATATACCAGGGTACATAAAGTAGT
The DNA here is from genome assembly GCA_035048485.1 of Pteria penguin. Lineage (NCBI taxonomy): Eukaryota > Metazoa > Mollusca > Bivalvia > Pterioida > Pteriidae > Pteria > Pteria penguin. The sequence goes on from CM068582.1 coordinate 60,264,864, forward strand.
CTGATATAGTGCATTGTATACTGTACCTATTGTAGGTCTCTTACCAGCACCGAATAGAAATTATGACACTTATACTTTATATATGTACAATAATACATTGAAAACAAAAATTTGGTCCCCAAAACACCATTTTCTAAGATATTTGGAAAGCCAGCTAGGTTGATGAGTTGAGTCTCTAGGACAGAACGGCAAGCATATTTTTATGAAAAAAGATCATCATGACGTCAGGAAGTGTTTCATAACATTAGGACATAAAGATTGTTATTTGCTAAGATGAAATCCTGGGGTAGTAGATTTCATAGCTGGGGATTACACTGGTTGTACATGTATCTATATCTATTGTTTTCCATTATATATATAATGGTACATATATAAATGTATATTTTTGATATAAACATCTTCTCATCTTTTTTCTTTTTATTTATGTGGTTTTCCTCATTATTTCTTTCATTTCTTACTTTATTGTATTTGTATGTTATAATTTTTATATGATGATAAAAATAGAGAACAAAAATAATAATTGTTTTATTCTTTTCATCTATGCACCAAGTTTAAGTGAATTTGACCTATGCTGTATGTAGTAATTTATGCTGTTGATTAATCAGAGGAAATGTGAAAATGTTCATCAATTCTGTGTTTCATGATTAAGTCAACAATTCCTTCATCATCCTTCGGTTTGATGAAAAATTTAGTAACAGGTTCAACTTGAGCTGGATCTGACTGCAGCCAAATCTGATAGGGGCCAAATCCACCTATTACCATATGGTATGAGCTCGAGTCATTTCTTCCTCTTCTACCATAATGAGGTGTACTCAGAAACTGAGCATGATATGGGCTGATCCTATGCTTTATGACAAAGGCCCCAGAGGATACCCTCCTTTGACAAACTATTTAGCTTGCCAGGATAAATGTCTTGGAAGCTAATATCATAATCCCAGCGTCCGACATTAACCTTGGCTCTATCTTTGATATTTCACATGTAGATTCCTTGTGACCAGAACTTCCATTTGGTGCCATATTTTTAGCTTATCTGAGCCGAAGGCTCAAGTGAGCAATTGTCATTGTGCACTATCTGTTGGCGTCCATTTTAAACTTTTCATATATCCGACTTCTCCTTTGCAACCGCTATGCAGAATTTCACCAAACCTTACAGGAAGTAAGTACTCAAGGTCCTCTACCAGTGAATATTTCCATTATATGAAATTGTAAAACATTTTACAGGACATTTGGTCTGATAAACTAGGACAATTCACCAGACCGAAGCAACTTTTACTAAACTTTTACTAAACCTAAAGTACTCAAGGTCCTCTACCAGTGAATATGTCCATTATATGAAATTGTAAAACATTTTACAGGACATTTGGTCTGATAAACTAGGACAATTCACCAGACCGAAGCAACTTTTACTAAACCGAAAACAAAATGTACATTTTTAGAAAAATGGTCACAAAAGTCATACAACGACTGCTCACTATAATTTTCATTGGTTTATTGAAAATTTCTGGCAAGTAAAAAAACATTTCTCCAGTTGTCTTCTTCTTCAACAAAATCATCTTTTTCCCATATAAATGAAAGGGTCTTTAAAACTTTTGTTTCTCTTTTAGTTTTTGTTCATCTTCACTGGACAGTCGGTCCGCAAATATGAGGTTATTTACAGGACTGACAGCATTATTACCGGACTTGTCAGTCGGCAAGACGATATTTCATTTTCACTGCTCTAACAAATATGTGTATTTCGACCCAATCCATACTCCTAAGATGGCCACCATGGGCTCTATTTACACATTTTCAAACTCTATTCCAAAATTATTGCACAGAATTTCACAAAATATACAGGAAGCAAATATTCAAAGTCCTCTACCAAATTTGTGTTGTTTGACCCGATCCTTAATCCAAGATGGCCACCTTGGACCCTAATTGGTTGACACATTTTTGACAGAACCACTGCACAGAATTTCACTAAAATTTAGCGGAAGTAAGTACTGAAGATCCAAGTTTGTGCTTTTTGAGCAGATCCATAATCCAAGATGGCTGCCATGGGCCCTGATTAGTTGACACATTTTTTATTTCTCCAAAACCGCTGCACAGAAATTAACCAAAGCCAAGAGGAAGTAAGTACTCAAGGTCCTCTCCCAAATTTGTGTTTTTTGACCTGATTCGTAATCAAAGATGGCTGCCACAGGCTCTCAGTGGTTGACACATTTTTGACTTCTCCTCTGCAACAGAAGTATGGAATTTCACCAAAACTTACAGTTAGTAAGTACTCAAGATCCTCTATCAAGTTTGTGTTCTTCGACCCAATCTGTGATTGCCAAGATGGCAGCCATGGGCCCTGATGGGTTTAAACATTTTCGATTTCTCCTCTGCAACTGCTTTAAAGAATTATACCAAACATTACAGTTAATGTTGACACATTTTCAGCTATTCTCCACAACTGCTTCATAGAATTTCACCAAACCTTATAAGAAGTAATTAAGGTCCTCTACAAAAAAGTTTGTGTTTTTCAACCCGATCCATCATCCAAGATGGTCGCCAAGGGCTTTCATTGACTGACACATTTTCAGCTTCTCATTAAATGCTTCACAGATATCTTTTTAACCGTTACAAATAGGGCTTTGATATTTCACATTTAGAATTCTTATAACTAGAACTTTTATTCTGTGCCATCCTTTTTTAGCTGTGACCTTGACCTTAGACCTTCACCTACTTTTCAGAAACTTTAACTTTGACTATATCTTAAGTTTTCAACCATTAGAGATGGGACTTTTATATGTCACATGTAAATTCCTTATGACAAAAACTTTCATTTGTTACCATTACTGTTGACCTTGGACTTTGACCTACTTTTCAAAAACTGTATTCTGCGTTTTATTGTTTGAACTGTTAGAGATAGGGCTTTGATATTTCATGTGTAAATTCCTTATGACCAATGTTTTCATTTAGTGCAATCTCTTTTGACCTTGACCTTGAACTTTGACTTACTTTTGAAAACACATTATAGATTGATAAATCTTTGCTTTTAGTCCAGCTTAGATGACTGTGACCCCCACTGGTGAGCTAGAGAAGCAATAAAGCATTTATTTGCTAATATTTATTTGAAGGGTTATGTTAAGGGTTATTTGGAAGTGTCAAGTGAAAATTCTGTTTTCTAGGTTCATAACGATTAATTTCTTTTATTTTTGAGATAGGCCAGATCTGGCATGCTGAAGGTTAGCAATTCAAACCATGCTAAAGGCAATTGTTTTATTTAAATCTAATACCAAAACAAGATTTTTAATGATATTTTAGATATGAAAAATACTCATCTACATGTACATGTATATCATAATTGTACCCCGCTTTTTGCGAAAGCGTGGGGATATTAAATCTCATTTGTCTATCTGTCCATCCATTCATCTGTCACAAAAACTTTAACCTTTTAACCATAAGACATAGGGCCTTCATATTTGGCATGTGTGTTTGTAGATATGCACAAGCATGACAATATGTCACAGATTTCTGCACCCTTACATGATAGAACCCCCAAACTGGGGGACCACAGTTCTCTTAATTTGCTTGCTTGCTTTGCTTACGTACAAGTGTAATGTAAGTCACATTTGTCTTTATTTCCAGATAGATGTCATAGTTGCTGGCCTCACTGGATATGACCCTGTTCTGTGTAGTAGAAATGTTTCCTTAGTTCCTGATAAGAGTCTTCATGATGCTGTAAATGATGGTCCTTTTGATGTAGTTGTCTGCCCAGGAGGTGCAAAGGGAGCCCAAAATTTAGCTGAGGTACAATAAAAGAAACATGAAAATTTTTATTTATGATAATCGGCAGGTAGCATATAGTAGCATATTTTGTTCATTTGTAATGTATTTGCACACATTTCTTGATTTCATGGCTCGTGATGATGAAAGAAATATCATGGTTATTTCTTGAGAAAATTTGACAAATGTTTGACAGAAACCTAATGAGACTGTTGCTGTATGATAATAATTCCAAGTGAATGACCCCAAAAATCACGTGTAGTTTTGTAGTCTCTGAAGAGTTCCCCATCAGTAAGGTGAATGAAATCCATGGAGGAGCAAAGTGCTTTCTGCTTTGTCAAGTACACCTACTGTTACCAAATTTTTCATGATCTACGTCTAATTACCAGTGATGTACATGTATATATTTCCTTTTCGTCTCAAAGTTATTTACCTACAATGTACAGTGTAATCCAAAATTAAGACTATGTTTTGCGGTCCATAGACTCTAACTTGAACCAGGGTCATGTTTTTCATACAAATATATCACGTGATGTATGTCATCTAATGTAGTTTACAATTTAAATACCAATGTTCTGTATATTTATAGCAACTTAAAGCCCAAGCAAACACTTGTTATCATATTATTTCAAGCAATTTCCCAGAATCTATGCTGCAATTAAGATTACAGTTTTTTAGCTCACCGGGACGAAAGTCTGGACAGCTAATGTCATACCCCTGCATCGTTGTCCTTGTCGGTGATTGTAGACAAAACTTTAACCTGGGCTATAACTTTTGAAACAAGAGGGGTAGAACCTTGAAACTTCACACATGGATACATCGTGGAAGGAGCTTTAATTTTGGTTCATCACCTTTGACTTTGTCACCTTAACCTTGAATTTTGACCTACTTTTGAAAATCTTTAACCTTGGCTATAACTTTTGAATCAAGAGGGATAGGGCTTTGAAACTTCACACATGGATACCTTGCTGAAGGTGTTTTCATTTTGGACCATGACGTATGACTTTTTAACCTTAAAGTTTGACCTTCTTTTCAAAAACTTTAACCTTGGCTATAACTTTTGAAACAAGAGGGATCTGGCTTTGAAATTTCACACATGGATACCTTGTGGCTATAACTTTTGAAACAAGAGGAATCTGGCTTTGAAATTTCACACATGGATACCTTATGGAAAACCCTTTCATTTGGGATCATGATCTTTTTTTGATTTGACCTACTTTTCAAAAACTAAACTTTGCCCAACTCTTTGACAGAAAGACATATGGCTTTGAATGTTCACACATGGTTACCTTGTGGAAGGCCGCTTGATTTAGGACTATGATCTTTTACCTTGTGACCTTCACCTTGGTGTTTTTCCTTCTTTTCAAAAACTTTAACATTGGCTTTAACATTTAAACCTAAAGAGGTAAGGCTTTGAAACTTGTTTGGGGAGTATCGTCAAACCCCCTAACTGCGACACTACCTAACTGCCACACTTTAGGGAAAACCGTCGCCGTTTGTAAATAATAGCGATTATGACGTCATTTTTCTCTTATTTCAAATCTTGGATCGATTTTCTGTCAATAAATACAAACTTCCGAGAAAATGCGTCAAAAACAAATAATGTATGCATTACATATATTTAATATTATGATAAACTTACTCCGATCACCAAGTCATTTTTACATAGCACCTAAATAAGTCGTGATTCACCTAACAGAGCTACACACGTTTACATCCACTTGTCAGTCATATTTGGAAAGGTCAATGCCAAAGGTGTCCCCTGATTTTTCAGAATAGAATGAGGCCAATTATAATATTTTGTTGTTTTATTGCGAATAACACGCTATGTATTTTCAGTTGTTGGCAATGACGTTTTTGGCACAATATCGATGTTATAGCGAGTAATAGCAATGTTTACAGATATATTGGGTTAAAACGTGGATGATAAAGTGATATATATGACAATTATAATGCGAGTTTTTGCAAGTAGGGTACTTCTCCGTCTTGGTATTCCAATTAAATATTTCAATATTAAGTAATTATCCCTTTAGGTGATTGGAGAAATGTTAAATGTGTAAAACTTGTTTTAATTATATTACTTCATTCAATAACAAAATAAATATTAAATAATTGATAATATATTTTAATAATATTCAGTAAAATCATAAAAGAAACTCCCCCCCCCCCTTCCTTCATGATACAAAATAGTAGTTCTAAGCATAAAAAATAAAATTGATTTTCAGACAATCCTAAGAAAGTTAAGAGAAGGAAAAACAGGACTTATTATCCACAATCCCTACTATTTGTAAATTTGGGGCAATGTGACATATGTAGACACTGGGTACCTCTAAAATACTGCACCAATTTATCTGCAATGAGAGGAGGGGCCATATTCAAATGCATTCTTTGTTATTAGTGCAACTGCTGTGATATTGACTGTTTAAATCTTCTTTAATATCATTCTCATTCTATTATTGATTACAAACATTCATTTTCTTTAATATAATTGTATTAAACGATGATGATTATTGAAATATATGTTTATGTCGTATTTAATGATAATAGTTGTAATAATAATTGACAACGAACACACAATTCAAGAAATTTAATTGCTTTGGCCCCTAAAGCACCGCGGTGACGTAGTTACATTCATTTGACACAGATTACACATGTCTGACCCTGGATCGATTCAGACGCTTATCCAAGCACTGTGGTCGCCGTTTGCTGCTAAAAAAGATGTGAAAATACGCAAAAAGATTTGATTTAATGACTGATATATAGAAATAACCATACAAATTAACAAGTGAAAAACGTTTCGTTGTTAAATGCTTATGGTGTCACAGTTCAGGGGTTCAAGGATATATAGGAATCACCTTGTCCGTCAGTCTTTTCGGAAAAATTTAATTTTGGCCATAACTTTTGAACCAGAATAGATGGGGCTTTCCTATTACACATGTGTATTCCTTGTGGCAAGACCTTTCTGTCAGCACCAGCATTTTTCACTCCGTGACCTTGACCTTAACGTTTGACCTACTTTCGGAAATTTTTAACCTTGATAATAACTTCTAACCCAGAAGAGAAGGGGCTTTCGTCTGCAATTCTAGCTTATTTTATCGTTGGCGGATCTAGATCTTTTTTTGCGGTAGATTTAATTTTAGGAAAATATTTTTGTGAATTCAACTGACTCTCAAAAGCGCTAAAAATTAATCGACAGCAAAAATAATGAGATTTAAGTAATATCTTGTTTTTATCAAAATGTTCCAAACTTAACTACATGTACCCCACTTTTTAGCCCCCACTTTTCAAAAAAAAAAAACCCGAAAAAACAGGATAATAATCATAACAACAAAACAAACAGAAACCAAAACTTCTCAGGGATGTTGGTAGAGTGCTTATTTCCAGACCAAAAGGTCCATGGTATTTGGTGGTTATCCAGTAAAATACATTTAATGAAAATATTGTTGAGTTTTATTATGTTATAATCTACAACTAAACTGAATTGATTTTAAAAGAATGAGATAAATGAATTAGATGTTTGAATAGATTAAAGTAAATGTGTTCCTTTATTTGATCCCATACAATCTGTAGTGATGCAGGTAATGGAACACACCCCTAGCTGTGTTTATTTCATGTCAATAGTTGATACTAGACTGTCATAAAAAAATATCGTTCATGAAACGTCATGTGGAGTTTATTTCCACTTGCGCCGTTAACAATGTGCAAACGTCATGAGTGATCATCCTTAAGCCTAAGTTTTAAAATACATTTTTGAAAAAATGGAATGGAGTTTATTTCCACTTGTGCTGTTCACAATGTGTAAAGGTCATGAGTGATCATCCTTAAGCCTAAGTTTTAAGATTTATTGTGGAACTCTGCATGTGATGGTAGTCTTTTGAGTGATTCATTATAGGATGTAGAAATCCATTGAAATGTTAAGCATTCAGTACTTCTTAGGATTATAGACCAATGAATAAATTGTAATGAAGCATTTGCAATAGGGTAATCAAAAGATACTTGATTCACTCTTTTATCTTTCAGTCCAGTGCAGTGAAAGAATTATTATCAACACAGGAAAAGGAAGGAAGACTGATAGCGGCTGTTTGTGCAGGTTTTAATTTAATTACAGAGCTATAAATAGGGTAACAGGGTAACTCAGCCCATGGAGCACTTGGACCATGGAACACTTGGTCCATGATAGGGCCTTTAAACATAGGGTAACTCAGCCCATATTGATGTTTATATAATTATTTTCCAGAATAAATAAAAATAAAATAAGATAATCAATATTTTAAAGATTTATATATACACACATATATATTTATGTATATATATATGTATATATCTATATCTATATATATGTACATATCTATATCTATATATATGTATATATCTATATCTATATATATGTATATATCTATATCTATATATATGTATATATATATATTATATAGTCTAATTTTACTCCTGCGCTCAATGGCGGAAAACTATACACGTGATCAGTAATTATGAGACCGTATTCAGTATATTTGAGCTTTTTCATTAAAAACATGTACCGCATCTGTTTATCGCTTCTGTTTTTTCAGTAAATAAGGGAAACATGCCAAAAATAGCATAGCGTAGGGGTGTATATATTGTTTCTCATTCTATAAGCTCATCAAGAGTTATGCAGCAGCCATATTTTATGTATGAGTTGATTAAGTACACTATCCAATATAACAGTTATTCACTGAGTAAAAAGTCTATAATAGTGTAATATATATATATAGATATTATATATTTATATTTATATATTTATATTATATATATATATTTTTTTATCAGTAAAACTGCTCTTGTGTATAGAATATTATATCTATAAGTAAGAAGTCCAACATTTCCATGTTAATAGTTGTATTTCACACAAGTACTTTCATGTTTTTATAAAACAGTCTTCAGGTGAACTGAACAACATGCATAACTATGTTACTGTAGTACAGTGACGTCATCTCACTGATATCATAGTATCGATAATAAAAGGGAGTTTAATAGTAAAATTCCAAATGAATTTTTTTTTGCATTATATAATGGAAAATGAATAGTTAAAGTTGAGCTTAAGTTTAAATTTTTGGATGAAATATTTTCCCTTTAGTTCCCGTTTAATTTCAGTCAACCAACATTTAGTTTATAAAACGGGAATATTTTCAAGAGTCCCCCAGAACACTCATCTAAATGTTTACTGAGGGGAATTTTCCTGTGTGGCTGCCTTATTTGTTGTCGATGGATTCTCATCTTTTTTCTGTTAGGTTCCCTACTTGTCCAATGTATATTTCCTGGCAACTGCTGCATATGATACAGAATATTACATTTACAATCTTGCAGGTCCTATCCGCATTGGTGAAAAGTAGTTTTCCATTAGAGATTTCCATTTTTTCACCTTCATATAGGTATGGACATGTTCCACATCGACTCGCGACTGTCCCGACATTTTTCCACGTTATGTTTTTAGCTCACCTGAGCCAAAGGCTCAAGTGAGCTATTGTGATCAATCTCCGTCTGTCGTCTGTCATCCGTCGTTAGCTTTTCTGCATTTTCGACTTCTTCTTAAGAATCGCTGCACAGAATTTCACCAAACTTTGTAGGAAGTAAGTACTCAAGGTCCTCTACCAATTTTGTGTTTTCTGTGCTGATCTGTAATGCGAGATGGCCGCCATTGGCTCTGATTGGTTGACACATTTTCAACTTCTGCTCCAGAACGGCTGCACAGAATTCCACCAAACCTCATAGGAGGTAAGTACTCAAGGTCCTCTACCAAGTTTGTGTTTTTTGTGCCGATCCATAATCCAAGATGGCCGCTATTGGCTCTGATTGGTTGACACATTTTTGACTTTTTCTCCAGAACGGCTGCACAGAATTTCACCAAACCTCATAGAAAGTAAATACTCAAGGTCTTCTACCAAGTTTATGTTTTTCGTGCCCATCCATAATCCAAGATGGCCACCATTGGCTCTGATTGGTTGACTTATTTTCAACGTCTTCTCCAGAACGGATGCTCAGAATTCCACCAAACCTCATAGGAAGTAAGTACTAAACGTCTTCTACCAAGTTTGTGTTTTTCGTGCCGATACGTAATCCGAGATGGCTGCCATTGGCTGTGATTGGTTAACACATTTTAGACTTCTTTTCCAGAACGGCTGCACAGAATTCCACCAAACCTCATAGGAAGTAAGTACTCAAGGTCCTCTACCAAGTTTTTGTTTTTCCTGCCGATCCGTAATCCAAGATTGCCGCCATTGGCTCTGATTGGTTGACACATTTTCGACTTCTTCAGAACGGCTGCACAGAATTCCACCAAACCTCATAGGAAGGAAGTACTTAAGGTCCTCTACCAAGTTTGTGTCTTTCGTGCCAATCCGCAATCAAAGATGGCCGCCATTGGCTCTGATTGCTTGACACATTTTCGACTTTTTCTCCAGAAGCGCTGCACAAAATTTCACCAAACCTCATAGGAAGTAAGTACTCGAGGTCCCCTACCAAGTTTGTGTTTTTTGTGCCAGTGAGTAATCCAAGATGGCCGCCATTGGCTCTGATTGGTTGACACATTTTGGACTTCTTCAAAACGACTGCACAAAAAATCAACAAACCTTATAGAAAGTCTTGTAGAAAAAAAGCAAAATTTTCTACTGAAATTAGCTGTCATTTGTGCTCAGGTGAGCGATGTAGGCCCATTTGGGCCTCTTGTTTTATCAGTGATATAGTGATGGGCTTCTTGGAACAGAAAATTCACCAGAAGGTAGAAAATGTGTTTGGAGTTGAATTCGCTAGAAATTTGGAATCAGCTTGGAAAAGATGCCTAGACGATTGTTTCATCATTTGGGACAGATCAGATGAGGACTTACAAATCTTTTCAGAAATTCTGAACAACCTCCATCCCGCTATCAAATTGACCAAAGAAGAAAGTCTCGAAAAATTACTGTTTTTAGATATCCTTACAATAAAAACCGGCACATATTAAAAACAGACACATTTTACAAAGATACGGATACATACCAATATCTAACTTTCACTCATGCCAAGCCAGCGTGGCTTAGTGGAATCGCGTCTGACTCCTGATCAGGAGGCCCGGGTTTGAGTCCCGCTCTGGTCATGCCGGTGTCATGTCTTTCGGATGAGACAGTAAAAACCGAGGCCCCGTGTCGTGGTATGCATGGCACATTAAAGATCCTTCACTGCTTCGGGTGGGTCAGTTGCAAAAGTCAAAATTTGTATGCCCCGCATCAGACAGATGCCATCACCATATATATGAAATATTCGTGGTGTGACGTAAAATAAAAATCAATCAATCAATCAATTCACTCATGCCACCCATCACACACAAAGAGAAACATACCATACTGTTTAGCAAGGAAAATCTGCAATGTTATTAAGGATGGACAAATGAGAGAGAGGGGCAGGCTTGGTGTAGTGGTTACGCGCTTGGCTTGCGGCGCCGACGATCCGGGTTCGATTCCCGGGTTGCGCCACTATGTTTAAGAGGTTGGTAACCTCCTGCTTCCATGTCGCGATATAACTGAAATATTGTTGAAAGCGACGTAAAACACCAATCAACCAACCAACCAACCAAATGAGAGAGAAATGCTTGGATGAACTTAAATCATTCTTAATTAAACAAAACTACTCCACATAGTTAATAGACAGAAGGATAGATATGGCTAAAAACGTCCTGATAAACAACTTAAGATCAACTTCTGAACCACAAGAAAAGACAAATGAAAAAGTGCCATTTGTTATTACACACAATCCCCATAACAAAATATCCTTCAAGTAGCAAAAACTAACCTGCCAATTCTTAGACAGGATGCTAAAATGTGGGAACTGATCAACACAGGATCAATTATTCAAAGTAAACGCCAACCTCAGAACCTTAAACGATTATTGACCAGGGCACTTTCAAGGTCACATATGTAATTGCTTTAGTTCAATTACAGAAACACCATGAGAGTTATGTCTTTCAAACTTCACATGTAGATAGACCTTGATGACCTCTATCCATTGTGACCTTTCTTTGTTACTTTGACCTTGAATGTTACCACTTTCAAGGTCAAATGTGTAATAGACTTTAGTTCAATTACAGAAATACTGTGAGAGTTATATCTTTCAAACTTCACATGTAGATAGACCTTGATGTATACTTTCTCAGTACATGTAGTATGCAAGAAAATAGAAGAGCAATTTCATGTATGTGTGTCTTGTCAATCTTACTTGGAAAATTTTCACCATGAGGCCTACTGACTTCATGCTTGACATGTTATATTCCACCAATCAAGTTATTGTAGATGTTACTTATGTCAGTGACATGTGAATTTTATCTTTTTATTGTCTGTTGCTGCTATGGGCATAGTGTTTAAAAGGACAATCAGCTGTCAATAATTGTCAGCGCTTCGCAATCTAGCAATACCGCCTTAAGTGCTTTCTTGTTTCAGATCAAACTGAAGGCAAAGGTAGATGTGTTTGAGCCGGCTTTCTCCATTTTGATGCAGTACTTGGTGAACATGCAGAAATCAGAGAGCCCAGTGCATTCAGGCCCATCTACAACAACCTGACCAGAAATTGTAACATTATACGACAGCAGCAACGTCCCAAGGATCCAAGAGACATAGACTTTGAACTTGACACCAGTTACTTAGATTCCATCATCAATGAGACCTTCACCAGAGACGATGTTAGAGTACAAGTTAGGTGTCACTTACTTATGGCCCCTGACAGACAACTGGACTTGCTGAATAAAGCACACACTTGATATATCGATGACAGGTGTAAGACCATATCCAAACCATTCAACGAACTACTCAGCATCCAAGGATTTATCAAAGCAGACGGCAACATGAAACAGCTACCACTACTCTTCATTATGATGTCAGGCAAAAAGAAGAAAGACCACAAGAAGGTTTTCCAGGCTGTCCTTTCCCTACTTCAAAAACAGGTTACAGAGTTTGTGGTTGACTTTGAGGCAGCAATATGGGGAGCACTGTGGTCGGTCTTTGACAATACAACCATCATTTGACTGTGGCCATCCACTATGGAGAAAGATACAGGAGGTCGGACTGCAGACAGCTTACACTGGCTGAGATGATGTGTACAAAATGCTTGCTTTAAAAAGTCTTGGCTTCCTTCCTTCTGATGACATGATGCTTTCACCAAACTCAGCAGCAAAGCAACAACTGCCAAATATCATGGATTATATCAGCAACACCTGGATCCATAATTCTGCTTTGCCAGTCAACTCTTGGAGCGTCTTTAAGCAGAGCATCTGTACCAACAATGATTGTGAAGGATGGCATTACAGAATCAACCAAATAGCCAAGAAAGCCTCTCTACAATTCTGTGTACTAATCTAACTCCTATACAACGAAGCAAAGCAGATCCCACTTCAGGTTAAGATGGTAAAAGAGGGCAAGTTGCAGTACCATCAAAAGAGGTTTAATCAGACACAGGAAAAGTTATTTGCGATATGGTAATAATATCCGGAGAAGTCTATAACTATTAGTCATTTAATTAAGAAATGTGGAGAGATTTATGAACCAGTGATGTGAAAGTTCTAAATCTGTGAACTCTACTTAACATTAGTATTATTGAACATTTACAGTCAAAAGTAGTGCATTGTAAGTTAATGTTCAGTACTTTGTAAATATACTAACGTCCAGTGCTTTTTGGATTGTACTATGTTGAATTGAAATTGTTGTGTTATACAATGTTTATTTATGTAGTAAGCCAGCATGGCCTAGTGGTATCGCGCTCACCTCCTAATCGGGAGGCCGTGGTTGGAGTCTTGCTCTGGTCATGCCGGTGTCCTGTCTTTCAGACGAGACAGTAAAAACCAAGGCCCAGTCTCGTGGTATGCATGGCACATCAAAGATCCCTCACTGCTTCGGGTTGGTCCGTTGTAAAGGTCAAAATTTGTATGCCCCTGCATCAGGCAGATGCCGTCACCATATACGTGAAATTTTCGTGGTGTGACGTTAATCAAAAATCAGTCAATCAATCATTTATGTAATTATGTAGTAATTGATTATTGACTTGAAATCTTATGGATGTTCTATTAGTTATTGAATAAATAAACTAAACAAATGAGATATCATTTTCTTAGTATATCTTTTTTTTATTCAAATCTGTATAACACAGAAAAGAGTTCAGTTTGACGTATGTTTAAGACACATGACGAATAATTCAGCAAATAGATAACACAAATTAAGAAAAACACGTTATCATGTATTCATATATATATATACATATATATTATAATGAATTTATGATTTTTTTAAGTCATGGTCGCTAATAATTATTTTCATAAATAATTTTGGTTGGATATATATACACAGGCCGAATTGCCCTATGTTTACAGACGGAGTGGCCCTATCACATGCCAATTGGCCCAATCACAGGCTGAGTGTTCCACGATCCAAGTTACCTCCTTATTCATAAATAGATATTAGCCACAAGACGTGGCCCTAACTTTGGCTTATCTTGATAAAATTGACATGAGCTTGTGCTATACTTCCAGCATCCATGTTACCATCCACGTTTTGGGTAATTCAATATTGGAGAAAGTATAGGTGCTACGTTACCAAACTTGTACCATAGTTTCATCTTGGGATGCTTACCTTAGCACATGCATCCTGTGATGCATTTGACCTATATTCTCTGAACATGTGACTCTGTTAAGACATTCTCTGCCCAAGTGACCCAGTAAAGTAATTCAAGCTAATTTTAGTATCAAAGAAAGTATAGGTGCTACAGTTACCAAATTTGCACCGCACTCCATAGGTTCTTCTTGAAATGCCGACTTAAGCACATTCATATAATGATGCATCTGACCTTGATTTTACACTTGAGTGACTTGACTTAAGATTACATTGTTTTATAGAATTTCTTACTATTCTTTTTAGTCTCTCACCAGTAAAATCAGAGGGGACTATAGGTTTCCAGTCTATTTGTCTGTCTGTCACTCTAGTTTTCCAGGCTTTTCTTTGTCATGGCTACAGATATCAAGATGAAATTTGGTCGCAGACTTCCTCATGAGAAATTACAGATCAAGTTCGACTTTGGTCAAGTTGACCTACTTTTTCCAGAGTTATTTGCCCTTTGTTCAAAATCAGTTTTCCGCACTTTGCTTGGTCATTCTTACAGATATCAAACTGAAATGTGGTAGCAAGCTTTCTGATGAGAAGTCACAGATCAAGTTTGTTTTTGGCCATGGTTAACTTACTTTTTCCAGAGTTATAACCTGCTGTTCAAAATCAGTTTTGCACACTTTTCTTTGTCATGCTCACAGATATCAAGCTGAAACATAGTAGAAAGCTTCCTCATGGGAAGTTACAGATCAAGTGGTACTTTGATCATGGTTGACTTACTTTTTCCAGAGTTTTTGCCCTTTGTTCAAAATCAGTTTTCTGCACTTTTTATGGCCATGCTTACAGATAGCAAGCTGAAATGTGGTAGTAAGCTTCCTCAGGAGGAGTTATAGATCAGATTTTACTTTGGTCACTGTTGACCCACTTTTTACAGAGTTATTGCCCTTTGTTCAAGATCAGTTTTCCACACTTTTCTTGGTCATGCCTACAGATAGTAAGCTGAAACGTGGTAGCAAGCTTCCCCATCCATGAGGAGTTACAGAGCCAATTTTCTTGGCCATGCTTACAGATTCCCCTTGAAGAGTTACAGATCAAGGTTGAATTTAGTCATGGTTGACCTACTTTTTCCAGAGTTATTGCCATTTGTTCAAATGTTAGAACAAAAAAAGAAAATAGACACATATTTAAATTCTCAGAATATCTGTTACCCTTTAGCTGCCACTGACCTACTTTTCAGCCCCTTAAGGATTTTTTGGGACCAGTGGGGGACTTGTATTGCTTTATTTGCTTTTGTTTGACAAATACTGTATCAAGGTGAGCATGGTAGTCTTTGATTACACATTTTTGGATTATGCTCTAGTTAAAGGAGCCAAAATTCCTTGCATTTCATTAACTTACACTTCTGATAAACAGATCAGCAGACACAGCATATTCTGACATCAAATGGAGCAAATTTATCATTTCCTATATTCAAGTACAAAAGTATAAGAGAGACTGCATACTAAACAAATTGACACATTTCCTATTAATGAAGATCTTTCCATTTCCTTTGAAAGACAAATAATCTATAAATGTGATTAAAAAAAACACTACTTATTAAGGAGAAAATTTCAAAACTTTCGTCTTTGCAAGTGTTGTAGCCTATGGATCTGTAGTTTCAGGTTTATTCAATGTTTTTTGTCAGGTCCAACAGCACTTCTACAGCATGGAATTGCCAAAGGTTATAAGCTGACCTCGCATCCTTCAGTCAAAGATAAAATGGTGGAAGGTTTGCATTTTCATACTATTGTATGGCTGAAGTACTGATCATTCATGTTTTGTCATTGATGCATGTATGTGTCCATACTTGTAAAATTTGTAGAGATTCTAAGAGTCGAGGCCTGTAATTCTTGTAAAATTTGTACAGCAGCAAATATCTCCCTTTCTGCAAATCTACACTTGCTGTGCCACACTTGTGATGAGTTTGGTTCCATTCTATCCAATAAGTGCCTGTGAGGTTGAGATGGCAAGCAATGATGCATAGAATTTCTATGTGGCATGCACTATAACTCCTGTGAAATTTTCTCTACACATACACATTTAATTGTTACATTTCTCTTACAATACTTGTGGCAGTTTTAGCTAAATTTTGTTGATGAATGTAGGAGTTGCGATGACAGCATTACTTCAATTCTTTTATCTTATCATGCTGCTTTTGCATTGGTCTTTAATCAGTCATCAGTGAATATATGTTGAAGACAATGCTGTATGAGAGTGAATAACATTCAAATTAACATAATTTTTTCATATTCAATACAGTATATAGTATTGTAAATACAGACTATACATAGATAATAATATTTTCTCTCAACATGCATATTTCTCTTTTCTACAACAAAATTTTGTCTATTTAATGGAAATGTTTCTTTAACCCATCCTGTTTCCTTTGCAAAACTGTATCATAAAAGTCTAATATGAAAGTGACTGCAATTTTTAACTCCCCAGAGCGAAAAGCTCAGGTAAGACATTGTGATTGCACATTGTCCTTTATCTGGCTTCCGTCGTCATTCTGTCGAACATAGACTTTTATTTTTTCAACTTCTTAAATGATTGATTTTGATCAAGTTTGATGTATTTATACTGTAGTACTAGTGGACCTCTACAGAGTTTGTGTATTTAGCTTACCCAAACTGAAAGCGTCTTGATGTATCTCATGCATTCTTGTAAAATCAATTCAAAATGTAAGTCTGAACTCTAAAAATATTATTACATTATAATATTATTAGTCCCCTGCCAGTGAAACTGGAGGCGATTATATTGTTTGTTGTTGTCCATCTGTCCCTCTGTCCATCTGTTTGTCTGGATCGTTTCCAGACAGTAACTTTAGTCAGGAATGACCAATTTGATTCAGACTTCATACAATGTTAGCTTATATAAAGATCTGATGTGGAATTTATTTTGGGGTCAAAAGGTCAACTCTAAGGGTCACTGTTACTAAAAATAGGCATTTATCATTGTATTTCAGTTCCCAGATGATAACTTGAGTTAGGAATGAATGATTTCTTTCAAACTTTATATAAGGCTAGCTTATGTAAAGGTCTAGGGTGGGATTGATTTTGGGATCAGAAGGCCAATTCTAAAAATAACTGTTACTAAAAATATACATTTATGACTGCATTTCATTTGCCAGATAATAACTTGAGTTAAGAATGATTGATTTCTTTTAAACTTCATATAAGGCTATCTTATGTAACTGGAAGGGAATAAAGTGTTTGTTGTTGCCGTCTGTCTATCTGTCTGTCTAGATGGTTTCCAGACAATAACTTCAGTCAGGAATGACCAATTTGATTCAAACTTCATACAATGTTAGCTTATATAAAGATCTAATGTGGGATCGATTTTTGGGTCAAAAGGTCAACTCTAAAACTGAAAATTTATCATTGAATTTCGGTTTCCAAATTATAACTTGAGTTAGGAATGATTAAATTCTTTCAAACTTCATATAAAACTAGCTCATGTAAATGCTCATGTCTAGGGTGGGATTGATTTTTGGGTCAAAAGGTCAATTCTAAAATTAACTGTTACTGAAAATAGACATTTATGACTGCATTTCATTTGCCAGATAATAACTTGAGTTAAGAATGATTGATTTCTTTTAAACTTCATGTAAGACTTGCTCATGTAAAGGTGTAGGGTGAGATTGATTTTGGGGTCAAAAAGTCAATCCTAAGGATCACTGTTACTAAAAATAGACATTTATCACTGCATTCGGTTGCCTGATAATAACTTGAGTGAATAATAATTGATTTCTTTTAAATTTCATACAATGCTAGCTTATGTATAGGTCTAGGGTGGGATAGATTTAGGGGTCAAAAGGTCAAATTTTAGAGTCACTGTTACTAAAAATAGACAACAGCATAGTTCAGTTGTAGACATATCACTGAAAATAGAGATTCATCACTGTTTCAGTTTCAAGATGATGACTATAGATACTGATGCCAGATATGTTTAAAACGAGGCTCTATTTTTGCTGTCAGTTTCACTAGAACGTGATATAAACTTCACAGAATTCAATGTTATTTCTTATTAAATCATGCTAAAGGTTACCAAGTTCACATAACTGTTTCATGTTGCTAATAAGGTATTAGTCCCTTCTAAGGTACAGGTTGTGGCAGGGGACGAGTGTTGCATGCAACACTGACTGAAAAAAGCTTGTTTACATTAAATTTATTTTATTGAATAACTACCAAATTGTACTATGGACCTTTTAGTCAAGAGATAAACACTCTACCTACATCTATGGGAAGGGAAGTTTTGATGTCTATTTGTATGTATGATTGTTTATTTTATTTATTTATTTTTCAATTATTTTTTTTTTTGTTAGGGGAGGGATGATTAGACGATTATTATTAATAAGGTGATGTAAAGTACACAGTGTCATCCATAGACACAGGGTTCAAACTTTTTTGGTTGTTCTTGGTAGTTTCAGAGCTAGTTTTGGACCGTTTTGAGATGAACTAGGTAATTAACAATTATCTCACTGAAATGAAGGGTGCAAGCTCACTGTGAAAGGATATAAATTGTAAGCGGAACTGGTTGAATCCCAATTATTTCGAGGACTGAGAATACTGGAAAAATTTCGGAATGACAGCTCCTTTTTGGGATGTTTTCTCTTTCTTATATCAACAGTAACTTATATTTTCTTATGCATCAAGGGAAAATGTAAAATACAAAAGTAACTGGTGTTGTCAAGGGAAAAAAGTAATAACCCAACATGTATTTAAGTGTAAAATCAAAAGAAGCTTAATACTTGTTTTTAATTACAAGGTGTAAATTTTGCTGAATTAGTAGTTGAATTAATTTTTCTCACTTCTCATTTGAAATAATATTCAATTATTAATGATTTTCTTTCACGCATTGATAATAGTATCAGATTTCATAACTTTTCTAAATCTAATTATCATCTTTTGGCACAAATTATAAAACTGATTGGAAAACAGAAGCAAAAAACCCTTGTTCTATTTTTGGACACAACTTTAAAAAATCAACACTAACACCCAAATATTTTTTACATCAAATCAGTGTACAGTTCAAGTACTTTAGAAAAAAACAGTAAAATTTGAAATTTTTATGCTCCACAAAGGGAGAGCATATAGTCCCCGCTTTGTCCATCCGTCTGTTGTTCGTTCGTCAGGCCGTCCTTTCATCCGTCCGTCCGTCAGAATTTTGTCCGGAGTGTAACACAAAAATTAAGAGAGGTGTCAACAAGAAACTTCATGGCTAGATAGATCTCAATGAGGAGAAGTGCAGTGTGCAAGAACCGTAACTCTATCTTGCATAATTTAAGAGTTATTGCCCTTTGTTATTTTTCATACTTAAATTTTGTCCAGAGCATAACACAAAAAGTGTAAGAGATATCAATATGTAACTTTATTTGTAGATAGATCTTTATGAGGACAAGTGCAGTGTGTAAGAACCGTAACTCTATCTTGCATAATTTAGGAGTTATTGCCCTTTGTTATTTTTCATACTTAAATTTGGTCCAGAGCATAACACAATAACTATAAGAGATATCAATATGAAACTTAATTGGTAGATAGATCTCTATGAGGAGAAGTGCTTTGTACAAGAACCGTAACTCTTTCTTGCATAATTTAGTAGTTATTTCCCTTTGTTATTTTTCATACTTAAAATTTGTCCGGAGCATAACACAAAAACTATAAGAGATATCAATATGAAACGTTATTGGTAGATAGATCTCTATGGAGAGAAATGCAGTGTGCAAGAATCGTAATTCTGTCTTGCATAATTTAGGAGTTATTGCCCTTTGTTATATTTCATACTTAAATTTTGTCCGGAGCATAACACAAAGACTATAAGAGATATCAGTATGAAACTTTGGTGGATACTAAGATAGATCTCTATGAGAAGTGCAGTGTACAAGAATAACTCTGTTTTACATAAATTAGGAGTTATTTCATTTTTTTTTTTACTCATGAAACTTTAAAGGTAACTAGATTTTATTCAAAGGGTACAAATAATAAAAGCGGTATTATATAGAGTGCAAGAAACAGAGATGTTTTTTGTTTTATAAAACTGTATTATTATTTACATGTATTATATATACAGACATATTTGAAAAAAATATCCCTTTTACAATTAGCCTTCATTCGGGGAGCATCCGTCGGTTCTACCGATTCTCTTGTTGATACTCTGTAACATCTGAGTAATCATCCTTAATTGATGTAGGGTGGATGTCAACAATTGGTATTCCAAGCTGTAACTCCTGCAACTATTTAAGTAATGTAGTAATGAAACTTGACATACGTCCCATGAAACTTTTTCCAAGCCACAACTTCTTACTTTTACTTAGAAGGGAGATCAAATTTTCCACAATTGTTGTTCATGACCCAAGGGTTTGTCATAACCTTGAAACAAGGTCATATCTTCAAGGTCAAGGTCACAGTGCATACATAGCCAGAATTCTTGTCCGAGTCGTAACTTCTTCCTTTTAATTTGGAGGGAGATAATATTTACACAGTTATTGTCCCTGACCTTAAGGGTGTGTCATTACCTTGAACCAAGGTGATATCTACAATGTCAATGTCACAGTGCACTATTTTACACAATTGTTGTCCATGACCTATGGATGTGTAATGGGGAGGGGGGGGGGGGGGGTGTATGTCCCGTTAGGACAGCTCTAGTTAATTTCGGGATTCAAAGGTCAAGGTCATTAATTTGGAATAATAATCTTTGATGCACTTCTTCAGAACTATTGGAAAAATCTTGATGAAACATAGCAGGTGTTAAGTACTCGAAGACCACTATAATGTAAAACTGTTGCTGTTTTGGCCATATCTATCAAGGGTTGGATTTAGGAACAACATAGAAACCGGCATTGTTATCCTTGTTATTGAAATTTCATTGCACTGAAATAGGTTTAAGCATTGGTCTGCTTAACTTTAATTAGCAATATATTGCCCTAAAACACTTAATATTCTGTCGCTTATCTTGTGTGTCAAGATATTCATTCGCTGTAATGACGCAAGCCGATTATGAATAACAATCGCACTTCATGGGAATTTTTCCAAATATGGGGAAGACCACGTGACATATTGCCTTATTTGGAGAAATCGTAGTAGAACGCTTGTAACACACGCGATCAAGGCCTAATTTGACAGATAAGCGCCAATATAGATGTAAAATATAGAGACCGATTGCGCGATCTTCGAAATATATGTAATAGATATAGTATAGATAATATAATAATAATATATTTAGATATAAATTTCAGTTTAAAAAAGAACCAAATATTTCATAGAATCCTAAATATAGACTGGTAACGCGTGTCACAATGATATTAAAATATCTAGACAGGTGACCACTAATTCATAACGAGGCTGACCTAGGTTCAAGTGACGTGTTATCGGTTATTTTTATATCACTGGATTTCGTTTTGTTTCATTCATTTAACCTAGAATCAACAAATACCGACAAAATTAATTACATCCTCAAGGCTAAACATCACGAGCCTCTCGTAAATTACATCAGGTACTATATACCAGAGACTCTGTATATACATATGCCGTGTATGCCACTGCAGGCGAATTTTTAAAAATATCTACACGCAGTGTGTATACAGCTTCTTATCTGCCCTTACCGCCTGTGCTATAAATAACACTTGCTGGACAGGAAATAGCCTCTACAGAATGTCGGTGGCCACTTGTCTCTTCGCGCAGCGACAGCAAGCAAGAGCAGGTAACTCCAGTCTATCTTAAACAAGCATAGCTTTTTGAAAAGCTTAGGTTGCAATCGGAATAGCATTAAATGTTCAAGATGTTGGTCACAAAGCCAAATAGCTTTATGTAAATAGGAATTACTCGTTTCTGAAATTAGCTTTATTTGCAGTTGTGAATTTTCCCGCTAAAATTCCTAAAGCCACACCTCATTTTTGCCTTATTAGGGAAGTAGCATGTGTATATATCACATGGTCTTCCCCATATTTGGAAAAGTTCCCACGACAGCATAGAAAATGGCAGCGGAGAAAGTTTTCAAATCGCCTACAAAAACTGTAACTTGGACCATATCTTAAAACAAATTAAGCACAAGAAACAATTTGGTGCAAGCACCAAAGCGTGGGCCGGAATGGGATGTTTGATAACACTGTAAAGAATTTTAAAAACAGAATAACGTTTTAAAATATGTATTGTACAGCCATGTGACTGTTAATTAGCAGACATATAAAGACCATGCATGATGATCGACCACAAACATATAAATCTCCAGTATCACTTCCGTTTCAGCTAATAGTTTATATTTGGGCTCATATAGCCCATTCAGTACTTAAGGCATGGCAATAGCGAATTTATCAGACGTACGGATTAGCCTGCATTTAGTATGGAAATGTACTTTTAAAATTACTAGCCATATCATCTACTATATGTTTTAAGTCGGTGGGCTCAGTGGATAAGGTGACCGAGAGGTCGCGGGTTCGACTTCCGCCGTGGGCACATCGGTGATCTGTCTTTCAAATTGGACAGTAGAAACAGAGGTCCCGTGTCACGGTAGGCGTGACACGTAAAAGATTCCCCAATTCTTCGGGAGGGTCTGTTACAGTGGTATAAATTTCTATGCAATGCATCAGGTAGATACCGTCACCATGTACGTGAAATAGTCGTGGAGTGACGTGAAACTATAATTAATCAATTAACCCACTATTTATTTTTAACAACAAAACATAACCAATCTATAAGCAACTTTAGGTTTTCTGAGGTAACCAACACTTCACTGGTAAACTTTTGGTAGTGGTGTGACCGTGCTGGTGGGTAATCTTTTTATTCTCAAGTTTCAATTTATAAACACTAATTAAGGTTTATCGTCTTGCCAGAAGAAACAATTGTAATTGGTCCTTCTTAGCGTAGCATTCTGTATTCTGAAAGTTTTAGTAGGACTTACATCACACTATTATTCAGTCGTAGTATTACAACTCGACCATTTCCGTACGCAAAAAAAGATATATTTTTTGTAAAAAATGGTGATGATGTTCCGATTGGATATTAACCAAAAGTCCCTTAGGCAACCGAATAATAATTTGGTTATGAAGAAAGCGCGTCAAATATTAAAAAATTGTTAGGTAACACCCATTCCCAGAAAATATTCCAACAAATTTAATACTTCTCTGCTGTAACGTACTACATTTACATGTATCTATCAAACTGGGTCAGAGAGGTGACACATGCTCTCTCCGCAGTGAATAAAATCCTAATTTATTCATTGGTGTAAAATCCTGGGGGTGTGGTCTTACTGTACCGCAGAAACGCATGCGACTTTCCCAAACTTATATCAAAGGATGGGCCGGCTAGTGCCGGCCCACAATAAGCTAGGCTACCATATTTTAAGGCAATTATAACAACTCGTCCATTTCTATCTTTGAAAAAAAAAGGCAATTGTGTTCGATTGATTTCACATTGTACATTCCTTGTGATAAGAAATTTAACACATTTCTGCAAGAATGACATAAAGAACAATAAAATTAAAGTTATTATAATGTCTTATAACCCTTGATTTTCTCTTGACAACGGACCCCATCAAGAAACTGTTTACCATACAGCTTACTTTATGACAAAGCCCCACCGAAGAGCTATGTTGCCCACTGATAACTTTCATTCACAGTTTGATATTATATGATATATGGCTGTTGGTCCTTACGCTTTTATTTACTCTATTCCAAAAATTATCGGAATTCAACAAAAAGATGAACACAACTGGTCAATTTCTGCTATTTTTGACAGCTTTAAATCAAATTTAGCTCGACGCCTTTGTGGCTCTTCAAGCCTTTGATTTTATTTTTTATTTTTTATTAATTTTTTAATACTTCCAAAAAATGAGGGGGGTTTGGCCATTTTTGACATTTTCAACTTTTTTTCTGCTAAACTGTTAGAGGGATTTTAATTAAACTTGGTAGAAATAAATCACTTATGACCCACTTCAAATTCTGTCGTTTTCGTCCAGACCTCTTTACAGGTGTCGCCACCACAGTCAAAAGTACGTCACAAAAGAGTACCCTCCTTTAACGATCTTTTTCTTCATACTGGCTGTATACAAACAGAATGCTTAGAAATGATCTAGAGGGATGAGTGAAGAAGTTTTGTCATTTTGGTTCCCTTCCAAAATCAAATTTTAGAAGTTTTCTGTACATTTTTTTGGACTTGAAGATTTCATAGCAGAAAAGTGTCATATTTCCTTGTGAATTGATAATAATTTCTTACGGACTATTTTGATCATAATTATGGTAAGGAATCGTATTAAGGAAAGAATTTTGTCAATATATCAATTTTTGGATTTTCAATGAATTTTTGAAGACTTCCAAATGAGGGTGTATAGGGACAATTCTTCACATTTTTAACTTAATTCTGCTGTCATACGACACGAAAAATTTTGATGAAACATGGTATACATGAAGTACTATAGGTCCTCTATCAATTTTGTACATTTCATCCGAATTGGTCAACAGGTGGTGCCACCATGGCTAAAAAATAGGTCTCACAATGGTACACATACCACTAGCTTGGTAATTAAAATATGGAGAGTAGCTATTCAAATCGAGCTGCTGTCAAAAATTGTTTTCATTTCTTTACACATCTACATAAGTTTTTAGATGTTTCACAACACTCAACATATAAAATTAGGCCATTTTAAGTTAGATCTGGACAATATTTGAAACAATTGTTGTTCATAACCCAGACTTGAAATTAAAAGGCTGTACCTAAAGAAAATTACTAACTTGTTGCTCTGAATCACATCTTGCTGGGGCATAGCAAATGCTTTTAAAATATGAAAATCACCTGAATGAATGTGCAAAGAAAACATTGTTGTTTTTTATTCTGGTCTGAAATAAGATTTTACATATTTCAACATTTGTATTGACTTAGTCACAGTAATGCAAAAACAAATGACTTCTTCCTTCCTGCATGACTGATCATCTAGGTACTCAGGTGAGCAATATAGGCCCACTTGGGCCTCTTGTTTTTAGATCACATGAGTCAATCAGTTTATCTATACAAGAAAAGTTCAGATTCACACACTTGACCCATGTATTTTATTATTAGCTCACCTGAGCCAAAGGCTCAAGTGAGCTCTAGTCATAGTGCGCCGTCCGTCGTCGTCCGTTGTTAACTTTTTCACATTTTCGACTTCTTCTCTGGAACTACATAGCAGATTTGGATCAAACTTTGTGTAAATGATGTACTCAAGGTCCCCTACTAAAATTGTGTTCGGGATCCAGATTCCCTCAGGGATGGATCCAGGGCGGGACCAAAAGTGCCCAAAAGGGTACCCCTCTTCAAACATCCTCTTCTCCAGAACCAGTACATAAATGGGAAAACTAATTGCATTTCAACAATCTATAAAGATGGGTTATTAAAAATTGCGTTCGGGGTTAAGATCCGTCAAATAGAAATTTACGCTTTTTTGACGTGTTTCTGGACTTAGTCATTTCAATGAAGAAAAGTGTCATGTTTTTCAGTTAATTGGTATTGATGATTTCTTAATGACTATTTTGATCATAATTGTGGTAAGGAATATTATTGTGAAAGAATTTTGTCATTATCTCAATTTTTGGATTTTTTATGAATTTTTTAAGACTTCCAAAAAAAAGGGGGGGGGGGGGGTTTGGGGGTTTGGCCATTTTTCACATTTTCAACTTTTTCTACAAAACCACATGAAAGATTTAATGAAACATGGAATACATGAAGTACTAAAAGTCCTCCATCAATTTGGTAAATTTCATCCAAATTGGTTAACAGATAATGCCACCATGTCTATAAAGCAGTTCTCACAATGGTACATATACCACTTGGTAATTGAAATATGGAGAGTAGCGGTTCAAATCCAGCTGTGGTCAAAAAATTTTTTTCATTTCTTTACACATCTAAATAAATTTTTAGATGTTTCTCAACACTCAACATATGAAATTAGGCAATTTTAAGTTAGATCTGGACAATATTTGAAACAATTGTTGTTCATGACCCAGACTTGATTGAAATCAGTCAACAAAAGGCCCCACCTAAAGAAAATGACTAACTTGTTGCCCTGAATGACTTCTTGCAGAGACAAAGGAAATGCTTAATATCAAAATCACCTGAATGGATGTGCAAAAAAGTGTTGTTTTTAATTCCAGCCTGAAACAAAATTTGACATATTTTCAACATCTGTGTTGACTTAGTCACATTAATGCAAAAATAAATGAATTCTTCCTTCATGCATGACTGATCATCTAGGTACTCAGGTGAGCGATATAGGCCCACTTGGGCCTCTTGTTCTTTATGACATGACAAGTTGTATGGTAAATCCCTCTAGTCACCCCAACTCTTCATTTGATGAATCACTCGATACCCATATCTGCCAACTGTTCCGATTTTGGTGGAATTTTTCGATTTTTACATGCTAATTCCGGATTTAGACTTGTCTGTTAAGCTTTCAGTCACTATTGCGCACTTTAGATTAGGGTTACCTCTTTTTTCGTCACACTCTTGTAAACGTTTAACGATATGTTTTAAACGACAAATGTTTAAAACGCCGACCTGACCAAGGACGAATGTGACAAAAACGACAACAAACATTGCGACTTCAGTAAAGAAACAGAAACAAAATTCAGCGACCAAGACCGACAAACGACAAAAACAATACTATCAGTGGCGATAGCTAACGACGAGGCGCCGCCTAAAAAGAAAAAGAATGTGTACAGGAAACAAAACCAGAAACGAATACGTTTCCCGTTTTAACGGGGTCATTGCCCAAAGTAAAAGGGGGCCGAGTTCGCTTACTGTACGGTGTGCACATGTGATTTTACTATCTCCCATAGGGGGATCACAGACATTACCAGACACATTGGGACTCAAAAGCACAAACCACTTTTGTTTTCTGAACAACAGAATGAGAAAATATCGACGTTTTTCTCAAAGGCATCATAGACAACTTTTTGTACTTTCTTCGTCTTGTGGCATCAGTGTTTCATAAACACAGTTTTCACTTTTTTGTTTGTTATTTCCAGGAAGGAGACATGTTTGTTATCAAAAGTGTTGAAAAAGTTGTATAATCTCTTATTCTTTTGTCTGTGGAATTGGTTGAAAACTGTCAGTCTGTGAGGTCATTTTATGGTCAAAAATTGAAATATTTTCTCAGCGGCAGGGGCGTTGCACCCCCTGATCCCCCGCTGTTCCTCTTAACCATCTTATAGGGTTGGCAGGTATGTATACCCTGTGTCTTGACAGAATTCAATTTCTAAAGCCTTATCGTGGAATTTTTACGTTTTTGCATAGAATGAGACTGCTTTATAATTGATAAATTATAGTCATTAAATGTTTTATAAATGGTCTTAGAACTTGAAAATTGTTGCGATCACCATCCATAAACTATATATATCCATTGCAGCTCATATCAAAATACATTGACCATTATGTCAAGCAGGTTGCAGTGACCATTAAGGCCCATGGACCTCTTGTTACAGTTTGAAATTGGTAGATTGACTTCATTCCGAGGTGGGGTTATCACATCCTCCTAATTAAAGGATGTCCATTTAAGGGGTGATAATAAACATGTAGCATTTAATATCCGTATGGCAGCTTCGCCAAGCATTCAAGGCATGCGGCACATAATGTCAAGCCACAAAGACAACCCTGTATATACAAATATTTTTGTGATTAAATCAAATTTTGTGGAGCTAATCTGTCTCCAATGTCTTCTTGTGTGAATCAGTTTTGTTGCTGGATATGTATTTATTCCATTGAACATGGTTATTGATCTGCAGCACATACGGTGTGCATCCAATGATCGATATTCAAAAACAGTAATTCATGAGAGAACAATAGGTATATTATAATGAAAACTTGTGAAAAAGGTGCACAAAAGTATACATTACTTCAAAGTATTTTTATGTTAGATTTTCTTAATTTGTATTATCAGAATCAGGACATGAAGTTAGTTTGAGCTAGTGAGAAATTTGGGTTGTAGATGTTCAAGTAAATGAGAATCAAGTGTTTCATTGTTACCTTGATTTGTTTCTGTAAGCATCTCTGATTGCTGTTACAGGTGGTTATGCTTACTCTGAGGACAGAGTGGTACAGGACCGTAAAGTCATCACAAGCAGAGGCCCAGGCACATGTTTTGAATTTGCACTGAAAATAGTGGAAAATTTGCAAGGAAAAGAAAAGGCAGAGTCATTAATGGCACCTATGCTGGTCAAATTGTGATGAATTTAGCCAGAAATTGTGTTTATTATTGTTTAACATGGAAGCTTTTGTATATAAATTCTTTCATTGGGAAATTTAATGTTCATGTGGAAAAATAAAAGTAAAATATGTGGTTCATTTTAGCAATGAATTACAGATTTCCTAAGCACAAATTGCTTTAATATTGATGTTGGTCCCACAGAATTGCTTGAATCCTGGAAAATTTATCTTGTTTCTGCTCTTGAGGTCATCTCAAAACAAAACTCTTATGTTTAAACAGATATATGTAAAAGTAACAAAATGTATCTAACTTATCTAAAGTTGTTCTTAATTTCTTTTATGCTTGCTACCTATTTATAAGTATATAGTTGTTCTAGGATGGCATTACATCCCTGATAGATAGCTGTGTGGAATTTTAGGTGACATTTACCCCAGAACATTTATCATAGCCACAGTCGGTGATCTGAGGATCGGAATGATAAACCATAGTTGATTGAAAAGAGAACAAATAGAGAATATTACTTTTATGTTTGACCTTTAACCATTGACATGATGATTGAACTTAAAGGTCATGGGAAACTTAAATTATACAAATTTATGTTTTTGCTTAAATAAAATATATATGCTTTAAATAACATCCTCATATTTTTTGTTTTTGAAAATAATTGCTCGTTCTGGAGATCTTGATATTTGAATATAAATGTAAATGTGTGTTGCTTCGGCAAGTCTCGCTGTTTTTCGTGACTGTGATCGTTGTGACGTTATATTAGGTCAATTACTATATGAGCTGTATTCCCAACCTGTATGTTACATGGAGAAATGTCGTACTTGACCTAATGTGACGTCACAACATTTTATTTCTGTAGGGGCATTTAACTCTGTATTTACTCTTAATTACTAACTTATAAATGCAATTATGCCTATATGATACAGTAGAAAAATCTGTTTTTTATACAAGAAGGTTAATTTTTCCAAGTATCATTATTTTTTATGATAAAAATTTATGTTTCCCATGACCTTTAAAGGGTATATATGTTTCGTTTTGTGTGAGAATGGTGACACGACCTAAAGTCCAAGTATTGATGTACATCTGTGTGCCTATATATATATATATATATATATATATATATATATATATATATATATATATATATATATATATATATATATATATATATATAATATTAATATATATAAAGGAACGTTTCTATTCGAATTAAAATGGTGACAATATTTACATCTCCTGTTGTGATATTTTTTCAAACTTTACGTTTAAATAGTGCAATGTGTTTTCAATAATTTGTCTCAAACAAGTTTTGATCTAAGAATAAATTTACATTAAAGCTGGCCTCTCACCATAAAAAGCCGAGGTGTTTCGAAAAATTTTAATGGGAGCGAAGTTGACCTAGGTCAACCTCACTCCCGTATGTTTTATGAATATTAAATGAACGTCTGACCCAAAATGCTCGAACAGAGCTTTCTCCCACGGTATAAAAGAAACAGGCGTAGTCATACAACCGTGACATTTCATCGAAGACACGACAAAGGCAACATGGCGTCACAAACAGAAGTACATGTAATTATCTCTATACATTTCCTTTTTTAGGTCACCTGAGTAAACTATTGCTATCTGTTTTCGTCCGTCGTCGTGCGTCGTTCGTCGTGCGTCGTGTGTTAACATTTGAACATTTTCAGCTTCTTCTCTGCAACCACTGAACCAATTTTAACCAAATTTGGCATAAAGCATCTATGGCTGAAGGGGAACAAAAATTGTGAATTTTATGGTGCCTGCTCCCCCAGGGACTGAGGGGTGGGGCCAAAACCACTAAAATTAATGCAATCTTTCAAAATCTTCTTCTTTACTCCTGGACACATAGCAGCCAAACTGTTGACATGACTGTATTCAGCATTGAGCCCTCTACCAAAATTGTGAAATTCATGGCCCCAGGGACAGGGGTTCTAGTGCTAGGGCGGGGCTAAAAATGTATATAGTGAAAATGCCTTATTTCTTTGAAAATCTTTTTCTCTGCTCCTGGGTATTAAATAAACTAACTAAGTACATAGTTATGATGAGCAAGAGTGCCTCTACCAAAATTGTGAATTGTATGGCCACAGGGTCAGGGGTTCTGGTGTTAGGGTGGGGCTCTCTATTGATTATATAGTGAAAATGCATTATTTCTTTGAAAATCTTCTTCTCTGCTCCTAGGTATTAAATAAACCAACTAAGTACATAGTTATGATAAGCAAGAGTGCCTCTACCAAAGTTGTGAATTTTATGGCCCCAGGGTTAAGGGTTCTGATGTTAGGGTGGGGCCCTATTGATTATATAGTGAAAATGCATACATTCTTTGAAAATCTTCTTCTCTGCTTCTATCAAAGCACATAGTTATGATGAGCAAGGGTGCCTCTACCAAAATTGTGAATTTTATGGCCCCAGGGTCAATATTATGGTGTTAGGGTGGGGCTTTTTGATTATATAGTGAAAATACATTAATTCTTTGAATATATTTTCCTTTGCTCCTGGGTTCCAAGTATATATACTTCTGATGAAAAAAGGTGCATCTAGCAAAATGGTTATTTTTAACCCCCCCCCCCCCCCAAATTAATGGCCCCAGGGTCAGTGGTTCTTTTGGGGTGAGGTACAAAACTGGTTATAAAGTGGAAATGCATTTTCTCTTTGTTTATACTCCAATCAATCTCTGGGTATTAAGTAAACAGAGTAAGCATGCTAAGTTTATAAATAAATAATGATAAGCAATAGTGCCTCTTTCAAAATTGTGCATTGTGAATTTCATGACCTCTGGTTTAAGACACGAACCAAAGTTATTTGAAAGTTGTTACACAATACTCAGGTGACCTATAAGGCCCGTGGGCCTCTTGTTTTTTTTTTTTTTTTTTTTTTTTTTTTTTCTTCGTTTTTTGATTTAACATACATAAATAATACAAAGTTAGTTATAACAAAAGATCACATGATACTGTAATGTTGTGTAGTAGTAGATGAGTGGAGGCTCTGGAAATAGACATAAAACAATGCGCGTTTTCTCTGTTTATTAATAACTCGGTATCTCTGAAACAACACTTCTTCAAAATATTCACCGAAAAGCAAAGTCTAATATAAATCTAATGAATTCTATAATTCAGTCAAGTTAAATACACATGAATCAAAACAACAAATTGTATCCAAACATCCAAATCAAATACTCAAAAACTATCTCTAAAGCCACAAAAATATCTAACTCATAAAATTCTCAAAAATAGCTAGGTCTACAAATAAACCACTAGTACCAAGTCAAAACTATCCAAAATATCTCAAGTTCAAAGTGAACCATTGTTGTTGGCAGTGCCAGACAGGCCGGCAAAGTGCACTGAATTCACTATGCGCTGGGTTTAAATACCGTAGAGTCGGGTGAAAGTAAGACCGACTATGAGTTACAACGATCAACCTGATTGGCTTAAGACAGAGCTTTAAATCTAATGTTAAACGATCTTTATAAACAAGGTATATTTCGTACATTAAACAAAACAAAACATGTGATACAACTGCGCTCTACCACAGTTGTATGCATTTGCCACGAAAAGACCACCCACCCAACCGTGCGTAACGTAAATAAACAAATTTTAAAGTTGAACGAACAAATTATATTACATGTTCTAGTTATTTAGATATTATAATATGACCAGGTATGACATACATGTATATTATAATGTACAAATAGTATCGTGTGTTCAGTTGTACTTGTAACGAACCCACCCTCTCCGTGCAAATGTAAAAAGGCCAATAAGATATTATAGGTAATTTGAAAACTTACGATATTCAGGTAATACTATCCTTTCTCCAAAACACAAGAGCCAAATTCCAATACTCCACAACAGACCGCACATTTGGAAAGCATAATATTATTTATACTTTACTGTAAAAAAAAATACACATCAGTTTACACATCCGTTTGTTGACGCATCTTTTGGAGTGTTCGAATAAGTAACATACAAGCAGGAAATGGTATAGATTGAAGACGAAATCTTCAAAACTATACATAAGATTCTGTTCACGATCCTACATAGTGGATGCATACTGAATAATGTTATTTGTAAATTATAGGACTCTTCTGACGTCTGGATTCACAAAGGTATTATTTTGATTTATTTTATTTATTTATTTTATTTCAAGTACAAACATTTTTCATCAATAATAGTACGGAAACAGAAAACTATATGACACTTTTGTGATAATTTATATTATTATTGACGGTCTAGTGCAGTGTTGATACAAATTCAAGAACTATAGTAACATTTTTAGCTAAACAACCTGCGTTTTTGAAACACGAAGCCCCAGCTACAAATAAACATAGTTATCAATGATCTACCCCCGGGTCACATGATGACGCGTAGGGGATATATATGTACTTACTGTTGAATTTTGGTAACTGTAACAACATTCTATTGAAAGTTATTAGGCACTGCAGAATTACGGAGATACAGACGGACGGAACGACCGAACGCTTTTTTGCCCAAAATCTTTTAGACAGGTGCAAAAAGCTGAAGGGGGAGTCGCAGGTGTTAAGAGAACGAAAAATGTTTAAAAATCATATATTAATTAGAATTAATAATAATGCTGTTTGTTTGTAACTGTTCGACTTGGATCCCCATTCATAAAATTATACAAAACATTGCCGAGTTTCTTACCTATCCATCACTGTCACCCCACTCCCCCCACCCCAAGGAAAGACTTGGTAAAACGAACATATGCTGTTTGAAGAACAAACAGCGGTTTTTCTTCTCTCCATAATTTCTGTCTCTGTAAATGTAAAAATACTCATAATCGAACACTCTGACTTCAAGAAAGTGTCCTTGTGAATGCTGTATACTAATTTCGAATTTCATTTTATTTTTGAGGTTAGGTGGGAAGGAGAAGAAATGAGGGAAGGGATGGGATGCAGGGGAAAAATGTAAATTTGAGGGCAGCGAACTTGGGCGAACGTCACCCGGGTGGACTATGGAAGACGGGTTTAAAGGATAAGACAAGAAGCGGTTTAGTCAGACAAGACCCTTGCGTCTCCTATCTGCAGTGGGTCATGTTATGAAATGCAATAACATATGCATGTTTACACTATACATGTAGACTTGCATCCGTACTGTATAAGATCAGTCAAAAATGAATTTAAAGACACATAACTAAATTGTTGTAAAGGAATTAAATAAATGAATCCGTCTAGTGCTGTAAGTGTTAAATATCTATGTAAAGTGCATAGTGAGGAAAAAAGTTTTCATACGTATTGTATAGCCATGCTGGTCGTCCGTGCAGGTCGCCGCTAGTTAAATGTCACGTTTTGTCGATTTGACATTTCTTTTATATTATGGTAAGCGAGAGCATTTGGGTCAGACGTTCATTTAGTATTCATAAAACATACGGGAGCGAGGTTAACCTATGTCGACCTCGCTCCCGTAAAAAAAAATTTCGAAACATTTCGGCTTTTTATGGTGAGAGGCCAGCTTTAAGATAAAATTCTTAACTTGTTAGCATATGGTACTAAACAAAACGATACTTCTAAAATATCTTTAGGTTACTTGAGCCATTGGCTTAATGACATTAAAAAATCACATTTTCAACTTTTTCACAAGAACAAATCACAGAATTTTGCTGAGACTTGATAGAATTTTGAATTTTAAAGTACTCATGGTGTCCTACAGGTGGTGTTGTTTTTTGACTAAGGTCCTTTCAGTTAAGGTCAGAAAGGAGAAAATGTATCCTTTTTTTAGAAAAACTACTTTATGCTGGCCTGAAAATTATTGAATCAAAAAACTGATAATGGTAATTAATTACCATTATCATTTAGTTTTTCGATTCAATAATAATTTGTGTGTTAAGAATGGCTCAAGCGAGCTATTGTTATAAGGTGTTGTCCATCTGTCCGTTGTCGTAAACTTTTCATATTTTCGACTTCTTTAGAACCACTTGAAGGATTTTAATGAAATTTGTTGGGCATTATGTACTCATGGTTCCCTACAAGTTTTGTTGTTTTTTGTCAGGCTCCATCAACAGGTGGCACCACCACAGACAAAAGTACCCTCCTTTGACAAACTTGTTCTTCAGACCAGCTACTTACAAAGACAGACTGAATGCATAGGAATGATCTAGAGGAGTGGTTTTTGGTTCTACTCTGAAAACAAAAATTGACGTTTCTTCAACCCTTGTAGAAAAGTGCAATTTTTGTTATATAATAGGTGATAATGATGCTTCAGTTTGGTTTCTTTAAATCATTATTATGGTAAAGAATGTTACTGTGAAAGAATATTTGTCAATATGTCAATTTTTCGTTTTAAGACTAATTTAAAAAAAGAGTTGGGGGGATTGTTTCTGTCACAATTTCAACTGCATCGTCAGAACCAATCCACTGATTTTTATGAACTTGGTAGAAATGAAGTACTCCTGGTCTCGTGCAAGTGTTAATGTTTTTCATCCAGACCTGTTTGCAGTTTTTAAACGCCCGTCGAAAGACGTATTATGGTATGGTGATGTCCGTCCGCAATGGAACACAATAACTTTAGTAAACGTCAGCTGTTTTCCACGAAACGCATACAGAATGCTAAAATAGTGTAGAGGGAGCCGCCTTTCGGTTTAGAGCAAAATCCATTTTCTCGTTACAGAGTTAAGGAACTTGGATTTTATTTTTTCTATGTAAAGATGCTATGGAACGCGATAACTTAAGTAAACGCCAGTTGTTTGAACATGAAACCAGAATGCTTAGATAGTGTGTAGGAGAAGCCGCCTTTCGATTTTGAGCTAATTCCTATCTGTTCTTTAGGAGTTACGGGACATGTATTTTATTTTTGTTATGATAAGATGCTTTGGAACTCAATAACTTTAGTAAACGTCAGCTGTTTTACATGAAGCTCAAACAGAATGCTTAAATAGGGTAGCAGAAGCCGCCTTTCGATTTTGAGCAAATTCTATTTTATCGTTACGGAGTTATAGGACTTGAATTTTATTTTTGCTATGATAAGATGCTACGGAGATGCTATTGAACGCGATAACTTAAGTAAACGTCAGTTGTTTTACATGAAACTCATACAGAAAGCTTAAATTGTGTACGGGAAGCCGCCTTTCTATTTTGAATTTGAGCAAGTTGTGTTTTGTCGATTGTGGATTTTATTTTTACTATTTTTTATAAAGAAAATTTCAGCAAAAAAGTTGTTTGAACGCCCTGAATCAACCCCTTGGCGGATCTGGGCGAAAAAAACTCCAGGAAACGCCTGTTGGGAGTCTGGAGTACTTCATCCCTATAGACGTAGACCCAAGATAGTGCCCTATTTTTTTAGCGAAATTCCTACTATTTAAAGATAAATAAGTGAAAATCCAGATTTTTCGGTTTACAAAGTGAGTGGCGCGGACAGCAAACAAGACGCATTGTTCGACAAACGTAATACACAAGACTTAGAGGGATCTTAAAGGGTGTCTTAAAGTGTTATTATTACTATTATTATTAGTCCACTGCCAGTGAAACTGGAGGGGACTATAGTGTTTGTCGTTGTCCGTCTGTCTGTCTGGATGGATGGTTTCAAGACAATAACTTCAATGAGGAATGAGCAATTTGTTTCAAACTTCATACAATGTTAGCTTATATAAAGATCTAATAAGGGATTAATTTTGGGGTCAGAAGGTCAACTCTAAGGGTCACTGTTACTAAAAATAGACATTTATCATTGAATTTCAGTTTCCAGATGATAACTTGAGTTAGGAATGATTGTTTTCTTTCAAACTTCATATAAGGCTAGCTCATGTAAAGGTCTAGGGTGGGATTGATGTGGGAGTCTAAAGGTCAATTCTGAAAATAAACGTTTTGTCTAAAAATAGACATTTATGACTGCATTTCATTTGCCAGATAATAACTTGAAATGACTAGCTTATGTAAAGGTGGCATCAATTGAGGAACTGATAGTCCGACAAATCTGACGAAGGGCATTTATCATTTCTCTTTATGCAGTACCGTCAGACTGCTTTACATACCCAAATCATGAGATTTTATGGATTGTAAACAAAAGATATGAGGTAAGTATTACTCACCGATTCATGCATATTTCAAGTCCCAATTCTTACAAAACCAACATTAGCACATATTAGGAAAAAACATAGGGCATGAATAGCATATTAATGAACTACAGTAACATCCGGAGTCCCACAGGACACTGTTTTAGGACCTCTACTCTTCTTGATTTTCATTAATGACTTGCAATCGTCAGTAACATCTACATCATGTACCACCAGACCATTCACAGACGACTGTCTTGTGTATAGGAAGATCAAGACACCAGAAGTCCAGGCTAACTTGCAGAGAGACCTCGACAAGCTGCAGGATTGGGAGGACCAATGGCTTATGCGCTTTAATCCTGATAAGTGGAAAGTGCTACGGGTTACCACCAGGAAGTCACCACTGCTTGCCGATTACGCCATCCACGGACAAACATTGAGCACGGTTGACTCTGCAAAGTACCTAGGCTTAACCATCACCAAAAACCTTAGCTGGGATACCATATTGATAAGATTATCAAGAAGGCAAATTCCGTACCTTTGTCTTTCTTAGTAGGATCATCAGCAGATGCCCAACACCCATCAAGTGCTACTCCACTCACTGCACAAGCAGTGTAACATCTATGCTACAAAAACTCCAATGGCAGCCGCTCCAAGCAGAAGAGAGACATCCCAGGTTGTCGTGCTGTACAGGATAGTATACAACCTGGTGGGCATACCTGGATATTGCTACCTTCAGAAGTCAACTATGAGGACCAGAGGCCACACCCTTCGCTTCCTTATGTCACACACCAGAGCTACAGTGTACAAGATCTCCTTCCCCCCCCCCCCCCACCCCCCAAGCAATTAGGCTTTGGAACCAGCTTCCAGGAGTAGTGGAGGCCCCACCAACCATGGACAGTTTCAAGACTCATCTGCCCAGCGCCTAAATGTATTAGAGGACTCTGTAGTTTTTATCCAGTTTTTAACTCTCATTGTTTTTGCTGAGCACTGTATATACAGACGTTCACCCCCTCAGGCAGAGTGCGATAATACTTGAATAATTTGCACTGTACTGGAAGAAGAAAAAGAAATTAAAGTCCAAACACAAGTCAAAAACGTGTCGAAAATTATTTATCGGATTTCAATAAAGTGGACAAATTTGAAACATACATCCTTCTAAAACACTCATGCCATTAGTTTTATTATTCATACAGTGGTTCTGGAAAGAGGAGTTCCCTCTGATACCTAATTTTAGCCAAAGTGGCACCACCTGTCGACGGATTTGGATGAAATGATAAAACTTGGTTGAAGGCCTATAGCACTTTATGTACACCAAGTTTCATAAAAACCTTTCGACCAGTTCTGATGAAATTGAAAATGTTAAAAGTGTACAGATAGATGGACGGCCGGACAGACGGCGGACAACATATGATCAGAAAAGCTTAATTGAGCTTTCAACTCAGGTGAGCTGAAAATCATCTTATTTCTCATCTATCCTCTTCGTACCCAGTGGAACAAAGGGTCCTGATGCAACTGTTCCAAATAAGGCCCTGATACAACTGTTACACATAACTCTGTCCCTGACAGCAACTTTAACTGCACCCCAACCTTCCCATCCAAGTTATCTCCTCTATCATTTCAGAGTACGTCGGCATGTGAACTTTCGTCTTCCAACTTTGTTTCCCTTCTGGTGCCGATGTCATGGCTGTTGTACAAATCATGGTGTTCTCCATCCTTAATACATGATCACCGTAAAATACTCTGTCACTCATCTCTCTTTGACCAGTTATTTTTTTTTTAAATTTGCTATTTGAAATTTTGTCATGCCATATAATTCTGAGGATCTTGCGGAGGCAGCCGTTTTGGAATGTATCCAGCTTCTTATCATCTTCTGTCATTTTCCAAGTTTCTCAGTCATAAAGGAGCTCAGATATCACTTGGAAGTTAAACTGCCCGACTTTGATCTTGAAGGGAAAATTTGATGAGTTCCATTTTCTTTCCTTAGCCTGCTGAACTGTGACCTCACTTTGCAAAGCAAGCAAGTAAGCGAGGTAAAAATAAGACGACTCAATTCATGGGCCATGTCACATCTCCCCTTACACCATAAAATGTCTTTCAGAAGCGTGGAAGGTATAGTCTGGACACAAAAAACCAAAGTAACCTTGATAACAAAATGCCAATCTATAGCTTATGAAACATCATCTGACAAACATTAAAACTCACCAATATATATCACAGCGACAGAAGTTGTTATATTTTAAATGTAGACTAAACTTTTACTGTGTAGGTGCGATACAGATCAATATAACCAATATCAATTTAATCCATCAAACCTTCACTGAGAAAATAAGTGGAAACTGTCATTTTTAAGAAATTTTCTATGTTCAAGGGCAATAACTCTACCAAAAATTACCGGAACACGCCCATATTCAAATTTGATCTGCATCTTCCCTTGATACATCTATATACCCAATATCAATTTAATCCATCGACCCTTCATGGAGAAAATATGCGGAAACTGTAATTTTAAAGAAATTTTCTTTGCTTAAGGGCAATAACTCTGACAAAAATAATCGGACCACACCCATATTCAAACTTGATCTGCATCTTCCTTTGATACATCTGTATACCCAATATCAGTTTAATCCATCAAACCTTCAAAGAGAAAATGAGCGGAAACTGAATGATGACGGAACAGGGAACAATGTATGCCCCGGTCATTTCATGGCATAAAAAGAATTTCTCCAACAAATATCAAATATTATTAATTTATGAAACTAGAAAACTGACAAAGTCAGAACAGCCCAAAAGGATCCCAGTCACCATGACTTTGACCTTAATTTGGTACCAGCAGAAAGGTCATGTCATAGAAACTCAGATGCCAAATATGAAAGCTCTGCTTCTAGCGGTTCCATAGTTATGGTCATTGTTAGAGTTCTTCAAATGCAGATAAAAGGTCATCATCAAGGCCACATTATCAAAACTTTTGGTACCAACGGAAAGGTCTTGTCATAAGCTCTACCTGTGACAGTGTATTAGATATGGCCAATGCTAAAGTTTTTCTGACGGACAGACAGACAGGCAAACAAAAGGACAAACAGACATAGTGATTATTGTAGGGCCCCCGCTTATGAAGCAGGGCCCTAATATAGAAATTCAGTAGAAAATGAGAAAACATATCAGGCAATATAATTGGATGTTTTATTTCACAATTCAACAAAGTCATATAACAAAGAAAAGGACATCTCATCTGTAGCTCTAAAAATCATTCTATATACATGTATTTGCCATTCTCAGAATGCCTGTAAATGCATTATTACAAGTCAACATACATTTGTATTGTAAACATATCTCATAAACTGGATATATATAAATACAAATAATTTTTATTGAAGCCTGAATCATGTTTATAAACAGAATGGTAAAATATTTCAGCTGCAATTATAATTCAGATCCCCAGAAGCAAAAATGAGTTTTACATTCCAACAAATCTGATATGGTTATCAATATGTGCACCAGCAGAGTACTTTCCTACCACATTTATCTAAATGTTAATGAGGTATAGGCCCTACTGATTACTCCTACAAACCACCAGATGCTGAAGTGTCTTTTAGTATATATTTGGCATAACACTTATTCATCTGTTCTAAGAAAATAAATGTAAGCACTGTGTGTGGTCCAAGTCTGAAGTAGTATGGGAGAAAACCTTTCCACAAGCTGAAAAATCCTTCATTTCTTATCACTTTGGAGAGAACATCCTGAAAACAGCAAAAAATGTACATTGTAATTGATATTATTTCATCTCACAAGGACCACACCTTCGTTGCAAGATATGTCCCTTTCTTCATTTCAGGAGAGCTTTTACAAAATGCAAAAAAAAAAAAAAAAAAATCATAAATATATAATCACATTTACACATCTTCTTGTCATAAAGGGTATGTGTATGAAGTTTTGATGATCCAAACAATCTGTCTGTATCTTGATTACATGGTGCAATGCTTAGTGTATGACCTTAACTTTTGACCATAAACTTTGGCATGAATCATGTTTATAAGCTTTATCAACAATGACCTTACACAACTAACCTTCAAAAACAATAGACATCATCCCTTTGTCTTGAGGAGTATGTGTACCAAAGACAGTGCTAGCTCAATGATTTTGTCTATACCTTGTTTACAAGATTTATTGACAAAGTAAGGGAATGACCTCAGAAATTTAAAGGTGTTATCTTCTCAGCATCAGTAGTATATATTTTAAATTTGATTGTTCCAGCCCAAACTGATTGATCCATATCATATTAATAACAAGAGTATTGGTGAAACTGATGGATGCTCCCCAAATGGTAGTTATACTTATAATGCAGGACATTGATGACTCAATTCATAAACAAACAAGAGTATCAGTAAAACTAATGAATGCTACCAAACGGCAGCTATAATGCAAGAAATTGATGACTCAATTCATATACAAAACATAGAGTAATCAAAGATTACAAAGCTCACCTCACAGCATATTTGCCAATAAAACACAATATAATGCCTATAGCAGAACCAAAAACTTTGGTGGCTGTCCAAATAAAAAAAATATATAAAACTGTTTCATGTTGCTTTCTTCTCAACAAGTGCACTAAAGTGAAAAATATAGGTCATGACCTAGATCTGAAACTTAAATCCATCTCTACATACAAAGATACAGCATTTGTGCAAGTTTGGACTTCCTAGCTGTCCAAATGAAAAAATAAAACTATTTAACATTTTGCTCAAATTTTTCTTACAAGTGCACTGAAGCGGAAAATACAGGTCATGATCTAAATCTGAAACCAGCATCCATCTTTGCATTCATAGATACATAATTTGTGTAAGTTTGGACTTCCTAGCTGTCCAAATAAAAAAATAAAACATTTTAACATTTTGCTCAATTTTTACTAACAAGTGCACTGGAGCAGAAAATATAGGTCATGACCTAAATCTGAAAACAGCATCCATCTCTG
The DNA here is from genome assembly GCA_035048485.1 of Pteria penguin. Taxonomy (NCBI): domain Eukaryota; kingdom Metazoa; phylum Mollusca; class Bivalvia; order Pterioida; family Pteriidae; genus Pteria; species Pteria penguin. The sequence continues at coordinate 60,306,408 of CM068582.1, forward strand.
CATACATAGATACATCATTTGTGGGAGTTTGGACTTCCTAGATGTCCAAATCAAATGAAAGGACTTGAAAGTCCTCAAGGTCGGAATTGCATGCTCAAGTACATCAAAGGTAATATAGTCGTGATCCACCTAGAGATCACACACCAATCGTGTAATGTATAGGATCAGTATTGACAAAAACACGGTCTGCCTTGAACAGAACAAACAAAAACAATGAAGGACTTGATGCATCGCCCATTCACACATAAAGAATTAATGTACAATGACACCAAATTTCATTTAAAAACCCCCAGCACTTCCCGAGATATACGACGTCAAATCCGCATGGCCATGGGGCCAGCTAAGCATCCGATCGTATGGGGAAAGACGGTCCATTTTGGAAATGCAACAGACGAATGAACTATACATGTCATGTTTAAAGCATATTTGACTTGAATTCTTAGCCTGAAATCGCAAATCAAAGTCATTCGACTTTTCATTTGCCGATTTTGTCAAACAAATCCGCTATCATTTTCTCTTATCACTTTTGACCTTGACAATAGTATGAAATTAGCGATCTGGACAAAGTCTCCCGTTGTACATGTATATTTAAGGAAAACGACATCTACACCTGTATAAATAATTGGCTATTTTTAGTAGCATTACACATCAACAACTACCAAGACGTTTGTTTATCGTTGTGACGGGAAGATTGTAGAGTACTTCGAATTCCACTGCTATAAAAAGAAGTGATATTCTAAAATTTTATTAATTATAATACAACGGATACTAGTACGGACTAGTAGTGTACTTCTTATTACGGCACAGTCAGATACACAATAATGTCAATCGTACTTTTTCGAGACTTTCCGTCGAGTATTCGGAAATACTGCATGTCCTCCAGCGCATGAATATAACTTGTGTAAATCGATGGAATAACGGCACATCTATTTTCTCATCCGATCAAACTTATTTTGCATTGACTCGTACAATATTAATTATAAGTACTAAAAGTAAATCTAATCACGCTTTTTCTAAATATCGAAACACTATTAACAACAAGTTTGGACTTTTTAACTGTCCAAATAAAAAATTTAAAACTTTAACATTTTACTCAATTTTTCCTAACATGTGCAATGGAGCGGAAAATATAGGTCATTACCTAAATCTGAAACCATCATCTATTTGGCATATATAGGTACATCATTTATGCAAGTTTGGACTTCTTTACTGTCCAAATAAAAAATAAAACTTGTTAACATTTTACTCAAATTTTCCAAACATGTGCACTGGAATGAAAAATATAGGTGAAACAGGCATGCACATCTACAAATAAAGATACATCATCCATATCATTTTAAACTTCCTATCTACAATAGTTCTCGAGTTATTGCCCGGACAGACGCCGACGACGGGGTGATAGCATAAGCTCCCTCTCACTTTGTGAGGTGAGCTAAAAACCAGTAAAACTGATGGATGCTACGAGAAGCACAACAATAATGAAGGAAATCAATACATAGGAAATCATTGTATTAATTGATGAGAATTTCAAATCTCATTGTATCATATAGATATCCAATTGAGTCAACTGTAGAACAACAAGTGATCACAGTATCTTAAACTAAAATGAGTAAGTTTGACCTTGATTAGTAACTAAATAAAACTTTTTATCGTGACCTCGACCTTTCTGAAATGACCTTGACTGACTTTTGTCCAAAAGCCCTTAACATTTTTGGTGAAGTATGATCAAATTCTTAAGAAAGGTGTAGGAGATATAAGTACTTCATGGCAGTTAATACGTGACCTTGAGCTTTCAGAAATGACCTTGAGTGACTTTTGTCCAAAAGCCCTTAACCTAAATTCTATTTTGATGAAGTATGATTAAATTCTGATCAATGATGTAGGATATATACATACTTCCTGGTATTTTAAGTTATAATTAGTAAGTGACCTTGGCCTTTTAGAAATGCCCTTGAGTGACCTTTGTCCAAAAGCTTTTAATCTCAATAATACTTCAATTAAGTATGATCAAATTCTGATAAAAAATGTAGGACATATACATACTTCATGGTATTTTAAGTCATATTTTATAAGTGACCTTAACCTTTATGAAATGACTTTGTGACCTTTGTCATAAAGCCTTTAACCTAAATAACATTTTAGTGAAGTATGATCAAAATCTGATGAAAGGGTATAGGAAACATAAGTACTTCATAGTATTTCAAGTTGTAGTTAATAATTAACCTTGACCTTTCAGAAATGATGTTGAGTGACCTTTGTACCAAAGCCCTCAACCTAAATAATATTTTGGTGAAGTATGATCAAATTCTGGTATAGGAGATATGAGCTCAGATGGACAGAAAAACAGACATGACAGTGACTACATGCTCCACTGAAAGTTTTCAGGGAGCATAAAAATCAGTAAAACTCATGGATGCTCCAAGAAGCACAGCAGTAATGAAGGAAATGAATGACCCAATATATAGCAAATCATTGTATGTTAAACTAAAATGAGTATGCTTGACCTTGATTAGTTATGAAATAAAACTTTTCATCATGACCTTGACCTTTTAAAAATGACCTTTAGTTACCTTTCTCTAAAAACCCTTAACCTAAATGACACTTTTGTGAAGTATGATCAAATTCTGATGAAAGGTGTTGGAGATATTTATATATGAGTACTTTATGGTATTTTAAGTCATAGTTAATAAGTGACCTTGACCTTTCATAAATGACCTTGAGGAGCCTTTGTCCAAAAGCCCTTAACCTAAATAAGAATTTTGTGAAGTATGATCAAATTCTGGTGAAAGGTGTAGGAGATATAAGTACCTCATGATATTTTAAGTCAGAGTTAATAAATAACCTTGACTTTTCAGTAGATTACTCTATTACCATATATACATATCATCATCATGCAGATAATACAACATTATACTATTATTACTATATATACATACAAGACTAGTCTCTTAATTATCATCAGATAATAGTGTAGATCACTCTATTACTATATATACTTAGAAGTCTCCTAGTTATCATCATATAGATAATACTGTAGATCACTCTATTACTATATATACATACAAGTCTCTTAGTTATCATCATATAGATAATACTGTAGTTCACTCTATTACTATATATACATACAAGTCTCCTATTTATCATCATATAGATAATACTGTAGATCACTCTATTACTATATATACATACAAGTCTCTTAGTTATCATCATACAGATAATACTGTAGATCACTCTATTACTATATATACATACAAGTCTCCTAGTTATCATCATATAGATAATACTGTAGATCACTCTATTACTATATATACATACAAGTCTCCTAGTTATCATCATATAGATAATACTGTAGATCACTCTATTACTATATATACATACAAGTCTCTTAGTTATCATCATACAGATAATACTGTAGATCACTCTATTACTATATATACATACATGATTGATTGATTGATTTTTGTTTTATGTCACATCACAAATATTTTACGTATATGGTGACGGCATCTGCCTGATGCGGGGCATACAAATTTTGGCCTTTGCAACGGACCCAACCGAAGCAACGAGGGATCTTTAACGTGCCATGCATACCATGACACGGGCCTCGGTTTTTACTGTCTCACCCGAAAGACATGACACCGGCATGACCAGAGCGGGACTCGAACCCCGGCCTCCCGATCAGGTGTCTGACGCGATACCACTAGGCCACGCCGGCTTATATATACATACAAGTCTCCTAGTTATCATCATATAGATAATACTGTTGACCACTCTATTACTATATATACATACAAGTCTCCTAGTTATCATCATATAGATAATACTGTAGATCACTCTATTACTATATATACATACAAGTCTCCTAGTTATCATCATATAGATAATACTGTAGATCACTCTATTACTATATATACATACAAGTCTCTTAGTTATCATCATACAGATAATACTGTTGACCATTCTATTACTATATATACATACAAGTCTCCTAGTTATCATCATATAGATAATACTGTAGATCACTCTATTACTATATATACATACAAGTCTCCTAGTTATCATCATATAGATAATACTGTAGATCACTCTATTACTATATATACATACAAGTCTCTTAGTTATCATCATATAGATAATATTGTAGATCACTCTATTACTATATATACATACAAGTCTCTTAGTTATCATCATATAGATAATACTATTGATCACTCTATTACTATATATACATACAAGTCTCCTAGTTATCATCATACAGATAATAGTGTAGATCACTCTATTACTATATATACATACAATTCTCCTAGTTATCATCATATAGATAATACTGTAGATCACTCTATTACTATATATACATACAAGTCTCCTAGTTATCATCATATAGATAATACTGTAGATCACTCTATTACTATATATACATACAAGTCTCCTAGTTATCATCATGCAGATAATATAGATCACTTTTTAATTATAAATATTTAAAAGTCTCTTAGTAATCATCAAGTCAAAACATGGTAATTAAAAAAACATGTGATTGGCTGATCTGCTGTAGGGAGAGAGGGACTACTCTTTTAATGTATCAGGGGCTCTGATTGGAAATTAATATTTTATCAATCTATAGATAAAAATTGATTCTGCTGTAAAATCATGAATCTTTATCTCAATTTGCTAATGTACAGATTTTATGACCTAACAAGGAGCCCAAGTGGGCCTATCTCACTTACTTGAGCACAATGTGCTTATTCACAAACAAATGATGGTTCAATTTTAGTATAAGTCTTTGAATACTTTCAGTACTTACTTCCTATAAGATTTGGTGAAATTCTGTGAAGTGGTTAATAAAAAGAAGTAAAATCAAAGGACTCAAAAGTCCTGAGAGTCGGCTTTGCTGATTTTATCCGTAATGGGACAAATAGAGAAGCGGAATAAAGATACAGTTTTAATCAGATTGAGCCCATGGTGGCCATACTGGATTAAACATGGAGTAAAAAAACAAAAATTTAGTAGAGGACCTTAAGCACTTCCGGTAAGTTTTAGTGAAATTCTGTAAAGTGGTTGCAGAGAAGAAGTCAAAAATGTGTCAACATATCTGAGCCCATGGAGGTCAAGTTGGATTATGGATCAGGTCAAAAAACACAAACTTGGTACAGGTCCTTGATTACTAATGTCTGGTGAAATTCTATGCAGCAGTAGCAGAGGAAAAGTTAGAAATGTATCAACCAATCAGGGTCCATGGTAGCCATATTGGATTATGGTTCAGGTCAAAAAACACAAACTTGATTGAGGATCTTGAGTACTTACTTCCTGTATGTTTTTGTGAAATTCTGTGCAGGGGTTTTGGACAAGAAGCCAAAAATATATCAACCAATCGGGGCCCATGGTGGCCATCTTGGATTATGGATCAGATTGAAAAACACAAACATGGTAGAAGACCTAGAGTACTAAGTTGAAAATGTGTCAACCAATCAGAGCCAATGGTGGTCATCATGGATTATAGATTGGGTCGAAAAACACAAACTTGGTAGAGGCTTACTACCTGTAAGGTTTGGTGAAATTCTGTAAAGCAGTTGCAGAAGAGAAGTTGAATATGTGAAAAAGTTGATAACGGATGCCGCAATATAACAACAGCTTAGTTAAGCCTTTGGTTCAGGTAAGCTAAAAAAGTAGGTGACCAGCAAGATTTTCCCAAAATTAAAAGGTTGATGATTGATTGATTAATAATTGATATACGTCACTCCACGATTATTTCACTATATGGTGACAGCATCTGCCTGATGCATTGCATACAAATTAAGACCTTTGCAACGGACCAACCTGAAGCAGTGAGGAATCTTTTACGTGCCATGCCTACTGTGACACGGGACATTGGTTTTTACTGTCCCATACGAAAGACAGAACACCAGTGTGCCCAGAGTGGTAGTGGAACCCAAGACCTCTCGATCACGAGCTGAGCACCTTATCCACTAGGCCACATCAGCTTTAAAAAGGTGGATGACCTATGGTAGACAGACATTTTGATCTATGGGTTATATAAAGCTTAGATGTAGAAAGTTGTGTTAATCTTGCTGGAAGTTTGGTATTTAACATGTGACCCTATGGAAAAGGAATTATTATGCTTTGACCATCATGCACATAATACTATTGATCACCCTATTATATATACTTACAACTGCTCCTGAGTATTCAGGTTTCCCATTTGGCAACCTCTTCATATTCTGAATTCTGAATAAAATAAGATGTGGTTTTAAAACACAGTTCAGTAGCAAATGAAATTTTTTTAAAAGTAAGTTAAACATCACAACCAAAGAGGTATTGTCACATGGAATACACATGTGAAATATCAAAGCCCTGACTATTAATTTTTTACATAGACAGACAGACAGATAGATGAATCAAATACTATATAATCTGAAACTCAAATTCAGAAGGTTTGAAAAACAAGGGACCAAAATGGGTGAGTAGGACCGTCCCCTACTCCTTTTGCTTTTAATATTCAAACAAGAGGAACAATGGTCACAATGCTTTTCAGAACTGAAAATAGAGCACTGCTAAACCAGCATATAATACACTTGCATTTTGTTAACCTTAGTGTCGTACAATTTTAATTGTGGTAAATATAGATTAGCTTTGATAGTGGTAAAATAGTTCAGTTTTCTTCTCCAATTTTTTGTATGATAATAGGCCATTTCTGAGTTTCGTTTCTTTTAATATAAAATGTTAAATTTATGTGGAATTGTTTGTAAGTGGAATTGCTTGTCCATAGGCACATGATATGAACAATATTCTTTATTGGTAAATTAAAGCAAAAGGATTACAAGTGAACAATCCAAAGAGACAACAGTGATATATACTCAATACTTCAACAACAAATTTGCACTTCCATTTGTCATAATTGAAATTCTATGATGGAAACATCAATATTTGTCACAAGCTTTTTATGGTAATATTTGTCACAAGCTTTTTATGGTAATATTTGAAAATTTGAATATTACGAAATTGAGATTGATTGATTGATTGATTATTGTTTTACGTCACACCACGAATATTTCACGTATATGGTGACGGCATCTGCCTGATGCGGGGCATACAAATTTTGACCTTTGCAACGGACCCACCCGAAGCAGTGAGGGATCTTTAACGTGCCATGCATACCACGACACGGGGCCTCGGTTTTTACTGTCTCATCCGAAAGACATGACACCGGCATGACCAGAGCGGGAATCGAACCCCGGCCTCCCGATCAGGAGTCCGACGCGACGAAATTGAGAACTCGGAATTAGTCTATTGATCTTCTTCACACATTCATCATTTCCAATGTTGACAACCCCCTTTTCATAAATACGCAAACCACAGTTTTATTAAATTTTCAGAAGAAGTGAAAATTCATGTTCAATATGCACATCTTCATAATGTGGTCTTTCTCTGTACAAAGTTTCATCAAAATCCCCAAAGGGTTTAGGAGGAGTTGCAAAGATATGGTATTTTGCATAGAAAATCCAAGTCCAATGGTCATAACTCCTGTAGATGTTTTTGGACAGCATTACCTTTCCAATATGCACATCTCAAGACAGTGTTCTTTCTTTTTACCATATTTCATCAAAATTCTCCCAAAGGGTGTAGGATAATTTACAAAGACAAGTTATTTTGCACAGAAAAATCTAAGTCCAAGGGTCATAACTCCTGTACATTCTTCATATGGTGTTCTTTCTTTGCATCAAGTTTCATCAATATCCCCCAAAGGTTTAGGAGGAATTGAAAAAACAAGTTAGGTAGGACAGACAGACAGATGGATGACAGTGTATAGCATAATATGTCCATATTTTATGCAGGTGTATTAAAATTCCAAGTCCTAGGGCCATAACTCTTGTAAATGTTTTTGAACAGCATTCCCCTTTCAAAGTGTACATCTTCATACAGTATTTATTCTTTGTACCAAGATTCATCGAAATCTTCTTAAAGGTTTTGGAGGAGTTGCAAAGGCAAGGTATTTTAAGAAAATCTAAGTCCAATAGCCATAACTCCTGTAAATTCTTCAGACAGCATTTTTTTTCCAATATGCACATCTTCATATGGTGTTCTTTCTTTGTATGAAGTTTCATCATAATCCACCATAGAGTTTAGGAGTTGCAAAGACAAGATAGGTGGGACAGATGGACAGACAGACAATATCAGTATAGCATTATATGCCCACATTTTTATGAGGGCATATAAAAATGATCTCCTAGAAAGCAATAAAAGTGTTACATATTCTAAATATTTAGGCATTACTTCTGCATTACTTGTATTAAAGTGTATACCCCTATTAATGACCATCTAAATGATTTTCTAAAAGTCAGCCTTTTGGCAAGACAAAACATTTTAATGTTTTAAACATTTTAAGGCCTTTTGAACAAACATGACACCACACTTAATATGGATGCTGTTTATCAAATATTAAGTCTTCGTAGCTTTTGAAAAGAATTTTAAAGATATTTCCCACATACATATAGGTAAAAACTGTCTGCTCCTTTGGAGATCCAAATATTGCTGCAGAGCCTATTGAGAGTGATACAATGTCCTTCTTAAGTTATATACTTTTAAAATTTGAAATCACTGTGTCCTTTAGTACCGGTACTTTAGAAAACAAAAATTAAATTTCTTATATAAGTACATGTAAAACCTATAAGCCTAAATGTTGTCACATGGCATTCCCTAGGACACACTTGATAAAACATATCATATTGGTGATACATGTATATACTAAATATGAAGTCATTGTGGCGTGTAGGTCTTGAGATAAAAAGATTTAAAAACATTTCTATAAAAGTAATATGAAAGCTGCCTACCCCCTAGTCCAGGGTCAAATATTGCTGCAGGGGCTTCCTTTAACAAACTTGATATAAGATGTCATATTGATGCTGTAGACTAAATATAAAGTATTACTGTGATAAATAAGACTTGAGGAGAAAATTAAAAAAGTTCTTTAAAAATATTTTTGATGTAAGCCTATGTTATAAAATCCCAACATTGCTCACCTGAGCACAATTTGCTAACTCACAAACAATGTACAATCATGCAAATGTGTGGATGATTTTGACTACATATAAACAAAACAGCATATTTGACACAAGATGTAGAGGAGACTATGTATCCCTTTCTACTAACAAATTGGTGGTAAAGTAATATGGCAAGTATTTGTATTAATGTAAATACAAAATGTATATATATATTTGCTCCTTTCAATGCTGGAATGCACTGAATCTTGACAGCCAATTCATTTATCAAAATTACAAATTTACACAACATAAATGGTAAGGAATTGTGGCCCTATCATCACAAAAGAGCCACATCTTGTGGTTACCTTTCAGTATGCCAATGCTTGTAGGGGAAAACTCTATATGCAATCAAGAAAATCAAGTTTTGACATAAAACTTTCAAATAAGTCTTGAAATACAAAGATTCTAATAAGATAGTTAATGAAGGCTTTTCATTTAATACATAAAAAATTACTAAGTAAGTTATGGCCCAGATAAAGATTTACCCATCATATGCATTGTGACCTTGACCATGCAGATATGATCTTTGAAAGAGGGTCATGACATACCCTTGGATCCTGAGCAACAATTTTGTGAAATATTATGCAAATCCATCCAAGGTGTAAAAAGTTTTGCTCTGGACAAAAATCTGACATAAGCACTGTGACTTTGACCTTGCAGATATGACCTTAAAAATCAATAGAGTTCATCCTACAGTCATTAGAAATAAGTGTGCAAAGTTTATGCAAATCCATCCAAGGTGTAAAAAGTTTTGCTCTGGACAAAAATCTGACATAAGCACTGTGACTTTGACCTTGCAGATATGACCTTAAAAATCAATAGAGTTCATCCTACAGTCATTAGAAATAAGTGTGCAAAGTTTAAAAGTTCTAGCATAAATAGTTTAGTTTGTACCTTGTTTACTAGTTGCAATCTCAAAAATTAGCTACTTTTGCCCTAAAAATAACCTTGACCTTGATACTGAAAATCAATAGGGTCATCCTCATGCCATAAGAAATAAGTGTACCAAGTTTTAAAGTCCTAGCTTAAATGGTATGGTCTGTATCATCTTAGCAAAGCGCAGGCCAGACCCACAACACAATATCACAATTTGTCCGTGTACAATGGGCATATAAAAATTAATCCTTGGCTGTAACTCTTCAATGATGAAAGCTAGGGCTTTCATATTTCAAATGTCCAATCCTTGTGGTGAAATTTTTCCAATGATATTGAGATGTCTAAGCTACATTTATAAAAATAGGGCACTGCTAACGGGTGCAAGATATGCGATCATGTTTTAATGTGGTGGTAAAGGATGTGTGAAAGAAGAACTAAGTTTTTCCCCACCCCAGGGGCCTGACCCCAACTTTCTGACCCTGCCCATTTTCCCCCATCCCAGGTGCCTAACCCCAACTTTGAAACCCACATGCACAACTACAAGCCACATCCTTTCATATGACACCATCAAAAGTTTTGTTCCCCCTTTAGTTAAGAAGAAGCCCAGACAAGCTTTTCCGACCCCGCCCATTTTCCCCAACCCCAGGGGCCTTACCCCAACTTTGAAATCCACATGCACAACTACAAGCCAAACCCTTTTATATTACACCATCAAAAGTTTTGTTCCCCCTTTATTTAAGGCGGAGAAGCCCAGACAAGCTTTTCAGACCCAGCCCATTTTCCCCCACCCTAGGGGCCTGACCCCAACTTTGAAACCCACATGCACAACTACAAGCCAAACCCTTTCATATGACACCATCAAAAGTTTGTTCCCCCTTTAGTGAAGGAGGAGAAGCCCGGACAAAGATGGACAGACAGACGGACGGATGACAGCAGTATAGCATAATAAGCCCACATTTTTAAATTCAGGTGTATAAAAATGTAATCATTGCCATTAACTTTCAATCACAGGAGATGGGGGTTTTGTATTTCAAATATGTGTACTATAATTTATGACCATTTAACCTTGACCATCGTACTTTGAAGAACATTTACAAAATATTATCAAAAACTGTGTTGCCACTTAGGGCATAGTATTTCACAAACACATCTTGTAAATCTTGAAAAAACTGCATTAAAAAAATTTACTTCTGTGCTGTAATTTTTTCTCCCAATCATATTTATTTAAATAAAATCAGTTAAAATACACACAAAAAAAATTGTATCAGAATGGCTTTATTCTGATAAAGTCTTATAACATAAATGATAACATCCAAGAAAATATTTCTTTTTTTATTTGTTTTTGAGACTGAATATAAAATTGTAAACTCAATTTTAAAAACCCAGGATGGATTATGTCATTGACATTGCTTCTCTTGACTTGTGACTCTTTGAAAAATCCTAGCATTTGTAAATTTTCAATTTAAGTATGTCAACATCTCGGGCATTTTTTTTTTTGCTTAACACTATTCTAATTAAACAGCTCTGTAACAGGGGGTTTAGAAACATTGTTTACCACACTGCTTAAGGTAACCTGTGTATATTATAGGAACTCAGATAAATTACTTTCAGGATAAAAAATGAAATAACTGTAGACAGTATAGTATATCTCTATATACATGAGATTTATAGTTATATGAATCTTACCTAGTTTTGGCTATATCAACTGGCATAGATGCTATAGTTGTTACTAAGCCACTGATCATACTAGCAACAAAGTGGCAGAATAGGCCATCTGTGAAGTATCCTATAAAACAAGTCCTTCATTGATTAGTGTATACAATATACTTTATGAATACTTCACACACAAATGTTCTCAGATGTTCTTATGAAATTTTGATACATGAATACATAGTTTAACCTCTAGTAAAGTAACATACTTGTGTTAAGCAAGGCCTGTTTTGCTTGTGAATATGATGATAACTGGGCAGCATTGACTACCATTGCTCGAGTGACCGTCGGTAGACAACCCTGAATCAAGATATTATCAATTTATTTATATACAACAAGAGAAATAAAGTGTAATGTTTTTCTATAACATTTAGGACAAGAACATTAAAACAAGATCAAGATAAAATTTGGGTACAATCTCCTCACTAGGTAAGAGGGAAATTGTCGTCAGTAGATATAACAAGAAAAATTGGTGGTTTCTTTGTTTTGGACTTGTCCACCACTAAACACAGATTGCCACATAATTCTAGCAATGCATAAAAACTCTATATTATGGTAAATTGTATGTGTCAAGAGGTATGCTAGAACTCCTGTAACCAGAGTTTCATGTATAAAACTAATGCTCTTCTGGCAGCATTAAAGACAGGTCTATAACAAAGTGAGGCTTTGATATAATGTTTTAGTGAGATTTTTGAAATGTAATAATGATTCATTATCTTTAACGTCTGTAGGAATTATTATAGTATTCAGTGCAGCCGAAAGTATTGTTACTCTAAAATACAAATTAAGACCTATTTTTTTTTAATGTCTTCTTTGGGAGAAGAATCAATTAAAAGAATTTCAAATTCTGAAAGGATCAAGATTTCATTTAGGAAACTTTTCTAAAAATCAGACAGGTGAGAAATTTATATGGACCAAAAACAGGTCATACTGTTCTGAAAGGATCAAGATTTCATTTAGGAAACTTTTCTAAAAATCAGACAGGTGAGAAATTTATATGGACCAAAAACAGGTCATACTGTATCATCCCATCAAGTTCACATATCATTCAGGAGAAGTATTGATAAAAACATGGCACCACTAAAACCAGTACATAATATGTTCACATTTTGTTATCCTAGGTGTGCAGATTACCTCTGATACTAGTAAAATAGTGCAGCTTTGCACATCCATCATTTCCCATGTTGACACTAAGGGTGAAATGTCCACATGTGTAAACGGTGATGGTTCGTTTTCTGGCAGTAAAAATTTACAAACATTCTTAAGGTGTAAATGAAATATGACCCTCCAGCAAACAGGTTCATCTAGCCTAGCCGAAAGTCATATTTGGTTGGGTGTTACTATGAGGGTGATTGTGAAGTTGATACTCCGTCAACTGTCGACAAGGTTTGATTGTACTTGTCCGAGAAACCCAACTTCAATTAATCCTCTCAAATGTTGAAGTGTTAATCACAATAATTATCTCAAGCTAGCGTCGTTGGCCATGAAGACACTGTGAGCCTTTTCCAACTGCAAGTGGCACAGTTACAAAGCTTAGGGTATCCTTTGACTCCAGCACAGTTGATAAGTTGCTTTTTCATGACAAGTGTGCAAACCAATATGAAATGTTGGACAAACGTGAAAATGATGTAGCAGAGGCTTTCGGTGTTGTTCAAATCAAATAAGAGCCTTCCTCTCCAAATAAAACTCTGGATCAGCCACTGCTGACTTTTCCTACTCTTCCCAATTCCGAATGACTTTGTGCAAGTGATGGTAACTGACTTTTCAACAATCGTTTGCATTCGATATGTTTATTCATTCAATTAAATGACTCCAGTTTCACCCTTACTTATGTACATTATTTGCTGCCAATGCCAAATGATATGTTATTTTCACGTTTATCCAACATTTCATGTTGTTTTACACTTTATGGAAGTCTGACTTTAGCGCACTGGTAGTTTAAATAAGTTCAGACTAGACAGTCAATGCACAGACCGACCAGTATATTATATAAAGTCAGACTTATGGTTCGTTGACTTTTCAAGCAGGAAATGTAAAGTATAAATCATTTTGGTCGCTGGGATAGCCAACATTTCAAAGGATTGACTCAAACCAAACAGTCTTATTGTGTTTGTTTTCAATGAAAGACATTTATATTATGTTCCATTGTGAGCTTTTCTGTTCAATCTGGCATTCGCTGAGACTATATATAATGCAATCAAACAAGCACCTAATAAAATCAGCTCTTTTAATGTTATTTTATGCACTTTTTCACTGAAACATTTAAACAGTGTTGTTTCATTTATTACTTTCCATGTAAGCATTTACAAAATTGTGTAAACGTTTCACCTTTAGTTGACACCATCCCTTTCACAAATACACCAACTACAGTTGTATCAGATTTTGAAGAGATGATTTTGTTCAATATGCACATCATCATAATGTGATCTTTCCTTGTATCAAGTTTCATCAAAATCCAGCCAAGGGTTCAGAAAGAGTTGCAAAAGACAAGGTATTTCGTTTAGAAAAGTCTAACTCCAAGGGTTATACCTCTTGTAAATGTTTTTGAACAGCATTCCTCTTCCAATTTGCACATCAACATATAGTGTTCTTTCTTTGTACCTTTTGTAAATGTTTTTCGACTGCATTCCCCTTCCAACATGTATATCAACATATGGTGTTCTTTCTTTGTACCAAGTGTCATCAAAATACCTCTAAGTATTTAGGTGGAGTTGTGAGGACAAGGTAATTTAAGAAAATCTAAGTCCAAGGGCCATAACTCCAGTAAATATATTTGAAAAGCATTCCCCTTCCAATATGCATATCTACATACAGTGTTCTTTCTTTGTACCAAGTTTCATTAAAATTCCCAACGTCTTAAAGAGCAGTTGTGAAGACAAGATATTATGCAGACAGATCGACGACAGAAGTATACATGTAGCATAATATGCCCATATTTTTAAGTGGGCGTACACAAAATCTTTCAAGATGGTTGTCATGACCCCATGACCACTGTTTTTAATGTTGGATGGGCAAACTACAAGGCAAACCCTATAATACAGTCAAGATCCCATATCAATCGAATTTGCTGTTCACTAAAAAGAGCAATCATAAGATTTCCAGAAGAAGTGATGATAAAAGGCTTTCAAGAGCCATTTTTAAGATTTGATGGGCTTACTTTATCATTCAATCAAGATCCCAATATCAACCAAATTTAATGTCCAGTTAAAACAGCAATCATAAGATTTTCAAGATGATGGCCAAACTGAATATCAGACATGTTCAATCTACAAGTCATATGTTATCTTTCAGTGAAGGTTCCATATCAATGGACTTAAATATTGGGATATGTAGTAATGTTTTCAAAATGGTTGTAATTTGTGAAGATTTTGAAAAATTGAACAGATCAGACTTTCCCTTAAGATCAACTACAGATCATGTCCCGACAGTACAGTGAATTGATAAAGAAGAAAATTTTGGACAATTGACAATGGATGCTCTGGGTGCACTATGGAGTGAACTCACTGCTTTTACCAAGAGATAAAATTTGGTTGGACCAAAAGGCTTTAAAGATCTTTTGTAGCTAGATGAATGGACAGATAGGCTAACTTTGTTAGCGACTGATACACTAAATATTTAAATTTAAGTTACCCTCCACAAAGTAGCTACACCTTCCTCTTTTGTGATTCTTGTCAATGCATTAACAACACTGGAATAGTTTCGTCGCTGTTCGACAGGTAACCTGAAATATATCACTATATGAAATGTACTTCAATACATTTGTACATATATATAACAGAACTGTTGTCATATACTGACCTTTTGCTATTCAACAAAACATATTTTGTTAAATTAAATACTTTTAAGATAATAACACAATCTTATACTACCTCATTGTACTAAGTAAACCTAAAATAATTTACAAAACTGTCATAAATTTACATGAAATTTCATGCGGTTGAAAAAGATTTGCATGTAAGGAATTCTTGGATATTACAAAATCTATTTCTGTCCTTTTGTCCAATTTTCTTTGTGCATTTTCCTTGTTATAACAAAATGACTCACATGAAACCCCAACAAACACATAATTAAGTGGTGAAGTAGTAATCAACAATGACTATTTAACTGCTTACTTCAAATGTCAAATGGCAATAAATATAGGTGATAGTCATAATTTGTTTTGACAAAAATTTATCTAATTAATAGGTCAACTAGAATCCTTCAAAGAGAGTACGACTGGATTGTCCAGGTTTATGTCTTATCTGAAAATGTTTCAGAAAGCTCGACATAGGTATCATTGGCATTCAAGTTAAACACAAAATCTGTCTGAATTCACTGAAGTATAATATCAAGATCAAAGGCACCAAATTTTGAGTCAGTCCAGAAGAAATTATCAATGTCTACATACAACCAAGTTCAACATAGGTATCATTAATGGTATGCAAGAAATCAAGCTATATGCAAAATCAGGTCACCAAAGTTTGCATCACTTAGGAAGAACTTATCATTGATCATTTGTCTGTTGTCGTTTAAACGGGCATCCTTGAAAATTCTCAGCAGTGGCTGTGGAGATTTCAAGTGAGTTATTATCATAATTTGCCATCTGTTGCCATCCATCTGTTATTCGATGAACCTTGGTATGGATGTAGTACTTAAACTTCCCAACAAGTGTTGTTGATTAATAGACATTTCTGTTAAGTGGTTGATCCAGAGCAAGATGACAGGCCCAAGAGGGTACCCTTCAGCCTTCAGCTTAGGTGAGCTAAATAGACAGACTCAGAATCTTTTTTAAATGATTTGGTTTACACGTTTAATGCTGCAGATCAGTTAAAAACTTGTTTTGGTGTAAAATGAAATGAAAGTTAAATCTAAAGAAATCATTAAGATTCAAGAAAACAAAGTTTTCACTTAAAAGTTTCAAACAAGACTTGGAAGAGATATATCCTGAAATAAAGACTGATAATATGTCAAACATTTGCTTTCAGAATAAAACCATAAACAACAAGAATTCTTGAGATATCTTTCTAAATCGCTCCCATGCATTTGGTTTGTCAATCTATGCAGCTGATCTGAAGAAATTTCTCTGTTTTGGATTCATCTCTTGACATTCTGGCCAAACACAACAACACTAGTCTATGGACACGGAGTACTTAATCCCTACAAAGTTTCATTAAAATCCCTTCAGCAGTTTTGAAAATATCAAGAAGATGGCGAAATGACAGACGAACAATGGATGGATGACAGATGACACTCTATGAAAACAGCTCAGTTGAGCATTTGGATCAGGTGAGCTAATATTGAAGGAAAAGAAATCCATTCTGCTCCAATCTTTTCCTAGAGTCCTCCCAGTAAACTAAAGAAACATGAATACCTTCCATCAGCTGTCATGCGTATAAGAGCTACTTCAGCAGGCGTTCCTACGAATGCTCCGATACCTCCAGCTGTCATACCAATCATCATCTTGCCAGCAAAGTTAGGAGGTTTACCATCTCTGTCAAAGCAGTATGTAGGAGTACAAGTGATGTCAAAGCATTCATATGGTACAAATGATTACTTGACATGCAAATTACACAACAATTATACATCAAAATACATTTAGTTCAGTTCAGATATTTTGGTGAAAATGCCCAAAAAATAATACCATCTAATAAAATCGGATCTTTACATATCGCTACAATACTCTACCCTTTTCCTACATAGCAATATCTGTTTTTAATTAGATTGTATTAAAATAATAGTGTAAACTAAGGTTTAAATTTAACATTGTAAGGTTAGAACTTTAAACCAGAGGTTCATAAATGAAGTTGACATACCTATTGGTAGCATAAAAAGATAAATATGTGATCAAAGGGCCTTTCATGTGAAGTTTGAATGAGATTTTTTATAATGCTTCACTATTTTGAAAATCTATAGATTTATTCATTCAATTTACCACAATTTTCAACAATGCAGTTAAGGTCTCATGTCGTTTGGATAGATACATTAGGAGTATCAACAAGAAAGGAACACTATGACTATGGTGGCAATAAATTGCCACATAAAAATCAATACTTTTTTGATAATCAAAACACCTACAATATAAAATACCACAATAGCACTTTTCTATGGAGGGTGAATTTATCACTTATCTAGGGGCAGTAACACTTGTACAAAGGGGCGAATTGCAACAAAAGTTCAATATTATTTGCAAGACTTCATAGAAAACAAACACGCCAAGTTTCACTTCAATATTTCAAACCATATCTGCAAAAATATATAAGCATACCGATTTAATGAAAAGGCAACACTCTTCTAAAATGAAGTCCAGTGCATCAACAGTTGAACTTCATCTGCATTACCAACTTCATAAAGACGAGACATTCTCCTCTACATATCAGTATTCTGATTTCTAGAGAAGTGTGCCTTGGCTTATTCTGACGCACAGAGAATGCGTTTGCTTATTCTGATGCATAGAGAAGAATGTCTTGACTTATTCTGACACATAGAGAAGAATGCCTTGGCTTATTCTGATGTATAGAGAAGAAGGCCTCAACTTATTCTGACGTCGAGAGGAAAATAACTTGACTTGTTCTGACACATAGAAAAGAATGCCTTGACTTATTCTGACACATAGAGAAGAATGCCTCAGCTTATTCTGACACATACAGAAGAATGCCTTGACTTATTCTGACACATAGAGATGAATGCGCAACTTATTCTGATGCATAAAGAAGAATGCCTTGGCTTATTCTGACCCATAGGGGAGAATGCCTTGACTTATTCTGATGCATAGAGAAGAATGCCTTGACTTATTCTGATACATAGAGAAGAATGCCTCAACTTATTCTGATGCATAGAGAAGAATGCCTTAGCTTATTCTGACACATAGAGAAGAATGCTTTGGCTTATTCTGACACATACAGAAGAATGGCTTGACTTATTCTGATGCATAGAGAAGAATGCCTTGGCTTACTCTAACACATAGAGAAGAATGCCTCAACTTATTCTGATGCATAGAGAAGAATGCCTTGGCTAATTCTGACACATATAGAAGAATGCCTTGGCTTATTCTGACACATAGAGAAGAATGCCTTGACTTATTCTGATGCATAGAGAAGAATGCCTTGGCTTATTCTGACACATAGAGAAGAATGCCTCAACTTATTCTGATGCATAGAGAAGAATGCCTTGGCTTATTCTGACACATAGAGAAGAATGCCTCAGCTTATTCTGACACATACAGAAGAATGCCTTGACTTATTCTGACACATAGAGATGAATGCCTCAACTTATTCTGATGCATAGAGAAGAATGCCTTGACTTATAATGACGTAGAGAGAAGAATGCCTCAGCTTATTCTGATGTATAGAGAAGAATGCCTTGGCTTATTCTGACTCATAGAGAAAAATGCCTTGGTTTATTCTGATGTATAGAGAAGAATGCCTTGACTTATTCTGATGCATAGAGAAGATTGCCTTGGCTTAAATTGACACAAAAAGAAGAATGCCTGGGCTTCTTTGATTTGTAGAGAAGAATGCCTTAGCTTATTCTGATGCATAGAGAAGAATGCTTTGGCTTTTCAAATAAGCTGTAATCCTCATCAATAAACACAGAAACTTTCATTTTAGCATCCAGCATAGCTGAACAAATTCTTGAATATCAAGTATCATCAAAGGGCAATAACTCATATGAAATGTGTTCAACTGCAATATAAATCAACCTTCATACATGTAAAACATCATACTTAACATACACACAAGTTTTACTTCAATAAATCAAATCACCAACAAGATCTTTCTGGAATAAAACGACTTTAGAAAGAAATAACATTTTATGTCCTGTCTTATGACCAGCATATAACCAAAATACACAAAATACTGTTACCAGTAGAGTGGATTTTGTTTGTTTGTTTTAACACCAACCATGTAAATTCATCAAAGTAAAGGTAATATCCTTCCACAAATCAAAACTTTATTGCTATTTAGCACTCTCATTATAATAAGCTAAATGATCTGGTCAGACTCTTAGCATACAATGCAAGCTTCACATCACTGCCATGGGACGTATCTGTACATAAATCAACAAGAATGGTAACAATCATGACAGGTATGAAATACATCCACACAACTACAAAGACCATTTGGATTGGTCAAATCTGTTACTACATGTTTACAGGATGCTATATACTAAATATCAAGCCATTGTGGCCTCTGGTTCTTGTAAATTTTGGCACTTGTCCTTTTTATTTGTTCCTTTCGTCCCCATATAGGAGCAACAAAATTGCTTCTCAACTCTTAAGATCATAAATGCGTGATTTCAATAAAATGTCAAAGTTTTATCTCTGTTAACAAGCAAAGATCATCTCTAACTTTCTTTTCTGAAAAGACAAATTAACTGGCAGACAGGCAAAAACTGTATACCCTGGAATCTCCTACCTCAGATGCATAAAACGTTTAAGGACAAGTCGACTGAGGAATGAATATTGACTTGTTAACTTGTTAACGAATATATTAATCTAATGATAAGAAATAGGTATTTAGTATGTATATGTATTGCATTGCACTGAGCACAGGCTTATGTGAGTAGACAAATATGAAACAAATAATGGTCATTCCTATGTTTTTTATCTCATAATAATAATAATAATCTTTATTTTAAGAAGGTTACTCGTTTAGTGAAACACTTTTCTTCCATAAGGCCTTCTCAAAAAATGAATATATACAAACAGATATCCAAATATATACAAGGATGAATATATGATTATATGAATGATACAATCAAATAAGCTTAGCATCAACGTAATAACATAACACGTTTCATTTAGGTTAGTTTAACTACACCTCTCTATTAAGTATTTTTGAAGTGTGAGATTTACATCACTGAACAAAACTCGTTTTGACATATCTTGCTTAGGAGTTTACTTCTGAGATAAATACACCAATCTGTTTATAATACTCATCTTACAAACCTTAACGTAGACTTTTTGTAGTAGATAAAAGCTTATCTAGAAGAGTGAGTGACATAAAATACCAATCCACCAAGCAACCACATTTCAGAATATTTTTTTATTACCAATCCTTTTTGTAAAACGTATGTTCACATGGTCGGCTATAAATAATTAATTCTCTCTACTGATTCTTTTGTAAATTCATTGAATGATTTACTATTTCATATTCATTTCCCTGAGTACCTACATGCACTCTGTATCTTATATGGTTTGAAAGGTTTAAAAGTTTTTTAACTTGAAGTATTTTATATACAAGTATATGATCCAAAATTTATACACTGAGCCTATGCCTTATAAAGATGAACAAGAGCAAGATTAATGTGGCATTGTGACCTTGACCTTGCAGATATAACCTTGGTTGAAGGTCAAGACACACCCTTGGGTCCTAGGCAACAATTCTGTGAAATATTACTCAAATATATGCAATTGGTAAAAGTTATGACACAGACAAAGATTTACCCATCATAAGCATTGTAACCTTGACCTTTTAAATATGACCTTTGAGTTAAGGCCGTGATACACCCTATCATGTGAAACCCATTGGGTAGATTGTACCTCACAAATCCCATGGGACAATACAACAAAAACCATCAGAATTCATTAATATTTATGTCATCAGACACTGCCCCCACAACCAATCAAATCAATCCTACTTACAAAAGGAAAAGTTTGAACTCCTGTTTTGATAAATATGAAGACATCATGTCTCTCAATAACCAAAGCTTGCAAAGCATATTTCTGAAAATCTTGAAATTCTTTTAATTTGAAATCATGCGGCACCTTAAGCTTGGTATAATTTATATCTTCAAATGCTGCCATATTATGACACAGGTAAAATAACTCCATATTGCCGATATTAGGTTCGTTTCACTGGACCATCATCAAGCCCGCTTGGCCTAGTGATATCGCGCTCGCCTCCTGATTGGTAGGTCGGGGTTTGAGTCCCACTCTGGTCATGCCGGTGTTCTGTCTTTCGGATGAGTCAGTAAAAACCGAGGCCCTGTGTCGTGGTGTGCTTTGGGTAGGTACGTTGCAAAGGTCAAAATTTGTATGCCCCGCATCAGGCAGATGCCGTCACCATATATCCGAGATATTCGTAGTGTGACGTTAAACAAAAATCAATCAATCAATCATTGGACCATCACAGTGTCTTGGTGGACCAATGAGATCGCAGAATTTCAGACATACCTTGGTTGTATTGTCCCACAGGGTTTGTGAGGTACGATCTACACCCATGGGTTTCACACAATGGACACACCCTTGGGTCCTGGGCAACAATTCTGTGAAATATTATTCAAATCCATGCATGGTGTAAAAAGTTATGGCATGGACAAGAACCTAACTGACAAAAGCACTGTGACCTTGACTTTGCAGTTATGACCTTGAAAATCAATTGGTTAATCCTCCAGTCACAGTCTTCTACAACTGGCATATTAAAACTTAAATATAAACAAGTGATTACTTGCAATTTGCTAACTTAATTGCCCTTGTACTATACTAATACTCAACATTTTTTCACACAAAAACGAATCTAGAGACACAGTATCCCCAAAAGGACAGAAACATGATATAAAACTGTTATTCATCAACATAAAATTTACATACACCTCCTTTGTATGTTTTCACCTGGCAGCAGTATGGGACCCCTAAAGAAAACAAAATATAAACTCCCTAGTGATGTTTCAAAGAAGAGCTACCAGGTTTGTAACATCAACTACAACAGAGACCCAATGACAATTACAAACTTCCTATGTACCCTAGGCAAATAGACACTACACACCAGAAAGAAGATGGCCAGACCAACACTTTACATAATTACACTTATTGTCTGTAAACTTTAACTACTGGTTAACTTAAGAAGATTTTGGGCAACTGGACCCCAGTGTCTAGAAATATCCATTTTAAATACATGTACTTCAAATATGAATAACTGATTATAATTTATTGCACAATTAGTTATATAACATCAATCCACAAAAGTAATAGAAAACAATTCTAAATTTTGTTTCAATCAATCAGTCCAGACTTTACTAATCATACTAAAATAAAACCTATTCAATTTTTCATACATTTTTAAACAAACATGATGTGTTTGTGAAACACTATATCCCTAGTGGCAACAAAATTCTAATGTGAAGGTAAAGGCCAAAATGTCATAAATCTTTAAAATATCTGTCAAGAAGATCAAGAAATTCAGATCAACTTTGAACTCTTTCTTTATGTATAGAATATTTAAAAGTATAAAAATGATTACTTTGAGAAGAAACTGAAGAGATTTGTGTATATGCCCATTCTTGTTGTTGTATAAGTTGCTTGTCGTAGCAATCCAGCTGATAAACTGTAAATAAAAAATCTGATTTATAACTAAACGTTTTATTCTGAATAATGATAACAATCATTCAAATGACATGCTGAGTTCATATTATTTATATTGGAGATGCACTATATGGTATATAATCGTTATAGCTATATTATTTGTAAGTGATAAAGAATTCATAAATATTTTCATCAGTAACTACCAAACCCCAATATAAACTCCAACAGGAACAACGTATATGTCGAAAATGCAAATATTGAACATAAAATTAAGATCATACTTTACATCAAGTGTTCAAACAAATGGACTAGTAAATCCTTTGTAAGTAGAATAATAAATGTACATGTGTATCAAATCATTACTACGGTTTCTAATGTATCAGATTTTCTCATCAAAGGATGAAATCCTTTAACAATCAGATGCAGGGCCTTTTGTCACTCAAAATAATGAACCTAAATTTGTTTTTATGAAGTCTTTTAAGTGGTTAAGGGAAGGTCAGTACTATCATAGCAAATGACCCCTTATCACACCCTACTTCGCTACAGTTTTCAGGTAATTCTCCATATTACTAGTTCATCTGACATGGTCATTTTGTGCAATATTAAAAAAACTTACAAGATGGATAGGGTTTACAAAATGAAAATACACACCGCATGTTTCATTTTCATGTAAAATTATCACTGTTTTTCACTTGATTAAAGATAATAATTCCAACAAGATGTGTTTGTGAAACACCTATGTCAATGGCAGTGAAGGTCACTGTCAAGGTCACAAGGTGAAAATTATTGTTCCAATGGAAAGGTCTTGTCACAAGGAGTGTGCAAGTGAAATATGAAAGCCCTACCTCTTACGAATCGAAAGTTATAACCAATGTTAAAGTTTCTGAAATGTAGGGCAAACATCACATTCAAATTCTCAAAGTAAAAAATTACTGTACCAATGGAAAGGTCTTGTCACAAGGAATACATATGTGAAATATGACAGCCTTATCTCTTACGATACAAAAGTTAAAACCAATGTTAAAATTTTTGAAATGTAGGTCAAAGGTCAAGAGATAAAAAATTATGGTACTGAAGGAAAGGTCTCATCACAAGGAATAAGCATGCGGAATATTACGGTCTTATCACATACTATTCAAAAATTATAACATGAACCATTCTTTCCTAAATTTAGGTCAAACTCCAAGGACAAGGTCACAAGGTCAAACATTTTATGTACTAGAAGAAAGGTATTTCCGCATGAAATGCACATGTGAAATACTAAAGCTCTGTCACTTTGCATTTAAAAGTTATAGCATAAGGTTATTTTCCTAAATATAGGTTAAATTCCAAGGTCAAGGTCAGAAGGTCAAATATTATTATACCAAAAGTAAGGTCTTCCAACAACAAAAAAAAACACAGGTGAAATATGAAAGCCCTATCACCTACATTCAGAATGTTATGCCTCTTTTATTGAAAGTGGAACAGATGCAGTGACAGACAGACTACCCAAATGCTATATACCCCCTTGGTCCACAAGACTAGGGCATAAATACTGTAAGTTACTCTTGTATTGTATATTTCATTATTCTGTACATGAGAGAGTAAGAGAGAGAGAGAGAGAGGGTATAAAATAATAAAAAAAAAGACTGATTCTTGTGATTTAAAGCTGTACTGTTATTTTAGGGATTAATTACAACTAATTGTTCAGACTTGGAACAAATAAGCATTCTTTTAATGCACAAATTTAAATCTGCAGAACTTCACAAAACAAGACCAATCTTATAAACAAACAAATGAATATCTTCAATATCCTGCAGCTCATAGATTTACTCTTCCAAGTCTTCTATTGACTTAAATATGGAACAAGTGTCCCGAGGTGAGCACTGGGTGTCTCCTGACTCATCCTCGTTAGAAGAGTACACAACAAAACATTCATGAGGCCAAAATATGTTCTAGCCAGAACATTTACAATCAGGAAAAGAAACTCGAGATATTTTTATATTCAGTGGAATAAAAGCACAAGCATTTTCCTATAGGTAGGTAATAGTGATTTATGCCTACATGATTAAAGAGAAATGGCTATGCTTTATGTGCTCTGAAAAATAGGATGTGATTTAATGTCTATGGGAATTAGTTACAGTTGCCTTACCTCTATCAAAAACAAATCAAACTTTCTTGATTATGACATAATTTTTCTTTAGGAAAAAGAGAAATTATGGAATTACATAGATTACCAATTGAATGAAGCCATATATATATATGTAATTTTTACATTCATTTTCACCAGTCGACTTGGGGCAACATCTCATTGCTTAAAGAATGTCATCCTTTCTTTCCTTTTGATTTTCTGGTTTACATTTTTTCTTGTACATGTCCTTAGATACATATGCCCTGAGATATAGTCTTAGATACATATGACCTTAGATACATATGATCTTAAATATGTATGGCCTTAAATACATAGGAACTACTACCTACCTTCCTAACTTTTTGCCCTGAACCTGAAACACATACAGTTGTCTTTTACACCTTACTTGACACTCAATACTGAATAAATTTTCATTCCCAAAATTGACAAACTTTTTTCCCGTAAGTAAAGATACTAAGCTATCATGTCAGATTAAATTACAGATGCTACATTGAGTATCAGAGATCATTACCCATTATAGAGAGCAAACAATCCTTCATTTCTGACAACACTTGTTAGGGCATGAAAACTGGATCTGTACTGTGATTTCTTGCCTCCTTCCCCTAAAAAGACACAGAACAATTGGATTCTGATCTATACTGCATGGCTTTGTTTTAAACCATAACTTGATATACAGCAATGATAATAATAGCTCTTATAAGAAATTGCAAAAAAAACCCCTTTTTTTGGCCAAAAAAAAAAATCTTAACTGTGTTTCCACTATCAGACTAAAAAATATAGGACAGGTTTGTAGAATTATGGGTTTCGTATTGACTTATTTTACAAATTCTGATATCAAGATTTAATAACTAGTCTTACAGGGAAAACATTTACTATACTCAAACATATTATTCAAGATGCACAACAGCTAATGCTACAACCATGTAATAAACAACATACACTAAACCTACTACTGAATAAGCTATATCCACTCAACAGCTACAACATGTAATAAACAACATACACTAAACCTACTACTGAATAAGCTATATCCACTCAACATCTAATGCTACAACCATGTAATAAACAACATACACTAAACCTACTACTGAATAAGCTATATCCACTCAACAGCTACAACCATGTAATAAACAACATACACTAAACCTACTACTGAATAAGCTGTATCCACTCGACATCTAATGCTACAACCATGTAATAAACAACATACACTAAACCTACTACTGAATAAGCTATATCCACTCAACAGCTACAACCATGTAATAAACAACATACACTGAACCTACTACTGAATAAGCTATATCCACTCGACATCTAATGCTACAACCATGTAATAAACAACATACACTAAACCTACTACTGAATAAGCTATATCCACTCAACATCTAATGCTACAACCATGTAATAAACAACATACACTAAACCTACTACTGAATAAGCTATATCCACTCAACAGCTACTACATGTACCACAACAATAATAAATGAAAGGACTTGAAAGTCCTCAACGTCGGTATTGCATGGTCAAGTACATCGAAGACAATAAAGTCGTGATCCACCTAGAGATCACACACCAAGCGTGTAATGTTTAGGATCAGTATTGACAAAAACACAGTCTGCGTTGAACAGAACAAACAAAAACAATGAAGGACTTGATGCATTGCCTTCGGGCTTTCGCCCATTCACACATAAAGAATTAATGTATAATGGCACCAAATTTCATTTAAAAACTCCAAGCACTTCCGAGATATACAAGGTCAAATCCGCATGGCCATGGGCCCAGCTAAGCATCCGATCGTATAATATGGGGAAAGACGGTCCATTTTGGAAATGCAACCGACAAATGAACTATACATGATATTTGACTTGAATTCTTAGCCTGACAGTTTTATTAATTATAATACAACGGATACTAGTACGAACTAGTAGTGCACTTCTTATTACGGCACAGTTACACAATAATGTCAATCGTACTTTTTCGGGACTTTCCGTCGAGTATTCGGAAAATCAGCCTGTCCTCCAGTGCATGAATATAACTCGTCTAAATCGATGGAATAACGGCACATCTATTTTCTCATCTGATCAAACTTATCTTGCAATGACTCGTACAATATGAATTATAAGTAATAAAAGTAAATCTAATCACGCTTTTTCTAAATATCGACGCACTATTTATACACGACGAGGTATATTGTAACAGCTAGGGTCCTGAATTCCTACGCAATTCCGACCAAAAACCTAGGTACACTGTGCCTGCTACTGACTGAGCTATATCCACTCAACAGCTACTACCACAACCATGTAATAAAAAACCTAGGTACACTGTGTCTGCTACTGAATGAGCTATATCCACTCAACAACTATTATCACAACCATGTAATAAACAACCTAGGTACACTGTGCCTGCTACTGAATGAGCTATATCCACTCAACAACTACTATCAAAACCATGTAATAAACAACCTACACTAAGCCTGCTACTGACTGAGCTATATCCACTCAACAGCTACTGCCATAACCATGTAATAACCAACCTACACTAAGCCTGCTTCTGACTGAGCTATATCCACTAAACAGCTACTGCCACAACCATGTAATAAACAATCGACACTAAGCCTGCTACTGACTGAGCTATATCCACTCAACAGCTACTGTCATAACCATGTAATAAACAACCTACACTAAACCTGCTACTGAATGAGCTATATCAACTGGACACCTACTGCCAATGTAATAGACAACCTACACTATGCCAGCTACTGACTGAGCTATATCCACTCATTAGCTACTACCACAACTATGTAATAAACAACCTACACTAAGCCTGCTACTGACTGAGCTATATCCACTCAACAGATACTGCCAAAACCATGTAAGAAACAACCTATACTAAACCTACTCCTGACTGAGCTATATCCAATCAAGAGCTACTACAACAACTATGTAATAAACAACCTACACTAAGCCTGCTACTGACTGAGCTATATCCACTCAACATTTACTACCACAACCATGTAATAAACAACCTACACTAAGCCTGCTACTGACTGAGCTATATCCACTCAACAGCTACTACCAAAACCATGTAATAAACAACCGACACTAAGCCTGCTACTGACTGAGCTATATCCACTAAACAGCTACTACCAAAACCATGTAATTAACAACCGACACTAAGCCTGCTACTGACTGAGCTATATCCACTAAACAGTTACTACCAAAACCATGTAATAAACAACCAACACTGAGCCTGCTACTGACTGAGCTATATCCACTCAACAGCTACTGCCATAACCATGTAATAAACAACCTACACTAAATCTGCTACTGACTGAGCTATATCCACTCAACAGCTACTACTAAAACCATGTAATAAACAACCGACACTAAGCTTGCTACTGACTGAGCTATATACACTCACAGCTACTTCTACAACCATGTAATCAACTAAGAACGGCAGAGACAAACACAAAAGGTCATTTGTGTTGCTTGGTTGAATTTGGATATGTAGACAATGTACAGATCATATGTAATGTGGTATGTGATGTGGTGTATTGTGTCCTCTGATCTATCAATATACAGATCAGTTGTGATGTGGTGTGTTGTGTCCACTGATTTAACAATATACAGATCAATTGAAATGTGGTGTGTTGTGTCCTTTGACCTGACAATATACAGATCAGTTGAAATGTGGTGTGTTGTGTCCTTTGATCTGACAATATACAGATCAGTTGTGATGTGGTGTGTTGTGTCCTTTGACCTGACAATATACAGATCAGTTGTAATGTGGTGTGTTGTGTCCTTTGACCTGACAATATACAGATCAGTTGTAATGTGGTGTGTTGTGTCCTTTGATCTGACAATATACAGATCAGTTGTAATGTGGTGTACTGTATCCTCTGATCTTACAATATACAGATCAGTTGTAATATGGTGTGTTGTGTCCTTTGACCTGACAATATACAGATCAGTTGTAATGTGGTGTGTTGTGTCCTTTGACCTGACAATATAAAGATCAGTTGTAATGTGGTGTGTTGTGTCCTTTGATCTGACAATATACAGATCAGTTGTGATGTGGTGTGTTGTATCCTCTGATCTGACAATATACAGATCAGTTGTAATGTGGTGTGCTGTGTCCTTTGACCTGACAATATACAGATAATGTGGTGTGTTGTGTCCTTTGACTTGACAATATACAGATCAGTTGTAATGGGGTGTGTTGTGTCCTTTGACCTGACAATATAAAGATCAGTTGTAATGTGGTGTGTTGTGTCCTATGATTTGACAATATAAAGATCAGTTGTAATAATTGTTGTGTTGTGTCCTTTGACCTGACAATATACAGATCAATTGCAATGTGGTATTTGTGTCCTTTGACCTGACAATATAAAGATCAGTTGTAATGTGGTGTGTTGTGTCCTTTGATCTGACAATATACAGATGAGTTGTAATCTGGTGTGTTGTGTCCTTTGACCTGACAATATAAAGATCAGTTGTAATGTGGTGTGTTGTGTCCTTTGATCTGACAATATACAGATCAGCTGTAATGTTGTGTGTTGTGTCCTTTGACCTGACAATATACAGATCAGATGTGATGTGGTGTGTTGTGTCCTTTGACCTGACAATATACAGATCAGTTGTGATGTGGTGTGTTGTGTCCTTTGATCTGACAATATACAGATCAGTTGTAATGTGGTGTACTGTGTCCTTTGACCTGACAATATACAGATCAGTTGTGATGTGTTGTGTTGTGTCCTTTGATCTAACAATATACAGATCAGTTGTATGGGGTGTATTGTGTCCTTTGACCTGACAATATACAAATCAGTTGAAATGTGGTGTGTTGTGTCCTTTGACCTGACAATATACAGATCATTTGAAATGTGGTGTATTGTGTCCTTTGATCTAACAATATACAGATCAGTTGTAATGGGGTGTGTTGTGTCCTTTGATCTGACAATATACAGATCATTTGTTATGGGGTGTGTTATGTCCTTTGACCTGACAATATACAGATCAGTTGAAATGTGGAGTGGTGTGTTGTGTCCTTTGACCTGACAATATACAGATTAGTTGTGATGTGGTGTGTTGTATCCTCTGATCTTACAATATACAGATCAGTTGTAATATGGTGTGTTGTATCCTTTGACCTGACAATATACAGATCGGTTGAAATGTGGTGTGTTGTGTCCTTTGACCTGACAATATACAGATCAGTTGTGATGTGGTGTGTTGTATCCTCTGATCTTACAATATACAGATCAGTGGTAATATGGTTTGTTGTGTTTTTGGACCTGACAATATACAGATCAGTTGTAATGTGGTGTGTTGTGTCCTTTGACCTGACAATATACAGATCAGTTGTAATGTGGTGTGTTGTATCCTTTGACCTGACAATATAGAGATCAGTGGTAATGTGGTGTGTTGTGTTTTTTGACCTGACAATATACAGATCAGTGGTAATGTGGTGTGTTGTGTTTTTTGACCTGACAATATACAGATCAGTTGTAATGTGGTGTGTTGTGTCCTTTGACCTGACAATATACAGATCAGTTGTAATGTGTAGTGTTGTGTCTTTTGATCCGACAATATACAGATCAGTTGTGATGTAGTGTGTTGTGTCCTTTGATCTAACAATATACCTATCAGTTGTAATATGGTGTGTTGTGTCCTTTGACCTGACAATATACAGATCAGTTGTAATGTGGTGTGTTGTGTCTTTTGATCTGACAATATACAGATCAGTTGTGATGTGGTGTGTTGTGTCCTTTGACCTGACAATATACAGATCAGTTGTGATGTGGTGTGTTATGTCCTTTGATCTAACAATATACAGATCAGTTGTAATGGGGTGTGTTGTGTCCTTTGACCTGACAATATACAGATCAGTTGTAATGGGGTGTGTTGTGTCCTTTGACCTGACAATATACAGATCAGTTGTGATGTGGTGTGTTGTGTCCTTTGACCTGACAATATACAGATCAGTTGTAATGGGGTGTGTTGTGTCCTTTGACCTGACAATATACAGATCAGTTGTGATGTGGTGTGGTGTGTCCTTTTATCTAACAATATACAGATCAGTTGTGATGTGGTATGTTGTGTCTGAAGACCTGATGATATAAAGATCAGATGTGATGTGTTGTGCCGTTTAATGAGACAATATAAAGATCAGTTGTTTAGTATGTTGTGTGCTATGGTTTGACAATTTGTATGGTATCTGGCTGTTGATGGACATTAATTAAAAGCTTAGAGTTTCCCTGTGCTAGACATGCGTGTAGGGAGACTGTTATCCCCTAAGAACCATAGAAATCAATATATCACATGGCAGGTGTGTAGGGAGACTTTTATCCCCTAAGGACCATACAAATCAATATATTACATGGCAGGTATGTAGGGAGACTTTTATCCCTTCAGGACCATAGAAATCAATATATTACCATATGGCAGGTGTGTAGGGAGACTCTTATCCCTTCAGGACCATAGAAATCAATATATCACATGGCAGATGTGTAAGGAGACTCTTATCCTCTAAGGACCATAGAAATCAATATATCACATGGCAGGTGTGTAGGGAGACTCTTATCCCCTCAGGGTCATAGAAATCAATATATCACATGGCAGGTGTGTAGAGAGACTCTTATCCCCTCAGGACCATGGAAATCAATATATCACATGGCAGGTGTGTAGGGAGACTTTTATCCCCTCAGGACCATAGAAATCAATATATCACATGGCAGGTGTGTAGGGAGACTCTCATCCCCTCAGGACCATAGAAATCAATATATCACATGGCAGGTGTGTAGGGAGACTCTTATCCTCTAAGGACCATACAAATCAATATACAGTGAGGTGCAGTCCTAACATAACATTATGTTAACGTCGCGTTAATGTGAAGTTTGCTTTCCTCGTGCGCTCAGGACTGCTGAGCACACGCGTTTGCGTTAACGCAGATTTCCTCGTGAACTAAATTTCAAGACTGCGTCAACGTGCTAGACTGCCGCGTTCACGCGCTTGGCTGCCGCGTGAACGTGGCTGACAGCCACGTTCGATTGCTTACAACTTATATAGAGAATGATTTAAAGGAGAATCGATATACATTGTATATTTAGATATAAAAACATATTACTGTGTGCATGTAGGTAAATATTTAGAATAAAATAAAAGGCTTACAGGTAAAGGGATGAATTTAAAAAAATATTGAACACAATTTCCAAACACTGAATATAATGACATTTATTCTTATCTTAGGATAATAATAATAATAATAATAATAATAATAATAATAATTGAATTAATGAAAAGAATAATAATGGTGATAATCATGCTATTCATATATTATGGAAAATAGCTAAATTAAAAAAAAAAACAATTCTAAATACATAAATAAGAATAAATACATAAGTAAATTATAAATAAATAAACAAATAAGAAATAAATACATAATTTTATTAATTAAAAATAAATACATGAAATAGAATTAGAATGTAATTTTCCTAGAGTCTTTATAGTATAAACTGACGAAGTTTTTCATTAATACCTGAGTGCTTGTCTACGCTGTGATTTCCATTATTATATTACATATAAAACCCTTAATGCGGGGTGCCATTTTAACATAACATTTAATGCACGTATATATGGCGACATTTGCAGTAATTTAATTAGATTCTTTTTATTTCCTCATTCCGTACCACTGTAAAGAGAATTACAAATGTAATCATGTGAACGACTGGACTGAGCGCACGCAGGAATAAATCGCGTAAACGCGAATTTCCTCCCGCGTTAACGCAAGGAGCGCACGCGCGTCCGGTCGAGCAGTCCTAGCACGTGTGCTAAAGCAGTCCTCATGACCGCTTTTCACGTTAACGTGAATGTTATGTTAGGACTGCACCCATCTGTATATTAGATGGCAGGTGTGTAAGGAGACTCTTATTCCCTAAGGACCATAGAAATCAATATATCACATCACAGGTGTGTAGGGAGACTCTCATCCCCTCAGGACCATAGAAATCAATATATCACATGGCAGGTGTGTAGGGAGACTCATACCCTAAGGACCATACAAATCAATATATCAGATGGCAGGTGTGTAGGGAGACTCTCATCCCCTCAGGGTCATAGAAATCAATATATCAGATGGCAGGTGTGTAGGGAGACTCTTAGTCTTATCCTCTCAGGACCACAGAAATCAATATATCACATGACAGATGTGTAGGAAGACTTTTATCCCTTTAGAACCATAGAAATCAATATCTCACATGGCAGGTGTGTAGGAAGACTCATCCCCTAAGGACCATACAAATCAATATATCAGATGGCAGGTGTGTAGGGAGACTCTTATCCCCTCAGGACGATAGAAATCAATATATCACATGGCAGGTGTGTAGGGAGACTCTTATCCCTTCAAGACCATAGAAATCAATATATCACATGGCAGATGTGTAGGGAGACTCTTATCTCTTCAGGACCATAGAAATCAATATATCACATGGCAGATGTGTAGGGAGACTCTCATCCCCTAAGGACCATAGAAATCAATATATCACATGGCAGGTGTGTAGGGAGACTCTTATCCCTTCAGGACCATAGAAATCAATATATCACATGGCAGGTGTGTAGGGAGACTCTCATCCCCTAAGGACCATAGAAATCAATACATCACATCACAGGTGTGTAGGGAGACTCTTATCCCCTAGGTCCCTAAGGACCATAGAAATCCATATATCACATGGCAGGTGTGTAGGGAGACTCTTATCCCCTCAGGACCATAGAAATCAATATATCACATGACAGGTGTGTAGGGAGACTCTCATCCCCTCAGGGTCATAGAAATCAATATATCACATGGCAGGTGTGTAGAGAAACCCTTATTCTCTCAGGACCTCAGGGAGACCCTTATGAGGACGATAAAAATCCATATCACGTGGTAGGTAAGTAGGGAGACTCTTATCCCTTCAGGACCATAGAAATCAATATATCACATGGCAGGTGTGTAGGGAGACTCTTATCCCCTCAGGACCATAGAAATCAATATATCATATGGCAGGTGTGTAGGGAGACTTTTATCCCCTCAGGACCATAGAAATCAATACCGGTATATCACGTTGCAGAGGTTGAGAGGGTAAGTTAAGATAACATTAAGTTTTCTCAGAGCATTACCTATACATTTAGAAAAGAAAATTGTGATTGACCAATACACCAAACCATTTTCCTCCAATAAAACACTATTTGACGGAAATTTTCATCATAATGATATCATTTTAGGTTGGACAAGTTCATAACAAAAACAAGTGAAAACCTATTAAACGTCACTTTCTTGTCAAATAAATGGATTGGTGAATACTATGAAGATTTTAACTATCATCGTTTAATACCCACAGCTTTCCACTCCTGTTCATGGAACAAATGACAAAGTAAAAAGCTGTGGGTATCACATGCTGTTAACTAATATAACTTAAATAATTACCGCTCAACTGCATTCTGTTCTTTACCAGATCCAATGGTTGCACAAACAGTGTAGCTGCCATCCTAAAGAATAAAAAACAGTGTTCACTAACACACATTCCACAATGCCAATGAAATATGCACAATAGTCCTAAATGGGCCTATACTGCTCGTCTGAGCACAATTTCATTATTCATATATAAACAAATGACTAACTGACTGCTTGAAGAGATTCACAGTTACATACTAGTATATTCTCTTGATATTTTTGGTCTTGGCAACAGCAAAATGACTGTAAGTTTGCCTCACTTCTTTGAATAAATCAAGACAATGCACAACAACGGGCTTACCTGAACACAATCTGCTCATTCATAAACAAATGTTTGCTTACAAGAGCAGATCTAGGATTTTGTGAAAGAGGGGGCTGCAATCATGTAACCAAAACCAACATTGAAAACAAATCACTTTTCCTAATGATGTGATATAATAAATGAGTAATTAAAAATATGTGTTCAAGTGTAGTTAACAGAGCTTGACAATGATACTTAACCCATTTAGCCATAAAAACAATGAAATTAAATCTCATGATAGTCTGAATTTATATCTACACAAGGCTTGTAAAGTGTCAGCATTCACACTCCTATTCTTCGTCTGTTATTCTTGACAAACTTCTCTGTAAAAACATTAATGACTTAAAGCCAATATAGGGACATATATTTGTAAGTGTAAGGCCTGATAACCTTTTGCTCAATGTAGACCAAAATAATGTTTTTGTGTGTATTTGCACCCAAAAAGACTTTTTGGTCTGGCAACTAGTGGCTGGTAATGTGCAGGCTAGTTAGAAAAAGCTTTGCTGAAAGCTTTG
Organism: Pteria penguin; assembly: GCA_035048485.1. NCBI lineage: Eukaryota > Metazoa > Mollusca > Bivalvia > Pterioida > Pteriidae > Pteria > Pteria penguin. Next base: position 60,341,746 of record CM068582.1, read on the forward strand.
CTGGGTGCATTAATGTTAATGTGCGATACATGCATGTATTGTTGGTATCTGAATATAAGTAGAACCAAATGAGCGATTTACAAAAGATAAAAGATATTATCATCCTGAAAAAAGTGCTTGATAAAGGGCTTCATGCAATAGGTGCTTTCAAAATAAGGTTTTCTTGAACAAGAATAGGCATAGCCTTGTTTACAGATAGTGTAAAAATACAAAATTTATGTGTGGTATATATAACTTAATTTTCAAAGTCAGACATTTGGGTATATGATAACAGGCATTCGGAAAATTTGGGGTTAAACCTCAGATTTTATCATATATACCAATACATATTCCTGGAAAAATTTTGGTTAAAAGGAATAATTAAAACACTTTATTTTATTTTATTTTGAATACATGTTTTACACCTTTTTGACTGTATTTTATGAGCATTTTAGCCTTTTATAATTGATACAGAACAAGATCAATGCCTAGCGTGGCATAATACGCCCGTCGCTTACTTTAGAGGGAATCAATGGGAACGTATGGTTTTATTAACCCCAAACATGGGTCTCTTTGGTAATACTTTTATGAAATATTGAAATCCAAAAAGAGGGATCCAAGTCCCACAACTCTGTAACAACAAAATGGAATTTGCTCAAAACTGAAAAGTGGCTTCCCCTACACTATTTAACTTTTAAGCAATCTGTATCAGTTTCATTAACAAGAGGCCCAAGTGGGCCTATATCGCTCACCTGAGTACCTAGATGATCAGTCATGCATGAAGGAAGAATTCATTTATTTTTGCATTAATGTGACTAAGTCAACACAGATGTTGAAAATATGTCAAATTTTATTTCAGGCTAGAATAAAAAACAACACTTTTTTGCACTTCCACTCAGGTGATTTTGATATTAAGCATTTCCTTTGTCTCTGCAAGAAGTCATTCAGGGCAACAAGTTAGTCATTTTCTTTAGGTGGGGCCTTTTGTTGACTGATTTCAAGTCTGGGTCATGAACAACAATTGTTTCAAATATTGTCCAGATCTAACTTAAAATTGCCTAATTTCATATGTTGAGTGTTGAGAAACATCTAAAAACTTATTTAGATGTGTAAAGAAATGAAAAAAAATTTTTTGACCACAGCTGGATTTGAACCGCTACTCTCCATATTTCAATTACCAAGTGGTATATATACCATTGTGAGAACTGCTTTTTAGACATGGTGACATTATCTGTTAACCAATTTGGATGAAATTTACCAAACTGATAGAGGACCTTTAGTACTTCATGTATTCCATGTTTCATTAAAATCTTTCATGCGGTATAACAGCAGAAGTGAAAAATGTGATTGAATTGTTCCTATACACTCTCATTTGGAAGTCTTAAAAAATTCATAGAAAATCCAAAAATTGAGATATTGACAAAATTCTTTCAAAGTAACAATCCTTACCATAATTATGATCACAATAGTCCATAAGAAATCATCATTATCAATTAACTAGGAAATATGACACTTTTTTTTCTGCATTGAATCACCAAGTCCGAAGAAATGTCGAAAAAAATTCTAATAAGTGAAGGTTCTGAATTCTCAAAATATTGGGGGATTTTAGATGTGACTCTATGATCACGGAAAATATTAGAAATGTTAAGTAGATCGAAGCCTTTATTAATAAATTTAATTTTGAGAAATTGCTGCTTGGGTGGAAGAAACAGAATACGAGGAAAGAGTTTATTATATGAAAATAAAATAATCTAAGTAACAATTCTGTGAAATATTATTGAAATCCATGCACAGGGGAAAAAGTAATAGCCCGGACAAGGTTTTACTCACTTTGAATGTTGTGACCTTGACCTTTGGTCAAGGTCATGACATACCCTTGGGTCCTAAGTAAGAATTCTGTGAAATATTATTTAAATCCATGCAAAGGGGAAGAAGTATTGGCCCGGACAAGGTTTTACTCACTTTGATTGTTGTGATCTTTACCTTTGACCTATGACCTTGGGTCAAGGTCATGACACACCCTTGGTTACTAAGTAACAATTCTGTGAAATACTACTGAAATTCATGCACAGGGAAAGAAGTTATGGCCCAGACAAGGTGTTACTCACTTTGCATGTTGTGACCTTCACCTTTGACCTATGACCTTGATTCAAGGTTATGACACACCCTTGGATCTAACTAACAATTCTGTGAAATATTATTGAAATCCGTGCACAGGGAAAGAAGTAATAGCCCGGACGCCCAACGAACAACGCCATAACATAATACACTCCATCTTAAGATGGGTTTATAAAAACTTAAAGTTCTATTGTCGCATACAATAAACCCCAAGTTTACCCCAAGTTTCCTGACCATACTCCTCAGAAATCTATAAAGACCAATGTAAACAGTGACATAAACACAATGACTTCGAGAATACATGTACTTTAGTATCTATTACTGATAACGGTATCAAACTCAATTTAATATTTTCTGCAACAGTGTTTGTTTCCAAGTCTTGGTAAATGATAAATCTCAATCGTATAACTAGAGAGTTAAAAAACAAAATAAAAAATGATTTAAATTATTGGGATTGATGATAATCTATCACTTTAATGCAGCTGGCTGCATAGAAATGCTTATAATAGGCATCTTAAACATCTACATAATAAGCACTTACTAGCAGGTAGTTGAATAAAAGAGATATGTAGAAATAATTTGTTCAACACTAACATGTTCTGAAGTAAAATGAAATGAGAAAAGTTTTCCTTTCAGCAGGGTCTGAACTAGTACCTTTTAGTATGCCAGAACAGGCCAATATCAAAAATAGGAAAACAAGGAAATGAATTTTCCCCAACTGATGCCTCTAACAGACAAGAAATCCTTAATGCTAAAATTGTTTATAGGAGCATAAAAAGCTGTGGTTGCACGGACCTTAAGTATGAAGTATGAACATACGCTGATGAAAAGTTGCAAGTATATCTAGACACTGAGTGAACTTGACCTATCAGAAATGACCAAAGTGACCTTTGCCCAAAAGCTCATGTCCCAAGTGACAATTGACAATCCTATAAAGTATAATACCCGTAACTGCCAGATGAAAATTCACTGTATATTATAAGTTCTTTTGGTATTTTAAGTTCTATTTTCTGATTGACCTTAACTTGTCAAAAATAGTCCTCAATGACTTTTGTCCAAAAGCTCATATTCTGAATGACAATTGTACGAATTATGATAAAAAATTATGATGAACAATGTAGGAGATATGAGTTCAGACAGACAGAGCTAAACAGACAGATGGACACAGGGAGCATAAAAAGCATGCATCCTTAATATGAAGTATGAATTTATAGAACATGCACTGGTGAAAATTTACCAACATTAAAGCTGTACTTTTTATATATCAAGTTCTAGTTGCTTGGTGACCTTTACAATTCAGAAATGTCCTGAGTGACCTTTGTCTGAAAGTTCATATACAGTATTGAGTGATCATTAACATTTGTATGAGCTCTATTTTCTGAGGGACCCTGATGTTTCAAACTGACCTCAAGTGACCTTTGACGTTGTATGAAAACCCATATCCCAAGTGAAAACTGTGTGAAGTATGATCAAATTCTGATGACCGGTTAAAGAGATATACATGTATCTGTTTGGAGGATGCCCAGACTGAGAGCAGGATGGACTGAGAGACAGATGGACTGACATGACAGGGACTATATACTACCCAGAAATTTTAAATACATTTTCTCTTTAAAATGAAAAAAAATCACTCTAATACATTCTGTTTGATGATTTATGAAGCCAGTATGAAGAAGTTTGTCAATGGAGGGTACCTTCTTAAGGCATTTGTAATAGTGAAAGAGGAGAAGTATTGACAATGACAAGGTCATGAAAACAAATTCATAATGGCAGACAAATAAATAGACAAACATATGTCACAGTAATATCATCAAACAATAATTTTTAATCAAATGCTAGATGCATTATATGTGGGTGTATATAAACAAAAGACCTAAGTGGGCCTATATTGCTCACCCGAATACAATTGCTTACACAAAAAAAAAAATGGCAGCTCAATTTGGTGGAATATACTTTGAGTACTTTCAGTACTTTCCTTCTATATCATTTGGTGAAATTCAGTGAAGTAGTTAATGAAAAAAAGTCGAAAAAAAGGCAGCCAATCATAGCTCTTGACAGCAAACTTGAATGACTGATAATGTGTCAAAAGATACAATTCTGGTATGTTACCTTGACAACTTACTTCCTGTACGTTTTGGTGACACTCTAAGCAGCAGTTGCTGAAAAGAAGTCAAAAATGGGTCAGTCAGTCAGGGTCCTTGGTGGACATTTTGGACAATGGATCAGGCCAAAAGATACAATTTGGGTAGAGGACCTCGAGTACTTGTAATTCTTGTACGATTTGGTGAAAGTCTGCGAAGCTGTTAATGAAAAGAAGGTGAAAATGTGTCAGCTACTCAGAGCCTTTGTTAGCCATCTTGAATAATGGATCAGATAAAGTTGAAAGATAAAGTTTTAGTAGACTGTAAAGGACTTTGAGTACTTACTTCCTATAAGATATGGCAGAAATTTGTGAAGCAGCTAATAAGAAGTTGAAAATGTGTCAGCCAATCAGAGCTCTTGACGAAAATTTTGGATGATGGATCGAGTCAAAAAATGCAAACTTGGTAGAGGACCTCGATTACTTACTTCTTGAAAAAATCTAGAGAAATTTAATGAAGCAGTTGTGGAGAGGAAGTCAAAAAATGAGTCAACCAATCAGAACCCATGGCGGCCATCTTGGAATACAGATCAGGTTGAAAAACACAAAATTGATAGAGGGCCTTGATTACTTACTGCTTGTAACATCTGGTGAAATTTAATGAAGCATTTGAGGAGAAAACGTTGAATAAGTGTCAGCCAATCAGGGCTCATGGCTGCTATCTTGGATTATGGATCAGGTCAAAAAACACAAATTTGTTAGAAGACCTTTGATAGTCCGAGATTCTCTGCCCATCTCACACTTTAGATATCGGCGGCTTGTGTCTCTTACAACCGCTGATATCAAATGTGGGAGAAGGGCAGAGAATCTCGGACTAGACCTTTAAGTACTTACTTTCTGTAAGTTTCTGTGAAATTCTGTGCATCTCATAGAAGACCTTAAGTGCTTTCTTTTTGTATGGTTTTGTGAAATTCTGTGCAACACTTTTGGAGAAAAAGTCAAAAATGTGTCAACCAATCAGGGCCCATGGTGGCCATCTTGGAATAAGGATTGGGACAAAAAAACACAAATTTGGTACAGAACCTCGAGTACTTACTTGGTGAAATTCTGTAAAGCTGTTGTAAAGGAAAGTTGAATATGTGAAAAGTTTCACGTCGGACGACGGACAGCATGTTATGACAATAGCTCACTTAAGCCTTCGGCTCAGGTGAACTAAAAAGGAAAAGTCAAATTTATCGGCATTGCTTCATATAATATTATTAATGACCCACAATCAATTTCTATTTAATATCTCAGCATGACTATTAAAAAAGGCTCACATCTTGAAGGTGTACCCTCAGGCCTGAGCTCCCATGATATGATTGATTGATTGATTGATTTTTGTTTAACATCACACCACGAATATTTCATGTATATGGTGACGGCATCTGCCTGATGCAGGGCATACAAATTTTGACCTTTGCAATGGACCCACCCGAAGCAGTGAAGGATCTTTAACATGCCATGCATACCATGACACGGGGCCTCAGTTTTTACTGTCCCATCCGAAAGACAGGACACCGGCATGACCAGAGCGGGACTCGAACACCAGCCTCCCGATCAGGAGTCCAGCGCGATACCACTAGGCCACGCCGGCTTCCCATGATATGAAGACTGACTTTCAAGGCCTGGAGTTTGGGGCTGCCCTTAACTTCAGGGCTCGAAATTAATGTATGTCCGTAAGTCTGTGACTAATAAATTATGCCATGGACTAACAGATTTCTCATTGTATAAGTCCGACAGACTAATGAAAACTCTGTGATACCCACTCAAATCCTCTCACCCGCCCTGCAAACGATATGACTGAAAACTTATTTTTCTGGAAATCTGTAACCTATTTTTGGTAACAATACGGAGTATCGCAACTACTAAAATCCCTCACGGTTTGCATTTAGTAACTTACCAAATCTATTATTTGCGATGTGGGCTCTTTTATGTGGGCAACTTACATCACAATTATATGACGTCATAACAATTACAAAATGGGCGTGTATGTTGACGTTATTTTAGTTGCGATATTCGATGGAAAGTAACGAGAGTCAGAGTCGCTGGTGCGCTTCGTTGAAACAGATTATAGAGCAGCTTCAATACGTTTTTGAATGACATTGATGTTGTTTTGCATGGTGATCGTGGGGCCACAGAGAAATGTGGCGATATATATTTAGCCATCCTTCCTTTATGGACGAGAAGGAGCTAGAGGCATATGTGCCCCAGTGTCTTGAAATGTTAAATCTGACAAATGAAATGTGTTACCCTGAAATTAAATCAATTTAAAATGAATAAATAGTCCATTTTTCTGCGGACTAATAGAGTTTTGTGCGGACTAATGGATTTTGTAATCGATTAGTCCGCCAGACTAGTGCTTGAAAAACTAATTAGTTTCGAGCCCTGAACTTTGCTGCAGCAAAACTTTTTTTGTAAATCCCCATCCCGTCTTTATTATCATATTTACATGTATTATTACATCATTTTATCATTAATATTGAACCAACTTGAGGCAGTCTGAAATAAAGGCTTAAATCTGCCCAGCGCAAAATAGTGGAATTGGAAAATTGTAATGAAATACATATGGTAAGCTATTTTGACTTGTTATTTTTGTTCATAATTCCTTTGGACTTCTTAACATTTCATTTTCTTATAAACTATATTGATTAAAATGACTTTAATTTATTTATGGACTCAATAGTGTACATGATATCCCCTCTCCCTCCCCCACCCATTTTTGTTTTCTTTTTGTTTGCTACAATATAATGTTAGAAAATCGGAACATCTCGTGTGTCTACCACATAACACTCTAGGAGTTCCGAATATACCCAACCAGTCGCCCCTCCCCCTTTTTCACTTACTTTATCCCCAATTTGATAAACTCAACGAATTCGGTTTGGTTTTTGTCGTCAAAATCAAATCAGTCACATCACATAGGCCCCTAATGGTATACATGTAGTGATGTACATCGTTACGCGTAACGTTTCTGATGCCAATGTTACGTTACAACTTACGGTAGGCCTATTGTTATGACTTTTCTAAAACATACATACATGTATATAGGCTAACTGATTGCATGACCATGCAAAGCAATGTACTTTACCCTGCAGATCCTCCGAAGAGAAACTTTATGGAGAGAGGAATCACAGCTTTTTCTGCTACCGGCGTGCTAGCAGTAGACGACATTTTCATTTTGCGACCTTGACACAAACAAAATGCCCTTATCACGTATTACGAGCATGCATGGAAGAAAGACAACTCGTATTCAACACAACTGATTGCCTTAAACTTTCTAAAAATATTTCGTATTTTTCAGATACAGTTACAGAAAAAAAGAAAAGGAGTAAATGCAAAAAGGTTTACCCAGAGACATATATACACATATATATGTCAACAGTCTATGATGTACCGCATTATCCACTGCTTAGCTGCCATCACAATGCCTCCTCAATTCACCAAGATAGGAACTGCCACATGAGGACATGAACAACGGTATAGGATCCCATACAGCCGAACCACCATCTACAAAGAGTCCTTCTTTCCCTCCACCATCAGGCTAAGGAAACATTTGCCAGCACAGGTCACAGAGGCAGAGTCTTTCGAGATCCTCAAAACCAGGATCCAACGGAAACGTTTTGGTGCCTGGTGTTGTTGTGTTGTGAGGAGGTATCGTGACAAAAATAAAATTGACTTGCCAAGATTAATAAAACTTGCTGACGTAATGAAGTCGAAAAGTTGCCGTAAACTTCCTTAAACAAGTTCTTTTGGGCAACTTGTCACCTATTAAACACTTACATTGTAGTTGATTTTCTTTAAGTCAAGATAGATTTATGCGATTTCCCTTATGTCAATTTTAAAATAAATCGTAGTAATAAAGTCGCCTTTCCATGAAAATCAAGAATTATTGACATCAATTTTGTTGATATGTTGCCATAAACATGCTACTAACGAGAATTATTTTAGGTCGAGTTACATGTATTGTTTTAAAACTACCATTTCGAGATTTCGTAAGTGAATTTCTCTTTGAAATCGACTCATCAAACTCGCATTTGTATGAAAATTTCGAAATATTGACTTTGTTGAAGTCAACATGATGCGAAAAAGTCGTACTTAATACTGATATTCTTTTTGACGATTATTTTTTATATGCTGAATATTCCGTATAAATGTATTTCCAAAATAGATATGTTTACCTGAGACAATTATTTATTTCTTCATTAATTCTTATATTAACAGTACTTTATATCTAGCGGTTCCAGGATTTCCGAAAAGGGGAAAAGGGGGGACACATGCTATAGTCAAATAAAAGTCAAACTACTCAGCCATTTTGGTGCAAAGTCTGGAGTTTTACTCTTATTATTTGAATGTTTTTAATCTTGTTGTCTGTATAAGCCTTGCAAAACTGTAGCGAAAAAGGGAGTCTCCCCCTCTAAATTAGCCACTGTATATGCTCAGCATCCAGTGGGGTTTTTTTTTTGGGGGGGGGGGGTTGCGTTTGTTATTTTTTCAAATTAATTTCGCTTTAAGGATCCGTCCCAATGAAAACTTTATTGTCGACGTTGATTTTTCCCCAAAATTTGTCAAGAGAGATCAATGTTTGGGAAGAATTTAAACAAATTTTGGGGAAAAAATCAATGTCGACAATGAAATTTTCAGCGGGAAGGGTCATAATAACGGACTTGATTTGAAGGAAAAACTCCACTGGATATTTAGCATATACAGTGGTGGATTTAGAGGAAGGACTCCCTTTTTCGTTACAGATTTGCAAGTCTTATACAGATGATAAGATTAAAAACACTCAAATAATAAGAGTAAAACTCCAGACTTTGCACCAAAATGGCTGCGTAATTTGGCTAATACTTGACTATCACATGTGTCCCCCCCTTTTTTTTTTTACTGTCAATGTAAGAAATGATGAAGAAATAAATAATTGTTTATAGAAAACATATCTATTTTGGAACGTTTCCGTAGTTAACTACGGAAACGTTTTGGTGCCTGGTGTTGTTGTGCTGTAAGTAGGTATCATGACAAAAAATAAAACTGACTGGCCGAGATTAATATAACTTGGTGACGTAATGAAGTCGAAAAGTTGCCGTAAACTGTCCTTAAACGAGTTCTTTTGGGCAACTTGTCATCTATAAAACAGTTGGTTGATTTTCTTTATTTCAAGATGAATTGATGCGATTTTCCTCATGTCAGTTTTAAAATAAATCGTCGTAATAAAGTCGCCTTTCCATGAAAATCAAGAAATATTGACATCATTTTTGTTGATACGTTGGAATTAACATGCTACTAACGATAATTTAAGGTCGAGTTATTGTTTTAAAAATACCAATTCGAGATTTCGTGAGTCAATTTCTCTTCGAATCGAGTTATCAAACTCGCATTTGTATGAAAATCTCGAACTATTGACTTTGTTGAAGTCGACATGATGCGAAAAAGTAATACTTACTGATATTCTTTCTGACGACCATTGTTTATATGCTGAATATTCTGTATAAATGTATTTCCAAAACAGATATGTTTTCCAGAAAAAATTATCAATTTCTTCATAATATCTTTAATTAACAGTACTTTATATAGATATTCTATATCAGTGGCGGATCCAGGATTTCCGAAAAAGCGGGGGTAGATGTACATGTGATAGTCAAGTATTTGCCAAATTACTTGGCCATTTTGGTGTAAAGTCTGGAGTTTTATTCTTATTATTTGAGTGTTTTCAATTTTTTTTATCTGTATAAGCCTTGCAAACCTGTAGCGTTAAAGGTAGCCCCTCTAAATCCGCCTTTTTATATTCTAAATATCCAGTGTTTTTTCTCCAAATCAAGTCGGTTGTAAGAGAGAAAACAGAGGACATCTGACAAAGCTGTACATGTATGACAAAATTCACCAAAGACATACATACTAAACATGATGATAATAAAATATACACTGAGAAACATTACAAAATTCTTCCATTGTGCTGCGGTTACGATACCAACTTAGGAAGGTCAATTAAAGTAACATACGTCACTTAATTGGTGTGGTTAACCCCCACATGCCCACTCACCGCAAAAGCAGCAAAATCAATGGACACACATTTAAAGATTTATGAATAATTCTCCATATAGAGAACAAGGATCAACAGGTTTCTCAAGAGACCCTTCCCAATGAAATTTTCATTGTCGACATTCATTTTTCCCAAAGATTTGTCTACATTCTTCCCATACATTGATCTTTTAGCTTTGTGCAAATGTTTAAAGGACAAAAAAATCCAAAAATGAAATGGTACAGGCACCTTTGAAAAACAAAAGAAACAAAATACATTTAACTGACTGAGCATATAGAATGTGTTTATTCGAGAGCAAATTGTCATGTGATTTGAAGAGTTTTCTTTAGAGCTTTCTTTCGTGGAATTAAAAAATATATTTTTTATATAGTAATGAGGAAAAAAACATCTCTTTTGCGAAAGTGAGGGTTTTTCCAGGATCCTTCCTTTCACCCTGAAGACTTGCCCCTGGTCCCAACCACTACCCTTCACACCTCCCTCACCTTATTCCCACTTCGTTCCGTTTCCCGACTACTCTTTTAGCTTCACACTTAAGACAAGATATCAAAACAAAATAGCTAATCACACCTTCAATAGAGAGTGCACATCAACTCTGCCCAATGATCATTTACTTTGAACCTCGTGATTTATAAAAGTCGCTGAAGTGATGGCTTTGGCGTCAAGTCGTCAAAAACTATATCGATAATTGTTAGTTTATCGCATCATGTCGACTTCAACAAAGTCATTAGTTCGAGATATTCATACAAATGCGAGTTTGATAACTCGATTTCGAATGAAAAATTGACTCACGAAATCTCGAATTGGTATTTTTAAAACAACTCGACATAGAATTCTCGTTAGTAGCATGTTTATTCCAACATATCAACAAAATGATGTCAATATTTCTTGATTTTCATGGAAATGCGACTTTATTACGACGATTTATTTTAAAACTGACATGAGGAAAATTGCATAAAATTATACTGACTTAAAGAAAATCAACTAACTGTTTTATAGATGACAATTATATTAAAGCATCGTCGCACGAGATAGAACTTGATTTTTTTTATAATAATCAGCTGGGATTCTAGTCAAATTATAAAATTGTCAGAGTAGATACTGTTCACATTAAAACTAATGACCAACGATGATCCTGTTAATTTCTTTTTACTTATCAGTCACAGGCGGATCCAAGATTTCCGAAAAGGGGGGAGGGGCACGTGTATTAGTCAAACTACTCCGCTAGTTTTTGGTGCAAAATCTGGGTTTTTACTAGTAAATATGTGGCCAATAGGGGGGGGGGGGCGCAACCTCCCTCTAAATCCGCCACTGTCAGTTTCACTACAGATTACATTATAAAATAATCAGCCGAGATATTCTTCACATTAAAAACAATTGTCTGTCTGTGTACTGTTCAAATTTTGAAATTACCACCTGGGTATCTGATTACAATTAAAAATACTTATCAGATAGTGTACAATAAGTAAACAAAAATGAGCCAAAATTTTCAACGGCCTCACAAGGTCCCCAACCAGCATAATGGTAGCAGCACTGATTCGTGTAGAATTTATCAACTGAATCAGAAGCGGCAGACACTTGGTGTGGATAAGTTACAGATATCGCCAAAACAACAGACGAGATACATGTACATGGATCTCCTGGAAGTACATCAACACAACATGCAAAACCATACTCTGTATCAGAGATGACATACCCACCAAATTCGGACGAGAGCTCAATCATCAACCTAATAGGGCAGCGATAGAACTGATAGAAAATCATCAACATAGTACGATCCAGAGCGAGAGTGCAGCTATAATCAATCTACGAGGAAGAGATAATTAAACACAGAAATGCATAGCAGCCAAACTAACAACTTTTCCAGCAACTTAGTCATCTCTGTATAGAACCTGGCTGAAAATAGTTCCACCAATTCCAGCAACCCAGACCAACCATACATGTAGAGCTAGGCGACAAGTTCCGGTAGACTACCCGTCTTTCTACAGACAGATAACGGCAATAAAGATATGAAGTATAACGCTCAACTTTTGAGTACACTTCGTATTGGAAGAAGAAGAAGACAGAGTTCTAATCTTTGCAAAGGACGACATAGAACACATATGTGTTACAGAGAACACCTTTGCGTTACAGACGACTTCTACTGTTACGACACCTTCTAATCTGCACCACCGATGTTTGACTGCATCTTCACCATTCATGCTTTCGTCGACAATGTCAAGTTGCCTATCGTCTACTCATTCCTACTAAGAAAGAAACATTACCTACACTCGCTTAAACAACCTGCTGAAAGATGTAGCCACGAGATTTACCCGCCAACTGTCTCAAAGAACCATTAACCTTGACTCCAAAATCGCTGCTATTCTAGCTTTAGCTTTCCCCAACGCACAACTCAAGGTCTGCCTATTCCACTACATACAAGCCATCAAGCACGTTGCCTGCAGGTGACTACAGAGTTGAGAGAGGTACAACTACTCGTTCGACGCATCCAGGGCTACCACTACTACCTCTACCACTGGGTGACTACTGGCTGCACATAACCGCTAAAACAACACCAAGAGAGGACTTCATCCCGCTGCTCGACTACGTCACCGACACCTGGATGAAGGCCCACTCCGACTTGAGACATGGAATCATGCTATTTCTTTGGATTAATGTGCTTGTGAAAAACATATAAAAATAATAATGTATGTAATATTGTTCGTTTGATGTTTCATGTTCATTTCTTCGAAGTTCGAATTCTCACTCAATAACTCTTCAAAAATATAGGATACGTTTTTATTGAGAAAAGTCATAATTGCCATGTTTATGGAAGTTCCGATTTCACCTTACTTTCACTAAGGCAAAATGAGAATAATATTTTACCTGTATTTCTAAGTAAATTTCTCATTTCGCCTTAATTCATATAACTTTACCCTGAAATTAACAGCTAAGGGAACATACCTTTAGGACATTTGGACATTGCTCAAATTTAACTCATATGGTTGCTGTCAAATTTCTTGCATGTAAATCAATATATATATTCTGTATTTGTACTTTGTAAAAGAAGGAGTTAGTACCTAGGCTTCGGACTGTACGGGAATAATTTTGGAACTCCAGAATCCACTCACCGACCTGGTAATAATCATTTAAGTTCTATGTTTTGAATTTACTATACACAACAATATCGTCCTGTTTTCATTGTCACCGGAAATACTACAACTACGTATTTTTCCCGGTGATGCTTTTGTTGATATTATTCCAGTATGTTCATGTCAAGAACATATATTGTTCAAGATAAAACCTAAATGTGTATGGCAATTCATGTTTTTTATTTGGGTATTATTCATATACAAAAGGGGGAGTGAGCTGGTACAACAGATTTCCTTGAAATAATTAATTCCTCTATATTTTTTTTAAATTAAAATTTACTAACAAAGTTTGAGATCAAGAATGAATTTTTTCAAAGTCAGTGTTCATTAACTCCGCTACAATTTCCGGGTTATGAACAATTAAATATAGTGATGTATCATGCCCAAAGAGGCGAATACTGCATCCAAGGTTTTCAACCATATCATTTAAGTAAATTAGAAACAATAGTGGATTCAATATTGACCCGTGTTAACATATTTATCACCAGGTGCGTAGCCAGGGTGCAAATGATGTGTACGCACCAGAAAGGCAGCGGGGAGGGGGCACCAGAAAGGCAGTGGAGACGGGGCTACCTTGAAGCCCGCAGTGGGTCCAGGGCGAAACCCTGGTGGGAGCCAAGGGGTCGAAGCCTCCGGAAGCTAATGGATTTTAGTGTTTCAAAGAAAGATAAAATCGTCATTCGGATTCCTTATTAAAGGAAAGAAATGTTCAAAATATAATCATCTTTCAAAGTGCATGCATACACAAACTTCGAAATACAAAAACTGTATTACTGAATGGTATATTATGCGTCATATCTGATGGAATCTAACTGATACGAAGCATATGTTACTTACAACCCCTTCAACCCTTTTAATTTTGGAAAAGAAGGAGAAGACGTCTACTTTTGCCCTTTTCAAAACATTGAATGACGTTGCCTTAATCAATATCCATATCTTTGTGGGCATGTAGTAAAGCGAAGCCCGAAATGCACTGTTGTCATTGTTGCTCTCTTTTAGCATGTTTTCAATTTGCTTCTGGCAGCATGACAATGTCGAGGTAGGGCGGCTCCGAGATTTTAATTTGTTTTAAACTGCCGCTGTTACTTTCAGATGGATCTTTTTCGTAATTACTTTTGCTTCGTAGGAAAAAGTTTATGGTTCGATTGAACTGACATCATTCAAACAGAACAAACATACTTCTTCAAATATTTAAACCTCTAAACGTTTCGACTTTATTGAAAACTTCAATGATACCTCTAGATATCTCGATGATATTTTAGTTATCGATAACCCTGAGTTTGAAAACTATATTACTGACATTTATCCATCTGAACTTCAATTAAACAAAACCAATACTTCCGACTAGGAAACACCTTTTTTGGACTTAAATATTAAAATTGTTAACAACATATATAATAAACGTGACGACTTTGAATTTCCTATTGTAAATTTCCCTTATCTAGATGGTGATGTCCCTAGACTCCCATCATATGGTATATATATTAGTCAATTGGTTCGGTTCGTCAGAGCCTGCACTTACGTTTTGGATTTTCACGCAAAAAATTCTCAGATTACTTTCAAACTTCTTACTCTGGGTCACAGATATCATAAACTTCGAAAAACTTTTGGTAAAGTTTACAGATCTTATTCAGACATTTTATCTAAATTTGGAAATGTGACTTTTCAACAATACGTATCCAACGGAATATCCCATCCCAATTTCTATGGTGATCTAGTGTACAAACTAAGAAGGATAAAAGTTTCTGATAACTTCATATCGGCAGGTTCTAAAATTATTAAACGCCTTCGACATCAACAGTATGACCCCGAGATCATCGCTAAGACCAAAGTTCTTGTATTGGGTCCCTCTACAACCCAATGCAGACTTTAACTTGAGCGTTGCAAGCTGACTAACAGGCCTAGGGCGGTAGGGACTCTATGACGGGCCTTGTCCAAACCTTTTCAGAGGAGACCAGATCTGATCCTCGTCCCCTCTGACTTTTAGTCGGGACTCCTATTGATCTAGGATCTGAGCTAGGCTTACAGACGGACAGAGCACGGTTTACTTGTGTCGATGTCGCATTACATATTTTTGATAGCAACATATTATTCTATAAACTTTTCGTGTGTAATAACATTTTATGACTTCTCTTCTGGAGAAATCTGTTGATCCTTGTTCTCTATATGGAGGATTATTTATAAATTTTTAAATGTGTGTCCCTTAATTGTGCTGCTTTTGTGGTGAGTGGGAAGGTGGGCGCCCTAAACCGGCTAACATCACCAATTGAATGACGTTTGTTACTTCAATTGACCGTTCTAAGTCGGTATCGTAACCGCAGCACAATCGAATATTTTTGTAATGTCTTTTTTCTGTGCATATTCTATTATGATCATTTTTGTGTGCATGTCCTTGGTGACTTTTGACATACAGCTTTGTCAGATGTCTTATGTTTTCTCTTTCACTTCACATCAGAACGACCACCTCTCTCTCTCTCCCTCATAAGACACTATATTTTTGACAAAATGATGTCTACGCAGGTGCGAATTTGGCATAATGGTAGCCACCCCACTGATTTCTATATTCTTTGCCATAATCTTACTTCTGTGCAAGTGCTAAATCTAATTAAATTTGATCTTTATTGTACTCCCGTACTGCGTGTCCTATATAATGCGAAACGCAGTACGGGAGCACAATAAAGATTGAATTTTAATTAGAGTGTGCAAGTGCTATAATTCCATTATTTCTGTCTATTAACTCAGAACTATTTTCACTTTGGCAGCAATTACTTCGTTGTACATGTATATTTAACTGACACATAGTCTCAAAAACTAATATATGAATTTTCATTTAAGTATGTGTAATATATATAATGTTGGCCAATTATATATACAAGTAATTTCAAGTTAGATTTCAGGAGAGAGCTTTATATAAGTCCAAGACTTGTTGCTCAATCCTATATATATATATATGTGTTATGTTATACAATTCATGCGATTTTCTGAATAAATACTGTTTAAACCAAAAAGTTATAAACATTTAGTCAATACAATATCTGAATTTTCTATATTACGCAATTATCATCTATCATAATCTCTTAACAAACACCCATTGTATACTTGTTATTCTAACTGTTTGTTATAAAGTTCCTGATCATACATTGTACAAATTAGTTTTGGAGTCAGACTGACAATGTCAATAATGACAGAGTCAGACTGACAATGTCCAACTCGACAAAACAAATCTTGGAAAATCTATACTTCACGTGTTTTCGAACTTATTCAAGAAAAACATACAGGAATCACGGCACCACAGGCTCACTATACATTGCCATCCTCTTTCCTAGTTCCATGACCATCATCCTCACGATAAGTTCCAGAACCTACCACATCGTATAACCAAATCAACTTGGTATTTATAGGAAGGGTAACAACCTTTCAACGCAACTCACTGATTTCTTTTAATTGTCCAAAAACATTGAAACCAATCCAGTAGGTGTCCGGAAATGCCAATCCGTCTCTGGATAAATAGTAGTCCTTTGTGCTACACCCTGTCGAGGGTCTTACTGATATCACAAAATACAACTCTAATTTCTTTGTCCTTATCAACTGCTTTCGAGAAAGTGTGGCACAAGCCCACTAATTGAAAGACTGTAGAATCTTCTGGTGTAATACCAGACTGAACTGGGGTTGCAAAGACATAAGTTAAACAATTCTAAATACCTCTGTATACACTACAACTTATTTATGACATTTTAGCCCTCTTTTAAAGATATTCACTTTATGTTTCATTATGAATTTTGTTTTGCATATTCCTTTAGTTTTCATTTTAAACATTTTGTGTTCATGTAGTGTGTTTGCAGTTTAATGTCATAAAAACCTAAATCATACAAAAAGGCAATGATGAACTAATATCTAACTGAATTTCATTAAATATCCTGATATAAACATAGTAGCATAAACATCTATTATACCATAATACAACTGATTGACAATCACGAAACATTCTATCATTTTATGAATGTAAACCTCACAAGCTACCTCGGCAAGGGGTTTAAAGATATTCAATCAGTAATCAATAAATATAGAATAAAGAGGAGTTTTGTATGTTTAATGTGATGTCACAATTTATTTGCTGCTATGTCTTGTGGCCACCATGTGGGGATGACAGTCCTTGTAGTATAGATGTCTCCACCTTGACTGGTTACTTTAAGAATGTCTTTGATATATGAAAGTCTTACTAGGCCTAATCCATAAACATCTCTTGCACTGCGAAATTTACCGGCTGATTTCCCTGATGCCGTCAGGATTGATGAACCTGGTACGATATTCACGGGGGCTCTGAAAAACAAGAAGTTTAATGAGCTTGGAATGATGAGAGCTAATGATGCCATAATAAGAAGCTATCATCCTTTGGAAGATATGCATTAATGGGATGGGGCCCCCAGTAAACTGGTAAAAATCAATGTATGAATTGCCTTCACAGTTTTGTATTATACAATGAAACAGAGAAAGAGTTAATCTTAAGTCTGTGTACTTACATGCTTTCTCTTCTTCCTAATAAACAAGAAGTGTTTGTAAAGGGAAATTTTGAAATGTAGGTCAAAAGTCACAGCCAAGTTCATGAGATCAATGACCTTGGTGTCATAGGGCTTTATAAGTGGAGTATGTATGCCAAATGTGAAGTCTATAGCTATACCTAACTTTATAAATAATGCATATACATGTATCATTGGGCTCCTTGTATACTGCTCCATTGTAAATATGCTCACTAACCTATTTTCGACCTCCTAAACATTAAATCATTTTCCTATTAGACAAGAACAATACCAACTCCGTCGTAAACATGTTCCATATTTAAGTAAACAAGTAATGTTGTATTTCAGATCCAATGGTACCATTCAGGAGTTGTTTGAGACATTAATATACACATATTTGATATTAAGTAAACTAACAATAATGCTCTTTAGATCTAATGTACCACTTAAAGTTATTCAAGATATTGTTAACTTGCTTACTTGCTAACTTAACTTTGTCACCATTTTCAGTTTGGTTTTGTCTATTCCCAGATTCTTTGCCCTTTTCTCACTTTTGATATCAGCTGATATCAAGAGTGGGAGAGGGGCAGAGAGTCTCACATTTAGTTTTGTCTTGTGAAGTTCCAAAGAACTGCAAAGTTTTCTGTACTAGAGGTTTGTTTATTTCTCTCGAGCCCTAACAAATAGAAGGTTTATTCACTTCATAATATAACAATGCAGTTTTCAAATTACAAATCTTTAATTCTTATTATCTGACTTACTTTTTTTCTCTGTACATCATCCCTATGTAAGTAACGCCCATCATTTTAATTTCTATTTACATTAGGCAAATTGGCCATGTCAGATGACCTAATGATAGGACAGATTACCTGTCAGTCACAATGAAATAGGTTTTGAAATTCAGATCAAATGCTATGGTACTAGTGATCATTTTAATCCCAAAACCACTAAAAAGTCCTCATAAAGACTTACTTAAGATTAATTGAAGTGACAAAAGGGGGGCTAAATCCCAGTGTTAAAGCATATAATCATTGAATGTTCCTGAAACATTTACAGTGGGAATTCTTCTCACATGGTTTACCTTCAGAGAACATGATCATCACTTTTTGGTAATTTTCACAGAAATTATCAAAAACAGAACACCGTTGAACGGCACATAATACCGCCACATTTTATTATCTTAGATGTTATACAAACTAGAACTAAATTGATCTTCATCACACATCCACAAATTCCCATGTTGAACCCCCCCCCCCCCTTCTTTTCATAAATATACCAAGAACTACAATTGTATTAAATATTAAGGAGATGTGAAAATTCCTATTCAATATGCACATCTTAAAAATAAAAATTTAACTTTATTTATTTTACAATGATTAAGAAAGAAGTTAACAACTTATAAACATCATATTGGCACAGATCTTAGCGAAAGGGTGTCACAAAGTCAGGTTGGTGACAGCCTCACCATATCGCGTACCACATCGGGAATCGAACCCAGGTCGCATTTGTGAGAAATGAGCGTGCTACCAACTGCACTACCTGGTCCTCAATATGCACATCTTCATAATGTGATCTTTCTTTGTACCATGTTTCATCAAAATCCACCAAAGGGTTTAGGAGGAGTTGCTAAGAAAGGAATTTTGCATAGAAAAATGTAAGTCCAAGGGTCATTACTCCTGTTAACGTTTTTGGACAGCATTCCCCTTCCAATATGCACATCTTCATAAGGTGTTTTTCTTTGTACCATGTTTCATCCAAAACTTCCAATAAGTTTGCTAAGACAAGATATTTTGTATAGAAAAATCTTAGAAACTCCCAAGTCTCAGGGTCATAACTCTTGTGATTCTTTTGGACAACATTCCCCTTCCAATATGCACATCTTCACATGGTGTTCTTTCTTTGTACTATGTTTCACTGAAATCCTCCAAAGGTTTTAATAAGAGTTGAAAAGACAAGATATTTTGTATAAAAGAAATTCTAATTCCAAGGGCAATGACTCTTGTATTTTTAAGACAGAATTCCCCTTCCAATATGCACATCTTCATAGGGTGTTCTTTCTTTGTACCAAGTTTCATCAAAATACCCCAAAGGATTTAGAAGGATTTGCAAAGACAAGTTATTTTAAGACTGCAATGGATGTTCATGTGAACACTTCTTGCTTGTGGGGCTTTTTTTACTGTCGCAACATTGTCCAAAACAGCTATTCTGAGCAAAGAGGTCACAATCAAGGTCACAACATCATTGGCCTTCGTTTAATTTGAAATGGCTTCATTACTTGAATATACATGCCAAATATTAAGTCTCTATCTGTCATGGTTCAAAAATTAAGGTGAAGAATAAAGTAATTTGCTACAGAGTAACAGTTAGACAGGCCAAAAACTAGATACCCCCCAAATTATCATAGCAATATCACTGTCCAAAATCAAAAGTTTTTCAAAGTAGTTCAAACTCCAAGGTCAAGGTTACTAGGTCAAAAATTTTACGACCAAGTGAAAGGTCTTGTCATAAGGAATACACAATCAGTGGATTAAAAAAAGAGATACTTTCAACAATTATTTATCTGGTGAAACATGATTACATACTTATTACTTTTATTGTTTTGTATTGACAATTTAAGGCCAAAGGCTAGAATCTGTGTATACAAAACTAATTTCGATCGTAGAAAATTCAAACCATTTGACTATTACAATTGATTCTATTGTAACAATTCTGGTACACTTGAATCTGAAAATACTTTTTCCATGTTTAACCACATATATACAACTGTAAAAGCATCTCTTTTGCTAAAACCTATATCATTATCATGAAACACTAATGAGACTATTTCAGGAACACTTAGATGATCCTGTCTAGTGACTTGTTATGAGTTATACTCCTTGGGATTTACATGTATTTTCAATTTCTAAGTAAAATCTTTTTTTTTACCTTTTGTTTTACCATGATTATCATCTTAAATGAGAAAGTAATTAAATATATATTATCCATGTATGCTTCTTCATTGAATTCAAATGTGGATTTCAAAATATAATAGTATTTGTAAAAAATTAATGGAAAGTTGCATTATGGCCTAGGATAAAAGTCATACGTCAAGGTCACAAGTCCTTGTCATAAGGAATACACATATGAAATATCAAGCCCTATCATTTGCCATTGAAAAATTATAGCCAAGTTTAATCTATTTTTAAAGTACATTTAACTCCAAGGTCAAGGTCACAAGGTAAAAAAATTTGTGTTGACAGAAAGGTATTGTCATATGGAATACACATGTGAAATATGAAAGCCTATCATTTGTCATTTGAAAATTATAGCCAATGTGAATTTAAAAAAAAAGTATGTCAAACTCCAAGGTCAAGGTCACAAGGTCATAAACTCAACAAAAAGGCCTTGTCACAAGAAATGCACATGTGAGATATCAAAGCCCCATCACTTGCCATTCAAAAGTTATGGCCAAGGTTAAATTCATTGAAATGAAGGCCGAACTCCAAGGTCATAAGATAGAAAATTTTAATGTCAATTAAAAGGTCTTTGTTTGTTTGTTAATACTTGCAAGTTTTGTCAAACCATATTAAATAACGAAGATATAGCCAATACTATGAGAATGTGACTACAGGACAGATAGACACTGGACAAAGTGATCTCGATGTTCTGCTATGCTTCGTAGGCGACACAAAAATCTAAGTCCAAGGGCAATAACTCCTGCAACTTTTTTTTTGGACAGCATTCGCCTTACACTATGAACACCTTCGTATGGTGTTCTTTCTTTGTACCAAGAGTCACCAAAATCCCCCTAAGGGTTTAGGAGGAGTTGCGAAGACAAGATAGGTGGGACAGATAGACAGACGGACGGACAACACCAGTATAGCATACACGCTCATATTTAATGTGGGCATACAAAAATGTCCAGTGTCTTCAAAATTGGAAAAATACTATCCATGAACATGTTCTATTGTATATTGATTTGGAACTTTGGCCATTTATTCAATTATTGTGCTTAACCGCATTAATTCCAGTAAAAGTCCAGTAAATGAGCAATTCAAAATGTTTGACTACAAAGATAATGAGGGCGATTTACTGGTAATTTGCAAACAAGAATTTGGTAATTTCATAAAGGTTTTGGTACTAGAAGGCATCCCATTTTCAAAATCACAGCTTTGAATTAAAATATCAGAAAATTTACAATAATACATAAATGCCGGTGGGACAAAACAGAGACTTTTTTTACTATTGCTTTGTGTAGTCAAGATGTATAATGCCAAATGACAAGCATATGATAAGCAAACATTATAATATTTATAATATTCTTTTAAGATTTCAATGAAAACATTTCATATGTTGAACAAGAGTTGTCAGAAGACAACAGAGCTCGCCAATGGCAACCAAATTTAAATACTAAAACTTTTTTGCAAAAAAGGTCAATCTTCAAGGTCAAAACATAAAAAATTTTGTTAATGAAAGGTCTTGTCACAAGGAATACACACATGAAATATCTAAGCCCTATCCCTCTTACTATTCATAAGTTATGACCAAGGTTAAAGCTTTTTAAAAGTAGGTCAAACTTCAAGGTCAAAGGTAAAGGTCACAACGTCAAAACTTTTAGTACCTGATGAAAGGTCTTGGCATAAAGAATACACAAGTGAAATATTAAAGCCTTGTCTCTAAAATGAATGGTTCTAAAGCTATGATCCAGGTTTAAGCTTTTGTCTGCAGATGATGACAACAGCAACGATGCCAGGGGTATGACAATAGCTCTCCAGACATTTGTACTGCAAGCTAAAATTAACCTTGGTAATACCGTACATGTAGCGTGGAAGTTAGAAAATCCTCGTTGCCACGGTGGGCTGTCCACGTCTGTCCTCCGTGGACACCTCGCGAGGCCACTTTTCTGTCCACGTTAATGCTTTCTAATACAATTTGCCATCTACCTGTACTTGTCCTCGCGAGGTCAAAAACGGACAAGTTTTTCACACCTTTTACCTGTATTTGTCCTCTGGTGGTCAAAACGGACAAGGTTTTCACACCTTTTAATTAACCTGTCCCCCACTGGACGTAAGGGATATTACATAGATGGGCCGGTATTTTGCAAATGTATCATGAAATATTTCGTTAAATAATACAAAAGGAAAGAAAAAAATGACCGTTTTTCAATGACCACGCCAGTAGATAGCTTCAGATTGAGACAAGACCGGTTTCAGAGTTGAACTACATACGGCACTGATAATAGCCTTTACGTTGTTTGAGTTGTTTTATTGTATTTGTTCAGTCAACCGAAAAAGTAACATGTTTGCCTGTTAAGTTTTTTCCACATGCATGTAATTCTTCATTTAACAGACGAATTTAGAAGAATCTATCTGAAGTTAAAGAAATGCAAATTGCTCACACGATTTACACTCTTATTATATTCAAAGTAATTCATTTATAATAATGCATGATGGCAATATTAAGGACAAATAAATGTGGTTTTAAAAATATAAATGCCTTATCAAATAAAACCAATCTACCGATCTTTATTAAATAATGTTATCATTTGAATAAAGGTTCATAATATTCATAATAAATTGAAATACTATTTAATATTTGTTGACTACGTGATTATTTATTTCCGCGTAAAAAATTTCAAAGAAATTCTTTTGTGTTCTGATTAAGTAATTAACTATTTTAAGCAAAAGTAATGATCTTAATCATTGCATGAAAGGTTAATTAAAATCATTATAAAATACCTGTTAAAGTATGTTTTTACAATTAAGTGTCGCTAAAGACTTCTTTCAAGTACCGGTAACTCTTAAAGAGCGAGATATGGGTGTGTATTAATAAATTGTGTACTAGCATTACTATTTTATATTTGAAAATTAATTATTATCAGATTTCTTGTGATTTATTACTCCCCCTCAACAGCAAAATCTGAGAACCATATCTCCGGCAAAGGGAGAAAACCCAAAAATGAATACACCCCCCCCCCCTTCTTTTATTTGTACTTGTTAAGTATGAAGAATTGTACGATGTTTCAGTCAAATATCTTATTCGCCAATACAATGGGCGATTTTCCTATTGCAAGTCTAGGCATTGTGCTGTAAGCCTACAGAGCAAAAAATTTAAGTGAAAGATCGACGCCACCTAACGACCGAGTTAAAGTAACGACACGTAAACCCCCCCCCCCCCCCCCTTCTCTCTCTCTTTGCTGTGCACGAGATATCGTTTGCAAACGTATTTTAAACTTTTTCAATACAACCAAAATATATATTTGTGTATGTATTAATGTAAAACATGCAAGGTTCAGTGTTCAGTCGGGTCATCATCTTTTATATATAATTGCATGATCGTATCCGTGAAATTAATAAAAAAAAAATAGATACTATCGTATTGGGCAAGAATATGTAACGAGACAAAACAATAAAAAAAAAAAAGGGGGGGGGGGTCCTCTCTGTTTAGGTCAAACGGCACTTAGTCCAGGTAACCTTACGACTGGAGCACGCGTGTTGTGTGAAGTCTATTGTTCTACTTCATCCTGGTAGCGAATAAGGGTTTGACTTATGACACTGATTAATACACGGAATTAGACGATCGTATCCGATGAAATCATAAGATACATACGGCCCTATATCTGGCAGGAATATGTAAGAAGCTAAGAAATTTAAAGGGAGGGGGGGGGGGGTGTTTCTGAAAGATACTTTTCTTTCCTGTTTAGGTAAGAAAACGACCGACACTCTTGTTTCCCTTGCGACTCCAGTGCGCATGCTTTGTCTTTTGTTCTGAGATTATAAATATTTTTCAAAAGTTTGCCTGCACTTCACCAGGAAGATAAAAGAATACATAAAAAAGAAGAAACCCGACCAAAGAAAATAATAATGAATAAAATAGAATGAAGATCAATGTCCATATGTATTAATATTTACCAGAATTAATCAATCGTGTATTTCATCGTAATCGCATGTAATATTTCAAAATCTGAATATGTTTATCAGAGCAATCAATAATGAATATCATATCACATATAATATGAATTTATTTGATTTTAAAGTCGGCTTTACTGAACTGACCCCACAAGTAGTAATTGCGCTCTTCAATTCGGATCGTTGCCTTCTTTAATGAAGAGTCCGAAATAGGTATTACAAAGAAACTCGGCACACTCTCGGAATAATAAATCATTTTTTGTGTGCATGTCCTTGGTGACTTTTGTCATACAGCTTTGTCAGATGTCTTCAGTTTTCTCTTTTAAATCACACTCATACACGTATCTGTACAATAACCAATCAGCTTGTCTTTACCGATTTCATTCAAATACCATTGATGCACTTTTACGACAAGTAGATATACGGGTATAAAGAACGTAGTTATACGTCCAAACAGGGACGTATATATCTAAAACATATACGTCCGTGCTCCAGGTGCGCACTATATTTTAAATTTTTATATAAAAAATGCGTTCTAGTTTTAAAAATATTTAGAACAGCAGAATACCTTAAGATACATTTCAAACGTTCATTGTGTAATCAAGCAGAGGAGATTTAAAAAGATGTTAAATGATTATTAATCAAGATATCTTTAAGTCTAATTTCGTTATTTTTCATGCTTCACTGAACAAACACAATACGCATCATCATAAGATCGCTGCCTTTTTAGCACTATCATACCCATTTACCGGGACATATTTCGTGTCCACGTTTGACCGTCTGACGGCGCGGACACAGGTAAATGACCACCTATATACGCGGTCAATATGGCCGATATACAGGGACAGTGTCCACGCGTGTCCGCGGCTTTACACGCCCAAATCCAATGTCCACGGTACATGCACGGTATGACATAATACAGACTAATACAGTGTTACCCTTCATTGCAATTGTCGTCAACAACCTTACATGTCAAACTGTAATGGAATAATTCTTTTCCTGGTCACCCCAGTATGATGGGTCCTAGCAGTCAGTTCTTGACCAATGTAACAGCCCTTTGTGAAACTTACTGTAAAACACACATATGTCATATTTAGGGTAAAGATACATTGTTCCCAGATTATTTATTTATTTATTTATTTCCATTTCCTTGGTGTAATTTAAACTATAGACCTATGGAAGGAAATTTTAAAACTTAACACTCAGTGTAATGGATGATTACTAAGATTTTAGTGTGCCTTACACAGAATCTTTTTTGGACAGAATTCTTTAATTCAGTTACAGATCTGCATTAAAATAGACCCTCCTTTTACAATCTTTTATTGCTATAATAGGAGATGGCCACTGATGGTAGACAATGCATTACATAAGATATACCGTTACACATTTAAAACATATTAATCATGTCACTCAAATTCTTTGCATGATGCAATGTTTTGTACATAAATTTTGTCTCTTCAATGAATCTGATGGATTTATTACTTAATTAAATAGCTATTCTAATCAAGACAAACTTAATATTTTTTGTTTAAAATTTAAAGCATACTTTACTAAGATGCATACCTCCATTATGATAGACTATGTTACTTTCTAAGGGGAGACAATCTCCTGGGGGTAGATCCTCTGTGCCCTCTGGAATTCCCAGTTTGTATCGTGCTATGTGATATTCCACTTCATCTCCCAATACTAGGGAAACGTCTGAATCCAAATCTGTATTCAGAATGCTTGCACTGTGAGTGGCTTTTATATTCAATAACTGGGT